>CM070083.1:8008674-9228237 GCA_036250285.1 Pyrocoelia pectoralis
AATACGAGTAACTTCTATATCGTATAATTTAGTTTAAAACTCGTAATTTATTTAAAATAAAACGGATGCCTTGCTATATTAATATTTTTACCTTAGTCCGCCTCTGATGCCCTGTCATAAAATACCGAGTTCCCATTCTGAATTCCGTTTTATGCTTATAATTTGAATTTCAAATGCCTATGGTTTAAATTTGAAATTTGGAATATAACTTAAAAATCTAAATCTAATTCACATTAAATTAAAAATAGCAATTGAATTTTCCGTTTTAAATCGCAAAACCTGAAGCTTGAGCCTTGAACCGAGAAACCTGAAATTGAGATGATAATCCGAAATTACAATTTTTGAAACGTGAACCAGTATTCTAAATGATTGTGATTTGTACAGTTTAAATTTTGTGTACGAAATGTGAAACTTGCCCAATAAAATTTACCATTGGAAACTTAAAACTACAAATCTACACCCTTCTAAAATAAAACCCTTAAAATTTTCAACCGGGAGAACTTGAAACGTAAAGGGAGCCGCACACGTAGCGTTAGAATATGTTTCAAATTCTGAAACTCAGTACTTGAAATATAACCAATTGAAAGCACTAAAAAATTGAAACGAGGAACTCGAAATCGGGTTTATCAAGGCTTGAACTTAAACTTTGAAACGCCAAACTAGAAATTATGACACAACATTTATAAGCTTGATTGTATTTCAATTTATAATCAAATTTGGTAAGATTGTGTCTGGACCTCGAAATCTGCTACATGAAACTTGGAATTGAAAACTTGAAACTTTAAAATCTTAAGATCGAGATTGAAATTTTAATGATTAAGAAATTAAGATTCCGATTTGAAAGTAAAGGCTGAAGATGTCACTCGACAGTTATAATATGCAATTTATACTATTTGAAACGGAAAAGTTGGAATCCAAAGATAATTTGAAATTAGATTCAATCTTGATCACTGCTACTGTTTGATTTAAAACGTTTGACGTGAAAACCGAACCCTTAGCAATCACCAAATTGTTTTATAACTTATGTATCTAATTTGAAATTTAAAACCTGCAACATGAACGCTACATAGTTTAAATTGCTAAATGTGACATTTAAAGCTTTAAAATTAAACGAAAATCTTAAAATTCGAACGTGAACCTGAAGTTAAATAACCGAAAACTTTGCAAATTTAAAATACATAATTTTATTGTTTGAAGCTTGAAACATAGAATTGAAAACAGAAACCTAACGTTTGGAAGTTCAGGTTTCAGTTTACATTTAAATCATGAAACTTGAAGCTTGAAATGAATAGGTATGGAAATTTTTAAATACCAATTTTGGAAATCGATACAAAACTCTGAATATTTGAAACGTGACGATTATAGTTTAAAACCGAATATTTTCCACTGTAAAACCTGAAAATGTATCACGAAATTTGAGCTGTTTTAAAATTTGAAACTTAGTACTCGAAGCTAATTAATTGAAAAGTGAAATATAGGAGATTAGACTCCAGCTGGCTCTCGCGGCTTATACACCCTACTCATAATGTTAAATTTGGACCTTACAAAGGAAAATGGAAAACTGAATCCTTGAAGCGCCGCTCTAAAGAGCTTAAACTGTAGAATTAAGAAAACGTTGGATTTAGAAACCGAAGCTTGCACAATGAAACATTAAACTTAACATCAGAACAATTGAAAACACAATAAGGTGGAAACTAGCAGCTTGAATCTTGAAACGGCGTAATTAAAATTTTCAAATACGTAAGTTTCAATTACTTTTACTTGCAACTCAAAACTGGAAAACAAAATAGTTTGTAGCTTGTTCTGTAAAATTTAAAATTGAAGTAATAGCTTTATTGCAACTCAAGTTATAAATAATGCAACTTAAAGTTTAAACTTTGACACACGATGTATATTAAGTTAAAATGAGGATAATTTTACTAAGTAGTAACTGAAAACTGGGAAATTCAAAATGCAAATCTTCAGAATTAAATTTTGTTGTTTGAAACTTGTAACTTAGGGTTCTATATTTGGATAATGCATATATGCATTCTAGAAGTAAAAATTTGAAACGTCGAACTTGAAAAGGAAGAAATTCAAAATCCCAAGATGAAAATTCACATTTTTGAATTTGAAACATAGAATTCGATACAAGTAAATAAAAATTTGAAACACAAGGGAAACAATCCCACAGTGCAAAAAAACGTTTCTGAAATGTTTTAGAAACGTATCTCTGAAACATGAAACATCTCCGAAGCAGCGACAGAAACGTATCATACACATAACATAGATGTTTAATGTCCGCCTTCAGAAACCTAGATTTGAAACAACACAAAAACGTTACATTGAAACATTTTATATGTATATGTTTCTTGAAACATATCAGAGAGTAATTTATTGATATGTAGGAGAAATGACGTGTCGTTATAAATGTTTCATACGTGAATATTTGAAATGTCTCATATGTTTCACTTGAAACATACCTGAGTATAAAAAATTGAGATGTGGTAGAAACTAGTGGTGGCAATTTTTTTCGAATATTCGAATATTCGAATGTATAATCGGGAATTATTCGAATACTTAACAATACCACTATTCGAATTAGAATAAAAACGAATAAAACGAATGAAACGAATAAACGAATGAAACGAATAAAAACGAATGAAACGAATAAAACGAATAAACGAATAAAACGAATGAAACGAATAAAACGAATGAAACGAATAAAACGTATAAAACGAATAATGGCCAGAACAAAGAATTGTTAAATTAAGAAAAAGAGAACTTCGTTGGTTTATTATTGAGAGATGACAGACGGCAGGTAGGCCTACTACCTACTTTTCATTTCATGGAATTATTTCTCATTTACAAATTTCTTTCGACCGACAATATTTTATGAATAGTAGATAAACGTTGTAGGTACAATATTCGTATTGTAAATAGCTATTTCAGCATTTCTTTTCTGTCAGCTTAAAGTCATTCACTATTCAATAACACCCTTTTACAAGTCGTAATGAACTGTAATTTATTGTTTGTTAGTGTAAAAGGTTTTCGGTAAATCAGTGAACACGTTTCTCTAAACATTACCTACAATAATCCTCAACCACGCAGGGTGATTTTAACTGGAATTATTTTCATGGTATTGTGAAGCTTGGACTTTGTTTATTTAAGTATATGCTTTTTACCCGCCTTTGATGATATTTATTCCTTTAAAGGATTATCTAAGCATTTAAATATAAATTTTTAATTTAGTTCAAATTATTTCTCACCCTAGACGACTACATTTATGAGTAAAGTGTGGAAATATTTCGTGAAGAATACGAGTGATGCGGTAGTTACTTGCAAAATTTGCAATAAGTGTCTTACATTTATTGGACCAACAACAAGTAATTTACTATTCAAATGTTTATGCTTAAATGAAAGTTCCATTGGAGAATGCTCTACTAGGTAGGTAGTATAAAACTACTTAGTCCAACGAATAAAAGGAGTAAACCTATAAAACGAATAAAACGAATAAAACGAATACAACGAATAAAACGAATAAAACGAATACAACGAATAAAAGGAATAAAACGAATAAAACGAATAAAATGAATAAAACGAATACAACGAATAAAACGAATAAAACGAATACAACGAATAAAACGAATACAACGAATAAAACGAATTTTTTTCTGACTATTATTCGAATTCGAATAATTCTATATTCGAATATATTTTTAACAAATATTCGAATACGAAAAAAATTAAATTTGCTGCCACTAATAAATAGGAACAACCCAGCAAACACATTTATATATAAAATACATATAAAGTATGTAAGAGCTTTTTAGATTTAGATTTATATAAAACTGGAAGATAAAAAATTAAATTTGCCACCACTAGTAGAAACTACGGCACCGAGAGCCCCAGCTACTCTGAGAGGCTTCTTTTCCCAGCGCGCAGACCCTACAGGGCCCTATGTACTCCGGTGGCTCAGAGCCCAAATTCTCTTCGTGTAGACTAGGAGGAGATCGGTGATGCTGAAAATACCCTTTTTGCTTCAAGTGGGATTCGAACATCGGTCGCCTGTTTAGGAACTCGGAAAACAGCCACGCAAACCACCTGAGCTACCGACTCTTTGGTAAATAAGCCATTTAGACGTGTAATATCACACATCTATTTATAGTAGCACATGAATAAATCTATTTTTCGAATCGGAAATTTTTTGTTCCAATTAAACACAAAATTATAATTTTGGATAAATATGTAAAACATTCACATTGTATTTTTAGTTTCTTACGATATGTTTCAAGTGATTAGGTTTCTAGTACAACACTACTAAATACAATTCTGTAACAAGATGTTGAATTGTTTCAAACGAAACATCACATTTTTAGTGTTTCTAAAATGTTATAAGTTCACTAAGGCAAAAAGGCATAAAAAATTATTTAAAAAAAGCATCTAAAAAGGCAAAAAAGACAAAAAAGGCACGGAAGAGCAAAAACTGTCGAGAAAAAAGCGTTAAAATCAACAGATACATATTCAATTTAGGTATAGAGAAACAAACATTTATTTGAAAAAGTAAATACAGTTGATAGATGCGAATCCAAATTTATCCACTGGTTATACTTTTTGATTGTCTATCTGCTGGCATTCTTTTTCATTAAAGTTTTCTGGCTAATTTAAAATACGCGTAACATGCTTTCTTAGAAATTACCCAGAAAAATGTAGCTATATAAAATCTAAAAATTAAGAAATACTTACATTACAAAAAACTAAAAAAAAACTTACAGAAAAGGTACTAAATAGGCAAAAATATCAAAAAATTAGATAAAAATGGTAAAGAAACTAAAAGAAACCCAAAAAGGCAGAAAAGGCTAAATAAAGTGCGTACTCTAAAACGGATTTTAAATAGGGTCTGCCTTAAGTTTCTCCATTTATAAAAAAGGCATCCTAGCTTTAGTTATCACATTCCAAAAAATACATCACAAAGATGTATTTTTGCATACATCTCTAAAACGTTCGTGTTGTAATGTGTATATTTTGTATTTTATGTAACATATCAATTGAAATGTTCATTAGACATTACCATTTATTCGCTTTCGACAGGAATGTACCAGTTATGCAACATTCAGAAACGTTTCAGGGGTGTACTGTGTTCAGTGGGAAGTTATGTATATAGTACGTAAGTACGTAAGTTAAGTATATATTTAACATCTACTCTTGCGTTGTTTTAAAGCAGCATGAAATAAATAGCACGAAGAAGCATTTTTGAAAAGGTTGATAGGATACGAGTAGGGCGGGTATCTGATCATGTCTATTCCACCTTTACTTTGAAATTATGTTTACACAAATAAACCCGTTTAGCAACCATGAGTGAAATATAAACCACGCCTAAGAATACCAAAAAAAGAAGAAATAAAGACAAGATGATATCCATGAGGTAATACTGGTAGAAAGGGATGTCCAAATAAGGACTTCTAAGATGTTTCGCTCCCTTGTGACGTATTACGTATTCCGTCCACCAAATCGCACGTTCAATTCCCGTCATTGGCTGATCGGAAGCCAGTTCGGCTAGTTTCTTCAATTTCTTCTTGTATCTGAAGAATCATGCCGTATCACTCACATTTGAGAACCCGACTCTTACCCATGATTCGTTATAACCTCTATAATGGCAGATTTAAAATCTTCTTTTTGCAATTTGGTATAATCAAGGGATATTCCAACGCCTCTCTCAAGTATTCTTTTCGCGTTAAAGAACTGATCCGCATAGAAAGGCATGACTATCATCGGAACATGGGCATAAATGGCTTCATTCATTGACTGTAAACCTCCTTGTGTTATAAACAGTTTAACGTTGGGATGCTCTAGAAGAACTGGTGTTATTTGCTGAGCAATAACAAACGTGTACTTACTTAACAAATTTTGTTGAGGATACCATTTCGATATGTGGACATTTTTGGGCCTATTGGGCATATTTTCAGATTCGAATTTCCATAAAACCGTATACGGAAGCTCACCAAACGTTTCCAGAATTAGATTTCTTGTCGTACTGGACAGATCTTCACTTTTAACGTTACTCCCCAAACTGAAATAGATTACACCTTCTGATGCCGAATCCAACAGCTTCATCAAGTGCTGTAAACTGATCAGATGGGACACGCCAATAAAATTTGAATACTTACATGTGGAAGTACTCCGGTTGGAATCCGATAGGATCCACCTCCGATTTGGATGACATTTGGAAGAAGAGGTTTAACTTTATGAAAAACTGGATCAGTGTTCATAAAAAACAGGCTAGCATTTTTGGCGATCTCCTTTAGAGATGAATAGTTCGAACCAAAGAACCTTTCAACATGCTGCTGCTGAATCGAATAAAGATAATGATAGTAAAGCATCTCTGCAAACGTCGAATAGGCGACACTTTTCAAGCGTTCAAGCAGCGTTGAATGACCAGTGAAGGATAACATGAAATCTGGATATAACACCGGATGGACCGGATGACCGATTGATTTCAATGTGCTACTCGGTGGATCTAAAGATAAAACCCCAATGTGCGGACAACTGAACCTTTCGGCAAATGCGAACATGCTGGGCGTGTGGTACTCTACTATTACCAAGTCAAAGGAAGCGTCACTACGTATCAGCCTCTGCACTTCTGAATATTCCAGTTGTAATCGCGAAAATTCCTGTATTGTGAATGTTGTCATTCCAATCCCTTTGATAAAGTTTGTTTGAGTAGATTTGACAAAGTCTGACAGAGTGGACGTCCAAGCGTCGTAGGAGAAATTAAGATCAATTTCGGTTAGATTTGTAAGTTCGGGATCGTTCATTGAATCGGTCGTTAGAGTTGTCACCTGATGTCCGCGCAGAGATAATTCTCGCCAGAGAGGTTGAAATGCAATTTGGTGACTGTACGATGGGAACGAGATGATTCCTAGGATTCTGGCGGTAGTACTGCAATGAATTGCCATGCAAAGTATCACAAACACCCCGACCATAATTGCAACACGTAACTAACGAAACATTTAACAACACATATTAATTATTACGTTGATAATTCCCATCATTGCGTTGATAATAATTAATCTGTGACGTAGGCAGTATGTGTACGATATCTGTATGCTGACGTAAGTGGAACTCTCCCTAGATGTCACTACTTAGTATGTGGGTGACCAAAGTTTATCCCCAAAAGGTGTTGAAGCAATGCGATTTCTGGTCAGTGCTCTGAACATTGACGTGAAGATGTTCAAGTAAAAACCCGATGTGAAGCTGCCCAGTTTCAAGTTCTTTGTGCAACTCATCCCATATTCTTTGGTAACTGCAAGCAGGCGTTTGCAATACTCGACGAAATCTCACAACAGCATAATTGGCATCAACATTTGGAGAAGTCAATGCAGCCCCCATGGACCCCATTACATGCTGCTGGTGTGTAAACCTATATGCTTCTAAGCGAATAAAGTGCCGGAAATTAGATCTTTGTACACTTTGCAAACATGCAATACACGTCTGGGATCATGTTAGGTAATCTGGTTTGAGGATTCTTACTCGAAGTTTATGTGCCCGGAGGGCTATTTAATTAATTGCAAACCTTGTAATTTTAGCGACCCAACCCCTTCCGGACAACACTAGGGAGACGTCCAGGTGGATTAGTACAGTTACATTGTGAAAGTCAGGTCAATCCTTACCTAAGAATCATGACCTGTCTTAACCAAGATAGTAAAGTAACGCTACACCACATCAGGGTACTTGAGCATCCCTACAAACGTTGGAAGGTCAGGTGCGGTGTTTTTCCAGGGAACGTTGGTGTCCTACATGTCTTTCTTCTTCTTCTAGGTCATCTTCCGCTTGTTGTAGGGTTCTTTCAATTAGATTTGTATGTACTGAGCGTTCGATAATGGTTGTATCGTCGGCGTAACTCAATTCGAACCACGATTTTGACACCAGTCCTTTAGCTCGCGTTCCTCTATCCATCTACACTACAGTCTTTCTTCTACCCGTCCAAGTTAAGTTTTACCTTGACTTTCGCGTAGCCATGGCATCCTGACTTGGCATATCCATCTTCACCGATCTATCTAAAACAATAGAAGGAAAAGGTACAGGTATTTATTCCAACGAACTGAACTTCTAAGTCACCCAACCGCTAGGCAAACTAGGCGAACAGTTTCCCAGGCAGAACTTACAACACAAACGGTTAGTGCAAAAAATCCCCATGTATAATAAAATAATTTGACCTGTAATGCCCTCGAGTTCGTAAGGTTGAAAAAGCCCAAATATTAAGCAGGTCTTCCATTCATAATCGAGAATCCAAAAACCAAAATTCTTCCCTCGACTTAAAGTTTCATTAAAGGCATTTTCATCGCTGTAGTAAATTAATAGTTATTTGTGTATCAAGGTTGTAAAAGTGATCTTTTTTGGCCGAATCTGATGATTGCAGCCGAGGCGAAAGCCGAGACTAACAAATCAGATGAGGCTAAAAAAGAACTTTTAACCGAGGTGCACACAACATTTTTTAGGCGACTATCACAAAAGGATATAAACTTTAATTTAAAAATCAATTTCATAATTTTGACAGTGACAGTTACCTGATGATAAATACAATCATATATTTGATTATTCATGTCACTTACAGAGTGCTTTGCCCCGCACAGTGTTGTTACCTTGACGTGGTTGTGGGGCTTGAGTAGTTCAGTGATCGGTGGGGCGTGCAACGCTAGGCTTGTCCTGGCGTACGGCGGCCCTAAGTGAGAATCCAGACTAAAGACAACACCCTCGTGTTTGTGCCGTGCGAGACGACCCGTAATAGTGGATGAACGGATCCTGGTAGTTGAGTCAACCTTGGGGCGGTTTGAGATCTCCAAGGGCGACAACACACTACTTTGGCCGGAATTTCACTTAAGACGCGAGGTCGACACTCGACCTCGATCAATCGGCTGCGCCGTCGGTCAGACCGCCGGCTGGGTGAGCTTTTGTAGGGTAGTGGCAACAGACTGACTAGCGGAAGCGAAACCAGGCCTGTCTTCTGCTACCCTTGGAAGCTATATCCCTCTAGTAGCCCTGGCGTCTGGATAGACGTCCCCTTGTTGGGCTCCGTGGTGGGTGGGGAGCTAGAGGGATGAAAATTTACAGATCCAACATGGAACCAACTACAACACTAAACCCAGAGAGGGCGTCCCAGGACACCCCTCAAACTCTGTTACAGGTCACCAAACCTCAACCACACACCAAAAAAGGCAAGCGCATTTCCGGCGCCGAGCAAAGGAGGAGGCAGAAAGCCAGGCTGGCCCAAATGAGCCAAACTGGTACAACACCATCCTCCGAACCAACCACCTCTCGTCACTTGGCCCCGACTCAGAGACAGGCTACTACAGTCAACTCGGGTCAGGGACGCCAACGGGTAAGTGGGGGGAAAAAGAGGCAACGGTCGGATGACTCAACACCAACCCAACCTCCGACAAAGAAGGGCCCATCACAGCCCCAACCAAAGGCGGGCAGCAGCCAAACTGGAGCACCCCGCAACCGCCGCTACAAGCAAGCTGCCGAAAGGCAACTCAGAGTAGCTATTGTCGATACTAACAACCCAATGGGGAAGCTAACAGCTGACCAGGCGGGCATGATACAAAACCACCTGGCCAAGGCTCTTGACCAGCATCTATTCACCTCGAAAGACGCTACTCTAGCACCCACTTTCAGGGGATGCAGGTACTCGAGCGAGATCCTAAAAATCTCGTGCGATAACAACCATTCCCTTGAGTGGCTAAAAAAGGCGGTTGGCAACCTCCCACTATTATGGGAGGCTGCACGCCTAAAAGTAGTGCAGGAGGACTGCCTTCCAAGGCTGCGCAAGGCTGCCATTTGGGTCCCGGGGGAACCCGAGGACTTGATGGTGGTTAGGCGGCGCCTGGAAATGCAGAACTCCTGGACAAAGGTAAGCAGCTGGTGTGTCTTCCACACAGTCGTAAAGGATCAACCTCCAGGAAGGTTGATAGTTTTCGGCATTGAGGAAGAGCACCAGACTGATCTAATCGCCAGGGGTGGAAGGCTCGGCTATGGGTTTTCCTCCCTGAAGGTGAGGGTCAGTAAACCTGCCGCACCTGAGGTGGGGAGTACGTTAGTACAACCACCGCAACAACCACAGCAACAGGAGGAACCTCCTGAAGCAACAGCAGCAGTACCGCCCAGGGTGCCACGGCAACCTGTGGTCGGTGACTGCTCCAGTGCCAGCAACTCACCCGGGCCGATTTCGAACTGGGACGAGTTTGCGAACCTTGAGGCGTTACTGGAGACCGATTCCAGTGACGGCGGGTAAGCAGTAGATTACCATCATCTACATACATGAGTATGAAAGATCATTTTATACAAATAAACCTGCAACACTGTCGCGCGGCTGCTGCTAATTTAAGCAGACACCTGGCAGTAAAGCAGGACATTACACTCATTCAAGAACCCTGGATTGTTAAATCCAGGGTTTCCGGACTTGGGGGCACAAAAGGAACTGTTTTTGTTGATAAACGGCAGGAAAAACCTAGGACATGCATATATGTTCCTAGCCATATTAAAGCTCTCCTACTGCCACACCTGTGTGGCCGTGATATCACGGCTATACAGTTAAGCTGCGACATTCAAGGTAGAGCGGAACTAGTTGTTGCTTCTATATATCTCCCAGGAGATTCCGTAAATCTACCTCCCAGTAATGAGATGGTAGAGTTGATAGAACACTGTGAGAAAAACAATAAACACCTCATAATAGGGTGTGACTCTAATGTTCACCATACTACATGGGGGAGCACTGACGTCAACCCTAGGGGTAAATCGTTACTTGAATATCTGACAAGTACTAACCTAGAGATACTCAATCGGGGCAGTGAACCCACGTTCGTAACTACCCGAAGCCAGACTGTGATTGACATAAGTCTGGCCTCAGCGAGCATCTCTGACCACATAAAGAACTGGCAGGTCACTTCTGAAGCGACTATGTCAGATCACAGAATGATTTCTTTTGAAATTAACTGCCAAGGGGCCGTACAAAAGGGTTATCGCAACCCCAGAGTAACGGATATTCCCCTCTACAAACATCTCCTTGGAGAAAAACTTAGGGAGCACCCTCATGGGGGACGTCTCTCGAGCCCTGCCAACATACAGGACGAAGTAGATCTCCTTTCCGACTCCATTGTGGAGTCATTTGAACAGGCTTGTCCCCTGAGAACTGCTAAGGCACTCTATAACCATCCTTGTTGGTGCAGGGCGCTAGAAAGGCAGAAAACTCGGCTGGGCAAACTGTTCAATAAGGCAAAGAAGACCAAAGCAATAGCCGATTGGGAGGCCTACAAGGCAAACCTAAGGCTGAATAAGAAGGACATTAGGAGGCGGCAGAGAGAGGCATGGAAGAGTTTTTGCGGCTCTATAGAATCCACCTCCTCTGCATCGCGCCTAAGTAAAATCCTAACAAAAGACACATATTACAACCCAGCTAGGGTGTTTTGTTGGTTGCGGCGATATAAAAAAATAAAGTTGATGATGGTTCCTCGGAGACGAAACGTCGAATAAAAAATTTGACAACGCCATCTAATAGAATTCAAAAAGTGACAATGAAGAAGTATCGTTGGTTTTTAAAAATCTTTTAAAATAAAGGTAGGAATTACGAAAAAAGAAAAACCCAAAAATCGCATTTTCTTTTAAATCTCGGAAACGATCAACAATAATGAACTTTTGCAAACTACATGTGAACATGCCCTAAATTATACAACTTTTCTCTAATTTAACCGCCTTCGTATCTCTTACCGTTTTCAAGATCCCCATGCTGTTCATCCTTATCTTGGACACGTTGTATAATATGAAGTTTGTACTTTAAAATATTTGAAACTTTAAAATGAGTGTAAAATTTTGAAATATGAATGTGAACCTGACCACTATGAAATTTTAAATAAAAATCTTCAGAATTCAATTTTGGTGCTTGAAATTTGAAACTTCTATGTTTCTAGAATTTGAAACGTCATACTTGGTATTTGAAAAATGAAATGAAAGAAATTCAAAACACGAAAATGGAAATTCACGATTGAAACTTGGCTTGAAACATATAACATAACACTTGAAACGCGTACCTAATTACCAATTTGAAACACAAAATTTGCAATTGATTTTACTTAAAACTCGAAACTGAATCTTGTAATTCCCAACTGGAAATTACCGTCAATCAATTTTTTTATTATTTCATTTTAAACGAGTCACTAATTGACCCTCCTATCAAGGATTCCCAAGTATCACAGCAAAATTCGAATTTACCCTCTAAACCACAACGTTGTACAGTTTAATTATATATTAATTATGTACAAAATTAGGTAGTAGTTAGTCTAATTGGAAGAAATAAATGCGCAGATCGGAAATTAAGAATAGTTTCGGTGGTACCCATCCGGAACCTCATTTTACTCGAATATAATCTAAATAAAATGTCGTTTACGATTACTTACGCAATCTTCCGGATGTTCAAGATAAGAGGAGCGAGTAAATCAGGTATTCCCCTCTTCTTTTTATAAATAAATACGATTAATTTATCGATTAAAGTAGTTTAGTCTTTATATTGTATTTTGATAGTGTAGTGGTCCCCCGTTTTGATAGAGCAGCAATGGGTTTTGAAGTAGGCTTTAGTAATACCACTTCTGGAGGTAAGACACATTTTTTTAAATTTTCCTTTTGGGTTTCTTGCGATTTGAGGTCCTTTTCTTCATTTTGTTTTCAAAATTTCCTCGTTGATCTGCCATTGGTCCGATAAATGAAGTGAAACTCATTTTCAGTGGAAATCGTTGGATACTACAGCAGTTGGAAGAGCTACAGTACTTGCAAAATTGAAGAAATCAACGCGACCTTGTGCACAATTTTAATTTACGCATTTGCCCACATCCACGAAAATTTCACCTTGAAACCGCTCGACGAATGGGCCGATATAAAACTAGGTAACCTAAGTCGAAAACTGGCCTTAAATTAAATTTCAAATTCCAGACGGTTACAAACGATTCAATGCACTTAAAAAGCAAAACCCGCGATTGAGAACCATGTTGAGTGTTGGTGGTTGGAGCGATGGTTCTGAAAAGTATTCCAAGATGGTATCGACGAAGACGAACAGGGCCGTTTTCATTTCGAGCGCGGTTGAGTATCTAAAAACGTATGGGTTTGACGGTTTAGACTTGGACTGGGAATACCCGACGCGACGTGGTGGTAAGGTTGAAGATCGAGAAAATCTCTCTAAGCTGTTGAGGGAAATGAGACGCGAGTTCGATCGTCACAACTACCTACTAAGCATGGCTGTAATACCTAATGAAGCGAGCGTTGATAACTTCTACGACGTACAAGCACTATCAAAGTTAAGGTCGCGTGCTCCTTTCCCCTTAAATAATTTGTTCATATTTTAGGTATCTGGACCATATACATTTGATGATGTATAACATGCATTCAATTACAGCTGGACGTACTGGGGAGAATGCGCCATTGCGATCGGGAAATCGTTACAACGTGGTACGGTCTGTAGATTCTGAAGAGTTGCGACACTCACTTTGTAACATTTAAGGAATACTCCACCAAGGCATGGGTGAGGAAAGTGGATGATCCCTCGAAGCTCACTATGGGCATACCGGCCTATGGGAGATCGTTTACTTTAGCTGATCCTAGGAAACACGGCATCGGTGCTCCAAGTATTGGTACAGGTTTAGCTGGCCCGTACAGTAAGGCAAACGGTACATTGTATCACTATGAGGTACTAACACCTCTTTCCAAACTTGTCGCCTAAACCTCTATTTGCAGGTATTGCAGTTTCAAAAATCTCTGGGCTGGGTGAGAGAGTGGAGCGAAGAGCAGCAAGTACCGTTTTCCTATTACAAGAACCAATGGGTTGGGTACGATGATGCTGAGTCGGTCAGGAGAAAGGTGTACATCATCAGTTTGTTCTTGAAAATATGTTAAAGGTGATGTTTCAGGTTGAGCTCGCTAGAAAACTAAATTTGGGTGGCGTGATGATGTGGTCCATCGATATGGACGACCCGCGCGCTATTGCCGGAGAAAAGTTCCCCTTACTAAATGTAATTAGAAATGAGTACGCTAATTAAAGCTTTTACTACAAGAACCACGATGATTCAATCCCTCAGAGTCATACTTAGTATTTATTTCTTAGAACTCCAAAAACGTTTTGGCGAAACCCATCGTTATGATTGTATTAGTGCTCGAAAGAAGGGTTCAAAAAACCTACCCCTTTTTAATCAATTGAATAATAAACTAAGTGAGGAGGAGGTTTAGTGATTATTTCGTCGAAAGGTTTAGTGCTATTTTCATTAGTGCTGTTCACAACATAAACGTGAATTGTCAGTAGCAATTTGAAAATTAGGCATAATATGATCTCTGGGGTAATATAGTGCTCTATTTTTAATTATAGCGCTTCCTATTCATTACTACGTTAGCGTTCTGTGCTAGTAAGCCAAACTTTAATTTACAGTAGCAATTGTTTTTGTCGAATTATCCAATTATCCAATCTATGGCAACATAATGCTTCATTTTTTAAATATAGTGCTTCTTAGTTATTACTACGGCAAACGTTAATTTGCAAAGAAAAATGCTTGAAATTTTTGATCAGTTATTACCACTGTGATAGTGCTTAATTTTTGAAACACTAATAATGTCATTAGTGTTTGCTGTAGACAAACTACAACGTACAGTAGCAATTATTTCTATTGGGGTTTTATAGTTATTGCTAAATAGCAACTGTTTTATTAGTGCCCCCAATTGTTGCTAATTTGTGTTCATCCCACCGTAGGACAAACGTTGATTTAATTTACGAATAGTTAAAAATCTCTGCACCTTTATCCTTCAGTATTGCTACAGTTTTTAATTCCTCCATGATCATTAGTGCTACTCATGTGTGTTGTTTACACGGGCAATTTATAAGAATTTGAATTACTATCGCTATTATTTTTCGTATAAGCAAATGTAATGTAATGTGATGTAGTGTAGTGCAATGTAATGTAAAACGGCGTACTTAATCCAATATAATGTATTCTTATCCAATTATCCAATCTATGGCAACACAATGCTTAATTTTTTAAATATAGTGTTTCTTAGTTATTACTACGGCAAACGTTAATTTGCAAAGAAAAATGCTTGAAAATTTTGATCAATTATTACCACTGTGATAGTGCTTAATTTTTTAAACACTAATGGTTTCATCCGTGTTTGCTGTAGACAAACTACAACGTACAGTAGCAATTATTTAGAGTTTAATGCTTCATTTCTTAATATTTATAACTGTTTTATTAGTGTTTTTTAGTTATTGCTAAATAGCAAGAGTTTTATTAGTGCCCCCAATTGTTGTTAATTTGTTTTCATCTCACCGTAGGACAAAACGTTAATTTAATTTAGGAATAGTTAAAAATCTCTGCACCTTTATCCTTCCATAGTGCTACAGTTTTTAACTCCTCCATGATCATTAGTGCTACTACTCAGGTGTGTTGTTTACACGGGCAATTTATAAGAATATGAATTACTATCGCTATTATTTTTCGTATAAGCAAATGTAATGTAATGTGATGTAGTGTAGTGTAATGTAATGTAAAACGGTGCAATCCAGTGTAATGTAATGTATTCTTATCCAATTATCCAATGGTAACATAATGCTTCATTTTTTAAATATAATGTTTCTTAGTTATTACTACAGCAAACGTTAATTTGCAAAGAAAAATGCTTGAAATTGTCGATCAATTATTACCACTGTGATAGTGCTTAATTTTTGAAACACTATTGATGTCATTAGTGTTTGCTGTAGACAAACTACAACGTACAGTAGCAATTATTTAGAGTTTCCATGACAACAGAATGCTTCATTTCTTAATCCACAACCGTTTCATTAGTGTTTTTTAGTTATTACTAAATAGCAACTGTTTTCTTAGTGCCCCCAATTGTTGCTAATTTGTGTTCATCCCACCGTAGGACAAACGTTGATTTAATTTACGAATAGTTAAAAATCTCTGCACCTTTATCAATCCATCCAGTTTTTAATTCCTCCATGATCATTAGTGCTACTCATGTGTGTTGTTTACAAGGGTAATTTATAAAAATTTGAATTACTATCGCTATTATTTTTCGTATAAGCAAATATAATGTAATGTAATGTAAAACGGTGTAATCCAATGTAATGTAATGTATTCTTATCCAATTATCCAATCTATGGCAACATAATGCTTCATTTTTTAAATATAATGTTTCTTAGTTATTACTACAGCAAACGTTAAGTTGCAAAGAAAAATGCTTGAAATTGTTGATAAATTATTACCACTGTGATAGTGCTTAATTTTTGAAACACTAATGATGTCATTAGTGTTTGCTGTAGACAAACTACAACGTACAGTAGCAATTATTTAGAGTTTCCATGACAACATAATGCTTTATGTCTTAATTTATAACCGTTTTATTAGTGTTTTTTAGTAATTGCTAAATAGCAACAGTTTTCTTAGTGCCCCCAATTGTTGTTAATTTGTGTTCATCCCACCGTAGGACAAACGTTAATTTAATTTACGAATAGTTAAAAATCTCTGCACCTTTATTAATCCATCCAGTTTTTAATTCCTCCATGATCATTAGTGCTACTCATGTGTGTTGTTTACACGGGTAATTTATAAGAATTTGAATTACTATCGCTATTATTTTTCGTATAAGCAAATATAATGTAATGTAATGTAAAACGGTGTAATGCAATGTAATGTAATGTATTCTTATCCAATTATCCAATCTATGGCAACATAATATGCTTCATTTTTTAAATATAATGTTTCTTAGTTATTACTACAGCAAACGTTAATTTGCAAAGAAAAATGCTTGAAATTGTTGATCAATTATTACCACTGTGATAGTGCTTAATTTTTGAAACACTAATGATGTCATTAGTGTTGCTGTAGACAAACTACAACGTACAGTAGTAATTATTTAGAGTTTCCATGACAACATAATGCTTCATGTCTTAATTTATAACCGTTTTATTAGTGTTTTTTAGTAATTGCTAAATAGCAACAGTTTTCTTAGTGCCCCCAATTGTTGCTAATTTGTGTTCATCCCACCGTAGGACAAAACGTTAATTTAATTTACGAATAGTTAAAAATCTCTGCACCTTTATCCTTCCATAGTGCTACAGTTTTTAACTCCTCCATGAACATTAGTGCTACTCATGTGTGTTGCTTGCATGAGTAATTTATAAGAATTTGAATAATTACCAGCGGTATTATTTTTCGTATAAGCAAATGTAATGTAATATGTGATGTAGTGTAGTGTAATGTAATGTAAAACAGTGTAATCTAATGTAATGTAATGCAATGCTATGTAATGTAACGCAATGCCTTTTTTATCTATTACCATAGAGTACCTTATATGTTCTATACTATTACACAGGTTTTAGGACTATCTTGGGATGTGCTCTGAGTAACACATCCTTCACCTGTTCCTAAACCATTAACCCCCAAAGGTTTTTTGACGCATGGCCGTCTATCAGTGGTGCGAGTTTATTTGAACTACCTTAGCCGTGGTGCTCGCTTAGTTCTTACTGGCCGCTGCAGGTTCTATGTATGCCATATTACCTATGTACTTTTCAGGACAACTAACCCTCACTATCCTCGTTTGTCATTCTTTGATAGTCACGCCTAGGTTTTGTTTGCCCAAGTAAATTAATATTTTCCTCGGTTCCTCTATAGGTGTCATACCGTTGTCCTCGCGAGTGATAAATCGTATTTTAGCCTCTTCCCCAAAGATTCCAACCAGTGCATTGTAGCCTAGCCGCAGCAGGTAGCACATCTAAAATTGTTGAAGATATTTTTGGTTCTACTATTGCCTCCATTTTTAACCTTTTTTCTTATGCTTCTTACGTTGGGTTACTGTTGAACCTGTGTTGCGTATCAATCTTAGGTATCCCCTTTGAGACAAGTCTTTCGGTGGTTTTGAGTAACTTACGTTCTCGTTACTCCACATCTCTGTCCCTCGAGCCCCTTTCCACCGCAAGTTACGGTTAAGTTAAGAAGGTTTAGGTTTATAATGATGACTCTGGTTCCCACGTGTAATTACGTACAGCCCCGTATGTGAAGTCAGGCACGCGACTTTGCCACACACCCTTAGTCCTGAATCTGCCTTAAACCTTGATATTTGTGATTGTCACTTCTCGATCAGGGCGTAATAAAGCGCTACGCAACAAACTGGGAACCCTAGCTCGGTACAAGCGTATGCTGTTTTACGCATTTGGGCTGAGCGCTGATGCTGATAGTTACTGTTCGAGACGCCTCATCTTCCATCCAAGAACAGCTTTCCGTTTTGATGTTATTGGAAATGTAATTTTATTTAAAAACGGAATTTAGTTTGTTTTACAGCAGCAACCATGTTGGAAAAACTTTGTTTTGTAAAGGGAAAGAAAATTTGGATATTTGTTCCACTTTGGTAGCTTTTTGGGCCAATAATGTTGTAAAATAGTTATTTTTGTATCTAGTGCGCGAAATGCCACTTTGGTGATCGAGAACTGAAAATAGTCGAGATCACCAAAAGTATTTCGCGCACGAGTTGCAAACAAAATTTTTTCTACAAACGTGAAGAAGTTGACAATTATTTTAACGTTAAAATACAAAACTCTCATCTAGTTTGCGTGCAGTGCGCGAAGTACGTACTTCGCGCACGGCGTCGTCATTTCGCGCACGCTGTCATGGTAACGTAAGAAAGTGAAAAAAAGGGTCACTTCGCGTATTATCAATGCGCAAACCTCGTCATTTTTTGACGTTTGTAGAAAAACTTTATTTTCATCACAATTTTGATAGGAATGGGGCTGATCCCATCCTTTGCACAAGCTGCTGGGAAAAGGGCATGGAAGTTATACACAAATGCATTTTCTACATTTTATTCCCTTTAAGAAGCACCACGAGAGATTGCGGAGACTCTTACCACCATCTTATATGCCATTTTGACCAACCACACGAAACATCAACTTACATTGAACCGATTGCGACAAATCGCATACACTCCTTATAGCGTCGTACAGTTCGCCCTCCGCACATTTTTGCAAAATTGGACTTCCGCCTGAGCACCGAAAATAAAACCGACAATCCCAGGGATGAGGAAAGTAAACTCCTGTCATCTTCGGATCAAGACTCTGACAACTTTTCCAATATTTGCGATAATCGTCGGTGTCTAAACACAGAGATTAGTTTTGTATTAAAGCCAAACCACTCACCTGACAGTCCAGAATTAATGAAGACAATAAGAAACACCGCAAAGATTCCTTTGGTCTTTAAGCTCATTTTTTGGAACAACCCTTTTCGTAAATACAAAGGTGTTTGCAATACTTTCGTAAATGTAATCGATGCAATTACCTTTATCATTTTCCGCTTTTTTTTTGTATGGTGAGTCTTGCACTTGTGGAATAAAGAAATTGCGGTTAGATTTTCATAATTAGGTATTTCCTGCAATGTAAGGCTTAGAGCTTGATAAGATCGTCTTATACCAAGTGTATGAGAATGTGAAACTATTCGCTCATAATCCGTACTCGATATTTTTAAGGATTTTGGGTTTGAATGAGCAACCGACGCTGAAAAATTAAATTCGTGGGGTAGTCGATAGCACACCTACATTTGCAAGTTTCCCCCCATGCGGATATCCTTCCATAGTTCGTATCCGCATTATATTCTTATCGGTGACAGTGTAGATGTTCCCGTTCTGTAACATTGACTTTCGAGAAGTGTCATCAAATGCCCTTTGTATGTCTAGAGAAGCTCCCCGTGAAGTGTGGAGCAACTTCGCACCATTTTTCCGTTTGGTACAAGCACTAGTTGATATTTAGAGTTCAAAAGTGCAACACGGGACATTTAGAGTGCGCATAGCTTTTCTTCAATAGTAAAGGAAACGTTCTATCATCAAAAATCTAAATGGTTGGAATGTCGTTCATATAATTTTTTTTTATTCATACTTCTATTTGTCAGTTTCGCCGTCCATTTTCCATATGGGTATGAATTATTTCCAATTTTCTTAGGTCTAACAGTAAGTGTGTATGGAGCAGCTCCATAGTATCCTCTCATGTTACTCTTACAAAGCTTTCCTTTCCCCGCTTTGCCTTCTTTTCAAAGAGTTCATTGGAGTTTCCCCGTTTCGGGCATCACTTCAATATCTTTCACAGCATTCCTCCAGGATTCCCTTTTTGCGTCCCTAATTGAGAAAGTACTGGTACGCCTTTCACTCTCCTGATCTTTTTGCCACATTGGAGAACTTCATTGTCTCCGCCTGCATCTGAGTGAGCCTCTCATGCCACCATGGCACTATCAGCGAGGTTCCCAATTTTTGAAGGTTTGTATAATTGGCGTTCAAAGGCAATTCCATAACTCCAATCGATTTTTCTTAGGATCCCCCCAGGTTTCTGGACAATAAATAAATTGTGATCTAATGTTCTTGTCAACGGGGAGAAGCATCTTTTCTGACAGATGCCAGTTTGTGAACATGCTGCTAGTACTACTATATCAATCACAATAATCCATGATGCACGAAGGGGGTCAATGGTAATTTTGAGTAGTTTTATTTAATATCAATGGCATTTCTCCTACTGATATCGATGAAAGAGGTGCCGTTCCCAGTACTGGCGATTACTTATCTGGGGTGTTTCTGGTTGGTACTGGCCCATACAGTATATTTAATGTTTGTATCGCACCCATTAGTTAGTGAGTGGAGGAAGCTCTCGTATAGGAGGTATTACGAATCCGAATCCTTTCTGTTCCTTATAACTCACTAGGTCATCATGTCAATACCTTTTTTTGCGGGTTACCCCATCTTCTTCTTCATTTCCCTTGCTCCTGCACTGCTTCTTATGCGCATAGGTTTTTTGGACTAATGCACGATCTATATCTTTTTGTATTATTTACACACTTAAGGCTGCCGTTGCCCTCTAGTCTGCATTAATCATGGCACTCACCTAGGTTCTCTTCAATAACTTTTGGTTTCCGAATAGCCTTGAGGGTAACCCTGAAGAAGTTTAGGTAGACTTCCCCTAGATCGCTTCAAAGTCTAATCCACCTGGATAAATAATTGTTGCTCCTTACGATCTCCCTTCCTGTCGACGGTTCGCCATTCCCCAGCAAACACATTTATATATAAAATACATATAAATTATATAAGAGTTTTTTAGATTTATATAAAACTGGAAGAAAAATAAGAGATATTTAATGTCAGGATGTCAGCAATTTTCAAAATAATATACAGGCCGTTCCATTTTGGATGGCCACCGGCAATATCTTCAAAACCAAACGTCTTAATTTAATGGGATAAAAAATTTTATAACTAAATCAGGCATGAGAAATTCAATGAAAATATTTTTAAACTATAAAAACCACCGCAAGAGGGCGTAACTGCTACGACAAACACTAAAAATCGATTTTTTCAGTGGAAATGCCCTACTAAGCTACAATTTAAAATAAGGTTTTTTAAAGCTTAGTTCATTTCAAGCAACTTTTGTTTAAAACATTTTTTGATGTTTCCAATAATAAAGCCAGGGGGCGCGGCCAAACCTTACGAAACAAAAACCACTGTAACTTCTATAATTTTTAGCCGATTTGAATGAATTTTTGCTTATTTGAAAGGGCATTCAACGCAGATTCTGGGTTTATAATCGTACTTGACAATAATCGTGTAATACATTTGATAGAGGTGGTTATCTTCAACCGAAGTTGTTTTTTCAAATTTTCTCTAAAATTTTAAATGGAAGGATATCATTCTATTGTGTTGGTTTTGTAGAACTTAAATGGTCTGAGATACTGGCGAAAACCCCGTAATGATATCTCTTGTAGTTTTCGAGATATGACCAAAAATGTATTTTTCTGGTAATTTTTCACTACTTCATTAGCTTTATTATTGGAAACATCAAAAAATATTTTAAACAAAAGTTGTTTGAAATGAACTAAGCTTTAAAAAAACTTATTTTAAATTGTAGCTTAGTAAGGCATTTCCACTGAAAAAAACGATTTTTAATGTTTGTCGTAGCACTTACGCCCTCTTGCGGTTGTTTTTATAGTTTAAAAATATTTTCATTGAATTTCTCATGCCTGATTTAGTTATGAAATTTTTTATATTGGTTTTGAAGATATTGCCGGTGGCCATCCATAATGAAACGGCCTGTATATGTCTATTAGATGTAAATTCTTTATATCTGTAGTACATGAATTTATATACGTTTTATGTATATTTTATGTAATATTCACATAAAAAATATTAATTGTAAAAGCGTTGTGATGACCAAATGGCAGCTACTCGAGCATAATGTAATTATTACCAATGTAAAAAATTATTTAAGCAGTTTCATACAAAAAAATGGAAAATCTACATTTTTACGTGCAACTGTACTTTTAATTAACTTAATTCTTGCACGAACCCGTTTTTACCTGAACTGAAAGCCGACAGTTTATTATGATATTATATACTTGCTTGAAAAATTTCCCTTAACCGGATTCGAACCGTTGCGGGTGGGCGTTGCAAATTCCGAAATCTGACATGTGTTTTCTTTGTATCCGATATTGTACCACTGCGCTAATCTGAAACATTCCTTTTTTTTTATTTCGTTCTTCCTAACTTTGCGCTGTTTCGCGAGTTTAAATTATGTTTGATTATATCGTTGAGTGAAGTGTTATTCAATGATTATACCTACCTTTATGTTAAAAATGACCAGGATTTAATTTATTTTATATTATTTATTTTCTATATAAACTAGACGCATTTTAGTCGATACGGATCTAATATTAAAGGTACGTGAACTACAATTTTTGGCGTTATAGAAAACCCGCGCGTGCGATTAATTATGCGGCGCAAACAGAAACGGACTTTTATTTTCGACAATATAATATATGTAATGATAATTTATAATTATATTTACAGAAGGCATACATAAAAAATATGTAATACTTCTTACATATAAGATTTTACATATAACGTACATAAATCTAATCATATAAATATGACATCACATAAATTTCATGGGTAATATGTAATTATCTATATGTAGAATATTATATGAATTTCTGTATACAGAATATCCGTAAGTTTATATACTATTATGTAAAATATACGTAATCTGTTACATGGTCCGGAATCTTTGGAGGAGTTACATAACCGTATAGTACATGAATGCCGCCTGATCACTCCTCAAATGTTGCAAAATGTACGGGAACGATTTAATGAAAATTTGTACTATTGCATGGAAGCTGAAGGCAGGCACTTCGAACATTTATTAAATTAAGGTTGAATTTTCATAAACTGGTTTTATTAATTAGCACAAGAAAAAATTAACCCTTGTTTTTATTTAAAAATGTAAGAGTTGTTTACCCTGTACCCAAGGGGTGAAACAATGTTTTCAAATAGCAGTAAAATTACCTAGCTTCTCTAAGAAAAAAACAATTGACCTGTCCGAGCTTTTTTGAGTTTTTAAATGCCTCAATCTCTTTCCTCATTTTCCATTTTGGAACTTCAATTTTTTTGGTTAAAAATAAAAAAAATATAAAAAAACTAGTGCACTGAAATCAGAAAAGAAAGACCTTTCAAATGACGTGTCACTTGCCCCATCATCCCTATTTAAATTTTAGGGGTTGTTCTCACAGCGCTAAGGGATGAAATCACTTCAGGTTGAAAATCATGGCGAAAGTTGTCCCCCTTGATATAAAAATTGACGTGTTTTTGCGTTTCCCAAAAAAAAATTCTCTCTGGCCAGAAACCCGTCTGTTACCTTTTCGTTGGGCCACCCTGTATAAAAAAGCATATGTAGGGGTATTTACTTCAATCTTATATATGTCGTATGTATATTTTATATGTGTGTTTGCTGGGCTTTTGCAATCGCGCCTGGACTTTTTGGCTGGTCAATACCTACCTTACTTTGTTCCTCAACGGGTTGCGGTCACCAGTTTGGGAAGGTTCAAGCTTCAACGGCTTGCTCCATCAGTTCACTATGGCCTGGTAGCAGCTGAGCTAAGTCCCCTCTCCCCCAATTTCTTTCATTTCATCAATTTCGATGGGTTCCTCTTCGGTTACCATTTCTTCCGAATTTTGACAAACGCAAAATGGATGTTTGCGGTAGTAACATCGCTGAAGGACTTTTTCGTTCCGTTATTGGTCCCATTTTGAACAAATTTCCTTACCTTCTCTGAAGTACTGCCATCAAACCGGTCTTTCAGTTAGTAGTAACTTGGAGCTACCTTTCCCATCTCATTGCTGTCTCTGTGCACCTTTGCATTCGCGTGCTGAGCTCTTGGAGGCTCTAGTTCACCAGTTCTCGTTTCCTCCGATTCTACAGCTGTAGTCCCCTATCCGAAGATAACACTCTTATATAATTTAGTGCGGGGGTTATCTCCTAGGAAGTTCCAGTAGCGTCCGAACCTTGAAAATTTGGTTTTTGTTGAGGTTATCTTTTCTCAATGCGAGCAGGTAAGTCAAGAACGTGTTGGAGCCTTTGACCACGACATCACGGTCAAGTAAGATGATTCGCCTTTATCTCTAGCGTTAATCCAAACGCCTAGGTCGCTCCGCTGAGAGTGGAACCAATATACTAATATTGAAACTCTGAGTTAGTCAATAAGTTTGTATTATTACACATGATGCGAGGGACGGTACTACCTTCTAACACTAAGCTATAACCTCGCGGATCGTTTAAGAGGAAGCTCGTGGGGTCTATGAAGGCGTATGGTACGCCCGCGCCAGTGTAGATAAGGACCAGCTTCAACGACCAAGGACTGCTGCGTCTTCTCTGGCGATAACGGGCTCAACATGTGCGTGTGGATTCACCTCCCCGAAGAAGTCGCAGAACAGACTCCTTTACTTTCAACACATCACCTTCATTACCAGGTAAACTGGATTTCGCCATAACCATAATCCATATACATGGATTGGTACTCCGTACAACGGTATTGACTGGTAGCAAAGATTGCTTCGAAGATGAGACACCAAACGGTATCGGAGAGAGTGCTTCCAAAATGTTATACACAGACTCTCTTAAGGTTATACACCCAGAAGAGAATTGATTTTGGGTAAATGTTTCTTGTATTTACCCTTGTATGGTACGCCACTGATCATAGGTAAATAGTTTCGTCCAATTGATAAAAAACAGAGTGGGACTTGGACGACCAATGAATGTATAGTAGCATGATTGGGCCGATTTAGTTTTTTTATGCTAGCATCATAAACAACTCATAACTAGAAATCGTTCATAATTTCCAGTTTTATTGCACACGTCATCACATCCAACATTGATGCAAGTAGTCTGTTAAATTTATGATGCTAGCATAAAAAAATAGCGTATAGAACTATCGTTATAATATTGGTGTTAATTGCACTCGGGAAACTAAGCGTGACTCGCTCGCTGCGCTCACTCGTACGTTAAACATTCTCTCCTGCAATAAACACCAAGATTATAAACTTGTTGTAAATGATACTATTATATTTTGATATTTACCAAAATGGTACCACATTTTTGTTGGTAGAACGTTGCTTTCGATTTTGACCCCCCCCCCTCCAATTTCAGGAACGGAATAACATGAGGTAATTGATAATTTTGTATTTTTGAGTAGAATGTAACATTATAAAATAACCTGTAAAGAAATTAGTTTTTTTTTGTATGGTTCCCTTGGCAAACTTTGTATTTAGGTAAGTAAGGGTTAAGATGTAGTTAAGATAAGGGATTCGTAGGCATCTAACGAAATGGCGCTGGAGGTATTCACGATATCACTGAAACCGCAGATTATAGAAATGAAATTCGGAAAATATCGGCCTTACTCAATATTCTTTGTAGATTGACTCGCTATGAGTACCGCCAATTTTTCGGGTAAATGACCAAAATATCCCAAATTGACAGTTTGGTTTTGGTCACTAATATTTACCACCAGAACGTAAGTTTCGTTACCTTTTAGAAATCTGTAACAAAAATCTGTAAATTTTGCTGGAATACCCATTTCCGTCACCTCGTTAATCCTAAGACACTATCACTAAATGCTATAGTGGCCATATCTCCATACTTTAGTGTGTTTCTTTTTCGAAGCTTGACCACTTGCTGGTATAGGTGATAGTGGCTTTTGGTATCCGTTTTCTCAGTGGCAAGGTTTACGGTTTGGTACTTGGAGCCAACGGGTAACCATGGTTTAGCTCCCTTGTTAAAACCGGCGTTTGTGCTTCCATCCCATTGGTAAGGGGTCCTTTGGAAATCCCGACTGTTCTTCAAAAAGTCTTGTTCCTTACTATTACAAGCTTGAGGATCTTGAGCCTCCGTCCATGTAACTTCTCCATCTTCCATTCCTATTTCCTCCCCATTGTAAGATACAGCCACTCCCGGTAGTAGCATGGAAAGCATACATAAACCATCAACCCTTTTTGAACCATATCTGGATGCTACACGATGTTGGTCATGATTCCCCAACTAAAAACGGTTTATGGGCAACAAGTTTAAGGTTGAGTCAGACTTACCACCCAATTCGCAGTGTGCCGCCACGGCATGTAGGTTAACCACTTATCGATCACAAACTTAATATCATGCGCGCTTGATTCCACGTTTAATTCCGTGATGAACCAAAAATTGAAGGTAAAATGGGCACCATCATGTGTCTCATTGCCGTAATACCCAAAAAGTTTCCTCAAAGGTGCGTACGATTCGGTCATCATCACTCTACAACAGAATATGCTGGAAGTTGGGATCGGGTGCTCACAACGTCTTACCTTGCATCTCCTCCCTTTTCGCGTTGATAATCATCTAAAAGAATCCTCCATTGGTATACCATATCGTAAGTTTCAGGTTGATCTTCAGTGTAGGTATGAATCAAATATTCTCGATCATCTGCGCTGACATTTGGTAAATTAGATTGATCCTCATCGCGAAACTGCTCATCTTCAAAAAGCGCCGAGATGATATCGACTCTAAAACCGTCGACACCCAGATCTAACCAATACGTAAGTACGTCCTTCATCTCTTTAACCAGGTCCGAACTTCGGTAGTTTAAGTCGGGTTGGCCCTTGGCAAATTGGTGCAGGTACCACAATTGGCGAGCTTCGTTGAAGGTCCAAGCGGGTCCATGAAAGTAACTGATCTAGAGAACTAACATCATTTTTGGGTACCACAGATACCTTCATTACCCAATTGTTCGGCGGGTCCTTATTATCATTCCTTCCCTCTCTCCACACATAATAATCGGCATATTTTGACTCATTCACTAACGACCTTTTAAACCAATCATGTTCATCGCTGGTATGATTCGGTACGAAATCCAAAATTACCTTCAAACCTAAAAAATGATTCTCGCACTCACTACCTACCAAGAGGAATATACGTATTTACCCTTATTATGAGCTTCTGTAAGTAAACTTTTGAAATCATCTAAAGTACCAAAAAGGGAATCCACATCTCTGTAGTCGCTAATATCGTAACCGTGATCGATTTGGGGCGATTTGTAGATGGGCGATAACCATAACGCGGTCACTCCGGCGTCGACCAAGTGATCGAGTTTACTTTGAATACCTTTTAAATCGCCAATTCCGTCGTTGTTCGAATCCTGCAAAAGACGGTCGAAGGATGGCGGGGAGGAAAAAAAGCAGTTTGGGTAACTTACCATAAATGATCGTGGATAAATTTGATAGAATACCGCATTCTTCCACCATTCCAAATTGGGTTCCGCCGCTAACAATAAATGAATTAATGAATTTAAGGCGAGAAGGAGGACGAATTTGGCGCGAAACATTTTGGTCGACAGGTTCTATTCATTTAGCTTTATATGGAAGCTATGAATGTCACCATTATCGACAAGGTGAAAAAGTTCTTTCTACTATCGTACTGTGGTTTCGTAAATGTAATTTCTGAATAAACTGGAAATTAAGCAATGTTTGTTAGATAGTTGATAATTGATAACATTTTTCATTGGAGATTGCCAATATAAGATAATAATGGTATTAATTATCTCTGAAGCAATTATAATTTATTTGCCGTAGTGCACAGGCATCTTTTACCGGCACAAATCTCCCTA
This sequence comes from Pyrocoelia pectoralis, assembly GCA_036250285.1. NCBI lineage: Eukaryota > Metazoa > Arthropoda > Insecta > Coleoptera > Lampyridae > Pyrocoelia > Pyrocoelia pectoralis. The sequence continues at coordinate 8,036,661 of CM070083.1, forward strand.
CGCCCAGGAAATGACCAAGCAAACAAGAAAAGGTTGTTTCCTGGAGAAGAGGAGGTGGATCAAGTTAAAGGCGTATACCAAGCAAAAATCATAACCTTAGATTATCATCTTCAATCCTATTCAAGAGAGAACCATGCACAATCCATGGTGGTAGCTGCAAACTACGAACATCATAAACATGACCAAAAAAACATTGTATTTCTGATTTCAATACCGGTTGTGGAATGTCACTTCTTGCATACGCTCATGAACGATCTAATTTTAGGCTTGAATATTCTTCAGCGATACCAAGTTATAATCCATCCGATAAGGCGAACACTCCATTTATGCATAGTGCTCCTCAAGTACAAAGTGCAACTTCATCGTGCCTAATCCCATAGCAGAACCGCAGAAACTACTGTGGGAACAATGCGGTAAAAACGAGCCCGCACGATGACGCGCCGAACCCCGATCTCGGTAGACACGCCCATACGTGACGTCAAACCCCCACATGATAGAAACGAATGCGCGCTCGGGTAACAATCGCTACCGAACATCGCCGAAGCGCCCCCGACAGGGTATAAAAGCGTGCGCGCGTCGATCAGGAAGTCACTCTCGTTCCGGAGTTGTTAATAGCCTGGAAAGAGTCTCCTCCCTTGGCCGGTGTTGTTAATAGCCTGGTCATATGGGGCCACCATCCGACGCCGGTGTTGTTAATAGCCTGGTTAGGATAAGCATTTAACCGCTACCACGTACGCCAGTCAAGCGGCTGCGGTCCAGATCACCGTGTTATTCACCGGTGCCACCTATCGTTACGCCGCTGCCGCCAACGCCTACAAAGAGGCCATCATGGGTGCTGGTGCCGATCGACCTCGACACTGGGCCCTGCTATAGCGAACCTCATAGCCGACCCCTGCATCTGCACGACCCACGAAGACAGTGCGTGACGTACATTCGCTCTTTAACTTTGTGTTCTTGTTAATTTGTTATTATTATTCTTTTTATGTTATTTGTTCTTTCGTTTAATCTCGTTAAGTAAAAACCGTTAAACCACTGCACGTTCCATTTTCTACATAAAGATCGGCGCACACACACGCGCCGACAGACTACGATACTACTCACACAATCATGCGATCCACGAAAACATCAATAGGAAAGTCCCCCGAACTTCCCAATTGTGTGAATAGGGAAATTTAGGGAACACATTCGTACTCAAAACAGGTGTCAGCAGTACCGTATTCCAATTCAGCATTGTAGGGAGAATTACTCACATGGGAAGCGTCCTCAATCCAGCAGAATGGAACCACTGTACCATCGAGCAAAAGTGTCTCACAGAGATGTGGAAGATTTCCTTTCGCTATACTGCTCTTCTCTTCCATGAGAATCCATTCTTCTCAACTCAAAGATTGGAGTCGATTTTTCCCGGTATAACGGAGTTTCACATATAACAATTATAATGCAAAATAGGTAACACAAAAAAAATATCAATATATACCTATATCAGCAACCGACTTTGTAACTGTGCAAAAGTCAGTAAATGTAATTAAACAACTCTGACCTTTTACTTCCCAATAATGCTGTTGCGCAACCACAGTACTGTTGAATTATCTAAACAAAATGGTTAATTAACCGAGAAATTAGGGCTGAGACAAGCAGACCGACTGAAATATAATAGTTACGAACTTTAGTCACTATCGATTTTTCATTACCTTTGTTTGTTACCTTTAAAATTACTTTTGTCAATATGTTTATTGCCTTTTACTTTCAAGAATTCATTTAGCTTAAAGTTAAAACTCAAAAGCCCAGTGCTATCTAGTTAAATGTCAACACTCGATACTGACTCAAGTTCGTAACTGTTATATTTCAGTCGATCTACTTGTCGCAGCCCTAAGTTTTCTGTTAATTAACTTTTGTTGTTTAGATAATTCAAGAGGACTGTGGTCGCGCAACAACACTACTGGGAAGTAAGAGGTAAGAGTTGTTTAATAACATTTACTGATTTTTGCACAGTTACCAAGTCGGTTGCTGATATATTTGTATTTTTTCTGTTACCTACCTATTTTGCATTATAATTGTTATAATGCGAAATTTAATGTTGTGAAACAGTTTTGTTAAAATATATTTAATTGTTCATTGTAACCAGTGTTAACCGTTATATTTTTGTTCATTATAACCACCACTACCGTTATTCCAGTGTAATTCTTTACCGAATACCCACCTTTTCTTTCAGAAATCATATCACCGTTACTACAAACTGCTAAGACTTTCGTAGTTTTGATTAGCAGCTTCAACTTTCTAAAGAACTATCGTGGCGTTTTAACTTTACTTAACTATATTCGTTAACTTGATATAATCTAATTTTAGCTTTAACTACCCTCTTTTGCTTGCTGTTCTATACTCATATCCAACCTACACCCATTAGAGTGCCCCTTATAACTGAGCTTCTGAACCATTGAATTATAAATTGCGTTACCAACCAATATTGTTACCGTAACAAATTCAGTCTCAAGTCACAAAAGCATATATCAGTATTATAAGCGGTGCACAAATAACAGATAAAACCACACGCTCAACAATTACCTAAATTGGCCGCTCTGGTCGTTCTATTCTGGATTCTGGATTCTGGATTTCGATGAGAGGGTGGGGAATCCCACACGCACTTAGGCCACTTATTCGGGCTCTTTGTGCTGCCTCCCTGATTAGAGTCGTTCGACCCCGCAGCGTCACTCAAGCCATCCCACACGTGAGATAAACCTGAGGATGCTGGACGGGGAAGCGGCTCTAATCTTAGCCATGTCCGGCCAGGATTCTCTAAGAGCTGATTGCATCAGACTGCACAGAGTAGCCACAAATTTGCCGATTATTAGGATGGATAGATCATTCCCATAACCTAAGGTATAGTAGCCGTTGTCGTTAAGGCGACAAAGGAGGCTGTTTACAGTTATGCTCCACAAAAGTGGTGACAGCACCCCACCTTGGGAGCATCCTCTCACTACTGTGCATCTTAGTGTTTTGTCGCCGACGCTGATGTGCACCACTCTGAGTTTCAGCAGTTGCACAATCCAGCCGCGTACGACCTCTATTATGCCATGGTGGTGTAAGGCAATTTCTATTGATTTGAAGGTTGTTTTATCAAACGCCCCTTCTATGTCTATGAATGCTCCCAGTGTGGACTGTCTCGAGTCCAGCGATCTTTCAACCAGCCCTACAACACAGTGCAGGGCTGATTCTGTAGATTTTCCTGGAGAGTATGCGTGTTGGTTAGGATGCAGCGGAAATCGTATTAGCGCCGTATCCCTTATGTGTCTATCGCACAATCTTTCAAGTGTCTTTAGAAGAAAAGACATTAGACTGATTGGGCGATATGCTTTGGGTGTGGAGTAATCACCTTTGCCAGGTTTGGGGATAAAAACAATTTTTACCTCCCTCCATTGTTTTGGAATGTATCTGAAAGCAATACAGCCCGTATAAATTCTTACTAGGTGAACAACGATAACATCCAGTTCCCATTGTAGGAGAGCTGGTATTATGCCGTCCAATCCTGGCGATTTGTATGAGAACGATTTCACTGCCCAGGTGACCCTCGTCACGTCCACCATCTGTTCGGCATTCACCCAGTCAGTCCCCGTGGGGGCGGAGAGGGTTTCATCCAGCCAGATGGGGTATGGCGTAGTGGTGGCTCCGGGAAAGTGTACGTCTCTCAGTACCTCAGCTGTCTCTAGGAGGTTGGTCGTATAAGAGCCATCCTCCCTTCTGAGACTAGCTGGGTTGTAGCACGCATCTTTGGTCAGGAATTTGTTTAGGCGAGATACAGATGAGGAGGATTCTATAGAGCCGCAAAAGCTCTTCCACGCCTCTCTCTGACGCTTCCTAATATCCCTTTTGTATTGCCTTAGGTTTGCCTTATAGGCTTCCCAGCCGGCTATGGTTTTGTCCTTCTTTGCCTTATTGAACAGTTTTCCCACCCGAGTTTTCTGTTTATCGAGCGCCTTACACCACCAGGGGTGGTGGTGGAGCGTCTTGGCAGTTCTCAGGGGACATGCCTGTTCAAACGACCCCATAATGGAGTTGGACAGAAAGTCAACTTCGTCCTGCAGATCAGCAGGACTTAAGAGACGTCCCTCAGAAGGGTGTCCTTTTAGTTTCTCCCCAAGGAGATGTTTGTATAGGGGAATGTCCGTTATTTTGGGGTTGCGATAACTCCGTTGGACTTCACCCATGTGGTTCATTTCAAAGGAAATCATTCTACGATTTGACATTGTCGTTCTACTATTAAAGGTTTGTTAACCAAAATCAATGAAAGCAAGAAGTTTCTGAGAGGAACTCAGAAACATCATGCTCTCATTGATTTTGGTCTTGGAAAAGAATTTTAAAACGGTCAATATCGAACCAAAAATAAATTACATGCCTTTTCTACGGTAAGCAAAGGAAAACGTAACGCTTCATACACGTAGGTATGTCGTATTAATTTAGGCCACTTCAAATTATTTGAAGGAGATATGGCTTTATCTATAGGTACAAATAGGTAGTTTTTAAGGTAGCATGATCAATAGACAACTCAGTTTCTCCTCAGCAAAATGTACTTTAAACTATTACTTTTTTTTTCGATCATTTCTGCCATTAGCGCTGCAGGTAAGCTTTTAGTGTTCCAAATTTCATTTTATTGTGGGAGAAGAGAAGCTTATTCATCAGCTAACTTTTATGTTTAGTGAACCAATAAAAAAAATAGCGTAAAGTATTCGTGGATAAACAGGTCTTTAAAACACTTGCTCTATTTCAAGCACTCCGGCTGCGCCGTCGTGCTTGAAAACTCGCGCGTGTTTTAAAGACCTGTTTATCCACTTATTCTTTAATATACTATTTCTATTATTGTTTTAGGGAAGCTTAGGTGTGTTCGTTGTAACGTGACGTTGAACGATGCATGCCGTTATGGCCAAACCGTAAGATGTCAATCATCAATGGTGGATGCAGTACCAGTGTGTGTTCAATATCAACATACTAACGGTAAAAAAGTGTTAATAATATAATAATTCGCAATACAAATGGTATTTTGCAGAAAATGGGCAAACATTCCAAATAAAAGAATGCGAGTTTAACTTAGGCGAAAGTAAGGCATGCGATAGGATGGGACTCATTGTCCCCAATTCCACAAACTGTCAACAATGTTCGACACCATTTTGCAATTATGGGATCTATCATCCATCTTAAAGAATATCGTTACAGCAATTTTACAGTACAAATAACATAATTATGTTAAATGTCTTTGATATTTAGTTTTAAACTTGGGAAGAATAAATAACTTAAGTCACACTATCCGAATTTGAATCTGACACCATTTAAGTACAAATTAGGTAATTTTCGATTTGGAAATTTATTACATGGCGGGGCCAAAATTTGCGTGGAGCGCAGGTTACAATTTGATAAATTATAAATTGTACACATTACAGTGACAACAGCAAGAGCTGCTGCAAAAAAGCTGGCCTATCGAGTAACAGCATGAAATGATTTTTAAATGCTAGTACTTATACAGGCCATCCATAAAATCTTTGGCTGCCTGGGCGGAACTTGTGCAGAAATTCGCCATGTTCTCTCTCCTGAGTATTTTTTAGATACGAACTGTACCCATCGAATAACAGCTTCAAATTACTCTTAAAATATGGCTTGTATATAGTTAAAAAAGAACAAAAAATTTCTGCCTTGTTAAATCTTGTGCTAATGCCTAGGCAGAAAACATTCTCTTTCTCAAAGTGTTATGATACCACTAATACAACTATCATAGAAGTACTTTGGGATAAACAAAGAATCGTCCAATGAACAATATTATAATGATTTCGACAAAATAATTTTGTAATATAAAATATTTAGTAATAGTATATACAGGGTGTTTTTTTGGGAGCTTTATTTAGACATTTCTGGGAATGTTTTATAGATAGGTTTTTGAAAACTTGAACTTAAGGGTTACTCTGAAAACCGAATCGATATAGAATATTTTCAAAATGGCAGCGCTTCCGGAAATGCCGGAAGTAGCTGGAAACTTCGTTATTTGCAATAGAAACTATTGCATTTTTGGATTCTACGTGAAATTTTAGTTCTTTTAATACCTTCATGTCAATATCTACAAGGTATGGTTTTTTAAGTTACTTTCACTTATTTAAAAAAAATGGCGGATGCAGACGGTAATTTAGGAATAGAGGAAGAAGGTAAGAATGAGAGAAGCAGAATGCCGGAGTGTTGACTGCTTATGACGTATTGTGCTGTTAATGGTTCAGATACAATTTTTTTTCTATTTTTGAAAACATTTTTGGGTTGAAAAGTCACAATACCACCATACTAAAAGTTTCGATAAATCTTCTGTATTATACCTATATCTAATGGAAACGTTTGAATATTATCGGATTTTTTTAAGTGATTAGATACGGAAGAGTGTTTAGCTTAATATTTGTCAACGAAAAAGATAAATAAATCAATGAGATTAAATAATTATTTAACAAATAAAACACTAGAACCGCGCTGCCCTTGAATCATGAGCATCAAAAAGGGAAAATCTTAGGGAAAATACTCGACAGAAATGATATTAACCTCCTAAATACCAAACTCCCTACACACTTGAACAGTGCAACTAATAGCTTCTCCGTAATAGATTTGTTATTTTGTCATCCGTGGATCGGTCCAAAAATAACCTGGACACCCTTATCAAACCTAACGGAAGCGACCACTTTCCAATTCTAATAGATTTTGTAGAAACACCTATCCGATATAAGGCTTGTTCCCCAAAATGGAAAATATCAAAGGCAAACTGGAACCTTTTTAGTGAAAAGGTAAATAAACAACGAGTTTTCACCTTCCACTCTAGAAAATGTAGATACATTAACAGATACATTCACAAACATCATCATCGATTCAGCAGCAACAAGCATTCCACTTACAGTCAGCAAAGGTCAAATCGACAAAGTACCATGGTGGAACACCGAATGTCCCATTCCAATCCAAGCTAAAAAGCGAGTGTTCAACATATACAGAAGACACTCAACAACTGATAACTTCATTTAAGTTAAGCACTGTTAAACCATGTGCAAAGACTAGCGTGCCTTGCGTGCACGGGCGCAATACGAACAACCCCCACAGCCGTCATGGAAGGCATCCTGGGTGTGGATCCACTGGATCTCCACGTGAGAGAGCAGGCCACACTGGCAGCCTTGCGTCTGAGAAATAAAGGGTAGTTGAACAGGAAAGGCACTGGGGTGGGTCACTCTCGAATTCTGGGCGAGGCAGTCAAGCGACTACCTATTCTAGAAGGACGATCTGACTCACTCATCCCTCGATTCATACTAGGGAAAAACTACCACATCTTCCTTGATCCCAACCAGACATATCCATCTTGACGGATGGATCTAAAACAATGGAAGGAACGGGCACAGGTATCTATTCCCCAAAAATTAACTTCCATATCAGCCAACCACTAGGCAAAATATCAACTGTCTTTCAGGCAGAACTAGCAGGCATAACGATAAGTGCAAAAACTATTCTTATGCGCAGCATAAAGAATAAAATCATCAGAATCTCCACTGACAGCAGAGCTGCTCTGCAGGCACTAGATCAATACAAAGTTACCTCTAGGCTGGTTTCCGAGTCCCGCCAGGTACTAGAGCAAGTAACAGACAGCAATACCCTTGAGATTGTATGGGTTAAAGGGCATGCTGGAATAATAGGCAATGAAAAAACCGATAAGTTAGTCCGACTGACCTCAAAACAACCGTTTTATGGTCCAGAGCCGGCTCTTCCACTTACAGCATCAACTGCAAACAACTTAATAACCCAAGACACCCAAGCCCAACACAGTGCTAGGTGGAACTTGATGTTAGACTGCCGCCACGCGAGGGAGGCCTTCAGAGGACCATCTCGTAGCCTGGCGCGCTTCTGTACAGGGCTATCCAGAGGAAACCTGCGGCTACTTGTAGGCATACTTTCTGGACACTGTAAACTTAACAAGCACATGTACCGCATGGGCTTGGTAGATTCACCATCCTGTAGAGGATGCCACACAGACGACGAGACGGCGCAACACATACTGTGTGAATGTCCCGTACTTGTCAAATTAAGACGATCCATGTTGGGAGAATACTGGCCTGACATGGCTAAGATTAGAGCCGCTTCCCCGTCCAGCATCCTCAGGTTTATCTCACGTGTGGGATGGCTTGAGTGACGCTGCGGGGTCGAACGACTCTAATCAGGGAGGCAGCACAAAGGGCCCGAATAAGTGGCCTAAGTGCGTGTGGGATTCCCCACCCTCCCATCGAAATCCAGAATCCAGAACTTCATTTAAGGATGTTAAGACCAAAAGCCAAACGCATTATAAAAATAAGCAAAAATAAATCATGGACCATGTGATGTAACCGACTTTGGCCGCTCGATTTTAAAGGATTCCCGCTAAAACTTTAGTCCGTTTTGTGGATGGTATTGACAAGGTACGCCACTGATTTTTGTTAATTAAAAAGTCATGTACGTGATGGAATGTATAAATATTGGTCGGGCATTTGAATAGCTGAAAAGCGGGGTGCAGAAGGAACTAACGAGAGAAGTAAAAAAAATTAGGGGGACAGTTAAGAAACAGTTGTAATGGTATCGGCATGAAGAGTTAACTTACAGTTCTCAACTTCGAAGGGTATCGACAGGAAGAGTAGAGTTACAGTTCTAGAGTTCGAAGGGTATCGACACGAAGAGTGGTTAGTTTTTTGGTGTTGCGAAGTTCCCGATAATTAGGTATAATTTCTTTACTTTACTTAATTGTTCGATGTAATATTTAGGGGTTGTGTTAATTTGTCTCTATGTGATCTGTTTAGTCAGTAGTTTTGGTGTTTGTGACGTCAGAAGTCAGGTATATTTTCGTTTATTGTTTTATATGAATTATTCTATTAATAGACAGGGTGTATTTTAAATTTAGTAGACTGTCTGATTTTCAGCTTTATTTAAAATGTAACTACCATCATAAACTTTAGAATTTGGAAAGTTAAATATCATTGCGCAAGTGAAATTTACTTATGCCGTGAAAGTTACTGAGCTACGTTTTAGGTATCACGTCTTAATTTGGGGATGCTTTATTATTTGTTGTATATGTTGTTAGGGGATGCTTTAGTAGAATTTGAAGTACGCTTTTGGACATGACGTGATATTTAATGCGATGCGATGTCATGTGTGGGTTCATATTTAATTGATGTATAATTATGACCATGTAGTTACGTTTTTAAGTACGCGATTATCGTCAGGTGGTATTTTATGTGGCGGCGTAATATGATCTTTTACGTGAGTTGCTAGCACCTGCCAACATCTTATTTTGACGCGTCGTAATGTGATTAAATTTTACATCCTTTGATTTGATGCATTTAAGTACTGTTTATGGGGTAGATCCTAAAACAATGCTACAGCTCTCTCTCTCTCTAACCTTATGTATAGGCAGGGTGATCGCTCAGCCACAGGCTAGCGCCCTAAGCCAAATACAAATACAAACGCTTCGCCCGTGAGCCCTTGACCCTGTGGCGAGTTGTAGGATCTGTTGCCTAACAGCGTTTCTTCATTTTCCACCTTGAAAGGTGATGGCAGAAGCTATTTAAAATATTCTAATATAAAATATCAAATTAACGAAAGTGAAATGAAATACCTGACGAGAATTGCTGCACAAGCTGAAAGCAACCAATAGTAAAATTGAATGTAATTTGTTAGAGTTGACGGTTGAAGGTGAGGTAATTATCCTGGAGGGTTTTTCTGTAGCTCTTTTCCCTCCTTGTAATCAGCGAAGACCCGGAGCTAATCTCAACTAGTTTGAGAGGGCAACCCTTGCGTTTATTAAAATTATTCGTTCTCCCCAATTCTTGTGTTTTATTTGTGTTTATCGATTCGATCCTTATAAGACTAGCACACACACATCACGAGCAATTCGTTCACAACGTAGAGTCCTACCATTTTGAGAGGTTTGTTATTGACGATCACGTGCCAAGGGGTTTCAGTTAGTTGGCGGGAAAAGTTTGTTTGGGGTGTCGAGTTGCGCAGTCGTGTTCGATTGCACCTGGGTACGCTACATAAATTGGTGCCGTGACCAGGATTCCTTCGACGTTGCACCAGGGGGGGGGGGTACGCTACAACCAACTACACACAAAGCATAGGTATTATATCAATTCAAAAACAAGCAACAAAGAAATTTGGAATAAAATAAATAATTCTGGCAAGTTGCCACGAGGCTTCCCTCGTATTAACACTTTTTCAAAAAATAAATATAGCACAATAGCTGAATTCAGAAAAAAATACTCTTAAACTATTATACATAAACTGCAATTTTATCTCATAAAAAATATAAAAAAATGAGTGCCGCCATTTTAGCTTATATCAAAAGTGACATCATCAATGATAATATTAGCATTTTCACCCTTGGCCCGAATGCAATCGATTGGCGAAAACCGCATTTCGACAATTTTAATAGTTTCTGAGTTTAGAGCTTTGCAAAGAATGTGTACGGGCAGACTACAGACTACAGACGACAGACGGAATTTTTTTTTCATATTTTGGGTCTACGTATTCAGAAACGCAAAGATATGTAAAAATTTGCATAGGTCATTTTTTTTTTGGAAATCCTCCAAGCAAAGGGAAAAAACAACTTCTATCACTATACACTATACATACAGGCTAGTAACTTTTGAGCCCCTATGATTTTTTACCCTTTGATTTTGATCCGCTTCATTTTGTTTAACTTTCAATTTCAAGCTTTAACGTTTTAATTCAACCGTCCTTTTAATTGTTAATTTTAATAAGTAGACTGTTTAAACATTAAATTTATTGCTTATCACTATTATTTTTAGCCTGATGATGACACTCTAATTGTGTCGAAACATGTCGTATTAACGAATGTAAGTTAGTAATAATTTAACCATATCGATTCCATAATTGGATCTGTATTTAATAAATTTGTGCATGGGGAAGGTTTTGTGTGTTTTTTACCCATCCTTCTGGATTTAAATTCAACCCCATTTTGAGGAAATAATCAACACAATGGATTTCAAATTACATCCTCGGAGAGAAACTAAAAGGACGCCCTTCTGAGGGACGTCTCTTAAGTCCTGCTGACCTGCAGGACGAAGTTGACCTTCTGACCAACTCAACAATGGGGTCGCTTGAACAGACATGTCTCCTGAGAACTGCCAAGACGCCCCACCACCACCCCTGGTTGTGTAAGTCGCTCGATAAACAGAAAACTCTGCTGGGAAAACTGTTCAACAAGGCAAAGATGGACAAAACCACAGCCGGCTGGGAAGCCTATAAGGCAAACCTAAGGCAATACAAAAAGGATATTAGGAGGCGTCAGAAAGAGAGATGACGCTCACTTTCTCGGAGCCACCACTACGCCATACTCTATCTGGCTAGAGACGGCCTCCTCCTTCCCTACGGGGGCTGACTGGGTGGATGCCGAAACAGATGGTGGACGTGACGAGGGTCACCTGGGCAGTGAAATTGTTCTCATCATACAAATCATCAGGATTGGACGCCTTGGACGGCATAATTCCAGCTCTCCTGAACCTAGTGAGAATTTATACGGGCTGTATCGCTTTCAGATACAGTGGAGGGAAGTAAAAATTGTTTTTATCCCCAAACCTGGCAAAGGTGATTACTCCCACACCCAAAGCATATTGTTTAATCAGTCTAATGGAAAATCTACAGAATCAGCCCTGCACTGTGTTGTAGGGCTGGTTGAAAGATCTTTGGATTCTAAAGGTACTTCTTTTCACAAGGAAAAGGAAGATAGAGGACCTTTGAGTTCTTCTACTCTTCCAAAAACACCTCCAGTTCTCAGAGTCAGTTCAAATCTTTGGCGAAGATAAAGAATCTGCTATGCCAAGTAAAGATAATTGATGGACAATTCTGCTGTATACAACCCTGTTGTTTCAAAGAGATTTGTTTGGTCAAGGTTGCCTCATGTAAACTCTTAATCGAGTCATCATGCTACGAACCTTAGAAGCTTAGGAAAAAATGGTTGAATTCACTCAAAGGAAGACTTCAAACGGTATTTTATTCTTTGGACATAATTTTTCACTTGAAATGTTATTTGTTTATATCATTTTTATCAAATTAATATATTTAACTTATCTAACGTATCTACCAGGTTTCAACATGAGCTACGTAAAAAATACAGATTAGGAGGAGATAAGTGCTTTAGTTTCTCGTAAATCTTCCAAAAACTTCAAGCCTTATCTATCAAGGTAAGCATTAAGTAAAAATAAAACACTTAAACTGTATTTTGACATCATTGTGTATAATATGTAGACGAGATCTTTTTTGCACCAAGACAGAAAAATCGCCTAGAGGCCATTTTTTCCTGCGGATTAGATAATCTTTTGTCCTCTTTAGCTCTAAAGCGAATACCTTCGAACTTGCTATGGGTGTCTCTCTTCACATTCTTCTCAAATGTGTGTAAGTAGGAGGTTGGTGTTTGCTCCTTGGCCACGTTTTCACCCAGAAATCGATTGCTCAATTACTTGTCACCTGTTTTCCCACAATGCACAAGCAGTTATTAACCCATTTTTCCTACTGGCCACGACTCTCTTCCATTCCATTTCTCCTGACATTCTACCATCACTTCTTCCGTTTACTAAGAATATCTGAAAAGACTTAAGATATCTTTTTGATCGGACGTTCTATAGACTGGAAGCTCGTGTTACTCCACTTTTGGTCATTTCCCGAAAAATAGAGAAAAAGTAGTTGGGCAGAGCTCTTGAAAACAACTTCTGTCTGGAATAAGTCGCCCTACTTTTCCGCTTCAAAAAACCGTATAATTTAGCGAACGGTAGCCTTGGAAAGCAGGCGATAGGTCCCCTTCTCTATGGTCACCGAGTCCGTTGTGGTTCCCGTTCACTTTCCTTTTCGTAAACATTTCTTCCAGATATTTATTTTAATATAAACATAAGTAAGTAATCAACAGTGAGTACAGTAATTAATAAATCAATCAGTCAATCAAATTAGACACATAGGCAAACTCTCCGCCTTGTTTTTGATGGCCCTGGGCCGTCACTTACGTTGCTCTCTTCAATAGGTAGATCTTCCACTATTGATGGGTTGTCGTCTTCTTCCCTTGTCTTGAGGCTTGTCATCGTGGTCCTCTTCAATGATGATAAGGTCAGCGTTCTGGCACGTTTCCCCAGAGCAGATAACACACTCACATAACATCTAAGCCCTGCTTTCAGGCAAGTGCAGCCACCTCTCCACCCATTCTTACATTTGCAAGAGAGGAGTTTTAGGAGCTCTGCGGGGACAGGAGCTTGTTTACTGGTAATGGGGAAGAGTCCAGCCGAGGTCAATTCTCAAGCCCAGTCGGTAGCCTCTTTCTCCATCCCCAACCACTTTTCCACCTGGTGGTATGTACGGTCGTGGTAATACGAGGCAGCCTCTTTAGTTGGGACCAAACGGCCTAGATTGGCTTTGACGTTAGCTGCTGTCTTCACAAAAGTACCTACAGAAGCGTACACCGTTGAGGGTGTCTGTCGTTTCGTCTCCTCCATATAGGGCAACTAGGCACTTGTCACCGGTTGCTGCGACTTGTTGGTGTGTGGCATCTGTCTGGAGGAAAACTGTTGCTTGGTCCACTAAGGTTTGAGTTTGCATAAAGTGGCCCACATTCTCATTTTCCCCTGCTAGAAGAGGGCAGAGATGGTGTCGCACCCAGTAAAGGTGTGGATGAAAAGTTCAAATCCAGGTAGTAGCTCCACTTTCCCTTTACTGAATGAGCTGGTAGAGAATTGGACGCAACCCACCTCACCTCTGCCATTCTTCTGGAAGTATATTTTTGTTTTAGTGGATCTTAGACCGCAGAGGAGCACGAGCAAATCCACATACTTTTCAAAGATGATGACCTGGTCATTGGAAAAGCAGTCACGAAGATATCGCGGTCTGCGTCTTCTTTTGATGTTTTTGTGTCAATCCCCTCAAGAGCAACAGTAGAACAGGGATCCTCAATGAGACGAAGCTTGTTTTTGTCATTCGAGAGCTGTGATGATTGTCGATGCGTCAAATACAATTTCCGCTGATGATGCAGAATACCGCTGTGATCGCTCTGGCAATTTGGTGCTCTTTTGGGCGCCATCCTCACGATACCCGTCGAAGACCACACACACACACATTTCTCCCAAAGTGGTTAAATATGTAACTTATGTAGCTTGCTGTGATAGCCCCTACCGAATCATTCCGATGTCGCACGACTTTATGGAGGAAGAATGCAAACTTGGGTATACATAGCCCTAATGGGTCCAAACAACATATAGATACTAAAAAGTCAGAGATACATCATGTTTTGCGAATTTAGCGATTTTTTTTGTCGATTTTCACTGGGTTCAAAAGCATCACGAGAAATGGATAAAAAGCATCAAAATCGAACTGGAATTGTCATCATTTGGTACTTTCAAATAGCCGAGATATCAGATCGATTGAGCAAACGTCCCGAGACAGATGTGTATATGTTTTCTAATTGGAAATTTTAGTTTGGACAGCTTCGGCTTAAAGGCTTTTATCCAAAATCAATGACAGCATGAAGTTTCTAAGAAGATCTCTAAAACTGTCAGTACTCAATATCGAACCAAAAATAAATGACATGTCTTTTTTTCTGATAAACAAAGGGAAACGTATCTCTTCACACACGTAATTTAGGCCACTTCAAATTATTTGAACAAGATATTCCTTTATCTATAGGCATAAATAGATAGTTTTTTAGGTGGCATGATCAATAGACAACTCAGTTTCTCCTCAGCAAGATGTACTTTAAACTATTACTTATTTTTTCGATAATTTGGGCCGTTCGAGCAGGTAAGCTTTTACTGTGCAAAATTTAATTGTATTGTGCGAGAAGAGAAGCTTCTTCATTCATCCCCCCCCCCCCCCCCCTCATCCCGGAAACGGTAATCGTTTTTTTTAAGCGGAGAAAAGCTGAAACGCGTTTTTTTATCGAATAGAAAGTGAAACCGAACATCCCATAGCATCAAATAGTATTAATTTTTATGTTTATAGGAACAATTTATTTTTCTAATGTTGTGTTAGGGTCACTTTACTCGCTTTGGTGTGTCAGTTGTAACGTGGAGTTGGGCGGTGAATGTCCTTATGGCCCAACCATAAGCTGTGCAACGACGGACCACTATTCACGACCAATGTGTGTTCAATACCAACGTACTGACGGTAAAAATGTGGTAATAATATAACAATTCGCTATACCTACATCGGCCATTTTGCAGAAAATGGGCAAGCATACCTAATAAGAAGTTGCGAGTTGTCCCAAGGAGGTGTGGCATGCGGACAGATAACAAGCAATGTTCCCAATTCGACAAACTGTGAAGAATGTGCGACACTATATTGCAATTATGCGTATTAGCCATTTTACAGTACAAATACCTTTTGTTAAATGTCCTTGATATTTTGTTTCAAATTTGGGAAAAATAAATAACATCCCAGCGAACACATTTACATATAAAATACATATAAATTATGTAAGAGCATTTTAGATTTTATAAAACTGGAAGAAAAATAAGAGATATTTAATGTCAGGATGTCAGCCAATTTTCAAAATAATATATATGTCTATTAGATGTAAATTCTTCTACATGAATTTATATACGTTTTATGTATATTTTATGTAATATTTACATAAAAAATATTAGTTGTAAAAGCGTTGCGATGACCAAATGGCAGCTACTCGAGCATAATGTAATTATTATTAATGTAAAAAATTATTTAAGTAGTTCCATACAAAAAATTGAAAAACTACATTTTTACGTGCAACTGTACTTTTAATTAACTTAATTCTTGCATGAACCCGTTTTTACCTGAACAGAAAGCCGACAGTTTATTATGATATACTTGCTTGAAAAGTTTCCCTTAACCGGATTCGAACCTTTGCGAGTGGGCGTTGAAAATTCCGAAATCCAACATGTGTTTTCTTTGTATCCGACATCGTACCACTGCGCTAATCTGAAACATCCCATTTTTTTATTTCATACTTCGTAACTTTGCGCTGTTTCGCGTTATTGGTTTAAATTTTCTTTGATTATATCCTTGAGTGAAGTCTTATTATACGTACTTTTATGTTAAAAATGATATTATTTATTTTCTGTGGTAGATTTTGAAATTTTAGAAATTAAAATTTTAGATTTTAGAACGCATAACGAGAGAGGCTATCGAAATCGAAAAACGTCCTTTAGCACTTAACAAACGAGACGATGGTTGTAGATTATCACCACTGTGGAAACCAATAGTTAAGAGGATCCAAATAGCTCACAATAACCATATGATACTTCCCAACATCCCTCGAAATCTACCACAAGCCACAGATACATACACAGAACCTGTAACTCGCAGCAGAACAAAAGTTAAAACTAAAATCAAGTGATATGACATCTAGTGTCAAACTAATCAATCATTCTTGAAAAAGGTAGCGAAGAAAGGCTACTGAAACGTAGAAAAGATATTAATAAACATTTATCACACGAATTATCCAGAAGATGTCTTCTAATAATTATATGAATTTCTGTAAGTATATAGAATATCCTTAAGTTTCTATACCATTATATAGAATATACGTAATGTGTGACATAGGATTTATATAATTTTATTAAAGAATACTTACATACTTGATATACAAAAAACCATATATAGGGGTATTTACTTCAATTTTATATATGTTGTATGTATATTTTACATGTGTGTTTGGTGTGGGATTAGTCACACGATCGGAATTTGAATTCGAGACCGCTTAATTATAAATTAATTTAGAAGGTAAATTTATTACAAGTAAAAATTTGACGTTCTTAAAACTACTACGATTTATTTCTAGAGCCTAGAGCCTTCTAGAGATAAAAGAATTCGTTTTTCTAAAAGGTCTTGCAACGTTGCCATAACTAGTTTAGTGTTTTCAAAGATGCAGTACAGGTAAGCAGATTTGAATTGCATACACTTGACAAAATTTCTTTTGAAGTAAAGAGGTATATTTGAAACCAAAACAATAAGTCTGCAAACAAGCTATCGTTAAAGCAAGAATATCAAATGAATGAACAGGTAAATTTCACAACACCGTAAAATAAAAGCGGTAAAATTTTACAGGTAACTATTTGTTTTCGAGTTACATTACTTCGTTAGTCCGCTACTAGGTGGCCGACAGTAGCGCTCTCTAAAGTACAGTGACTTTCTCTAAAGCGGCGGATTAACTTTTATCATGACGCCGTTTTTAAAGGGCATTACTTCTCTTACCTGTTATATACTCTTTGATATAAGTAAACCTCTCTTGTTGCCAATTTGGTGTGGCTGTAGAATGGTTTGACTAACAGCCAGGGGTGTATCATTCCTCCATGAAAAGCACCCTCTAGAATCTAGATTAACTAAGGTGAGGGCGTTCTTTAGGAAAAATCCTGAAATGTGCCGTTCAAAAGGTCAAAGGTGGATTTTTCCTAAACAACACCCCCACCTTAGTTAATCTGGAGGGTGCTTTTCATCGGGGCGAAAAAAAAATTGAATAAAACTAATTATTTTCATTTGTACTTTCGAATAGAGAATTAAAAGACGCTTCAAATGAGGAGTCGCTCGACTCCTTTTCCCTATTTAAATTATTGAATTAGGGGTTGCTGGGGCTAGGGGGTTCACCTGACAAAGTCAAATTTGACATCAAAAATTGTCCCCCAAAAATAGAAAATCGACGTGTCCGAGTGTTTTTTTAAGAAACTGGTCTAAGTGTCCCAAAACAGGCGTGTTACCTTTTCAATGGGCCACCCTGTATTTATAGTAGTACATATTGTACACGCAACATTGGTACATTGTTGTATGTACAATATTTGAATTTACATTGAATATCAATATTTACTTAATATTACAAATATGTATCTTATATTGCTTAAATACAGATTTTCAATATACAGGGTGTCCGTTTAGTAGTCCGTTCTTCAAGTATGGCTTTATTGTTAAATTTACTAAAAAATAAATATACGGGATAACAATTTGGTTGGATGAAGCACATTTGCAAATTAGTTAGACACATACAGGGTGTCTCCAAAAAGTATGGTGCATAAAACGTACATTTTTTAAATGGAATGACCCACTTTTTTTAAGCTTTTTTTTTAACCTTGGGTGAACTTTTTAGTCGTACATTATACGCTTTTTATTAACGTCTTGTTTTTGTTTCTACGTAAGTGCGGTGGTGGACTTGGGTTGAATCAGAGTATTCAACCGTGACGAAACATTAAATTATTTCATACAGGACGTTCACGTTTTTTTGCTCCAAACATCGACATTTTCAAACTAATTTTTCTTCATTTTTTTAAATAGCACACCCTATTTATTATTGCATAAACTTGGAATCCCCGATAAGCATTTTCTTCTTCTTTCCTTTTCAACTGTTGAGCACGTTGAATGACATTAAAATGCACCTTTTTCGATAGCCGTATCGTTGTAACGACTCAATTGTAGTAATAAAGTTTACTGTATTCTTCATAACAAAAAATCTTATCTAATTAACAAAACATATCTTATTTCTGACACCCCAAACCTTCTTCCTCCAACCGCCTGTCTTTCCCCCTTCTTTCCACCTTTTTCTTCCTTTATAACACCTCCTTCATCCATCCTAATCCTTCCCCCTTTTCTCCTAGTATCGCCCTTCTTTCCCTTCTCTCTTGTCTCAACTCTTCGCATTCCCGCATCATATGCCCCATGCTTTCCATCCCTTCCCTGCACATTCTACAAACCCCTTTTTCATCCTCCCACCACTACCTATTTTCATTCTCCTCATTTTCGCACCTAAATCTCGTCACAATTCTTATCTCCTTCAATCCCACCTCCTCTACCACCTCTCTTCCTTCCTCACTTCTTCATTCCGCCTCCTGCCTCGCATACCCCACCCTCACATAATATAATCTCTTGTCCTCTTGTCCATACTTTATCCGTTTCTCCCTCATATCCTTCATAGATTGGTTCACTATTATTATTTCTGTTTTCTTCCTGATCTCCTCCTCGTACTTCACCGCTCTTTTTCCCGCCTGCACCCTTACTTTTCGACTTTCGCCTCTTCCCCCACTATGTACCCCGGCGTCTCTCTGTCCAGCCCCAGTGTCCATCTCCAATACTTCTCCTGAAGCTTCTCGAAACTCTCCCACTCCCTCCACCCCCATATCTCCGCCCCGTATCCCATCACGCTCCTCACTAACTCCCCACTATCCTATTTCCATTCTTAGCCAGTTCCCTTATGTGCCATCGTCCTTATTGTCATACCTCATTATATATCCCAAATACTTCCACTCATTTACACTTTACAACTCCCCCCCCCCACCATTTTTCCTTCCCTCCCCTTCCTCTTCTTTTCTGTAATACTATTATTTTGGTCTTTACCACATTCACCCTTAGGTCCTTTTTCTCCAAATACCCATTCACACTTCCATTGCCCCCCTCATTTCTTTCTCACTGTCCGCCATTACCACCACATCATGAACGTACGCAAGTGCCCACACTTCTACCTTCCTATCACCACCCCTCCCCTTTGATGTCTAATACAACTTCTCCTCTAGGTCCCCTAAGTATAACGCGAATAGGCTTGCACTCAACGGGCATCCTTGTCTCAGTCCTTTCGTTGTCCAAAAACTTTTCCCTTCCCCTACCCTCCCTCCAATTATACACCTTGTTTCCTCATACAATTCCTCTATCGCCATCACCAGCTCTTCTCCTATCTCGTATTTCCTCGACACCCCCCACATTTTCGCCCTATTTACATTGTCGAAGGCTGCCTTTATATCCATAAACAACCCAAACATCTTCCCCCCTTTTCTTTCCATCACCTCATTCACCATCTGCTTCAGGATATAAATATTATCCAACGCCCTCCTTGCTTCCCTAAATCCTGCCTGCCAGTCCTGTGCCAGTCTCTTCTCCAATCTCACTCTCAGCATATCTGCATTTACATATTTTATACTCCGTACTCATAATGCTCACCCCCCATAACTCTTCACCTCCTTTCTTCCCCTCCCCTTTATTTATCGGCACTCTCCTTGCCTCTTCAAATTCACTGTAACTAAATGAACAGTTAGTTATTACAAATAAATAAAATATACTTCTGTCCCGGGAACTAACACTACTTTTCCCCTCGCTACCGTAATTCGTCAGCATCAGCACATTCCATTATCATCAGCAAAAAAGGCTTTATAAAACCATCCCATCGAAACAAATTTAAACAAATTACGACGGGAAACGTTTAAAATCGAGCTGCTAAAGGCGGTACATCACAAATACGTTTATATTTTGATAAGTCTTACTAATAGGACACTGTCGAATGGAGAGACCTACCACTAAGTTACACTTGGGCGAACGTGTAGCGGTTGTAAGAGAAAGGAGAGACACCACTCAAATGTGTCTGTGCAAGACATACAATACCTCAAGACACAGCTTTGGAAAAAGAAATATGCACCGAAGAACGTGAACGTTACAAAATTCCTATACACTTCACAAATGCACTATGGCAACTTTTTTTTTAGTCTTATGAATATAGTATAAACAGCACACAGATTACAAAAAAAAAAATTGTCCAGTCAACGAATGCTCAAAAAGGGGGTGTGGAAGGAAAGTCCGAAAGCAGAAAGTTTGACTTCGGAACTTTGTTTGGGCTAGTTAGGAGGTAATCATACTAAAAGTCCTCACCCCTAGGAGGTGAGCCCGAGGAATGTCGAATCATGATGAGAAGATTCTGTTAAATCATCACCACCATCGTCATCGTCGTCCTCCAACATGGGGATGCCATTGATGCAACTTCCGTGGCAATTTTGGCAAATGGTAGAGCACAGAATTGAAGCCTTTCTACACCAACATCTACCGGTACTGCAATCTGTGGTACACCGGCAAAATATTAGTTTTAAGATTTCTTCCGGTGCAGCTGGGTCTTTGGTTTGGACAGGAATCAGAAGGTTGCTTCGATTGCCTGATATCTCAGCATGTATATAATCTTTCATCAAACTGACTATTTGGAAATACTGAACCCAGAGTTTCGATGTCAGTCCTTGACCAGAAAGCTTTGCCAGCTCATTTGCAAACTTGGAGGCAATGGATGTGAGGTGTTTATTGATTTTCAACGCATCTAGCGACGGAGTATCATCCATGAAGTCCAGCAAAAGTTCATTTATGCCTGTCAGCTCTTCATCTGTGATGGGAATTTGGCTCAGTATGATATTTGACAAAGCTGTTTGTACTAGCAAGTGCCCACGGACTGCTCTGGCAAAGGCCTGACCTTGCAGCATCTTATCAACTAAGTTTGGAGCATAGACGGTGCTCATGAGTTCCTTCAAACCACTGCCATTCATAAGGTAGCCAATGCACCCCAAAAATGACATCAATAGATGAAATCCTCCTAGTCGAATGACACACTGAGAAAGCATTGAGTCAGATGCAACTATTTTACGAGCTTTCCAGTACAGAGGTTGGTCGAAAGTGATAATCACGCAACTCTGTTTGATTTCAGAGGACACTTTTCCTGCATATTGTAATACAGAGTACACTGTGGTCTCATCAGAAGGAGGGGCATTAATGAATGGAAGGGGGAGTACTTTGGCTTTCTCGCTGTAACACCCCTTTGTTATGGCAATCATGAATCCTTTCCATTCTGGAATTGAAATATCTTGTGACTTGGCAAAGAACCACAGCATGTCAAGTGGTTGAGGATCTAACAGTTGGAGTGTGATGTCGATGTGTTGAACTTTTATGCCTTCCAGACCCAGCGTACTCTTGGTAATGTTTCCTTTGTAAGTTCGCAGCGAAATGATTCCAAGCTTCCCACACTCGTCTGATGTGGGCTTTTTGGTCAATTTGGGTATTTGGTGACCTCTTTCGAAGGAACTGAGTGGGGTGAGGCACCTGATGCCACCCAAAGAATGGAAAGTGTTTAATCCATCAATGGTGCACACGGTATGTTCAGCATTGTCGAATACAAACTGGTTGAAGGACCCACGTTTAGAGTTAGGCTTCTCATGAGCCATAGCAGATAACTCTAATATTTGAGCTTCGTGATAGGATGATGAAAAACCCAAATTAGCGAGAAGATTAACCAACGTTTTTGAACCAAACCTTCTATAAACAAGAAGGGATAGGCTATTCATAATGGAAGAAACGTGGCCGAACAATGGAAATAATGGTGTGTGCTATGGCAATGCATTTCTTCTGTGTCTCTGTTGTTTTTTTTGTTTTTTTCATAGTCACTTCCTCCAAGAACGTTTGAAGAGTTGCAGGAACATTATGTGCATCCTTCAGGAAATCATCACTGGGGGGGTATGTTGTAGCATCATACACTTTACTCTGTATATCCTGCCTAATGATCTCAGCTGCCTTCTTGACAATCCTGAGTCGCTCATCACTTCCCTCTTTATCCCTAGTCTCATACCAAGAATCACTCAACAGTTTGAGTCCAGTGTCTCTAAAGCATATGGTAGAAACCTTGTGTTGATTACTTCCTGGTGATACTGTAATACGATCTCCAAATTCTGCCAACAACTTGGCTTTTATAGTTTTGTCATTTGGCACTTTCCCTGATACTGCAGCTCGTAATTCCTCGATGGAGAACTGACAATCACTGTTATACTGATTAATATCATTCATGGCTTCAGTGATGTAAGTAGAACTGTCGACTGAGTCCGTTTGTGTTTTGTACAATGGCCTGAAAAATGATTTGCGACATTAATCGTGGTATGAGGCTTCCTCCGCAACCAAATCAATTATAGAGGCTAAACGACCAACTACCTCTTCACCCCATTCATCTCGTCTTGAATGTTCAGCCTCAGTGCAGGAGTCTTTAAAGGTTGCTATGTTTCTAACCGTGTAAACTGTCTTTCGCTTCTCAACGGGTTTTTTCTTCTCATCAGCGAATGAACACTTGCAAAAAAGACATCGAGTCTTGTCAAATGTCGGTGTTGATGACCTCAGAGTGGGAGTTAAAGAGGGCCCTGCTGAAAACTGATCATGTTTTTTAAGCTGAGCTTTAATGCTCTCAGGTCTTGTGTAATGTTTTCTACATGAAGTGTGCACCTTGAGTGATTTTAACCCTTTGAGAAAATCGCTCTGGTCATTTCTTTGCTTACTGGCAGATATTAGAGAATTAATTCCCTTTTCACTAACATTTGAAACGTTTGTGTTTCCTTCATCCAACACCTCATCACAAATGAAGCATTTATCTGTCATCTCAGAAAAACACACGGCAAACAAGTTATTTTCCAACGGTGGTTAAACTGATCAAACTAAGCGAAAACGCTTCGGAACGTAGAGACACGCTATTTGGAAATGAACTAAGCCAATGAGCCGTGAAATCATTCAAACCTTCAACAATATCTGTTGGCAACAAGACGTCACTGGGCATTCTTATTTGTGCCTTAGAAGCTTCACTTCAAACCGCTTTGCCTTCTATGCCTTCTATTCACACCCTGACTTTTGTCTTTTTCTTCTCAAGTCGTAGATAAATCAAAAGATAGGTTGGTGAAGACACTTCCGATTGTGGCCGGCACTATGTTTCTTCTGTAACCTGAAATGGAGGGTTGAACTGAGAAATTGCGAAAATAATGAACTGTGCACTGTTGAATTGAAAATTCTTAAATTATCAGAAATTTCTTAAATTGATATAACTTTTGACCGGTTGATGATAAATTAGCATATTATGTATATATATTGTTAAAGACCATTTAATTCTCTACAAGATTCTTTAGGGGTACATTCCTCTCAGACGAACTGTATTCAAGTCACAGAGTAATGAATGACAAAAAAAAGCGAGATAAAAACAATGTTTTGCGAATTGTACATTTTCCGGAGCTTATATCTCAATAACGACTGAGAATTGGTAAAAGGAGTATATAATCAAAGTTGTAGAGAATTTTATCAGCTTTCATTCCGTATTCGAGGAAAAAAATCCTACGACGCACCGTTTTCGAGATATAAGCGGAAAACTGAAAAACGGGATCTTCTTTGTGCCCCCACCCCTATGGCTCACCTCCTAGGGGTGGTGACTTTTAGTATGTTTACCTCCTAACTAGTCCGAACAAAGTTCCGAAGTCAAACTTTCTGCTTTCGAACTTTCCATCCACAATCATTCGTTTCCTGGACTGATTTTGAAAATTTGGGTAATGGGGTTTTCGGGCTGGCGTCTACGTAACACTTCCGGTTTTTCCAAAAATGACACCAAGTTTGTTATTTTAAATGTAACACCCTATATATTATTCCGATTTTAGATTCTACGTAAAATTTTAGGTGGACTTTCACCAAGTTTTCTTATTCATAAAATTAACCGTTTCCGAGGTGTTTAATTTTTTTAATAAAAATTTGTTTGTGTGTTTAAAACTGGTTGCATATAAACCAATGAGGATGAAGGTCAAAGCTGCCCTATGTTTTCCTTCACTACCTTCTTAAATGGAACATAGAGAGTATGTACTTTGTAATTTTGGAAACCGATATAGGTACACTATTTTTCCCAGACAAAAGGACAAAGATCCTTACCTATCCTTTTCGAAAGGTAAAATAGTGAAACAAAGCCTAAATGCTGAAGGCCCTCTCCTCGCCCTTTAGTTATACAAATGCTGGACATTTTTGAGCAAATCGGTATAATCGGCGAGTGTAGAGTTTCCAGAGAAACAAGGCAAGAATAAGAGAAGGAGATGTTTTTATGACAAGATACAAAGTTTTTTTCCCATTTTGAAAACATTTTTGGGTTGTCGAGTCACAGTAACTCCATAAAAAAGGTTTCAATAAGTCTTCTGTATGATACCTATGTAACGGAAATGTTTTCAATATTATCGTTTCCACGAGTTTTTTTTAAGCATTTGTTTCAATTTTTTACAACGTAAAAGAGATAAATAAATCAATGAGATTAAGCAATTATGAAACAAATAAAGCAATAGAACCGCGATGCCCTTGAACAGAGCGACATGTGGTTGTCAAGCCAAAATTGCTTATTTTTTATTTATCGATGCCACACCGATGCCTAAAGTTCAGATCCTTTTTTTCCCCTTTTAGACTTGACAACAAGGTTCTAGCTTTAAGAAATACCAATAGATCTACCAATATAACTTGTAACGGGAGATAGGGCAATGGACATACTCCCTCATGCCAATAATAATGGCCATCAAAAATATTAAATACTCTCGAGTAGATCGTATTGTAATAGGAAATAATATATTATATAAAAAAAAAATTTTATGTTTTTACAATCTGTCGAAATGTGACATTCAGTAGGTGATTTAACATACATAGAATTAAATTAAATATTAAATATGAGAGTCATGTAGGTAGGAGCTGCGTCCATTGATTACACTCCTTTATTACTTAGTCTAGTTTAGCATAAACATACTGAGGTAACCACACCCGAGACTTTGACGAAGTTTGCCAGCTTTGGCAACATCCAACACCAGGCCGCAATTGGTGGCAACATTGCTCGGTTGACAGAGTGCACTTCATGCATTTTTTAACTGCAACGAGATCTTTTGCTGGCTTACCTTTGAAGTGTTAACATCATTTACAGTTTTTAGTATTTTTCCTTTTGCTTTTGTTTGTGATCACCACGTGTTTTTATCGCAAGGTAGTACCGTTTTTAATTTAATGCATATTTGAACTTGTTAAACTATTTGAACCATTCTTATTTTGTTTAATTGTAAAATATGTTGTACATTCATGTAATTTTTGTCTCAGTGTTGAACAGTTGTTGCTTGCATTTGTTTTCGCGCGTAAAGTATTGTTTTTGCTTGATGTAGGTCTGTCGGCATTACCTTAGCTTTTATTCTAAATATGTGATTGAATATGGAATTTCCAACAATGAACAAAGTGTGAATTTAATCTGGAATGTTTGGGTACTAACATTTTCGCCCGCGTAGATGACTTTCGATACGGAAGCTAATGTGGCTCCCAACTTAAAATATGGCCGTATCCTGGGGGATTTAATGGTTATTAAATGTCACTGGTGGACGGGTTTCTTTTCTTAAGGCGTGGGTTACCTACTTGCACGGATTTGGTTTCGTTGACTTGGATATGCCATTTGGTGCACCCTTGTTGTATTTCGTCAAGGTGTATTTGTAGGCGCCGAGAGGCCTGGACTGGATCAGTGTGCGATGAAAGTACGGTCCTGTCATGAGCAAATGTACCGATCATGGTGTCAGGGGTTGTCGGAAAATCCACCGTGAAGATTAAGTAAAATATTGGGCTCAGGACACTGCCTCGGGGCATTCCTGAATTGACGGGATATGGGTTTGTTAGAACGCTTCCATCTCTGACCATGAATTATCTATTCGAGAGCAGTTCATTGTAGTCTGGTGGAAAAAGTGTCTTGATTTTGAAAAGGAGTCTCGCGTGACATACCTTATCGAAGGTCTGTTGAACATTAAGGAATGTTGCAACACAATATTGAAGTCTTGAGTAATTCGGGCTACTACGCTGTGGACTTTTAAGCAAATCGGTGTAATCGCTGAGTGTAGAGTTTCCCGAGAAACAAGGCAAGAATAAGAGAAGCAGATGTTTTTCGCGGAGTGTTGACTGAAAGGTACAAAGTTTTTTTCTATTTAGAAAACATTTTTGGGTTGTCGAGTCACAATAATTTCATAGAAAAGGTTTCAATAAGTCTACTGTATTATATGTAATGGAAACGTTTTCAATATTATCGTTTTCAAGGTTTTTTTTAAGTGATCAGATATAGAAGAGTATTTGTTTCAATTTTTTGCAACGTAAAAGAGATAAATAAATCAATGAGATTAAACAATTATGAAACAAATAAAGCACTAGAACCGCGATGCCCTTGAACAAAGCGACACGTGGTGATCAAGTCAAAATTGCTTCTTTTTTAATTTATCGATGCCACACCGATGCTTTAAAGTTCAGATCCTGATGCAGGAGTGTATTCCAAAACACTTTCTTTTCCTGGCTGAAGGCTGGACCCTTTACAATTAACGCCTGGTTTCAGATGGATTTTAAGAAAGAGAAAAATTTATATGTTTAGGCTCTCTGACAGCCTCACTAGTCTCCGGTTTCTAGTCAATGACACTATAATATTAAGCCTCTGTCTAATCACAATCATGTGACGAAAAATGTTTAAAATGCAACCCCGCAGTGAACTTAGAAGGGTGGAACGTTGGTGGATTTTGTTATGGGTTTTGGAAAGATCCGCGTCCCGGTTCAGGGTTCTATTGAATGTTACTCCTAGATAGGTGACATTGTATGAGAGTGTTAGTGTTGTCCCTCCTAATACCAGACGGATGTCATCGTGTTGTTGGCGAGTACGCCGACTGTAGTGTGGCTGGCGAAAGACTATTGTTTGTGTTTTTGGTGGAATGAGCTGGATTTTCCAGCGGTCAGACCGGTTAAAGATTTGAAGAAATGTTACGAGGGGTGAACCCTGTGGCACTCCGCTGAGTGGCATGATTGAATGGGAATTATTGTCTTCTACCTTAATTCCAACCGAGCGCTTTGAGAGGTAGGAACTTTATCAATAGGTCGCTCATTTCGATTGATCGTAGCTTGTGTATGAGACCAGCGTGACAAACACTGTCAAAGTTAAATGCCCGCTTCGTGTCAAGAAAGACAACCAGCTTGCCCTGCCTGTACGCAGCGATTCGGTTGCTTCGTAGTGGAGCTTGGGTAGATATTTGAAGTCTGAAACTAAATTGGGACGTAGGAAGTAGGTTATTTGTTTCCGTGAAGTCACGAAAGCGCTGGACGATGATTTGCTTTCTAGACATTTACCGTTTGTCGTCGAAATTAGGTTTTCTACCCTTCGCCGGAAAAGGCTTCTGTTTCTCTAGCCTAATTGGGAAGTTGCTCGGAACCAGTTTTCCTCTGATACAATAATTAGGTTACCGATTTGTGCCGGTAGTCGCCGGGCTTGGGGTAGATGATGTAGGTTTTCATTAAGTATGGGCGTCATCGGAGATGGTATCCTTAAGTGATTGGATCGCTCGATTTAGATCTTGGGGTGTGGTAAGTATGAGATTTTCGGTTAGATTGCTGGAAATTTCATGGGTTAAAGCTGCCCAGTCAGCGTTGACATTGCCTTTTCTGGTTATTATCATCGGTGGCGGAAGTGGTGGTGGTGGTAATACTCTTGTTCAAAGTATCAAAGCAGAGGTTTTCTGCACAAAATGTGGTCGATTATGCTCAAGGCTTTAAAATTTTGGGTCTCATCCCCTTATTACTCGAGTATGGATAAGGAAAATTGGGAGGTTGCGCTAAATTCCATACTTTTGAATCAGAGTCACAGTTACATTCCTACTCCCTGCTTTTCTGACAAGTAACACTTCTTATTCTCCTTGCCTCGTGAAGAGAAGATAAAAAGGTATAAAGTGTACCTGCTCCATCATTTTATCTTACATTCTTCTCGACCTTCCGACCTCTTTCCTTAATTTCTTAATTAGGTATCTTTATTTGAAGGAGAAAACGGGAGTCGAAGGAAAGGATCCCGTGAGACACGTGTAAACCAGATTTTTCGTGCGAAGTTAGGGCATAAAGTTTTACTACTGATGCCTTTCTCTTCATCTTCTTAGTATGCTGTAACTTTCGTTATTCTTTTGCTAATCGACTGTAGAAGCCTTAATAATCTCTTGACAATTTGTTTTAAGTTAGGCAAATGCTAATTCCCACTGCCTGAAGAAGAATGAAGCCCTGTCTTGCTTCAAATATGTATCGATTGACAGTATAATCTTCTTACTAGTAGGGGAAGAATAAAAAAAATTGTGAATGGCTTTGCACTGGATTACACAACTAAGAACCTTTCGCTCTTCTACCAGCTAGTAATATTATTCTTCTCCTTATCTTGTGTAGGCGGACGATCATTTCTACGTAACCACCTTACATTCTTCCCGATTTTTCCCATCTGCTCTTAATTTTATCTTTAACTAGGAGAGAAGGAAACGTGAGTGGGAAGTAAAGATAGAAAGTCAAAATTTTGGGGCAAAGCAGAAGCATAAAGTTTTATAACCGATACCTTCTTCTTCAAATTTTAATGTGCTATAACGTTCTTGGTGACTTAGGAAGCAATTAGAATCTTCTCAAAATTTGTTTCAAATTATACAATTGAACGTCCGCGCAAGCGTGCACAATGTGTCTTCCATAAGGATTTATCCTTCTCACCTCAAATATTGTAGTGGGTTTTCCCAGGACTCGTGGCCGATGCGAATGGTGAAGTTTCCGGAAGTTCGGTCGATCGTAGTCGTAGTCGAAGTGTTGTTTAAAGATGTACACAACAGAATTGTCCATCAGTTATCTTTTCTTGGAGTAGCTGACTCCAAATAGCTGTACTGGGGAAGATACCCACGAAGTTATTTCCGAGGGTGGCGACTATATAAGAGGCCACTGTATAAGATGGGACAGTCTAAAGGGGAGAAAATGGAGACGGCATGAAGCAACCGAATTTGAGTAGTTTCAACAAATGTACCACATCATCAAAAAGTGTTTCAGAGGGATTGCAGGATGTAATACTTGACCAAGGTCTGCCTTACATCGTATCTGTAACTGTAAGGCCCTATGACGTTTATTGCATTTCTCGACGACCTTTTTAAGGGCTTCTTAATTGATTTGGGTTGATTTTCTCTAAACCTGTTGTTTTAAAGGGACTTGTTGGGTGAAATCTGCCTTAGGTAGTTATTAATTCATATAAACTCTTATACGAGTGATGAAGTTACGAACCTAAGAAACTCTAAAAAAATTGTTCAATTCAAACGGTATTTTATTATTTTGGATATAATTTTGCTCTCGAAATGGGAATTTGTTTATATCATTTTTATGAAATTAAAATTGATTTATCTATATAGGATTTCGACATGAGTTAAGTAAAAAAATATAGATTAGGAGGCGTTAAGTGGTTTAGTATCTCGAAAATCTTTAACAAAATTTAAATTTCAAACCTTATCTCAGCATTGTGATATCGTGGTAAAAACAAAACACTTAAAACAGTATTATTACATCATTGTGTTTAATATGCAGACGAGACCATTTGGTTGCACCCAGATAGAAAAATCGCCCACACCCACAGACCTCTTTTTTTCCTGAGGATTAGAGATAATCTTTTGTTCCCTTTAGTTCTAAACTGAGTATGTGTATATAATGCTTACCAACTTGCTGTGGGCGTCTCCTCGCATTATTCAGGAGGTAGTCCAGTCGACAGGTAGTTTCAGATAGAAAATGGTGGGAAGTAATGAAACTTTTGGGATGTTGTATCAGGGATGGTTAATTAACATTTTCTCACCCCTCGAGGACCCGGTGCGAAAAGAAGGGGGAGACTGCAAATTTTTCGACATTCCTCCAGTTTTCCCTCAATAACTTTTTTCCCTTACATCTTACGGCAAAAGATCACTTTTCAAAATTCGCTAAAAAATGACGAATTTCGTCTTATTTCTTCTATTATACGGGTTATACTCCAAATTATCATGAAATGTTGTTGTAATTATGGTTCCTGGCAACACCCTACCCCCTACCCACATCAAACCCCACTTCACAAAAGCTAATTTTCTTCTCCGATGAAAGCCAACTATATTCACATCATATGTTTGCATTGATTTTAGTTACTTTACGGATCGACAACCCCCCCCCCCCCCCCTAATTATCTCGGAGCAGGTACAAAAAAGACTACGTCCTTTCGTGGAAAAAAATTTATGTCATTAACAATACATTCCTGTAGGGATTTCTTAGCCGTTTCTTCTGCTTGTAACAACTCGTCGCCCCCTGAGCGATCAAGCTGTCAATGACGTCGTCGTATTCGTCTACTAAATCTGGTGATTCCTCCTCATACAAATCAGTGGCGGGGCGTTTTCGCAAGAGTGATCTGTGCAGTGCTTGCACATTGATGAGCACCGGAGACCTGCTTTCTTGGAGCTGCACGGTCCGGTGCTACAGCCTTTTCTGCACTTGCAGCATTTCTGGCTGTGCTGAATTGTAGTACCTACCCCTCGCGTGGTTAGGCCCCAGCTCCAAATAACAAAGAAGTTTATTGCCTAACTGCGCCTGCACTTGGCGGAGGGAGTGGTACTTGGCAGCGTCACTTGTTGGTCGCTATTAGAAATTTACCCTTTGTCACTGATCATGTGAATAAGCGGTACGTCGTCGAGGTTGTCATTGCCTATGTAGCCTCCATAAACTGCTACCAGGAACTTTTCTCCAGCGTCGCTGAAGAGTAGCGTTTGGTGTGAGAAACGCAGCCACTGCTCCAGAGAGAGAGGTTCTTGCCCAATCTACGGTATTGACGTGGTATCACAACCACTCACTGCGTGTAGCAAAAAACATATCTTTGGGGGGAAAAGAGCAGGAACTCGGCGAGTAGAGGACACTGGGAGCAATGACTCTTCCATTTTTCTGAAGGTGGATGTTCCATGTGGACGTACCTAATGCTGTTAACAGAATAACCATGTCCACATCTTCAGCAGTAATGATGACGCTGTCGAATTCGCTGACCTTGGATATGGCGGTGTTGACGATTATCACGTCGGCGTCCTCATATGCCTGCTTCACTTCGAAGCTAGTATCCGCCATTCGTGTCATGAACATCGAAATGAATGCGCTCTTATTGGGATCGTTTGCCAAGAACTTTTCTTGTGCTATGGCCACCATGGTGGATGAGGAGTACACGACTTTGGTTGCTGATTGTAATGTAGAACGGCGAGCACGTTCTTCGGCTTTGGTACTTTGATAACCGGCTCAAGATAAAGACAACATATGATATATTTTTATAAATCAGAAAAAAAAGATCCCTTCAAAAATGTAATAATATACAGGATGTTACATTTAAAAAATACATCATATTTTTGTATTGCCCTGTAAACGGTGAGTAACTGAACTATTAATAGCATTTTAAGAAAATTCAGTTAGAACCATACAACTTTCATATTATAACTTCTTTTCTACGAGCAATAATAACGATAATAAGGGGTGGATAATTTATAGTGAATAATCCTGTACGTGGAGAACATCATCTTGAAAGTGGTTGTGGGAGTTTTGTTCCACACCACTTTACGTAACGGGTATCGTCCATCAATCACGTTACATTTCCTGTCGCCAAGGTTGACTTCCTGTATGGGAGTGAAGAGTGAGTTACTTACATTGCAGACTTCGTTCCCTTGCACATTCAATCCTCGTGAAGAGTGATGACCTGGGGGAGAGGGAGTTGTCCAAAGTTGGTGATTGTAACCGGGAACCACAATTACAACACTGCATGATAATTCGGGTGTAACAAAAGAAATAAGAAGGAATTTTGCACTTTTTACATGTTTTAGCGATATTTGAAAAATGACCTTTCTTTGAAGCGCCATATCTCGGTGACGAATTGACATACAAACATGGTTCAACAGTCAAAATTATGGGACATTTAACGCTCTACAAAAAAGTATAGGGATGCTTTTGCCGTAAGACGTAAGGGAAAAAGCTATTGAGGGAAAACTGGAGAAATTTCGAAAAATGTGCAATCTCCCCCCCGCCCCCCTCTTTTTGCACAGGGTCCACGTGGTCCAAAACTTGAAAAAATGTTAATTAACCATCCCTGAACAACATCCAAAAGTTTCATTAACTTCCGACCTTTTTCCACCTAACTCCACTTTTCCAGACTGTCGAGTGGACTAAGGATGGTGTTTACTCCTTAGTTGAGATCCACCTAGAAACTGATTGGTTCATCCCTTACCGACCTATTTTCCCACAATGCACAAGCGGTTATTAACCTTACCTACTTCGACCTATATTCCCCGTTCCCCACGACCCTCTTCCATTCCAATTTTCCTGGCATTCCGCCTTTTTCCGTTTTCTACGAGTATCTGAAAAGAGGCAAGATATCTTCCGCATCGGACGTTTCACAGACGCTACAGATCCGTATCGCAGGACGACGTGGCTCTCGTGCTTCTCTATTGACCATTTCTTGAGAAATAGAGAACAATTAGTTGCCTAAGTTAGGATCCACACATCTCATCAAAACAATTTGTGTCTGGACTAATTTGCCCGTTGTTTTCTGCATCTCGCATGCCTAGTCTCTTTGGGTCGCACTAATACCCATTTGAATAAGTCGATTAACTACTCCTCACGTGTCTCAAACGCACTTCGGATGACGGTGCGAAGGGTTATCTACCGTTCCGTAATAACATCGAAATGTACCATATGGCTAACCTCCTAAGTCGTTAACATTTTGAATGTTGTAAGAATGCTATTGGGTTCGAAAGGAATCACGAGAAATTAATAAAAAGCATCGCAAACGAACTGGAATTATCATCATTTGGTACTTTCCAATAGCATCCCGCGATAGATGTGTTTTTTCTAAATGGAACATTTGTATTAACCAAAATCAATGAAGGCATGACGTTTGTGAGAAAAACTTTCAATATCGAACCAAAAATAAATGACACGTCCTTTTCACTGATAACCAAAAGAAAACGTATTCCGTATTAATTTAGGCCACTTGAAATTATTATTTTGAAGGAGATATGGCTTTATCTATAGGTATAAATAGGTAGTTTTTAGCTGACATGATCAATAGACAACTCAGTTTCTCCTGAACAAGATGTACTTTAAACTATTACTTGTTTTTTCGATAATTTGTGGCATTAGAGCAGGTAAGCGTCTGATGATTTTGAAAGTTTCATTTTATTGTTTTTTCCTACAAACTTTATTAAACCGAATAAATTTCAACAAAATTAATTCGAAATTAGTAGCTATAGTGAGTGGACTAAAGGTGGGCACGTTTAATTTCTGCAAGTGTGACGCGGTTTGGTACCCGGAGAGGGTTTATCGTTTTTTTAAAGCGGAGAATAGCTGAAGCGCGTTATTTTTTCGAATAGAAAGTGAAACCGAAGATCCCATGTCACAAAATAGTATTTTTGGCACCAACAGCCAGTTAATTTTTATGTTTATAGAAAAAAATTATTTTTCTACTATTGTTTTAGATTTAGACGAGGATGTAGACCCTAGAAAGTCGCTTTTGTGTGCCTATTGCGACGTGGAGTTGGGAGGTAAGTGCCCTGATGGAGACAACGTAACGTGTTATGAGTCACCCGACGATAAAGCACTAATGTGTGTTCAATACGAATATACTAACGGTAAAAAGTCCTAATAATATAATAATAATTCACTACACTGGGTATTTGCAGAAAATGGACAAACATTCCTAAAAAAAACATGCGACGCTGACATGGGCGACGGCACGGCATGCGAAAGGGTATCAGACTGGGTCGCCAATTCCACAAACTGTCAACAATGTGGGACACCATTTTGCTTGTAATTACGTATTGGCTGAATAATTAATCTTAAATAATACCGTTTATTTAGTGTTAATCATTATTTAGCTTCTTCTTTATATACTTATGTTAAGTTAGCCGCGCCGCTTTGCGCGCGCATTGTTCTTTTTAAGCCAGTCCTTACTCCTTGTCATAAATAAAGTGTTTTATTTATGGTCGTTGTTGGACAATTTGTATGGACGCACCATTTCCTTGTGTAGTATTACTCAACAATAAAACATTTTGCTAAAAAATTTTGGTCCTTCTCACCGATGATTGATAACCAGCTTCGAAAATTAGCATCATTAGAAGCATTACAAATTACAACACCATTGCCACAGCCATAGCATAATAATAGGTGTTTTCTTGTTGCATCGCCACAGGGTTAGGTAAAGTCACAATCATTACGTGATTAAAGTGACTTGCGTCATATACACATTTCTGCCTCAGGTTAATATAAAACTTAAATAAAGCTTTTAAAACGAATAGGGTTATTGAGAACTGAGTCAAATTATTTTTATAAAACGAATGGTGTGTTATTGACAGAGCCGCCTTAAGTCTACCACAACGTGCAAAAAGAAAACACCTAATATATCTACTTACAGTAAAATAACTCTGTAATATTTCCTTTGTTATAAGAAAGACAAGGTGCATGTGACACTGTTCTTAATGTCTCATTGGTCTACAATACTATGAAGTTAATTATCGCTGTAAAAGTGACAATTGCACTGCGGCTAATGGGATTTTTTATACATGAGTTAAATATTGTCAAATAAATTTTTGGGAAAGTTAAATAAATGCATTTTTGATAATTGATTTTTTTGTTTTGATCCTCCCTCCCGATTATACATTTCACTGTCAGTGTATTCATGTCTCTTTCAAACAATATGGGGACCTACTAAACGATTGCGGTCACGTACCGCAGGTATGTGTGGGGCATAGAGTTCACTGGTGTGGGGTTTGCCGGGTAGTTTAAATTTTACCGCGTTTGTTTTGAAGTTTAGGAGCGAAAGTCATTGAACTGTTACTACACAGTTCAATGGGGAAAGTATAGTTTAGCGGCCATTTTTAAATATTCCCTCTCTGATTTGAATTTTGTAAATGTAGTGTGAAGTTGGCGTAGGACCTGGGGGTTGGAACACCACAACGTAATGCATTAGACTCAACATTTTTCTTTATTCTGAAAACATTTTTGTGGTGAGAAGTCACAATAACTCCTTACAAAAAATTTCAATAAATCTTCTGTAATAGAAACATTTTTAATATTATTGTTTGCACGGATTTTTTAAAAGTGATTAGATATAGAAAAGTGTTTGTCTCAATTTTTTTCAACGTAAAGGAGATAAATAAGTCAATTAGATTAACCAATTATTAAATAAATAAAGAACTAGAAGAGATAAATAAATCAATTAGATTAACCTATTATGAAACAAATAAAGCACTAGAACCGCGATGCCCTTGAAGAAAGCGACACGCGGTGATCAAGCCAAAATTGCTAATTTTTAATTTACCGATGCAACACCGATGCTTTTAAGTTCAGATCCTGATGCAGGAGTGTATTCCAAAACACTGTCTTTTCCTGGTTGAAGGCTGAACTCTTTACAAGTAACGCCTGGTTTCAGATGGATTTTAAGAAAGGGAAAATTCATATCTTTAGCCTCTCTGGACAGCCTCATTAGTCTCCGGTTTCTAGTCAACGACTCTGTAATATTGAGTCTACCTGTCTAATCACAATCATGTAACGAAAAATGTTTAAAATGCAACCCCGCAGTGCACTTAGAAGGGTGGAACGTTGGTGGATTTTGTTATGGGTTTTGAAATGGTCGGCGTCCCGGTTCGGGGTTCTATTGAATGTTACTCCTAGATAGGTGACAGTGTATGAGGGTGTTAGTGTTGTCCCTCCTAATACCAGACGGATGTTATCGTGTTGTTGGCGAGTAGGTAGGTACACCGACTGTAGTGTGGCTGGAGAAAGACTATTGTTTGTGTTTTTGGTGGAATGAGTTGGATTCTCCAGCGGTCAGACCGGTTAAAGATTTGAAGAAATGTTACGAGGGGTGAACCCTGTGGCACTCCGCTGAGTGGCACGATTGAATAGGAACTATTGTCTTCTACTTTAATTCTATTGGCAGTGGTTAGGGATGACACAAATATAAGACGAAATAATAATATTTAATTAATGATGTGATTTACGACATTTACGTACAACAACAAATATTGTAGATTACATTTGACAGCATGTATAGAAGTGGGGACACACAAAGTTGTTTTACAGGAGATACAAGAACAAGTTCATACATTTTAAATCAAATGTGAATTATCACTATATAATAACCGAGACGTGTGTATATGTTTGTGTTGCTGTGCACTTTTCCGACAGTCGCCGAATCCCGACGAATGCGGATGTGATATTTTAAAACCAAAGCTATTATAAATTTATAACTTACCAATTAATAATAATAATAATGATGTTTATTTAGTTAATTTAACTAATACATTCATCATACAGTTTATAATTACTTAAATTTTTACTTAAATTACTTAAATTAGAAGTTTTCCTTCACATACTTGCTTAACATCCTTTTAAATGCATAATTGTTTTTTTCTTGCTTTAACTCATTAGGGAGATTATTATATAATTTTAGCCCTTTATACATAAAAGAATTTTGGGTTTTTGTTTTTGAAAATTTAGGTAACCTATAGTCTCCACAGTTCCTTGTGTTATAATGATGAATTTGGTAATTACATGTAAGTGGCATAGACATGTACGAGGGTAGTAGACCATTACATGCTTTAAAGATTAGATTTAATGTAATAAAATATATCCTTTGTTTTATACTTAGCCATTGCAGAGTATCTAACATTCCTGTAATTTTAGTGTATTTTGAACATTGCAATATGATTCGCATTGCTTTGTTTTGTTGAATTTGTAGTTTTTTAATATCACAATCTGCACATAAAAATAGTACGCTAGCGCAATAATCAAGGTGTGGCGCAATGATCGTTTTATAAATAACAATTCTTGCTTGAAAGGATAATTTGTTAGATATTCTACTAAGTAGGCCAATTTTCCGTGCAACTTTTTTTATAATATAATCAACATATTCCCTAAAATTTAATTTGTCATCTATTATTACGCATAAGTATTTAATTTGATTAACTCTTTCTAGTTCTTGATTTTCTATCATTACCTTAGTCAGCTCGATATTTTTATTCCATAACACAATATATTTAGTCTTAGATGTATTTAATTTCAATTTATTCGCTTGCAGCCATTTAGTAATAACTTCAAGGTCAGAATTTAAGTTACTAATTGCTAAGTTTACGTTTTCATTTGCGCTGGACACTAACGTATCATCCGCAAATAGATTAATA
The DNA here is from genome assembly GCA_036250285.1 of Pyrocoelia pectoralis. Lineage (NCBI taxonomy): Eukaryota > Metazoa > Arthropoda > Insecta > Coleoptera > Lampyridae > Pyrocoelia > Pyrocoelia pectoralis. Next base: position 8,074,253 of record CM070083.1, read on the forward strand.
TTACTATGTTCCAGATTTAGCTCTAAGTCATTTATGTATATTAAGAACAGTATAGGACCTAAAACAGACCCTTGGGGCACTCCTAAGTTGTTTTGAATTTCTGAAGACTCGCCACCCTTATATGAAGTTATCTGACTGCGCGATTTAAGATAATTTTGAAACCATTTGTGTTCAATACCACGGACACCATATTTTTTTAGTTTTTCTAACAGCGTTTTCCTGTCAATCGTCTCAAACGCTCTTTTATAGTCTAAAAACACTGCAACTACACTTTTATTTAGGTCAAGTTCACTTTTCCATTTTGTAAGCACAAAGTTTATTGCAGTTTCGCATGAATGTTTGCTTCGAAAACCTGATTGATTTCCACTTAGTAGATTGTTTTTTTCCAAAAATTCTTGCAACTGAATTTTAACTATAAGTTCTATTATTTGTTCATAAATTGGTAACACATTGATAGGTCTAAATTCTTCACATTTTATTGTGTTTGGAATTTTCGGAACAGGTACAACTTTTGATTTTTTCCAGGATTCAGGAAAAATTCCATTTGCCAGGGATTTATTTATTTATTAATTTATTTATTTATTAATGCTACAAGCTACAATTATAGATACCCCGCAAACTACGTAAATATCTGCACTAATTTTTTTCAAAGTAAGTTTTAAACATTTTAGTATAAAAGTCCGTCATCTTATTCAAGCGGTATTTGTGTCTAAATATATTTTCTTTACTTAGAAAATACCTTCAATGTTTCCTTATGGAGATTACGTGTAAAATAGAATTCGTTTGTGCTTATTTTTGGGTGACAATTTTGTGTAAACATGCAAAGTTTGTCTGTCCGAGGTCCTTAACCCATTTCGAACATTAAAACAATGCCAGAAAGTATTTTCGCGAAAATTTTCAAAATGAGAAGTATCGGATACTTTTTATCGATAACATGGAAATTTAATTATTTCAAGTTGAAAAGTTATTCAAATGATGAAAAATGATTCTATTATACCTCGCGTTAACATTTTCATGGTTAAAATGATGTAAAAAGTAGTAACAGCATTCATCGTAGACTAATTTATGTGTCCCGATACCTTCTTTCGGTAACTTTCGAAATGTACATGTTTGTGTGCTTATTTCGAATTTAGAGATGTTGAACGATGAACGATGTCGTAGGTAACATATATAGTCGAATGTTTTCACCGAGAAAAATGTTTTTGTCTACATACTATTTAACTAAATATCTATTGATGAAAGTAGGTGGCAAGTGTATTGTTACGTTACACTATACCAAAAAGAATACCTATACTTCGACTATACTTTTAAATATACAACTTACCTATATTGTAATTAAGAGGAAGTAAAATCCATATTTACTGCTGTACATATACGTGTAAATATGGTGGCCTTTAGTTAGTGAAATAAACATAAATTTGAAACTGTTTAAGGTAGAGAAGGTCTTTCTATAAAACAGATGTTATGCAACGTTAGACCAGCTTCTATTTGTACATTTGAGTTCTTTTACATTCAAAATTCATTCTAAACTATCCTTATGAAGTTCACACGGAATTTGTTATAAGTATTTTCGTTAATTTTTGGGCAAAGACTATGTGCAAAGACGTAATTAACATTGTGAAAGGGCCACTATGTATTTTTGGTCTCAAATCTATTCCAAAAAGTTTGCATTTTACATTTTTTTTATTAATTGGTAGGAACGAATTCGTATATCTTTACCAAATATCAACCCATTTTTGTGATTTTTACGTCAAGTGTAAGTAAATGTAATCCTTTATTTTAGTTACTTTAATAACTTGCTAAATTACATATACCTACAGGATCAAAAATCTGAAAAGGTACAAAAACGTAAATTTTTTTTCTTTTTTCAAGCAACTAAGCCAGCTCAACAAGGTGTGATATTTTAAAACAAAAGCTATTACAACCTACAATCACAGATACCCCCTCCCCCCAAAGCACGCAAAACGCGAGAATCGCGTGTACCCCCGTTTATAAATTAATATAAGTAGGTACTAACAAACCCCTCCTTAGTTCACATTTACTAGTTTACATTTGTTTCTTAAAAATATGAATTTATTTATTTATCTAACCCTTTAGTTAGTAAATCAGCGATTAATAAAACGACTTAAATCAGCGATCATATTATTTGTGGGGCAATATTCCACTGTAACTTATCCCTTGTCAACATAATCCTTAACAAAATAAAATCTCGTGTCGATATGTTTTGTTCTGTTAGTGAACCTTTAATTTTCTATCATTTTAATTACGCTTTGGTTATCTTCGTAAATTTTAATGTTAGAATAAATTAGAAAATCACATAACAGACGTATCAACCAGAGTGCCTCTTTACATGCTTCCGAGAGTGCTACAAATTCTGCTTCAGCAGTAGAAATTGTAACACAATCTTGCTTACGGCAGCACCAAGTGAGTGCACCACCATAAAAGAAAATAAATCCCGAATTTGATTTTCGTTTTTGGCGATCGTCGGCCCAATTAGCATCAGCGTAACCAATTAAAGAATCGTTAATGTTACAACCCAATTTAAGGCTTAATACAGACGTCGTTTTTGTTTTAAGGTATCTGATTACCCTTTTTATTTGTAACCAATCGTTTTGAGTTCGGTTTCCAACCTTTTGTGACATAATACAGACTGACGCTGCTATTATATCTGGTCGAGTAATTACCAGTAGCAATATATTAATAACAAACAGCCAATAGCGGCTCTATACTGATTATTGTTTAACAAAACATTTTCGTCTATCTCAGTTTTGTAATTTGGACTTATTGGAATCTCACTCGGTGTAGCTTTATCTAGGCCAACCAAACCTTTCAGCTAGGTACCTTTAAAATATACCTACTTTTCTTGATTTAGCAAATAAAAATCTCGCATTTTTCGAATTTGAATTCCCAAATAGTTGCTAATTAAACCTAAATTTTCAACTTTAAAATTTGATTTAAATAATGCTTCTACTTTCACGATAAAATCATGCGAATTACTTGCGTTGACATACACTAAAATATGTATACATACAATTTACATTGTAAATACTTTTGTTTAAAAGACATACCTACCTTATTTTCACTATTATTCTTAACTATAAAACCGGGTGGCTGGCGCATATAAAGTTTCTCATGTAGGTTGCCATTTAAAAAAATTCTGGCAAGTTGCCACGAGACTTCCCTCGTATTAGCACCTTTTTCAAAAAATAAGTATAGCACAATATATATTGCTGAATTCATAAAAAAATTCTCTTTTAAACCACATAAAAAAACTGCAACTTTATCTTATAAAAAAAATGATTGCCGCCATTTTAGCTTATACCGGAAGTGACTTCATCAAAGGTAATATCAGCATTTTCGTCCTTGGCCAGAATGCAATCGATTGGCGAAAACCGCATCTCGATAACTTTAATAGTTTCTGAGTTTAGAGCGTTGCAAGGAATGTGTACGGACAGACTACAGACTACAGACTACAGACTACAGACGACAGACGGAAATTTTTTTTTTTCATATTTTGAATCTACGTATTCAGAAACGCAAAGATATGTAAAAATTTCCATAGGTCAAATTTTTTTTTTTGGAACACTAATACAATACTTCCTTTTTACTTCGTACTCGGGAAGTAAAAGCGGTCTTGGCGTCGAAATGATATACCAACATGTTTCGAACGGCGGCGACGGTCAGAAGCACTCGTAGTGTAGACAATCTTGCCACTGGTGCAAACACCTAATCGTAGTCAATACCAAACTTTTGACTTGAAACCCTGTGCCACATGTCGAGCTTTGTATTTGCACCCAATAACATTTGTATTATCGGGCAAGTCAACTAGCATCCATGTGTTGTTACGCATTAAGGACTGATGTTGGCTTCCTCCTGAACCTCTTCATTATCAATCGCAGGAACGAACGAGTTCTTCGAGTTGATATCACTTTCGAAGTTGTCACTATGGATCGGCTCATCACTTTCAGTCGGATCATCAGAGATGAAAGGTTGAGTAACAATATACTTAGTTTCTTTCTCTGGTTCTTTATCATCAGCAACTGGCATTGAATTGACAGATGGAACATCTTTGAAGAATTTTACATCTCTAGAGACGATGACCTTTCTCTTCTTCGGAATGTAGCACCGATAACCTTGTGATTCATTATCGTGACCAAGAAGAATTGCATCAATGGCCTTGTCGTCGAGTTTGCGTCTGGATTGGTCGGGTATCTTGACGAAACATCTTGCTCCAAACTAGAGTTGAGTCGGACAGCAAATTTTTTGCCCGAGACCAAGACCGAGACCGACATTGTCCCAGCATGTTTGCCCGAGACCGACTTTGTCCGACAACTACTTGGCCGAGACCGAGCCCGTGACCGACATTGTCGGTCAATGATTATCTCATCCCGACCATCTCCGACAATGCATGCCCGAAACCGAGACCGAAAAACACTAAAACTTTTATGAGCAGCCACAACTCACACCATGATTCACTATTTTCATAGGCGACGCTCCTCGCACTTACTAGAGGAGTTTTGTGATACATTCAAATCATGTAAGCTCAAGATTGGAATGAATTTTGCGAGTTCTCGGGCAGTGTCGGACAGTCCGAGACCGACAACTCTTGTCCGAGTCCGCACCCGTGACCGATAATGTCGAACAAACTTTGCCCGAGACCGACTGTGTCCGACAAGTTTCTGTCCGAGCCCGAGACCGACAATTGTTGGTCATGGACGGGCAGTGACCGTCCAGCAATGTCGGGCGACCGACTCAACTCTACTCCAAACCAATGAAGGTTAACATAACGAGGTTTTGTCCCATACCATAGTTCGAAAGGTGTCCGGTTGACAGCTTTCCAAGGAACAATATTCTGCTAGGCATTCGCTGAGGTAACCGCTTCGGCCCAAAAGGTTTTCTCCAAATTGGCATCTAGCAACATGCAGCGAGTCATTTCGATCAAGGTTCGATTTTTCCGTTCCGCTACACCATCACTTTGGGGGGAATATGGAACAGTTCTCTGGATTCGAATTCCATTGGATTTTAGGTAGGATACAAACTTGGCGTCCATGTATTCGCCACCTCGATCAGAGCGAAGACATTTGATTTTTGTATCGAATAGATTTTGTACAAGTTTATGAAACTCAACAAATTTATTAAAACATTCGGATTTCTCCTTCAACAAGTAAATATTTGTAAAGCGAGAAAAATCGTCAATAAAAGTAAGAATAAATCTCTTACCACTTTGACTTGGTGTTTGCATCGGACCACAAATGTCGGAATGTATCAGCTCTAGTGGCGATGATGCACGAAACCTCGATTCCTTTGGAAAGGGCAACCGTGTAAGTTTCCCTTTAATGCAAACGGTGCAATCAGCTGCATCAAGGTCCTTACATGACAAACTTTTGCGGTTGCAATACACATCTAACCTAACCATCTACAGACCTTGAGCTGCATGACTGCATGACACTACGTTACAGTCGGCAAGTTCCATATCACGCACCAGATTAGTTTTAGGAATCTTCTTTACAATCACCAACAGCAATCTGGTGACCATTGACTGACGATCGGATTTCACATTGTGTATTTGTGAATGTAACCTTCAAACCATTTTCGGTAAGTTGCTTAACTGAAATTAGGTTTCCATCAATTTCTGGAACGTACAGTACTTCCGCCAGTTTGAGTTCATTAACAATGCCATCGTCATTCAAAAATTTGATAACGATACTTCCTTTACCACTTGATCTTATTGATTTTCCATTAGCTACGGAAACTGACTCACAATAATGCTTTCCATTAAAATCAAATCAATCAAATTCAAAAACAAAAGGTGATTTAATACCTGGGTCCATAACCAATGTTGGCAGTGGTTAGGGATGACACAAATATAAGACGAAATAATAATATTTAATTAATGATGTGATTTCACTGAACTCAATAATAGAGTTCAGTGTGTGATTTACGACAGTTATGGCCGGTTTCACAAAGGCTCGTTAAATATTTAATCACGATTAAAATCCTTAACGATGATTAAAAGTAAAATTTTGTTTCAGAAACGTCGATTAAGCTAATCATGGTTAAAGTTAATCATCGTTAAGTAGTCGTCGTTAAATAATTGAAAATCAGTGCTTAAATGTTTCGCAAACATCGATTAAGAGATAATCGTCGTTAAAATTGTCTTTAAAGTTAATCGACATAAAAGGTTCGATTATAGTATTGTTAATTTTATGTTAGGCCAATTATTTGACATTTATTACAGTATTATTACGTATTAAAGTAAATTAATTAATAAAAAGTGTTTTTCAACAAACATTAAAACAATATTATTGTTTCTTTTTTATTAATATTTTTAACCTTTACAAGAAACATGTAGGTTCAAACTTGTTACATTATAAATAACTTATAAAAAAAATTCAGTACATATGAAAATAATTTGATGATCTTTTTCAAAGATGTCTGATTCATCACTTTCTTCCTTGTCAGAAGATGAAGCAGCTCCTCTTCGACGAATTCGATTTATTAGGGACAGAAAAAATCCTTTTGAAAATCTGGATGATCATGATTTTAAATTACGATTTCGGTTTTCGAAAGAAACTGTCATGGAAATAATGCATACAATAATAGGTCCAGCAATTGAACCAGCTACAAAAAGGAATAAGGCCATCACTGCACTTAATCAGTTGCTAATCACTCTACGATTTTATGCAACTGGTTCATTTCAGCAAACAATTGGTGCCTTATTTCGGGTCAGTGAACCTTCTGTATGTAGAATTGTACACCGGGTCACCCCTTTAATTGCTGGACAAACAGTGCCGATTTTACATGTCATTTAGTAGTACTCACTAAGTAACATTGGGCCCCACACCATCACCACCCACCCTCACAACAATTTGCATACATAAGTTCATGGTGGAGTCAGAGGCTCAAAAAGGGGTAGTGGTTGAATTAATAAAACTACTTAAAACCTCCCCTTAGACAATGATATTTAATAATAAATTCAAATTTAATGAAGCGAAGATGAAGAGTTTATGTTTTTTGTATATAAGTACCCGAAAGTACTAAAAAGCCAGCCCCATCAACGGCAAAAACTGACTGATAATGAAATTAAAGGGATTAATAATTAGGCCTTCAACACCTCGTTTTTGATTAACGTAGGGGAATCCTAAAATAATCCAAAAGGGAGCAATCACCTTGTTATTTAACCTTAAACTAAGGTGTGCAATCGGGCAACAATTAAATTTGACTTGATTAAAAATATATGAAATTGATTAACAAGCGACATGTTTCGAGACCATCCGGTCTCATTCTCAAGCTTAATACAAGAAACTACATGAGTAAGATGATCCAACAAGTGATAAGTCTACAAAACGCAAAATTAGAAATTAAGTAACATGTGGTTCCAATACACTCACCTGAAGGGGCAAAACAATTACATTATAAAGTTAAAGATGAAACATGATGTAAAATAAATAATAATTAACAATAAAACATAATAAACGAAGGCCTGAAGGGCCCCACGCTAAAATTAACATCGAAAATTTAATAACCAACTTAAAATGTCTAACGGCCTATAGCCATCTTGGAAAGATAAGACAGCTTAATTTATGAACTAAAGGTGGCGCAATGAACAAATCTAATAGTAACAAACTTTGAAGGTTAACAATATACGAGTGGTAGTCAAGAATAAACAAGATTAATTGTTGATAAATTTATAGCTAATTAAATCTGAGCCTAGGTCGGTGATCTCATTTAACAGACTACTATTGTTCTTGTGTTTGGCAATTTCCAATGATTCTAGGACATTTAGGAGGAAAGATTTGTTGCAAAGGTGTAGGATTCTATAATCAGTGAGAGGATCAAAATTATGACCGGAAGCCAGTATGTGTTCAGCGAAAGTGGATTTATGGGAAAGGTTGTTAGTTTTGATGGCTTTCAGGTGTTCCTTGAATCTCGTAGAGAAGGATCTACCAGTACGACCTATGTAGAAACCGTCACAAGTTTGACAGGATAATTGATAGATACCCGATTTCTGTAATAAATTAATCGGGTCTTTGTTGTGAACTAACATAGAATTGAGGGTGTGAGTGGTGGAAAAAGAAATGCAAATGTTGTGGGCTTTGAAAATATTCTTAAGTTGATAGGACAAGTTAGGATAAAAGGGGAGAGAACGATAAATTGATTTGTCATTGGATGTTTTTTGAGATATGAGACTAGTAGGGTGGATGGATCTGATGATTTTGCTTAATAGGGTCTCAACCAAATTGCTGTTGTAACCGTTGTTTAGAGCTATATGACGTATAATGTTAAGTTCTTTTTGAAAATTACATTGCATAGGTACATAGCAAAACTTCGAATTTGATACAAACCAATCTATTTTTTCCTCTACCTCCGTTGCTTTTGAGACGATCAAAATGAGAATCGTTCAGACTAATATGTTTTAAATAGTTTCATAAGATGAAAACGTCTTAAAGGAATCCGAATGATCACCAAGGGGTGAATGGAATAATAAATAAATTATTACTGTAAGATGTAAACGGCAAGTCTGAATTCTCAAGAAGCTTATGCAATACAATCAATACGGCGCATCTGTCTTTATTTATGGTTGGTACGAGTACAAACAACACCGCACGTAAACGAAGTGTAGGCCGGGAATTATGGCAATAAAAATTTTGTTCCATAATTGGAATGTTTCACATTATTGTTAACTTGCTGAAAAATAAAACTTAAAATTTGCAATTTTTTTAAATACGTTTTCAGCAATTTAAGAGGAATGTTTACGAAAATACAAATATTAGTGCCGTAACATTCGGGTCCCATAGATCCAGGGCCGGGTTCCGCGGGGCTGATAGTTACCATGATTGTTACGGCCCTGATTCACAACCCCCCCCTTGTGCCGGCATAATTAAGTACAAAGGTTATTTACTTAGAAAGGGACGAGGAAATGTTCAATCTGAAATGAACTCTTTTAAAATATAGGACCAGTAATAAATCTTAGTCTCAAACGTGTTAAAGGGTGTTTATTGTTCTTATTATTATACTTTCTTTTGAGATTTTAACTTTCCTGTTCTTTAAGATTGTTGTATCTTACGGTATTTATTCTGAAGGAAAGTCGTGAGTGAAATAAATACGCCTTAATTCCTTAATATTCATGCATTCATTTGCGCTATACCTATAATTAATAATCTTAAAACTTTAGATTTATCCGGACCCTACACACGTCTGGGTCTTACGCACGTGCGTAATGTGTGTAATGTATAAACCGGCGCTGTGGACAAAGTCAGCGCTACATTAAGATGCCCACTGAGCAACAAGTAATTAATGATACTGTGCTGGATTTGTTCAGAATAGCTGCTTTCCCGTGCGTCGTTGGTGCAATTGATTGCACAAACGTCAGGATTAATTCACCTGGAGGGAATAATGCTGAATTATTTAGAAACCGCAAAGGTTTCTTCTCAACTAATGTGCAGGTTTTTTTAAAGGATTTTCTTTTTATTGTTTTCTTTTTTGGAACTGTCGCAGGTTCGGGGAAAGGGTGAGGTATTGCAGGTTCAGGCAAAGGGAGATTATGTTCGAGGTTCACACAGACATCGTCTAAAATGAATAAAAAAATATATAACAAAAAAGATTTGTTGTAGAAAATATTTTCAAATTTAGTGCAAGGACCTGATCAACTAAATCATACCAAAATATATTGCATATACAAATTTGCCAGTGGCTCAACCTGATCCCCTAAAATTGCCAGTACTTATGCTCCTACGTCGTTCAAAGATGTAGAGTACGTACCTCCTCCAGTTTTTTTCCGTTCGGTCTAAAGTTTTACAAAAATATTCTATCGTTAAATTTGCGTCGTTGCTAGCTGTATTCTCTGATTAGTTAATCGACGTTAAAATACGAACGCATTTATTTTGTGAAACGCATTCCAATATTTGATCAACAGTAAGATCATAAGTGCTCAACTCTTGGTCGGCAAGATTTTTATTTTGTATGAGCACTGGTTGCTTGGCAATTAAACGAGATCAAATTGACGAAAAGACCCGAGCGCAGAGCGCGAGGGTTCTTTTCCCAAGAATTTGATCGAGTTTAATTACCTTTTAGCAATCAATGCAAAAATACAAAATAAAAATCTTGCCTGACAAGAGTTGAGAACGAATGATCTTCGGTTGGAGAATATTAACTGAATGAAGCGTTAATTTACTTTTGTCAAAATGACATTTGATTTTTTTAAATATTAATCAATAACTACTAAAACAATGAGGTAGCGGCAAGAAAAGTAGCATACATTCTTTTCAGTTAAAGAAATTTCTGATTGGTGCATGTGACACTGTTCTTAATGTCTCATTGGTCTACAATACTATGAAGTTAATTATCAATGTTAAAATTTAATCAATGTTAGTTAACAGACGATTTAACGGAGCTTTCTGAAATCAACCATTAATATTGTAAATTACATTTGACACCATATATAGAAGTGGGGACACACAAAGTTGTTTTACAGTAGATACAAGAACAAGTTCATACATTTTAAATCAAATGTAAATTATAAATTAATATAGGTACTAACAAATTCCAACCTAGCGGTTTGAGATAATTAGGTCGCTCATTTCGATTGATCGCAGCTTGTGTATGAGACCATCGTGACAAATACTGTCAAAGTTAAATGCCAGCTTCATGTCAAGAAAGACAACCAGCTTGCCCTGCCTGTATGCAGCGATTCAGTTGCTTCGTAGTGGAGCTTGGGTGGATATTTGAAGTCTGAAACTAAATTGGGACGTAGGAAGTAGGTTATTTGTTTCCGTGAAGTCACGAAAGCGCTGGACGATGATTTGCTTTCTAGACATTTACCGTTTGTCGTCGAAATTAGGTTTTCTACCCTTCTCCGGAAAAGGCTTCTGTTTCTCTAGTCTAATTGGGAAGTTGCTCGGAACCAGTTTTGCTCTGATACAATAATTAGGTTACCGATTTGTGCCGGTAGTCGCCGGGCTTGGGGTAGATGATGTAGGTTTTCATTAAGTATGGGCGTCATCGGAGATGGTATCCTTAAGTGATTGCATCGCTCGATTTAGATCTTGGGGTGTGGTAAGTACGAGATTTTCGGTTAGATTGCTGGAAATTTCATGGGATAAAGCTGCGGAAGTGGTAGTGGTATAAGGTCGGTTTTGGTTAATAGGAGAAGATGGTCGGACGTTATCGTTGTGTCCAGGTACCTAATACCTAAGAGAGGTTATGACCATATTAAATCCCTATTGACCAAAGGAAATGCAATGCATTAAAAACTGTAATCATTAATGCAAATAAAATTCATTATAGTAACATTCAAACATTTTCCCATTTAACAACTGTAAATTTTATCGCCAACTATAATACACTTAATCTCATCTTTCGCAACAACTCCTTCTACCCCACTTCCTCTCACCCTTCGCCCTTCACTATTCGCCTATTACGACACGCAGTGGTCCTGCAGTAGGATTATTCTCACGAAGCCCCTACGCAGGGGGTGAAAGGTCCGAAAATAAGCGCACATCTCTTACTGTCACAGCGATAGTGAGCAATGAATGGTGAGGAAAAAGTTGGTGAAAAAGGAGAAGTTTGTGAGGTAAGATGCTGTTTCTAATGATAACACAAAAATTTGAAAATAATTCCGTTTTGCACTAGAAATCTGATTTATTCATCTTCTTAACAAGCTTGTAAAGTGTAACTGTCTTCATCCTTCATCTCGTCTGCGGAAGAAGCAACGTTTCCCCAAAATATGTTTCAGGTTAGACAATTGCGCACTGACGACCAAGGTGATAGGAAGATCAATCAGTAAGCGTGGAGGCATAAAGCGCTCCAGGCTTTAAAATTTTGAGTCTCATCCCCTTATCACTCGGGTATGGATAAGGAAAATTGTGAAAGGTTGCGTTAAATTACATACTTTTGAATCAGAGTCACAGTTACATTCCTACTCACTGCTTTTCTGACTAGTAACACTTCTTATTCTCCTTACCTCGTGAAGAGAAGATAAAAAAGTGTACCTCCTCCATCATTTTACCTTACATTCTTCTCGATCTTCCGACCTTTTTCCTTAATTTCTTAATTAGGTGTCTTTATTTGAAGGAGAAAACGGGAGTCGAAGGAAAGGACCCCGTGAGACACGTTAAAACCAGATTTTTCGAACGAAGTTGTACTACTGTCTACTGATGCCTTTCTCTTCATCTTCTTAGTATGCTGTAACTTTCTTTATTCTTCTGCTAATCGACAGTAAAAGTCTTAAGAATCTCCTGCAAATATGTTTTAAGTTGGGCAAATGCTACTTCCCACTGCCTGAGGAAGCATGAAGCCTTCTGGCTTCAAATATGTATCGATTGTCAGTATAATCTTCCTACTAGTTGGGGAAGAATAAAAACATTGTGAATGGTTTGGAGCCTTTCACTCCTCTACTAACTAGTAATATTATTCTTCTCCTTATCTTGTAAAGAAAGATAGACGAACATTTTCTACGTAATCCACCCTGCATTCTTCCCGATTTTTCCCATCTTCCCTTAATTTTATCTTTAATTAAGAGAGAAGAAAACGTGAGTGGTAAGTAAAGATAGAAAGCCAACATTTTGGGGCAAAGCAGAAGCATAAAGTTTTACAACCGCTACCTTCTTCATCAATTTTTAATGTGCTATAACGTTCTCGGCGACTAAGGAAGCAATTAGAATCTTCTCAAAATTTGTTTCAAATTATATAATTGAACGTCCGCACAAGCGTGCACAATGTCTCTTCCATAAGGATTTATCCTTCTCATTTCAAAGATTGCAGTGGGTTTTCCCAGGACTCATGGCCGATGCGAATTGTGAAGTTTACGGAAGTTTGGTCGATCGATTCTGACGATTCTAATAGGAAGTGGATCACTTTCTTCTATGGGTCGTAGTCGAAGTGTTGTTTAAAGATGCACACAGCAGAATTGTCCATCAGTTATCTTTGCTTGGAGTAGCAGACTCGTACTGACTCCAAATAGCTGTACTGGAGAAGATACCACGAAGTTATTTACGAGGGTGGCGACTATATAAGAGGCCACTGTATAAAATGGAATAGTCCAAATGGGAGAAAATGGAGAGGATATGGATCAACCTCATTTGAGTAGTCTCAACAAATGTACTACATCATCAAAAAGTGTTTCAGAGGGATTGCAGGATGTAATACTTGACCAAGGTCTGCCTTACATCGTATCTGTAACTGTAAGGCCCTATGACGTTTATTGTACTTCTCGACGACCTTTTTCAAGGGCTTCTGAAGTGCTTTGGATTGACTTTCTCTAAACCTGTTGTTTTAAAGGGACTTGTTCGGTGAAGTCTGCCTTAGGTAGTTCTTAGTTCATTAAAACTCTTATCCGGGTGATGAAGTTACGAACCTCAGGAACTCTAAAAAAATTGTTCAATTCAAACGGTAGTTTGATCATTTGGATATAATTTTGCTCTCGAAATGGAAATTTGTTTATATCATTTTTATGGAATTAATAGATTTATCTATCAGGTTTCGACATTAGTTTAGTGAAAAAATACAGATTAGGAGGCGTTAAGTGGTTTAATATTTCGCAAACCTTCAACAAATTTCAAATTTCAAACTTTATCTCAGCATTATGTAATATTGTGGGAAAAACAAAACACTTAAAACAGTATTATTACGCCATTGTGTTTAATATGCAGACGAGACCATTTGGTTGCACCCAGATAGAAAAATCGCCCACAGACCTCTTTTTTTCCTAAGGATTAGAGATAATCTGTTGTCCTCTTTAGCTCTAAATAATAATAATAATAATAATATATATTTCGTTCTGTTTTACATTAGATAAAAATGTGTAGAACAAGTCAGGTAGGTATAAAACATGTGTGTTACATTGTCTCAGGTCTTGATTATAACTATTTATATTATATTCCTAAATCACGAACGTTGGAATCTTACACTATTTACATAATTTTTTTTTTTTTTAACATGTACTATAATAAAATAAAATAAAATAAGATGCTACGTCACAAAGAAGTCGTCTACTCGATACAGCACCCTTTGACACAGTATGTCTTTAAGATTTCGTCGAAACGAGTGAAACGGTAATTCTTTGAGATTATCAGGTAGGGTGTTAAATATATTTATACAAGAGATGACTACCCCTTTTTGCACTTTTGTGAACTGAGTGAGCGGAGGGCGAATATATTTATGTGATACTCCTCTTGTACCGTGCTTGTGTTTTAATTCTTTGCTGGCAAATAACTCATAGTTCTTTCTAACAAAGCATGCACATTCTAACACAAATATGGATGGCACGGTAAGTATTTTATTTAGTTTAAATACCTCTTTGCAACTATCTCTTTTTTTGAGATGAAATATGCTGCGAACGCAGGACTTTTGGATTTTAAAAATTCTACCGGCTTCTACGGAATTACCCCACAGGATAGTTCCATATGATAGGTATGAATGCACATATGCATAGTGAGGATGTGTATATAATGCCTATCAACTTGCTGTGGGTGTCTCTCCTCACATTATTCTTAAATGTGTGCTATCAGGAGGTAGTCCAGTGGACAGGTAGTTTCAGATAGAGAAAGGTGGGAAGTTAATGAAACTTTGGGATGTTGTTCAGGGATGGTTAATGTAAGATTTTCTCAAATTTTGGACCTCGAGGACCCTGTGCGAAAAGAGGGGGGCTGCAAATTTTTCGACATTCCTCAAGTTTTCCTCAATAACTTTTTTCTCTTACATCCTACGGTAAAAGCATTCCTATACTTTTTTGTAGAGCGTTAAATTTCCTACAATTTTTCAATTCGTTACCGAGATATGGCGCTTCAAAGAAAAGGTCATTTTTCAAAATTTGCTAAAAAATGCAAAATTTCATTTTATTTCTTCTGTTATACGGGTTATATCCGAATTATCATGAAATGTTGTTGTAAATTATGGTTCCTGGCAACACCCTATCGCCAATTTTCTTCTCCGATGAAAACTATATTCACATCATATTGGTATTGATTTTAGTTACTTTTCGGATCGATATTCCCTCCCCCCCCCCCACCCCCTACATAATTATCTCAGAGCAGGTATAAAAAAAGACTATGTCCTTTCGTGGAAAAAATTTATGTCATTAACAAGTTATTCTCAAGGCATACTCATTATATTCCTGTCGGGATTTCTTAGCCGTTTGTTCTGCTTCTAACAACTTGTCGCCCTCCTGATCAGTTGCGGGGGCATTTTCGCAGGAGGGGTTTGTGCAGTGCTTGCACATTGATGAGCACCGCGCGGAGACCTGCTTCCTTGCAGCTGCACGTTCCGGTGCTATACAGCCTTTGTTGCACTTGCAGGAAACAATCTGGAGGTTGTCATTCGGCGCAGCATTTCTGTTTGTGGTGAATTGTAGTAGCTACCCCTCGCGTGGTTAGGGCCCAGCCCCAAAGAACCAAGAAGTTGATTGCCTAACTACGCCTGTTGTACCTACTTGCTGGTAAGTGTGGAGGGAGTGGTACTTGGCAGCGTCACTTTTTGGTGGCTATTAGAAATTTAGCCTTTGTCACTGATCATGTGAATAATCGGTGCCGTAGGACAACATATGATATATTTTTGAAATCAGAAAAAAAAGATCTTTTCAAAAATGTAATAATATACAGGGTGTTATATTAAAAAAATACATCATATTTTTGTTATGGCCTGTAAACGGTGAGTAACAACTATTGATAGCATTTTAGGAAAATTCAGTTAGAACCATATAACTTTCATACATCTTCATACTTCTTCTTCTACGAGCAATAATAACGATAATAAGGGGTGGATAATTTATAGTTAATAACCCTGTACCTAGAGCACAGCATCTCGAATGAGGAAAAACTAGAGAAATGTTGAAAAATGTGCAGCCCCCCCCCCCCAACCTCTTTTCGCACAGGGTTCACGAGGTTGAGAAAATGTTAATTAACCATCCCTGAACAACATCCCAAAGTTTCATTAACTTCCGACATTTTTCCACCTAACTCCACTTTTTCCAACCCGTCGACTGGACTAAGGATGGTGTTTGCTCCTTAGTTGAGATCCAATGTCACTCTTTCACCTAGAAACTGATTGGTCCATCCCTTACCACCTATTTTCCCACAATGCACAAGCGGTTATTATTAACCTTATTTCAACCTATATTCCCTGCTGCCCACAATCCTCTTCCATTCCAATTTTCCTGACATTCCGCCATTTTCCGTTTTCTACGAGTATCTGAAAAGAGGCAAGATATCTTCCGCATCGGACGTTTCACAGACGCTACAGATCCGTATCGCAGAACGACGTGGCGCTCGTGCTTCTTTATTGACCATTTCTTGAGAAATAGAGAACAATTAGTTGCCTAAGTTAGGATCCACACACCTCATCAAAACAATTTGTGTCTGGACTAATTTGCCCTTGTTTTCTGCATCTCGCATGCCTAGTTTCTTTGGGTCGCACTAATACCTACTTGAATAAGTCGATTAACTACTCCTCACGTGTCTCAAACGCAGTTCGGATGACGGTGCGAAGGGTTATCTACCGTTCCGTAATAACATCGAAATGTACCATATGGCTAACCCCCTAAGTCGTTAACATTTTGAATGTTATAAGAATGCTATTGGGTTCGAAAGGAATCACGAGAAATTAATAAAAAGCATCGCAAACGAACTGGAATTATCATCATTTGGTCCGCGATAGATGTGTTTTTTCTAAATGGAACATTTGTATTAACCAAAATCAATGAAGGCATGACGTGTGTGAGAAAAACTATCAATATCGAACCAAAAATAAATGACACGTCCTTTTCCTTGATAACCAAAAGAAAACGTATTCCGTATTAATTTAGGCCACTTGAAATTATTATTTTGAAGGAGATATAGCTTTATCTATAGGTATAAATAGGTAGTTTTTAGGTGGCATGATCAATAGACAACTCAGTGTCTCCTGAACAAGATGTACTTTAAACTATTACTTGTTTTTTCGATAATTTGTGGCATTAGAGCAGGTAAGCGTCTGATGATTTTGAAAGTTTCATTTTATTGTTTTTTCCTACAAACCTTATTAAACCGAATAAATTTCAACAAAATTAATTCGAAATTAGTATCTATAGTGAGTGGACTAAAGGTGGGCACGTTTAATTTCTGCAAGTGTGACGCGGTTTGGTACCCGGAGAGGGTTTATCGTTTTTTTAAAGCGGAGAATAGCTGAAACGCGTTATTTTTTCGAATAGAAAGTGAAACCGAAGATCCCATGTCACAAAATAGTATTTTTGGCACCAACAGCCAGTTAATTTTTATGTTTATAGAAAAAAATTATTTTTCTACTATTGTTTTAGATTTAGACGAGGATGTAGACCCTAGAAATTCGCTTTTGTGTGCCTATTGCGACGTGGAGTTGGGAGGTAACTGCCCTGATGGAGACAACGTAACGTGTTATGAGTCACCCGACGATAAAGCACTAATGTGTGTTCAATACGAATATACTAACGGTAAAAAGTCCTAATAATATAATAATAATTCACTACACTGGGTATTTGCAGAAAATGGGCAAACATTCCTAAAAAAAACATGCGACGCTGACATGGGCGACGGCACGGCATGCGAAAGGGTATTACACTGGGTCGACAATTCCACAAACTGTCAACAATGTGGGACACCATTTTGCTTGTAATTACGTATTTCCTGAATAATTAATCTTAAAAAATACTGTTTATTTAGTGTTAATCATTATTTAGCTTCTTCTTTATATACCTATGTTAAGTTAGCCGCGCCGCTTTGCGCGCGCATTGTTCTTTTTAAGCTAGTCCTTGTCATAAATAAAGTGTTTTATTTATGGCCGTTGTTCGACAATTTGTATGGACGCACCATTTCCTTGTGTAGTATTACTCAACAATAAAACATTTTTCTAAAAAATTTTGGTCCTTCTCACCGATGATTGATAACCACCTTCGAAAATTAGCATCATTAGAAGCATTACAATTACAACACCATTGCCACAGCCACAGCATAATAAAAGGTGTTTTCTTTTTGCATCGCCACAGGTTTAGGTAAAGTCACAATCATCACGTGATTAAAGTGCCTTGCGTCATATACACATTTCTGCCTCAGGTTAATATAAAACTTAAATAAAGCTTTTAAAACGAATAGGGTTATTGAGAACTGAGTCAAATTATTTTTATAAAACGAATGGTGTGTTATTGACAGAGCCGCCTTAAGTCTACCACAACGTGCAAAAAGAAAACACCTAATATATCTACCTACAGTAAAATAACTCTGTAATATTTCCTTTGTTATAAGAAAGACAAGGTCAATCTGTGGCAGCCATTTTTTAGTTTACAATATTGCAGGTCCGTAATAAAAGGAAAAAATGTAAAAAGAGACGTATTTTAATTTTAAGGTTAT
The DNA here is from genome assembly GCA_036250285.1 of Pyrocoelia pectoralis. Lineage (NCBI taxonomy): Eukaryota > Metazoa > Arthropoda > Insecta > Coleoptera > Lampyridae > Pyrocoelia > Pyrocoelia pectoralis. The sequence goes on from CM070083.1 coordinate 8,092,606, forward strand.
AATGCACGCATGAAAAAAATATTGCAAATTCATCTTACCTTCCTTCATCCTTAGATAAATTGAAAAACCGCATTTCACTATTATAAGTTTTATTTATACAATTTGTTGCTGCACAAACAACACCGACCGGTTTACGTATCATACTTACCTACAGGGTGTCTCACGGTCACGGCGACCACCCATTAGAATATTTCAGAAACTACGTACTATAAAAGAACGTATATATTACGTTCTTGTGCTACTATGATCTGAATTTTGGAAATTTGGGTAATGGGGTTTTCGAGCATGGCATCCTCAAATAAAATAATGGCGTCTACGTAACACTTCCGGTTTTTCCGGAAATGACACCACCTTTGTTATTTTAAATGTAACACATCAAGTTTTCTTATTCCTAAAATTAACCGTTTCCGAGATATTTTATTTTTTAAATAAAAATTAAAATAAACACTATCTAGCTTAAAACCATGTCAATTCTACAGCAAGAAACATAAAGGATTACCATGTAATTAAAGTAAAAGTCACTTGAGCTAAAAATCTTTTATTATATTTTTCTAAAGGCTATCGATTTCGGTCTTTGATTTTACCATCCTCAGGCCGTGCTGAAATTGACAGTGTAGTAATTAACTTAAAGACGAGGAGGAAAATTATATTTTACCGTCTGGTGTGATATCCAGGAAGCGAAACGTTGTGGTCTGATAAAGAGAAATATGGTAAGTAGTTAAGTACCTATTAAAGTAGAAAAATCTTTAGACTTCTGGCGTGTGGCGTGTTAGTATATTGTTAGAATAAACGAATGACCGATAGCCTGTTTTTGACGTCACCTGACAGCCGCTATAAAACAGACGTTCCGTGAGCTGTTTGGGGGGTTGTTGACAGTGCGCGCTCGTAGCGTAAGGTTGTCGGGTGAAGTGGTTTAATAGTTGTAATGGTTTTTTTTAAACATTGCCACGTAAGATTCCTAAAATCAGAAGTGGGATGGGCCTGTGCCCATTTGGATTTACTTCTAAAAGAATTGTTAAGGGTTTAAGCGACGAACTAATGGTTCAGATTGTGATACGCGGTATAAACGATGCACAAGTCTGTGCAGCGGCTGCAAATGCTGATCTTACCACTGAAAATTTAGTTTCTTTTTTGGCTATCTATGAAAATCCTAGTCACAAAATAGATAATGGCGGTTTGTCTGGCAATAATTTTACAAAGAAACGACATATGGGTCGTTCCGAAAATAAATGTTTTACCTACAATCAGACTGGACATAAAAGTTTCAGTTGTCCCAAAAAGCGCAAATTTACAGATGGTAACTCTAAAATCACATGTAATTTTGGTAAAAAGAACGGCCACAAGGAGAGTGAGTGTTTTGCGAAGTTACGATCCGAAGGACAAAATAACAACAACCAACGGAAAGTAAATTTTTACAAGGAATGGTCAGCTGCCTCAGGTTTTCACCAAATACCTATTGATGGCAGTTCAATTCATAAAATAGGGTTTGTCACGCCTGAGGGGCATTACGAAGAATAATTAACAAAACACTTCGAAAATTTATCGAATCTGGGAACGCTAGTCTATATCGATGACGTACTCCTTATGAGCAGGACAATCAGCGAAGGTATCACATTATTGTGTGAGGTTTTAAAAACTGACACAAGCTGGGTTTTCGATAAATATTCGAAAGTGCTCCTTTCTCACTACTGAAGTGAAGTACCTGGGCCGAGTTATAAACCATGGTCAGGTTAGGCCGAGCCCTTGAAAAAGTGAGGCCTTAATAAACGCAAGCGGCAGCCCAGTATATGGTATCGTGGAAGGGAGAATTGTGTCCCGAAAGTTGTGCAGCTTTCTTTTATAGTGAGTAAAAATCATATTGTTGTTTTAAGTTGCAGATACACAGTGTGCATGAGCACGTGCTTGAGAGGAACAGATTATCTTATGTGGTTACATTAGTAATAACCACACGGAAGTGCACGCAGTAATCGGCAATTTGTAAATGGGATATACTTCTCGCAAGCCTTGCAGACACAGTTAATGTGTATTGGGCGTTAGCCTTGCAGACACAGTTAATGTGTATTGGGCGTTAGCCTTGCAGACACAGTTAATGTGTATTGGGCGTTAGCCTTGCAGACACAGTTAATGTGTATTGGGCGTTAGCCTTGCAGACACAGTTAATGTGTATTGGGCGTTAGCCTTGCAGACACAGTTAATGTGTATTGGGCGTTAGCCTTGCAGACACAGTTAATGTGTATTGGGCGTTAGCCTTGCAGACACAGTTAATGTGTATTGGGCATTAGCCTATCCGATGTGCTGAGAGTGTGAGATGGTTCTGGTGTTATTTAATGTTGTACGAGATAAGGAATGTCAAGGCAGATGTAAACGTTTGATGAAATATGTCATGATCATGAATGACTAGAAGTACAACTAGAATAGTAAGTGTGTTTTACTGGAGTAACGATGGAAGATGTGCCCGAGGTCGGCGCACGGTCAGGAGAGGCCGTGTTAGAATAAACGAATGACCGATAGCCTGTTTTTGACGTCACCTGACAGCCGCTATAAAACAGACGTTCCGTGAGCTGTTTGGGGGGTTGTTGACAGTGCGCGCTCGTAGCGTAAGGTTGTCGGGTGAAGTGGTTTAATAGTTGTAATGGTTTTTTTTAAACATTGCCACGTAAGATTCCTAAAAATATTATATAAACTAGGGGTAGAATATGTTGAGTATTACCTGTAAACGTAGAAACCATATATGTGGTGTATTGTATAGGGTGCGCCCGGTGCGGTGATAAGTGAGTGACGAGTGAGGTTATAATAGGCGGTGGTTGATTAACATGCATAGGCGTGCGTACAGTCATTGGCGTAGGTTATGTTCTGTGTTGGGATTGGTTTTGATGAGGTTTAAAGGGGTGTAGCGATTTGTAGAGGTGATGTTCTGGGCAGTCTGTGATCTCATTGACGAGTTGTTTGTTATTATATTTAGCGTAATCTATTTCGTAGTGTTCCAGTATTCTGAGTTTATTGAAATGATCTGATTGATGTAGTAGTTTTGCATTGTCGAGCGAAATGGTGTGTTTTGTCTCTTGGGTGTAGGTCCCTATGGCCGATCTAGGTGTGTTTTTTTAAAGCTCGTTTTTAGGTTACGGGTGGTAAGGCCAATGTACGAAAGATGACAATCGTTGCAATTAATCTCATATATACCGGCTTTGTTGTGTTCGTGTCGTGATGGTTTGGTGTTAATGAGCAGATTAGCCAGTGTGGAGTTGGAACGGGCTGTGATGTTCATGTTGTGTGTACTGAGGGTCTTGGATATGTCGTTGTGTATATGGGGGTAGTATGGGATCGCGATATATCGATTACCTACTGGTTTTTAAATGGGAGTAGATATGATTGAGCGTTATTCTTTTCTTTATTTTTTGGTAGACGTTAAGGATGAAGTTCAGAAGATAATTGATATTTTTGCCAATTTGTATTATTGTTGCTAATTCTATGTTAAAGTTTTCTATGGTTAGAGGTGTGTTGAGTAGCCTGCTGAACATAAAATTAAAGGAGGCTGTTTTTATATGGGGCGCGTGGAATGAATTGAAGGGTATTATGACGTCGGTGGTGGTGTGCTTTCTGTATATGTTGTAATAGATGTTCTATGCATTTGTGGTGAGGGTGAGGTCTAGGTAGTTTAGGGAGTTATTTATTTCTGTTTCTATTGTGAAGTTTAGATTCGAGATGTTATTTATGGTCTCAAAAAGTTGCGTTAATTGCTGTGTTGTACCTGTCCAGAAGCACAGAAAGGAACCATTATATTCACACGAGAGATAGCTGGACCACTAAGCTTCCCATCCATACTTTCAAAGTGGCTTAATTAATTAGACTGACAACGTGACAACAAATAACTCGTGATAGAACAGTCGATTGTTTTGAAGATCTGCTAAGTCATTTTCGCAAGAAATTGAATGACCTTAGTGTTGACTGCACAAAAAACAGTAGTTGTCTCAAAAACTAGAAGAGATAGGTATAGGAAATTGTGCATCAGACTACGACGAAACATACAGGGTGTTCCATTTGAAAAAACCAACTTATGATGATTTGAAGTTAACTAAACTCGGTATTAAATTTCTACCACCCCAAGTATGGATGGGAAGCTTAGGGGTCCAGCTATCTCTCGTGTGAATATGGTTCCTTTATCTTTCTTGCTGTAGAATTCACATTGTTTTAACTCTAGACAGTGTTTATCTTAATTTTTATTAAAAAAATCTGGGAAACGGTTAATCTTAGGATTTAGGAATAAGACAACTTGATGAAAGTCTACCTAAAATTTTACGTAGAATCCAAAATCTGAATAATATATAGGATGTTACATTTAAAATAACAAAGTTGGTGTCATTTCCGGAAAAACCGGAAGTGTTACGTAGACACCATTATTTTATTTGAGGAGGCCATGCGCGAAAACCTCATTACACAAATTTTCCAAAATTCAAATCATAGTAGTTTCTGAAATATTGTAATTGGTGGTCACCGTGAGGCACCCTGTATATTGAGCCCTAACATGTATCATTTCATGTTAAATATAACGTGCATGTTATGAGAACTTCACGTTATTTTGTCTCTTTGGTAAGATGTATCAGCACAGAGGGCACGTTAAGGTAAAGCGATAACGTGACATTTTACCTTAACGTGCTCTCTGTGCTGATACATCTTACCAAAGAGACAAAATAACGTGAGGTTCTCATAACATGCACGTTAGGTATGTTTAACATGACATAATTATGATAGATATTAGGGCTCATTGTCTTTTTATATTAACTTATTAACAACTTTTAATGACTAAATACCGAATCCTAACTAACTTATATGTACCTACACTAAACTGATTACACACTTAAATATAAATAACGTTAAAATTACAATATTTAACTATTTTTCATTCTACCACTGCCTACTTCGATGCTTACACCAAAGAACGTAAGTATATATTACGTTCTTTACTTACACCGTTGATACTTATTTGTCACTCAACGCTTACACAGAAATAAATCCTTACCACGCTAATGACTTAAACTTAAAACATGGCGGACTTGAGGTGTGCTAATGTGCTATGATGTGCGCAGTCTGACCCCCACTCCTAGAGTTATTTTAGGGCTATAATAGACGAGCGTGTAACACGCCGCGTGCAAAACGCTGCGTTTCTCAGCTGAAACGCATATGCAGGTATGGAAAAATATTATCGGAGCTAGAAAGAGACCCAATAAGCGTTATATAAATGTGAGAGAGACATAACGTTACCGATGTTGCCATTTGACAGTAGCAATTAAATGTGTTATTAATACCAGCCTACTTAATAGACGCATATATGGCATCAGCGCTTTTAGTTTGTTGTGTATTCTATCTCACTTAGCACTAGTGAATTCATTGCACTGTCTTTGTTTTATCTTTTCACCTTACTTCGACTTACCGTCAGTGTTGCACAGAGATAACTTTACAACACTGTTAACAGATAGTTGGGCAATAAATCATATAAGCTTTTGTGGCGACCACATGATCCTGCTACACAGTCGTTTGCATACTGAAGAGCAACGATTGATTCCCATTGGCTGACTAATGACAACGCGTCGACACCGAATCTTTTATAAGCGAACGCTGTTACCCACAGAAATCGGAATCGAGTCGATTTCGTGAAACCGACATCACCCTATCGCAGAGAAGAGCGCTTGAGCGTCAGCTACCTTAAGTCAACCAGCAGTCAAGCGGAGTCGTCCCTGCGAAGCACACAGCGGAGCTGTGCCTACCGGAGCCGCGGTCTACTAGGGTCTTACCAGTTGGCAAGTTCAGCCCTATTTTTTTTTATTTATTTCTATTATTTTATTTATTTATTTTTTTATTTATTTTATTCCCCTATAACTACCTAACACATACAAACACCCAATAAACTAACAACCCTTCAACCACTCCTACTATCGTGCTCATCGAACTTTTTGCATCCCCTAACTTCTTACCAAAACCCGAGTTTTACCGCGTGTTTGACAATGGCAAAGCGCGGTGGCTCTACCCTCCAACCGTCCACTTCTACCACCCCAACCAAAGTTACCACCCCAAATCTAGAACTAGATCTCGCTCCACCATAAAATTAGTACCTTCCCTTTTATCGCCACAACCCTCACCACCACCATCTCCAGTACCAGCACGCCGATCCAACGAACCTACTCAGTCTCCTCCCTCAACTCCAACATCTCCAGAATGTCCACCACCAACCCCACCAATCTACCCACTTACCGATACTGCATCCGGAACCTCTCCCATTCTCTTAAAACCCAACGTGAATTACACCGCTTCCCCTTCCAAATGACCAACCTCAAGTTAAATAACAACCACACTGCCCTAATAGAAACCTCACAAGCTATCCTTCCAGAATTCTTTTCCACCATTCTACCCACCCACTTCGGAGACCCTTCCGTTACCGGATACCAACTTTCTGGCTCACGATGCGTAATTCGTAATGTCGACTACGATATTACGGAAAATGAAATTCTGGAATTCATAAACCTCCCTAAAATCACGAAAGCTATTCGCATCATATCGTCCGACTGGTAACCACCTCCCAATCCACCCTGGACTTCCTCCTAGCACGTGGTGTTCCTACGCCATTATCCTTGCGAACCGTCTAGAATCTCAGCTCCTATACCTAAATACTGCACCACTTGTACACAGATAGGCCATTTAGCACCCGAACGTCCTTCTCGTACTCTAGTCTGCCCTAGCTGCAGCGCCAACCACCGATCCTCTCTCTGTCAAGCCTCTACCCAGGCAAAGTGTAACAACTGCGGCGGACCTCACTCCACCTACTCCTTCCAATGCCTTAAGAGGCGCGAACCCCCTTCCGTTCCCTCTCAAGTTGCTCCCCCAAAACCAATTGATACCCAATCCTCCCTAACCCTACAACTAGAACCAGACCAGCCCCTTAGCGTATCCGACTTCATTAAAACCCTTCCTCTTACCCTGATCACCCTCCTTCCAGACCGACGGCAAGAGGTGATGCTAGCCATCGATCTCGCGTCTTCAGCCAACCTCCGTCGCAGGACGTACGCTACCGTAACCGGTAACGGCGCGGCGTCGTGTTCACCTCCGTCCCAAAGTAAAGACTCCTCAAGCCTTTACGCTCCTCCTTCCCTTCCTTACTAACTAACTTAACATGGATCTCGTGATCCGTACGGTTAACTCCAACGGAGTACGATCTAAACGCCCTCTCATTAAAAACCTTTTTCAAACCGAAAACATTCATATCCTATCTATCACCGAAACCAGATTAAATCCCCGTGGAACGCTCTCCTTCACGAATTCAAGTTAGTAATTGAACAATTTCTAACTCATTTCCTGGATCAACAAATACCCGAACGCCAGCTACCACAAAACGATCCCCTTCTCAGCCCGATCTATCCAAAACAAATCTTCGAAAACTTTCAGAGGGGTCGAATATCGGCCCCTGGACGCGTCCTTAGACACCTTCCCCGCGAAGCGCTGGGAATGATTTCCCGTATTATATTTAACCGATGTCTCCAAATCTCGTATTTTCCTACCCTCTGGAAAACCGCCACCACAGTAATGATCCCTAAACCTAACGCAGATCCTACCAAACCCAGCTCCTATCACCCCATCTCCCTTTTGGAATTCCCGACCTAATGACCAAATTCCTTTTCTCCTGCCTCTTAAACCGCTCGGTTAGAGTTAAGGTGGGAGATAATCGTTCTCAGCCATTCATGCCACTGGCCGGAGTGCCACAAGTGCTCTCTTTGCAGACGACACAGCACTCTGGGTGTTCTCTAGAGACACTCTCATAGCGTCCCGCACACTAAATACGGCACTCACACAATGCTCTAACTGGTGTGACCGCTGGAGAATCCAACTCAACCCACTTAAAACCCAAGAAATACTCTTCTGCCATCCACATTGCATCCGCCTAACATTAGGAGGTACACCACTTACACTAACAGACGACGTCACCTACCTAGGTGTAACATTCAACCGAACCCTTAATTGGAACACCCACCTGTCCAAAACCCTTAACAAAATCCGCCAACGATTCAATCTTCTAAATGCCCTGCGTGGTCGCATCTGAAGGTTCGATGTTACCCGTCTCGATATCCTTCTTGTTTAGGCAGGTGTCACCGCTTGTAACTTACAATTTTTATTGTTTATTGGTGCATTTAATGTGACAACTCTATTTGCAACAACCTTTGTTAAAATTGATTGAAAGCCTTCCACAATTCAAATTTTCATGTTGTGTATTAATATTTTTCAAATAAACTTTTGGGAAAGTTAAATAAATGCAATTTTGATAATTGATTTTTTTGTTTTGATCCTCCCTCCCGATTATACAGTTCACTGTCAGTGTATTCATGTCTTTCAAACAATAGGGGGACCTACTAAACGATTGCGGTCACGTACCAGGTATGTGTGGGGCATACTGTATACTGTTAGTGTACAGTTCAATGGGGAAAGTATAGCTTAGCGGCAATTTTTAAATATTCCCTCTATGATATGAATTTTGTAAATGTAGTGTGAAGTTGGCGTAGGACCTGGGGTTGGAACACCACAACGTAATGCATTAGATTCAACATTTTTCTTTAATCTGAAAACATTTTTGTGTTGAGAAATCACAATAACTCCTTACAAAAAATTTCAATAAATCTTCTGTAATGGAAACATTTTTAATATTATCGTTTGTACGGATTTTTTTAAGTGATTAGATATAGAAAAGTATTTGTCTCAATTTTTTTCAACGTAAAGGAGATAAACAAGTCAATCAGATTAACCAATTATTAAATAAATAAAGAACTAGAAAAGATAAATAAATCAATGAGATTAACCTATTACGAAACAAATAAAACACTAGAACCGCGATGCCCTTGAAGAAAGCGACACGTGGTGATCAAGCCAAAATTGCTAATTTTGAATTTACCGATGCAACACCGATGCTTTAAAGTTCAGATCCTGATGCAGGAGTCTATTCCAAAACACTCTTTTCCTGGTTGAAGGCTGAACACTTTACAATTAACGCCTGGTTTCAGCTGGATTTTAAGAAAGGGAAAATTCATATCTTTAGCCTCTCTGACAGCCTCATTAGTCTCCGGTTTCTAGTCAACGACTCTGTAATATTGAGTCTCTGTCTAATCACAATCATGTAATGAAAAATGTTTAAAATGCAACCCCTCAGTGCACTTTTAGAAGGGTGGAACGTTGGTGGATTTAGTTATGGGTTTTGGAATGGTCGGCGTCCCGGTTCGGGGTTCTATTGAATGTTACTCCTAGATAGGTGACAGTGTATGAGAATGTTAGTGTTGTCCCTCCTAATACCAGACGGATGTTATCGTGTTGTTGGCGAGTAGGTAGGTACACCGACTGTAGTGTGGCTAGAGAAAGACTAGATATTGTTTGTGTTTTTGGTGGAATGTGTTGGATTCTCCAGCGGTCAGACCGGTTAAAGATTTGAAGAAATGTTACGAGGGGTGAACCCAGTGGCACTCCGCTGAGTGGCATGATTGAATAGGAACTATTCTCTTCTACTTTAATTCTATTGGCAGTGGTTAGGGATGACACAAATATAAGACGAAATAATAATATTTAATTAATTATGTGATGTACGACATTTACGTACAACAACAAATATTGTAGATTACATTTGAGAGCATGTATAGAAGTGGGGACACACAAAGTTGTTTTACAGTAGATACAAGAACAAGTTCATACATTTTAAATCAAATGTGAATTATAAATTATAGGTACTAACAAATTCCAACCAAGCGGTTTGAGAGGTAGGAACTTTATCATTAGGTCGCTCATTTCGATTGATCGTAATCGTAGCTTGTGTATGAGAACAGCGTGACAAACACTGTCAAAGTTAAATGCCCGCTTCATGTCAAGAAAGACCACCAGTTTGCCCTGCCTGTACACAGCGATTCAGTTGCTTCGTAGTGGAGCTTGGGTAGATATTTGAAGTCTGAAACTATACAGGGTGTCTCACGGTGACCGTCGGTTAGAAGTATATCAAGAACAGTAAAAGCTAGAAATTTTTAATTTTGCACATGCGACATGGAGTGTTTAATCTATTAAATACCGGAAGTGAGCATCAACTTCTTTATTTTAAATACAAACCAGGCAATTTTTTTTCACATTCTGATGTGTCATAAAATGTTTAGTAAGTATGCTTAAAATAATGGACGCATCAATTTTGATTGTTAAGAAAAAAAATTTTTTTCACTGAAAAAGTCAAAATCTTGTTTAGGAAATAAAATTGAAAGTCGAAAGTGGTAAAAGTTAGGGAAATGGGATTTTAGGTTCTCAATGTCAAAAGATTGAGACACAATTGTCTGTAATGGATAATAAAAAATTGCCCGCGGTTAAGTATCTATTTGACGTTATTTCCAGACTTAAGAAAAACTTTAAAAAGTCTCTTTTTCTAAATAGAATGCCTATTTAATTATCAGCCTATTCGATGCAGGAATAAATTTCCGTTAAATTGATATACCATGTTCCTATACCTAAAATCAATGATTACAGAGTTATTTACATTTTTCTAATTAAATTTATAATTATACATACTTTACAAAACATGGTTGGCTTTGAAAATTTTCAAAAAATTTTCATTCAATTGTTTCTTAGTCAGTTAGCTATCAGTTTGTAATTTTACGCTACATTTACGTTTGTTATCAGTGTTATCTGTTTGAATTTTGATTTTTGCGCTTAATATTTGTTTTTAATTGGGAAATATGGAATACACAAACGCTGATATTCTAAATTTGTTTTACATTCATGGCGAGTCTGCTCGTATTACTTTTCGGACCTGCAGAACCTTTAACTATTGAATAAAGAATCACTCAACACTTTAACGAAAGATATCCGCATTTACCTACAATGACAGAACGAAAAATCAGGATGATTGAAAAGAATTTTCTAAATTTGGGCGAAGTAAATGCACCACGAAATTTGGCAAAGCCAATTGTCCCCAATGACGCTGCAGAAACCAATGTATTGGGATATTTTAATGCTTTTCCTGAAAGTTCTGTTCGTTCGGCGGAAAGAGACCTTGGATAGTCAAGAAGTTGCATAGATAGAATTTTAAATAATCATAAAAGCATAAGAAACATTTGAATAAAAATTTTTTGAAAATTTTCAAAGCCAACCATGTTTTGTAAAGTATGTAATTATAAATTTAATTAGAAAAATGTAAATAACTTTCAGTGAAAAAAATTTTTTTCCTCAACAATGAAAATTGATACGCCGATTATTTTAAGCATACTTACTAAACATTTTATGACACATCAGAATGTGAAAAAAAATTGCCTGGTTTGTATTTAAAATAAAGAAGTTGATGCTCACTTCCGGTATTTCCGGAAGTGCTGCCATTTGGAAAATATTTTTATTTAATAGATTAAACACTCCATGTCGCATGAGCAAAATTTCAAATTTCTAGCTTTTACTGTTCTTGATATACTTCTAACCGACGGTCACCGTGAGACACCCTGTATTGGGACGTAGGAAGTAGGTTATTTGTTTCCGTGAAGTTACGAAAGCGCTGAACGATGATTTGCTTTCTAGACATTTACCGTTTGTCGTCGAAATTAGGTTTTCTACCCTTCGTCGGAAAAGGCTTCTGTTTCTCTAGTTTAATTGGGAAGTTGCTCGGAACCAGTTTTCCTCTGATACAACAATTGGGTTACCGATTTGTGCCGGTAGTCGCTGGGCTTCGGGTAGATGATGTAGGTTTTCATTAAGTATGGGCGTCATCGGAGATGGTATCCTTAAGTGATTTGATTGCTCGATTTAGATCTTGGGGTGTAGAAAGTACGAGATTTTCGGTTAGATTGCTGGAAATTACATGGGATAAAGCTGCCCAGTCAGCGTTGACATGGCCTTTTCTGGTTATTATCGTCGGTGGCGGAAGTGGTGGTGGTGGTGTAAAGTCGGTTTTGGTTAATAGAGGAGATGGTCCGACGTTATCGTTGTGTTCAGGTAATACTCTGGTTCAAAGTATCAAAGCAAAGGTTTTCTGCACAAAATGTGGTCGATTATGCTCCAGTCTTTAAAATGTTGAGTCTCATCCCCTTATTAATTGGGTATGGATAAGGAAAATTGGGAGGTTGCGCTAAATTTCATACTTTTGAATCAGAGAGATTATATGAAAGGATTGCGCGCCCAATTGCAAAACAGATTGTCCGATGGTGAAACTAATCTAACTATTCGCTACCTCAGAGGAATTCCCAAGATTGTCTCCACAAAAAACTAAACAAGTCATCAACCGCTCACAATAAACCTCATAAGCTCAACGGTACATCTTCAGTGGCAACCTACCATTTTGACTTCTATTATCAAAATGTGCGTGGCTTGCGATCTAAAATCGATCAGGTCTATCAACACACATGTGTCAATGATCATGATTTCATAGCTCTAACGGAAACAGCCCTCGCACCGGGTATATTAAGTAGTGAACTTTTCCCTAACAATTACAGTATCCACCGTTGTGATCGGAAATATAACTTAACAAACAAGTCATGGGGAGGTGGTGTGTTACTCGCAATTAAAGACAATATTTTAACGGAACTAATGGACGTAACATCACTCACAGATGCTGTGCCTTCAATTGACGTTGTTGGATGCAAATGCAGATTTGACCATGGTGTTCTCTACGTTATAGTGATATATATTCCCCCGGACACTACAACAGTCACTTTTCAAAACTTTTTCGAACTATTTGAGCAGTTGCATTTTCTTGAAGGTAAATTAATAATTTTAGGCGACTTTAATGTTCCTACTCTAATGAACACCGAGTGTGATGATCCTAAATCTGTAGTCATTTACGATTTCAATAATCTATTTAGTCTTACCCAACAAAACAGCATCACTAATGTAAATAATCGTCTTCTTGACTTAGTGTTAAGCAATATTGAATGCGAAGTCTCTCATAATGAACTTCCCATGGTAGTTGAAGATGCGCATCACCCAGCTCTTAGCATTAAGTTTTGTCTAGCAACCAAACCCTGCAGTAGGTTTCCTAATAATAATCAAAACAAAAGATTTAATTTCAATAAAGCTGATTTCATTGGTCTCTATCATGCCCTGTTAAATATAGACTGGACGTTTTTAAGTAATTACGAAGATGTAAATATAGCCTGTCACGAATTTTATAATAGACTGTACGCGGAATTTGACTCGTTTGTTCCGAAATACTGTAATCATAATAGAAATTATTACCCGAAGTGGTTTAGCGCTGAGATAATTAGAAACATTCGCATAAAAGCCAATTACCTACGGAAGTTCAATAAATATCGAAGTTCGTCCGATTTATCTCAATACAAAAGGCTACGCAAAATAATTAAACAGCAAATCTCCGCCTCTTACTCAGTGTATTTGCATAGAGTGGAGAATTCTATAAATCTTGACCCGAAGTGCTTCTGGAACTTTGTTAACGCTAAAAAACGGCAATCCAGGATTCCCGGTATCATGAATTATAAAAACTTAGTCCTCGACTCACCGAAAGAAATTGTGGATGCTTTTGGAGAGTACTTCAGTTCTGTCTACTTGCCACAAGGTCAACTGGTTAATAACAACTTATTTACTAGTGGAAGTTGTGCTAGTTTATCAGTAAACAATATATCGATGAATGACATTCTTTCAGCTATAAAGAAGCTTAAAAATAAGAGTACGGCCGGACCTGACCAGGTACCTTCCTACTTAATCAAAGACTGGGATAACATATTTGCCAAGCCGCTGTTTATCCTATTCAACAAGGTGCTGCAGACGAATACCTTTCCTACCGAGTGGAAACTTGCTAACATTTGCCCGATACTGAAGAACGGTGATCCTAGTGATATCACAAACTACCGACCGATCAGTATACTAAACAATTTCGCAAAGGTTTTGGAAATGGTACTACATAGTTACATCTATCCATTTATGCGAAGGTATATATCAACAGATCAACATGGATTTATGGAAGGCCGATCAACCGCAACCAATTTGATGTGCTTTACGCAATTTGTAGCATCTCAATTAGACACTCAACGGCAGGTAGACGTAATCTATACGGATTTTTCAAAGGCATTTGACCGTATATCGCATCAACTCATAGTTCCAAAGCTTTCGAACATCGGCCTCAATGACAATCTACTATCACTACTCAATTCTTACCTGTCAAATCGAACGCAGTACGTGTCTCATAGAAATTTTATCTCTGATCCAATAAGTGTTACATCTGGAGTGCCTCAAGGCTCTAACCTTGGACCTCTGTTGTTTCTTATCTTTCTAAACGACCTACCAAATGAACTGAACTGTGGAAAGCTTTTGTTTGCTGACGATGTTAAATTATATGGATCTGTATCGAATCTCCAAGACTGCGCTTTATTACAGGATAATCTTAATCGCCTGGTAACTTGGTGTGAGAGAAACTCACTAACATTAAACATTTCGAAGTGTAAAGTAATTTCGTTCACCAACAAGCGTCACACGTTGCACTACGATTATCACATCGATTCTACTGCCATTCCTCGCTACACCTCCTTGACAGACTTAGGTGTTATTTTTGATAAAAGCCTCACATTTAAAGAGCATACGCGCTCAATAATTCAATCTTCCACAAGGGTGGTCGGATTTATCTGGCGAAACTGCAAATCTTTTTCCAGCACTCGTGCGTTGTACGCCCTCTATGTGTCGCTGGTTCGTTCTAAACTAGAGTACTGCTCATTAATATGGAATCCTCACTATAACACACAGAAGCTGTCACTTGAATCGGTTCAAAGAAGATTTTTAAAGATGCTATATTTCAAACAGTATGGAGTGTACCCCCCAAGAGGCTACCCGCAAACGGACTTGTTAATGAGTTTCGGAGTAGAATCTCTTGCAGATAGGCGGTATAAGGCCAGCGTTATCTTTCTTTTTAAAATACTTCACAATTATATTGATTCGCCCGTCTTATTATCCTCACTTTACTTCAATGTACCAACCTACTCATCGCGCAACTTAAGAACCTTTTATTATTCAACACCCCGAACTAATGTGCTGGTAAAAGCTCCAATTTACACCATGTGCATAAACTATAATTCAATTTCACAAATGTACGATATATTCAATTGCACCCTAACTCAGCTTATGTCTCAATTGAAAAGTTTAGTTTTGTCACTTTAATAAATTTTTATTTTACATTTTTCGTTCTCACAAATT
Organism: Pyrocoelia pectoralis; assembly: GCA_036250285.1. Lineage (NCBI taxonomy): Eukaryota > Metazoa > Arthropoda > Insecta > Coleoptera > Lampyridae > Pyrocoelia > Pyrocoelia pectoralis. Next base: position 8,107,789 of record CM070083.1, read on the forward strand.
TAATTTTTATTTAATTTAATCCTAATTTAGCATTTAGTTATTACTATTATCAGTTAGGCAAATTGGCCTGTTATTGGATGTAGATCTGTTGGCCAATAAATACATATTATTATTATTATTATTATTATCAGAGTCACAGTTACATTCCTACTCCCTGCTTTTCTGACAAGTAACACTTCTTATTCTCCTTGCCTTGTGAAGAGAAGATAAAAAGGTATAAAGTGTACCTGCTCCATCATTTTATCTTACATTGTTCTCGATCTTCCGACCTCTTTCCTTAATTTCTTAATTAGGTATCTTTATTTGAAGGAGAAAACGGGAGTCGAAGGAAGGACCCCGTGAGACACGTGTAAACCAGATTTTTCGTGCGAAGTTAGGGCATAAAGTTTTACTACTGATGCCTTTCTCTTCATCTTCTTAGTATGCTGTAACTTTCGTTATTCTTCTCCTAATTGACTGTAAAAGCCTTGTTAAGAATCTCTTGACAATCTGTTTTAAGTTAGACAAATGCTACTTCCTACTGCCTGAGGAAGCATGAAGCCTTCTTGCTTCAAATAAGTATCGATTGTCAGTATAATCTCCTTACTAGTAGGGGAAGAATAAGAAAAACTGTGATTGGCTTTGCACTGGTTACATAACTAAGAACCTTCACTCTTCTACTAGTTGGTAATATTATTCTTCTCCTTATCTTGTAAAGGCGGACGAACATTTTTTACGTAACGACCTTACATTCTTCGCGATTTTTCCCATCAGCCCTTAATTTTTTCGTTAATTAGGAGAGAAGAAAACGTGAGTGGCAAGTAAAGATAGAAATCCAAAATTTTGGCGCAAAGCAGAAGCACAAAGTTTAACAACCGATACCTTCTTCAATTTTTAATGTGCTATAACGTTCTCGGTCACTGAGGAAGCAATAAGAATCTTCTCAAAATATGTTTCAAATTATACAATTGAACGTCCGCGCAAGCGTGCACAATGTCTCTTCCATAAGGATTTATCCTTCTCACCTCAAAGATTGTAGTGGGTTTTCCCAGGACTCGTGGCCGATGCGAATGGTGAAGTTTCCGGAAGTTCGGTCGATCGATTCTAATAGACAGTGGATCACTTTCTTCTTTCGCCCGTAGTCGAAGTGTTGTTTAAAGATTTACACAGCAGAATTGTCCATCGGTTAACTTTTCTTGGAGTAGCAGACTCGTACTGACTACAAATAGCTGTACTGGGGAAGATACCCACGAAGTTATTTCCGAGGGTGGCGACTATATAAGAGGCCACTGTATAAGATGGGATAGTCTAAAGGGGAAAAAATGGAGAGGGCATGAACCAACCTAATTTGAATAGTTTCAGCAAATGTAAGTACCACATCATCAAAAAGTGTTTCAGAGGGATTGCAGGATGTAATACTTTACCAAGGTCTGCCTTTACTTACATCGTATCTGTAACTGTAAGGCCCTATGACGTTTATTGTATTTCTCGACGACCTTTTTAAGGGCTTCTTAATTGTTTTGGGTTGACTTTCTCTAAACCTGTTGTTTTAAAGGGACTTGTTTGGTGAAGTCTGCCTTAGGTAGTTCTTAATTCATATAAACTCTTATCCGAGTGATGAAGTTACGAACCTAAGAAACTCTAAAAAAAATTGTTCAATTCAAACGGTATTTTAATATTTTTCTCTAAAAATGGGAATTAATTATTTCATTTTTATGAAATTAATAGATATATCAATAGGATTTCGACATGAGTGAAGTAAAAAAATATAGATTAGGAGGCGTTAAGTGGTTTAGTATCTCGAAAATCTTTAACAAAATTTAAATTTCAAACCTTATCTCAGCGTCAGCATTATGTGATATCGTGGTAAAAACAAAACACTTAAAACAGTGTATTATTACATCATAGTGTTTAATATGCAGACGAGCCCATTTGGTTGCACCCAGATAGAAAAATCGCCCACACCCACAGAGACCTCTTTTTTCCCTGAGGATTAGAGATAATCTTTTGTCCCCTTTAGTTCTAAAGTGAGGATGTATATAATAATGCTGGTTAATTAACATTTTCTCACCCCTCGAGGACCCGGTGCGAAAAGAAGGGGGGCGAGGGGGACTGCAAATTTTTCGACATTCCTCCAGTTTTCCCTCAATAACTTTTTTCCCTTACATTCTACGACAAAAGGTCATTTTTCAAAATTCGCTAAAAAATGCAGAATTTCGTCTTATTTCTCTATTATACGGGTTATACTCCAAATTATCATGAAATGTTGTTGTAATTATGGTTCCTGGCAACACCCTACCCCCTACCCACATCAAACACCGCTTCACGAAAGCTAATTTTCTTCTCCGATGAAAGCCAACTATATTCACATCATACATATGTTGGTATTGATTTTAGTTACTTTACGGATCGAAACCCCCTCCCCCTCCAACTACATAATTTTCTCAAAGCAGGTACAAAAAAGACTACGCCCTTTCGTGGAAAAAATTTATATCATTAACAATACATTCCTGTCGGGATTTCTTAGCCGTTTCTTCTGCTTGTAACAACTCGTCGCCCCCCTGAGCGATCAAGCTGTCAATGACGTCGTCGTATTCGTCTACTATATCTGGTGATTTCTCCTCATACAAATCAGTGGCGGGGCGTTTTCGCAAGAGTGGTCTGTGCAGTGCTTGCACATTGATGAGCACCGGAGACCTGCTTCACTTCGACGCTAGCATCCCCCATTCGTGTCATGAACATCGAAATGAATGCGCTCTTATTGTGATCGTTTGCCAAGAACTTTTCTTGTGCTATGGCCACCACGGTAGATGAGGAGAACACGACTTTGGTTGCTGATTGTAATGTAGAACGGCGAGCACGTTCTTCGGCTTTGGTGCTTTGATAGCCGGCTCAAGATAAAGACAACATATAAAATATTTTTATAAATCAGAAAAAAAGATCTCTTCAAAAATGTAATAACATACAGGGTGTTACATTAAAAAATACATCATATTTTTGTATTGCCCTGTAAACGGTGAGTAACTGAACTATTGATAGCATTTTAAGAAAATTCAGTTAGAACCATACAACTTTCATATTATAACTTTTTTTCTACGAGCAATAATAACGATAATAAGGGGTGGATAATTTATAGTGAATAATCCTGTACGTGGAGAACATCATCTTGAAAGTGGTTGTGGGAGTTTTGTTCCACACCACTATACGTAACAGGTATCGTCCATCAATCACGTTACATTTCCTGTCGCCAAGGTTGACTTCCTGCATGGGAGTGAAGAGTGAGTTACTTACATTGCAGACTTCGTTCCCTTGCACATTCAATCCTCGTGAAGAGTGATGACCTGGGGAGAGAGGGAGTTGTCCAAAGTTGGTGATTGTAACCGGGAACCATAATAAATTACAACACTGCATGATAATTCGGGTGTAACAAAAGAAATAAGAAGGAATTTTGCACTTTTTTACATTTTTTAGCGATATTTGAAAAATGACCTTTCTTTGAAGCGCCATATCTCGGTGACGAATTGACATACAAACATGGTTCAACAGTCAAAATTATTTATTTATTTATTTATTTATTTATTTATTTATTTATTTATTCCATGTACAAAGTTACATTATGTTTTCTTGATTAACATTTTGTGAAGTCACAGGTTAAACCAAAACGACTTCCATTAGTGACGTTCTTAAGTGTTAGTTGATTCTAAGTTTTACTTACATGATTAATTTACTTTCCAATATATAATTGTAATTTAAGTTTCGAGGTTTTTATATAGGTTATTCCTTATTTCATAATATTATTTTAATAATTTTAGTCATTAGCGGTAATACTATTGGCTATAATATTTTATACAGTGCACTTTGAATTTTACGAGATTGTCATGGAATACATCGCAATCAGTTTGTTGGTTCAGCATATTGTTTAGTTCCCTGGCGGCTGATATTAAAGGTGATCTTTCGTACAGATTCGTTTTAGCACGTTCTATGTGAAATAGGTTAAAATTTCTGTGTGTTTGGTTACGTGGAACATTTAGATGAAATTCATTCAACAAATTTATACAGTCTATGTTGTTATTTAAAATGTTGTAGGAAAAAAGGAGTAATAGATATTTTCTTCTTTTGACTAGGCTCATTAAATTACACTCCTGTCTCAAAGTGTCGGTTGATAGATCTCTTGCTGGACTCGTATTATGCTTCTTGTAATATATAATATATCTTAAAAATCTATTTTGAACTCGCTCAACTATTTTTGAGTATTTTTTTGCACTAGGTGACCAAATAATTGAACAGTAATCTAATTTGCTCCTGATCAGAGTCTTATATAGTATTTCTATGGATTTTACATTCGTAAAGCAGTTCGTATTTCTTTTTATAAAACCCATTAGCTTATAGCATTCATTTGTTAGCTTGTTCACATGAACATTAAAATTAAAGTTTTTGTCAAAAGTTACTCCTAAATCTTTCGTGGATTTTACAACTTCCAATTCTTCATTTCCAATAAAATACTTTATGGATTCTTGGTCAGTTTTCTTTCTAGTTATCGCCATGATTTTACACTTTTTGATGTTTAGGTTGAGCATGTTGTTCTTACACCAGATCTCTACTTGTTTTATATCATTTTGTAAAACATTTTGGTCTCTGCTGGTTTTAATTTCTCTGTATATCTTTGCATCGTCTGCATATAGCAATATTTGAGATCTGAGTCCTTCTGTCATATCATTTGCAAAGAGAGAATACAAAAGTGGGCCCAATTTCGAACCTTGCGGGATTCCTGAGATTATTTGAAACTCACTTGACATTAAGTTCTGGAATTTGACTACCCCAGTTCTTGACTGAAGATATGAACATATTAATTTTACAAAATTTGAGTTAAAACCAAAGGCCAGGAGTTTTTTTAACAGCAAATTATGGTTTAAGGAATCGAAAGCCTTCGAGAAATCTGTGTATAGAACGTCTACTCTTCCTGCTTTGTCCAGACATGAGTGCACATAATTGGAGAAAACCATCAGATTTGTCGCAGTGGACCTTCCCGGATAATATCCGTGTTGATTTGGTGAAATTAAGTTTTTTGTATTGTCAAACATAAATTTAAATAAGACATTTTCGTAAACTTTGGTGAATCCATTCAGAAGTGCAACAGGGCGATAATTCGAAATTTCCGACTCATTTCCGCTTTTGTATATTGGGGAGATTTTGACCTCCTTCCATTTCTCGGGAAACACACTAGATTTAATAGAAAGATTGATTATTGCTTTTAGGGGATGTGCTAGTTCGGTCGTTAATTTCTTGATAAAGTAAGTGGGGATATCATCCGGACCAGAACTTTTTTTATTCTTAAGCTCATTAAAAGCTTGTAAAATGTCAAGATCGGTTATTTCACTTATCGAAAAATTACAATTTCTGTTGTTGTTATTAACTGATTCTAAGTTATGGGGCATTTAACGCTCTACAAAAAAGTATAGGGATGCTTTTGCCGTAAGACGTAAGGGAAAAAGTTATTGAGGGAAAACTGGAGAAATTTCGAAAAATGTGCAATCCCCCCCCCTCTTTTTGCACAGGGTCCACGTGGTCCAAAACTTGAAAAAATGTTAATTAACCATCCCTGAACAACATCCAAAAGTTTCATTAACTTCCGACCATTTTCCACCTAACTCCACTTTTCCAGCCTGTCGAGTGGACTCCTTAGTTGAGATCCAATGTCACTCTTTCACCTAGAAACTGATTGGTTCATCCCTTATTACCACCTATTTTCCCATAATGCACAAGCGGTTATTAACCTTACCTACTTCAACCTATATTCCCCGTTGCCCACGACCATCTTCCATTCCAATTTTCCTGGCATTCCGCCCTTTTCCGTTTTCTACGAGTATCTCAAAAGAGGCAAGATATCTTCCGCATCGGACGTTTCACAGACGCTACAGATCCGTATCGCAGGACGACGTGGCGCTCGTGCTTCTCTATTGACCATTTCTTGAGAAATAGAGAACAATTAGTTGCCTAAGTTAGGATCCACATACCTCATCAAAACAATTTGTGTCTGGACTAATTTGCCCTTGTTTTCTGCATCTCGCATGCCTAGTCTCTTTGGGTCGCACTAATACCCATTTGAATAAGTCGATTAACTGCTCCTCATGTGTCTCAAACGTACTTCGGATGACGGTGCGAAGGGTTATCTACCGTTCCGTAATAACGTCGAAATGTACCATATGGCTAACCTCCTAAGTCGTTAACATTTTGAATGTTGTAAGAATGCTATTGGGTTCGAAAGGAATCACGAGAAATTAATAAAAAGCATCGCAAACGAACTGGAATTATCATCATTTGGTACTTTCCAATAGCATCCCGCGATAGATGAGTTTTTTCTAAATGTAACATTTGTATTAACCAAAATCAATGAAGGCATGACGTTTGTGAGAAAAACTATCAATATCGAACCAAAAATAAATGACACGTCCTTTTCCCTGATAACCAAAAGAAAACGTATTCCGTATTAATTTAGGCCACTTGAAATTATTATTTTGAAGGAGATATGGCTTTATCTATAGGTATAAATAGGTAGTTTTTAGGTGGCATGATCAATAGACAACTCAGTTTCTCCTGAACAAGATGTACTTTAAACTATTACTTGTTTTTTCGATAATTTGTGGCATTAGAGCAGGTAAGCGTCTGATGATTTTGAAAGTTTCATTTTATTGTTTTTTCCTACAAACCTTATTAAACCGAATAAATTTCAACAAAATTAATTCGAAATTAGTAGCTATAGTGAGTGGACTAAAGGTGGGCACGTTTAATTTCTGCAAGTGTGACGCGGTTTGGTACCCGGAGAGGGTTTATCGTTTTTTTAAAGCGGAGAATAGCTGAAACGCGTTATTTTTTCGAATAGAAAGTGAAACCGAAGATCCCATGTCACAAAATAGTATTTTTGGCACCAACAGCCAGTTAATTTTTATGTTTATAGAAAAAAATTATTTTTCTACTATTGTTTTAGATTTAGACGAGGATGTAGACCCTAGAAAGTCGCTTTTGTGTGCCTATTGCGAAGTGGAGTTGGGAGGTAACTGCCCTGATGGAGACAACGTAACGTGTTATGAGTCACCCGACGATAAAGCACTAATGTGTGTTCAATACGAATATACTAACGGTAGAAAGTCATAATAATATAATAATAATTCACTACACTGGTTATTTGCAGAAAATGGACAAACATTCCTAAAAAAAACATGCGACGCTGACATGGGCGACAGCACGGCATGCCAAAGCGTATATAAGTGGGTCGCCAATTCCACAAACTGTCAACAATGTGGGACACCATTTTGCTTGTAATTACGTATTTCCTGAATAATTAATCTTAAATAATACCGTTCATTTAGTGTTAATCATTATTTAGCTTCTTCTGTATATACCTACCTATGTTAAGTTAGCCGCGCCGCTTTGCGCGCGCACTATTCTTTTTAAGCCAGTCGTTGTCATAAATAAAGTGTTTTATTTATGGTCGTTGTTCGACAATTTGTATGGACGCACCATTTCCTTGTGTAGTATTACCAAATAAACAATAAAAAATTTTCTAAAAAATTTTGGTCCTTCTCACCGATGATTGATAACCAGCTTCGAAATTAGCATCATTAGAAGCATTACTTACCTACAAGTTACAACACCATTGCCACAGCCACAGCATAATAATAGGTAGGTGTTTTCTTTTTGCATCGCCACAGGGTTAGGTAAAGTCACAATAATCACGTGATTAAAGTGCCTTGCGTCATGTACACATTTCTGCCTCAGGTTAATATAAAACTTAAATAAAGCTTTTAAAACGAATAGGGTTATTGAGAACTGAGTCAAATTATTTTTATAAAACGAATGGTGTGTTATTGACAGAGCCGCCTTAAGTCTACCACAACCGTGCAAAAAGAAAACACCTAATATATCTACCTACAGTAAAATAACTCTGTAATATTTCCTTTGTTATAAGAAAGACGACAAGGTCAATCTGTGGCAGCCATTTTTTTGTTTACAATATTGCAGGTCCGTAATAAAAGGAAGAAATGTAAAAAGAGACGTATTTTAATTTTAAGGTTATAATGCACGCATGAAAAAAATATTGCAAAGTTATCTTACCTTCCTTCATCCTTAGATAAATTGAAAAACCGCATTTCACTATTATATGTTTTATTTATACAATTTGTTGCTGCACAAACAACACCGACCGGTTTAAGCTGGATTTCCATTACAGCGTTTTGCGTTTTGCGTCGTGCGTCGGTGAAACCTCATTGGTTAATTTGAAATGATTGGGGCGAAACATTTTAAATTAACCAATGAGGTTTGACTGCCGCAACAACGCAAACCGCAAAACGCTGTAATGGAAATCCACCTTTACGTATCATACTTACCTACAGGGTGTCTCACGGTCACGGTGACCACCCATTAGAATATTTCTGAAACTATGTACTATCAAAGAACGTATACATATATTACGTTCTTGTGCTACTGTGATCTGAATTTTGGAAATTTGGGTAATGGGGTTTTCGGGCATGGCATCCTCAAATAAAATAATGTCGTCTACGTAACTGCACTTCCGGTTTTTCCGGAAATGACACCAACTTTGTTATTTTAAATGTAACACCCTATACATTATTTCGATTTTGGATTCTACGTAAAATTTTAGGTGAACTTTCATCAAGTTTTCTTATTCCTAACATTAACCGTTTCCGAGATACTTTATTTTTTTAATAAAAATTAAAATAAACACTATCTAGCTTAAAACCATGTCAATTCTACAGCAAGAAAGATAAAGGAACCATGTAATTAAAGTAAAAGTCACTTGAGCTAAAAATCTTTTATTATATTTTTCTAAAGGCTGTCGATTTCGGTCTTTGATTTTACCATCCTCAGGCCGTGCTGAAATTGACAGTGTAGTAATTAATTAAAAGGCGAGGAGGAAAATTATATTTTACCGTCTGGTGTGATATCCAGGAAGCGAAACGTTGTGGTCTGATAAAGAGAAATATGGTAAGTAGTTAAGTAGGTACCTATTAAAGTAGAAAAATCTTTAGACTTCTGGCGTGTGGCGTGTTAGTATATTACCTATATAAACTAGGGGTAGAATATGTTGAGTATTACCTGTAAACGTAGAAACCATATATGTGGTGTATTGTATAGGGTGCGCTCGGTGCGGTGATAAGTGAGTGACGACTGACGAGTGAGGTTATTTATAATAGGCGGTGGTTGATTAACATGCATAGGCGTGCGTACAGTCATTGGCGTAGGTTATGTTCTGTATTGGGATTGGTTTTGATGAGGTTTAAAGGGGTGTAGCGATTTGTAGAAGTGACGTTCTGGGCAGTCTGTGATCTCATTGACGAGTTGTTTGTTATTATATTTAGCGTAGTCTATTTCGTAGTGTTCCAGTATTCTGAGTTTATTGAAATGATCTGATTGATGTAGTAGTTTTGAATTGTCGAGCGAAATGGTGTGTTTTGTCTCTTGGGTGTGGGTCCATATGGCCGATCTAGGTGTGTTTTTTTAAACCTCGTTTTTAGGTTACGGGTGGTAAGGCCAATGTACGAAAGATGACAATCGTTGCAATTAATCTCATATATACCGGCTTTGTTGTGTTCGTGTCGTGATGGTTTGGTGTTAATGAGCAGATTAGCCAGTGTGGAGTGGGAACGGGCTGATGTGATGTTCATGTTGTCTGTACTGAGGGTCTTGGATATGTCGTTGTGTATATGGGGGTAGTATGGGATCGCGATATATCCATTACTGGTTTTTAAATGGGAGTAGATATGATTGAGCGTTATTTTTTTCTCTATTTTTTGGTAGACGTTAAGGATGAAGTTCAGAAGATAATTGTTATTTCTGCCAATTTGTATTATTGTTGCTAATTCTATGTTAAAGTTTTCTATGGTTAGAGGTGTGTTGAGTAACCTGTTGAACATAAAATTAAAGGAGGCTGTTTTTATATGGGGCGCGTGGAATGAATTGAAGGGTATTATGACGTCGGTGGTGGTAATTTAGGGAGTTATTTATTTCTGTTTCTATTGTGAATTTTAGATTCGAGATGTTATTTATGGTCTCAAAAAGTTGCGTTAATTGCTGTGTTGTACCTGTACAGAAGCACAGAAAGGAACCATTATATTCACACGAGAGATAGCTGGACCACTAAGCTTCCCATCCATACTTTCAATGTGGCTTAATTAATTAAACTGACAACGTGACAACAAATAACTCGTGATAGAACAGTCGATTGTTTTGAAGATCTGCTAAGTCATTTTCGCAAGAATGCACAAAAAACAGTAAATGTCTCATAAACTAGAAGAGATAGGTATAGGAAATTGTGCATCAGACTACGACGAAACATACAAGGTGTTCCATTTGAAAAAACCAACTTATGATGATTTGAAGTTAATTAAACTCGGCATTAAATTTCCACCACCCTGTATGCAATTAAGCCACTGTGAAAGTATGGATGGGAAGCTTAGGGGTCCAGCTATCTCTCGTGTGAATATGGTCGGTCGGTTAGAGTTAAGGTGGGAGATTCATGCCACTGGCCGGAGTGCCACAAGCGCACTCTTTTCAGACGACACAGCACTCTGGGTGTCCTCTAGAGGCACTCTCATAGCGCCCCACACACTAAATACAGCACTCACACAATGCTCTAACTGGTGTGACCGCTGGAGAATCCAACTCAACCCACTTAAAACCCAAGAAATACTCTTCCGCTACCCACATTACAGCCGGCGAACTCGCCAACAACACGACACCATCCGCCTAGCATTAGGAGGTACACCACTTACACTAACAGACGACGTCACCTACCTATAGGTGTAACATTCAACCGAACCCTTAATTGGAAAACCCACCGTTCCAAAACCTTTAACAAAATCCGCCAACGATTCAATCTACTAAATGCCCTGCGTGGTCGCATCCGTAGGTTCGATGTTACCCGTTACCCCTCTCGATATCCTTTTTGTTTAGGCAGGTGTCGCCGCTTGTAACTTACAATTTATTGTTACATTTAATGTGACAACTGTATTTGCAACAACCTTTGGTATTAAAATTGATTGAAAGCCTTCAACAATTGAAATTTTCATGTTGTGTATTAATATTTTTCAAATAAATTTTTGGGAAAGTTAAATAAATGCAATTTTGATAATTGATTTTTTTGTTTTGATCCTCCCTCCCGATTATACAGTTCACTGTCAGTGTATTCATGTTTCTTTTAAACAATAGGGGGACCTACTAAACGATTGCGGTCACGTACCAGGTATGTGTGAGGCATACTGTTAGTATACAGTTCAATGGGGAAAGTATAGCTTAGCGGCAATTTTTAAATATTCCCTCTATGATATGAATTTTGTAAATGTAGTGTGAAGTTGGCGTAGGACCTGGGGTTGGAACACCACAACGTAATGCATTAGATTCAACATTTTTCTTTAGTCTGAAAACATTTTTGTGTTGAGAAATCACAATAACTCCATACAAAAAATTTCAATAAATCTTCTGTAATGGAAACATTTTTAATATTATCGTTTGTACGGATTTTTTTAAGTGATTAGATATAGAAAAGTATTTGTCTCAATTTTTTTCAACGTAAAGGAGATAAACAAGTCAATCAGATTAACCAATTATTAAATAAATAAAGAACTAGAAAAGATAAATAAATCAATGAGATTAACCTATTATGAAACAAATAAAACACTAGAACCGCGATGCCCTTGAAGAAAGCGACACGTGGTGATCAAGCCAAAATTGCTAATTTTTAATTTACCGATGCAACACCGATGCTTTAAAGTTCAGATCCTGAGGCAGGAGTCTATTCCAAAACACTCTTTTCCTGGTTGAAGGCTGAACACTTTACAATTAACGCCTGGTTTCAGCTGGATTTTAAGAAAGGGAAAATTCATATCTTTAGCCTCTCTGACAGCCTCATTAGTCTCCGGTTTCTAGTCAACGACTCTGTAATATTGAGTCTCTGTCTAATCACAATCATGTAATGAAAAATGTTTAAAATGCAACCCCTCAGTGCACTTTTAGAAGGGTGGAACGTTGGTGGATTTAGTTATGGGTTTTGGAATGGTCGGCGTCCCGGTTCGGGGTTCTATTGAATGTTACTCCTAGATAGGTGACAGTGTATGAGAATGTTAGTGTTGTCCCTCCTAATACCAGACGGATGTTATCGTGTTGTTGGCGAGTAGGTAGGTACACCGACTGTAGTGTGGCTAGAGAAAGACTAGATATTGTTTGTGTTTTTGGTGGAATGTGTTGGATTCTCCAGCGGTCAGACCGGTTAAAGATTTGAAGAAATGTTACGAGGGGTGAACCCAGTGGCACTCCGCTGAGTGGCATGATTGAATAGGAACTATTCTCTTCTACTTTAATTCTATTGGCAGTGGTTAGGGATGACACAAATATAAGACGAAATAATAATATTTAATTAATTATGTGATGTACGACATTTACGTACAACAACAAATATTGTAGATTACATTTGAGAGCATGTATAGAAGTGGGGACACACAAAGTTGTTTTACAGTAGATACAAGAACAAGTTCATACATTTTAAATCAAATGTGAATTATAAATTATAGGTACTAACAAATTCCAACCAAGCGGTTTGAGAGGTAGGAACTTTATCATTAGGTCGCTCATTTCGATTGATCGTAATCGTAGCTTGTGTATGAGAACAGCGTGACAAACACTGTCAAAGTTAAATGCCCGCTTCATGTCAAGAAAGACCACCAGTTTGCCCTGCCTGTACACAGCGATTCAGTTGCTTCGTAGTGGAGCTTGGGTAGATATTTGAAGTCTGAAACTATACAGGGTGTCTCACGGTGACCGTCGGTTAGAAGTATATCAAGAACAGTAAAAGCTAGAAATTTTTAATTTTGCACATGCGACATGGAGTATTTAATCTATTAAATAAAAATATTTTCCAAATGGCAGCACTTCCGGAAATACCGGAAGTGAGCATCAACTTCTTTATTTTAAATACAAACCAGGCAATTTTTTTTCACATTCTGATGTGTCATAAAATGTTTAGTAAGTATGCTTAAAATAATGGACGCATCAATTTTGATTGTTAAGAAAAAAATTTTTTTTCAACAGTAAGATCATAAGTGCTCAACTATTGTCGGAAAGATTTTTTTGTATGAGCACTGGTTGCTTGGCAATTAAACGAGATCAAATTGACGAAAAGACCCGAGCGCGAAGCGCGAGGGTTCTTTTCCCAAGAATTTGATCGAGTTTAATTACCTTTTAGCAATCAATGCTCATACAAAAAAATCTTGCCTGACAAGAGTTGAGAACGAATGATCTTCGGTTGGAGAATTAACTGAATGAAGCGTTAAATACGTCAAATTTTTTACTTTTGTCAAAATGAAATTTGATTTTTTTAAATATAGGTTGCTAAAACAATGAGGTAGCGGCAAAAAAAGTACCATGCATTCTTTTCAGTTAAAAAAACTTGTGATTGGTGCATGTGACACTGTTCTTAATGTCTGATTGGTTTACAACACTATGAGGTTAATTATCACTGAAAAAGTCAAAATCTTGTTTAGGAAATAAAATTGAAAGTCGAAAGTGGTAAAAGTTAGGGAAATGGGATTTTAGGTTCTCAATGTCAAAAGATTGAGACACAATTGTCTGTAATGGATAATAAAAAATTGCCCGCGGTTAAGTATCTATTTGACGTTATTTCCAGACTTAAGAAAAACTTTAAAAAGTCTCTTTTTTTAAATAGAATGCCTATTTAATTATCAGCCTATTCGATGCAGGAATAAATTTCCGTTAAATTGATATACCATGTTCCTATACCTAAAATCAATGATTACAGAGTTATTTACATTTTTCTAATTAAATTTATAATTATACATACTTTACAAAACATGGTTGACTTTGAAAATTTTCAAAAAATTTTCATTCAATTGTTTCTTAGTCAGTTAGCTATCAGTTTGTAATTTTACGCTACATTTACGTTTGTTATCAGTGTTATCTGTTTGAATTTTGATTTTTGCGCTTAATATTTGTTTTTAATTGGGAAATATGGAATACACAAACGCTGATATTCTAAATTTGTTTTACATTCATGGCGAGTCTACTCGTATTACTTTTCGGACCTGCAGAACCTTTAACTATTGAATAAAGAATCACTCAACACTTTAACGAAAGATATCCGCATTTACCTACAATGGCAGAACGAAAAATCAGGATGATTGAAAAGAATTTTCTAAATTTGGGCGAAGTAAATGCGCCACGAAGTTTGGCAAAGCCAATTGTCCCCAATGACGCTGCAGAAACCAATGTATTGGGATATTTTAATGCTTTTCCTGAAAGTTCTGTTCGTTCGGCGGAAAGAGACCTTGGATAGTCAAGAAGTTGCATAGATAGAATTTTAAATAATCATAAAAGCATAAGAAACATTTGAATAAAAATTTTTTGAAAATTTTCAAAGCCAACCATGTTTTGTAAAGTATGTAATTATAAATTTAATTAGAAAAATGTAAATAACTCTGTAATCATTGATTTTAGGTATAGGAACATGGTACATCAATTTAAAGGAAATTTATTTCCGCATCGATTGGGCCGATAATTAAATAGGCATTCTATTTAAAAAAAGAGACTTTTTAAAGTTTTTCTTAAGTGTGGAAATAACGTCAAATAGATACTTAACCGCGGGCAATTTTTTATTATCGATTACAGACAATTGTGTCTCAATATTTTGACATTGAGAACCTAAAATCCCATTTCCCTAACTTTTACCACTTTCGACTTTCAATTTTATTTCCTAGACAAGATTTTGACATTTTTCAGTGAAAAAAATTTTTTTCCTCAACAATGAAAATTGATACGCCGATTATTTTAAGCATACTTACTAAACATTTTATGACACATCAGAATGTGAAAAAAAATTGCCTGGTTTGTATTTAAAATAAAGAAGTTGATGCTCACTTCCGGTATTTCCGGAAGTGCTGCCATTTGGAAAATATTTTTATTTAATAGATTAAACACTCCATGTCGCATGAGCAAAATTTCAAATTTCTAGCTTTTACTGTTCTTGATATACTTCTAACCGACGGTCACCGTGAGACACCCTGTATTGGGACGTAGGAAGTAGGTTATTTGTTTCCGTGAAGTTACGAAAGCGCTGAACGATGATTTGCTTTCTAGACATTTACCGTTTGTCGTCGAAATTAGGTTTTCTACCCTTCGTCGGAAAAGGCTTCTGTTTCTCTAGTTTAATTGGGAAGTTGCTCGGAACCAGTTTTCCTCTGATACAACAATTGGGTTACCGATTTGTGCCGGTAGTCGCTGGGCTTCGGGTAGATGATGTAGGTTTTCATTAAGTATGGGCGTCATCGGAGATGGTATCCTTAAGTGATTTGATTGCTCGATTTAGATCTTGGGGTGTAGAAAGTACGAGATTTTCGGTTAGATTGCTGGAAATTACATGGGATAAAGCTGCCCAGTCAGCGTTGACATGGCCTTTTCTGGTTATTATCGTCGGTGGCGGAAGTGGTGGTGGTGGTGTAAAGTCGGTTTTGGTTAATAGAGGAGATGGTCCGACGTTATCGTTGTGTTCAGGTAATACTCTGGTTCAAAGTATCAAAGCAAAGGTTTTCTGCACAAAATGTGGTCGATTATGCTCCAGTCTTTAAAATGTTGAGTCTCATCCCCTTATTAATTGGGTATGGATAAGGAAAATTGGGAGGTTGCGCTAAATTTCATACTTTTGAATCAGAGAGATTATATGAAAGGATTGCGCGCCCAATTGCAAAACAGATTGTCCGATGGTGAAACTAATCTAACTATTCGCTACCTCAGAGGAATTCCCAAGATTGTCTCCACAAAAAACTAAACAAGTCATCAACCGCTCACAATAAACCTCATAAGCTCAACGGTACATCTTCAGTGGCAACCTACCATTTTGACTTCTATTATCAAAATGTGCGTGGCTTGCGATCTAAAATCGATCAGGTCTATCAACACACATGTGTCAATGATCATGATTTCATAGCTCTAACGGAAACAGCCCTCGCACCGGGTATATTAAGTAGTGAACTTTTCCCTAACAATTACAGTATCCACCGTTGTGATCGGAAATATAACTTAACAAACAAGTCATGGGGAGGTGGTGTGTTACTCGCAATTAAAGACAATATTTTAACGGAACTAATGGACGTAACATCACTCACAGATGCTGTGCCTTCAATTGACGTTGTTGGATGCAAATGCAGATTTGACCATGGTGTTCTCTACGTTATAGTGATATATATTCCCCCGGACACTACAACAGTCACTTTTCAAAACTTTTTCGAACTATTTGAGCAGTTGCATTTTCTTGAAGGTAAATTAATAATTTTAGGCGACTTTAATGTTCCTACTCTAATGAACACCGAGTGTGATGATCCTAAATCTGTAGTCATTTACGATTTCAATAATCTATTTAGTCTTACCCAACAAAACAGCATCACTAATGTAAATAATCGTCTTCTTGACTTAGTGTTAAGCAATATTGAATGCGAAGTCTCTCATAATGAACTTCCCATGGTAGTTGAAGATGCGCATCACCCAGCTCTTAGCATTAAGTTTTGTCTAGCAACCAAACCCTGCAGTAGGTTTCCTAATAATAATCAAAACAAAAGATTTAATTTCAATAAAGCTGATTTCATTGGTCTCTATCATGCCCTGTTAAATATAGACTGGACGTTTTTAAGTAATTACGAAGATGTAAATATAGCCTGTCACGAATTTTATAATAGACTGTACGCGGAATTTGACTCGTTTGTTCCGAAATACTGTAATCATAATAGAAATTATTACCCGAAGTGGTTTAGCGCTGAGATAATTAGAAACATTCGCATAAAAGCCAATTACCTACGGAAGTTCAATAAATATCGAAGTTCGTCCGATTTATCTCAATACAAAAGGCTACGCAAAATAATTAAACAGCAAATCTCCGCCTCTTACTCAGTGTATTTGCATAGAGTAGAGAATTCTATAAATCTTGACCCGAAGTGCTTCTGGAACTTTGTTAACGCTAAAAAACGGCAATCCAGGATTCCCGGTATCATGAATTATAAAAACTTAGTCCTCGACTCACCGAAAGAAATTGTGGATGCTTTTGGAGAGTACTTCAGTTCTGTCTACTTGCCACAAGGTCAACTGGTTAATAACAACTTATTTACTAGTGGAAGTTGTGCTAGTTTATCAGTAAACAATATATCGATGAATGACATTCTTTCAGCTATAAAGAAGCTTAAAAATAAGAGTACGGCCGGACCTGACCAGGTACCTTCCTACTTAATCAAAGACTGGGATAACATATTTGCCAAGCCGCTGTTTATCCTATTCAACAAGGTGCTGCAGACGAATACCTTTCCTACCGAGTGGAAACTTGCTAACATTTGCCCGATACTGAAGAACGGTGATCCTAGTGATATCACAAACTACCGACCGATCAGTATACTAAACAATTTCGCAAAGGTTTTGGAAATGGTACTACATAGTTACATCTATCCATTTATGCGAAGGTATATATCAACAGATCAACATGGATTTATGGAAGGCCGATCAACCGCAACCAATTTGATGTGCTTTACGCAATTTGTAGCATCTCAATTAGACACTCAACGGCAGGTAGACGTAATCTATACGGATTTTTCAAAGGCATTTGACCGTATATCGCATCAACTCATAGTTCCAAAGCTTTCGAACATCGGCCTCAATGACAATCTACTATCACTACTCAATTCTTACCTGTCAAATCGAACGCAGTACGTGTCTCATAGAAATTTTATCTCTGATCCAATAAGTGTTACATCTGGAGTGCCTCAAGGCTCTAACCTTGGACCTCTGTTGTTTCTTATCTTTCTAAACGACCTACCAAATGAACTGAACTGTGGAAAGCTTTTGTTTGCTGACGATGTTAAATTATATGGATCTGTATCGAATCTCCAAGACTGCGCTTTATTACAGGATAATCTTAATCGCCTGGTAACTTGGTGTGAGAGAAACTCACTAACATTAAACATTTCGAAGTGTAAAGTAATTTCGTTCACCAACAAGCGTCACACGTTGCACTACGATTATCACATCGATTCTACTGCCATTCCTCGCTACACCTCCTTGACAGACTTAGGTGTTATTTTTGATAAAAGCCTCACATTTAAAGAGCATACGCGCTCAATAATTCAATCTTCCACAAGGGTGGTCGGATTTATCTGGCGAAACTGCAAATCTTTTTCCAGCACTCGTGCGTTGTACGCCCTCTATGTGTCGCTGGTTCGTTCTAAACTAGAGTACTGCTCATTAATATGGAATCCTCACTATAACACACAGAAGCTGTCACTTGAATCGGTTCAAAGAAGATTTTTAAAGATGCTATATTTCAAACAGTATGGAGTGTACCCCCCAAGAGGCTACCCGCAAACGGACTTGTTAATGAGTTTCGGAGTAGAATCTCTTGCAGATAGGCGGTATAAGGCCAGCGTTATCTTTCTTTTTAAAATACTTCACAATTATATTGATTCGCCCGTCTTATTATCCTCACTTTACTTCAATTGTACCAACCTACTCATCGCGCAACTTAAGAACCTTTTATTATTCAACACCCCGAACTAATGTGCTGGTAAAAGCTCCAATTTACACCATGTGCATAAACTATAATTCAATTTCACAAATGTGCGATATATTCAATTGCACCCTAACTCAGCTTATGTCTCAATTGAAAAGTTTAGTTTTGTCACTTTAATAAATTTTTATTTTACATTTTTCGTTCTCACAAATTTAATTTTTATTTAATTTAATCCTAATTTAGCATTTAGTTATTACTATTATCAGTTAGGCAAATTGGCCTGTTATTGGATGTAGATCTGTTGGCCAATAAATACATATTATTATTATTATTATTATCAGAGTCACAGTTACATTCCTACTCCCTGCTTTTCTGACAAGTAACACTTCTTATTCTCCTTGCCTTGTGAAGAGAAGATAAAAAGGTATAAAGTGTACCTGCTCCATCATTTTATCTTACATTGTTCTCGATCTTCCGACCTCTTTCCTTAATTTCTTAATTAGGTATCTTTATTTGAAGGAGAAAACGGGAGTCGAAGGAAGGACCCCGTGAGACACGTGTAAAACAGATTTTTCGTGCGAAGTTAGGGCATAAAGTTTTACTACTGATGCCTTTCTCTTCATCTTCTTAGTATGCTGTAACTTTCGTTATTCTTCTGCTAATTGACTGTAAAAGCCTTGTTAAGAATCTCTTGACAATCTGTTTTAAGTTAGACAAATGCTACTTCCTACTGCCTGAGGAAGCATGAAGCCTTCTTGCTTCAAATAAGTATCGATTGTCAGTATAATCTCCTTACTAGTAGGGGAAGAATAAGAAAAACTGTGATTGGCTTTGCACTGGTTACATAACTAAGAACCTTCACTCTTCTACTAGGTGGTAATATTATTCTTCTCCTTATCTTGTAAAGGCGGACGAACATCTTTTACGTAACGACCTTACATTCTTCGCGATTTTTCCCATCAGCCCTTAATTTTTTCGTTAATTAGGAGAGAAGAAAACGTGAGTGGCAAGTAAAGATAGAAAGCCAAATTTTGGCGCAAAGCAGAAGCACAAAGTTTAACAACCGATACCTTTTTCAATTTTTAATGTGCTATAACGTTCTCGGTCACTGAGGAAGCAATTAGAATCTTCTCAAAATATGTTTCAAATTATACAATTGAACGTCCGCGCAAGCGTGCACAATGTCTCTTCCATAAGGATTTATCCTTCTCACCTCAAAGATTCTAGTGGGTTTTCCCAGGGCTCGTGGCCGATGCGAATGGTGAAGTTTCCGGAAGTTCGGTCGATCGATTCTAATAGACAGTGGATCACTTTCTTCTTTCGCCCGTAGTCGAAGTGTTGTTTAAAGATTTACACAGCAGAATTGTCCATCGGTTATCTTTTCTTGGAGTAGCAGACTCGCACTGACTCCAAATAGCTGTACTGGGGAAGATACCCACGAAGTTATTTCCGAGGGTGGCGACTATATAAGAGGCCACTGTATAAGATGGGATAGTCTAAAGGGGAAAAAATGGAGAGGGCATGAACCAACCTAATTTGAGTAGTTTCAGCAAATGTAAGTAGCACACCATCAAAAAGTGTTTCAGAGGGATTGCAGGATGTAATACTTTACCAAGGTCTGCCGTACATCGTATCTGTAACTGTAAGGCCCTATGACGTTTATTGTATTTCTCGACGACCTTTTTAAGGGCTTCTTAATTGTTTTGGGTTGACTTTCTCTAAACCTGTTGTTTTACAAGGACTTGTTTGGTGAAGTCTGCCTTAGGTAGTTCTTAATTCATATAAACTCTTATCCGAGTGATGAAGTTACGAACCTAAGAAACTCTAAAAAAAATTGTTCAATTCAAACGGTATTTTAATATTTTTCTCTAAAAATGGGAATTATTTATATCATTTTTATGAAATTAATAGATATATCAATAGGATTTCGACATGAGTGAAGTAAAAAATATAGATTAGGAGGCGTTAAGTGGTTTAGTATCTCGAAAATCTTTAACAAAATTTAAATTTCAAACCTTATCTCAGCGTCAGCAATATGTGATATCGTGGTAAAAACAAAACACTTAAAACAGTATTATTACATCATAGTGTTTAATATGCAGACGAGCCCATTTGGTTGCACCCAGATAGAAAAATCGCTCACACCCACAGAGACCTCTTTTTTCCCTGAGGATTAGAGATAATCTTTTGTCCCCTTTAGTTCTAAAGTGAGGATGTGTATATAATGCTTACCAACTTGCTGTGGGTGTCTCCTCGCATTATTCAGGAGGTAGTCCAGTCGACAGGTAGTTTCAGCTAGAAACTTTTGGGATGTTGTATCAGGGATGGTTAATTAACATTTTCTCACCCCTCGAGGACCGGTGCGAAAAGAAGGGGGGCGAGGGGGACTGCAAATTTTTCGACATTCCTCCAGTTTTCCCTCAATAACTTTTTTCCCTTACATTCTACGACAAAAGGTCATTTTTCAAAATTCGCTAAAAAATGCAGAATTTCGTCTTATTTCTCTATTATACGGGTTATACTCCAAATTATCATGAAATGTTGTTGTAATTATGGTTCCTGGCAACACCCTACCCCCTACCCACATCAAACACCGCTTCACGAAAGCTAATTTTCTTCTCCGATGAAAGCCAACTATATTCACATCATACATATGTTGGTATTGATTTTAGTTACTTTACGGATCGAACCCCCCTCCCCCTCCAACTACATAATTTTCTCAAAGCAGGTACAAAAAAGACTACGCCCTTTCGTGGAAAAAATTTATATCATTAACAATACATTCCTGTCGGGATTTCTTAGCCGTTTCTTCTGCTTGTAACAACTCGTCGCCCCCCTGAGCGATCAAGCTGTCAATGACGTCGTCGTATTCGTCTACTATCTGGTGATTTCTCCTCATACAAATCAGTGGCGGGGCGTTTTCGCAAGAGTGGTCTGTGCAGTGCTTGCACATTGATGAGCACCGGAGACCTGCTTCACTTCGACGCTAGCATCCCCCATTCGTGTCATGAACATCGAAATGAATGCGCTCTTATTGTGATCGTTTGCCAAGAACTTTTCTTGTGCTATGGCCACCACGGTAGATGAGGAGAACACGACTTTGGTTGCTGATTGTAATGTAGAACGGCGAGCACGTTCTTCGGCTTTGGTGCTTTGATAGCCGGCTCAAGATAAAGACAACATATAAAATATTTTTATAAATCAGAAAAAAAAGATCTCTTCAAAAATGTAATAACATACAGGGTGTTACATTAAAAAAATACATCATATTTTTGTATTGCCCTGTAAACGGTGAGTAACTGAACTATTGATAGCATTTTAAGAAAATTCAGTTAGAACCATACAACTTTCATATTATAACTTTTTTCTACGAGCAATAATAACGATAATAAGGGGTGGATAATTTATAGTGAATAATCCTGTACGTGGAGAACATCATCTTGAAAGTGGTTGTGGGAGTTTTGTTCCACACCACTATACGTAACAGGTATCGTCCATCAATCACGTTACATTTCCTGTCGCCAAGGTTGACTTCCTGCATGGGAGTGAAGAGTGAGTTACTTACATTGCAGACTTCGTTCCCTTGCACATTCAATCCTCGTGAAGAGTGATGACCTGGGGAGAGAGGGAGTTGTCCAAAGTTGGTGATTGTAACCGGGAACCATAATAAATTACAACACTGCATGATAATTCGGGTGTAACAAAAGAAATAAGAAGGAATTTTGCACTTTTTTACATTTTTTAGCGATATTTGAAAAATGACCTTTCTTTGAAGCGCCATATCTCGGTGACGAATTGACATACAAACATGGTTCAACAGTCAAAATTATTTATTTATTTATTTATTTATTTATTTATTTATTTATTTATTCCATGTACAAAGTTACATTATGTTTTCTTGATTAACATTTTGTGAAGTCACAGGTTAAACCAAAACGACTTCCATTAGTGACGTTCTTAAGTGTTAGTTGATTCTAAGTTTTACTTACATGATTAATTTACTTTCCAATATATAATTGTAATTTAAGTTTCGAGGTTTTTATATAGGTTATTCCTTATTTCATAATATTATTTTAATAATTTTAGTCATTAGCGGTAATACTATTGGCTATAATATTTTATACAGTGCACTTTGAATTTTACGAGATTGTCATGGAATACATCGCAATCAGTTTGTTGGTTCAGCATATTGTTTAGTTCCCTGGCGGCTGATATTAAAGGTGATCTTTCGTACAGATTCGTTTTAGCACGTTCTATGTGAAATAGGTTAAAATTTCTGTGTGTTTGGTTACGTGGAACATTTAGATGAAATTCATTCAACAAATTTATACAGTCTATGTTGTTATTTAAAATGTTGTAGGAAAAAAGGAGTAATAGATATTTTCTTCTTTTGACTAGGCTCATTAAATTACACTCCTGTCTCAAAGTGTCGGTTGATAGATCTCTTGCTGGACTCGTATTATGCTTCTTGTAATATATATATCTTAAAAATCTATTTTGAACTCGCTCAACTATTTTTGAGTATTTTTTTGCACTAGGTGACCAAATAATTGAACAGTAATCTAATTTGCTCCTGATCAGAGTCTTATATAGTATTTCTATGGATTTTACATTCGTAAAGCAGTTCGTATTTCTTTTTATAAAACCCATTAGCTTATAGCATTCATTTGTTAGCTTGTTCACATGAACATTAAAATTAAAGTTTTTGTCAAAAGTTACTCCTAAATCTTTCGTGGATTTTACAACTTCCAATTCTTCATTTCCAATAAAATACTTTATGGATTCTTGGTCAGTTTTCTTTCTAGTTATCGCCATGATTTTACACTTTTTGATGTTTAGGTTGAGCATGTTGTTCTTACACCAGATCTCTACTTGTTTTATATCATTTTGTAAAACATTTTGGTCTCTGCTGGTTTTAATTTCTCTGTATATCTTTGCATCGTCTGCATATAGCAATATTTGAGATCTGAGTCCTTCTGTCATATTATTTGCAAAGAGAGAATACAAAAGTGGGCCCACTTTCGAACCTTGCGGGATTCCTGAGATTATTTGAAACTCACTTGACATTAAGTTCTGGAATTTGACTACCCCAGTTCTTGACTGAAGATATGAACATATTAATTTTACAAAATTTGAGTTAAAACCAAAGGCCAGGAGTTTTTTTAACAGCAAATTATGGTTTAAGGAATCGAAAGCCTTCGAGAAATCTGTGTATAGAACGTCTACTCTTCCTGCTTTGTCCAGACATGAGTGCACATAATTGGAGAAAACCATCAGATTTGTCGCAGTGGACCTTCCCGGATAATATCCGTGTTGATTTGGTGAAATTAAGTTTTTTGTATTGTCAAACATAAATTTAAATAAGACATTTTCGTAAACTTTGGTGAATCCATTCAGAAGTGCAACAGGGCGATAATTCGAAATTTCCGACTCATTTCCGCTTTTGTATATTGGGGAGATTTTGACCTCCTTCCATTTCTCGGGAAACACACTAGATTTAATAGAAAGATTGATTATTGCTTTTAGGGGATGTGCTAGTTCGGTCGTTAATTTCTTGATAAAGTAAGTGGGGATATCATCCGGACCAGAACTTTTTTTATTCTTAAGCTCATTAAAAGCTTGTAAAATGTCAAGATCGGTTATTTCACTTATCGAAAAATTACGATTTCTGTTGTTGTTATTAACTGATTCTAAGTTATGGGGCATTTAACGCTCTACAAAAAAGTATAGGGATGCTTTTGCCGTAAGACGTAAGGGAAAAAGTTATTGAGGGAAAACTGGAGAAATTTCGAAAAATGTGCAATCCCCCCCCCCCCTCTTTTTGCACAGGGTCCACGTGGTCCAAAACTTGAAAAAATGTTAATTAACCATCCCTGAACAACATCCAAAAGTTTCATTAACTTCCGACCATTTTCCACCTAACTCCACTTTTCCAGCCTGTCGAGTGGACTCCTTAGTTGAGATCCAATGTCACTCTTTCACCTAGAAACTGATTGGTTCATCCCTTATTACCACCTATTTTCCCATAATGCACAAGCGGTTATTAACCTTACCTACTTCAACCTATATTCCCCGTTGCCCACGACCATCTTCCATTCCAATTTTCCTGGCATTCCGCCCTTTTCCGTTTTCTACGAGTATCTCAAAAGAGGCAAGATATCTTCCGCATCGGACGTTTCACAGACGCTACAGATCCGTATCGCTCGTGCTTCTCTATTGACCATTTCTTGAGAAATAGAGAACAATTAGTTGCCTAAGTTAGGATCCACACACCTCATCAAAACAATTTGTGTCTGGACTAATTTGCCCTTGTTTTCTGCATCTCGCATGCCTAGTCTCTTTGGGTCGCACTAATACCCATTTGAATAAGTCGATTAACTGCTCCTCATGTGTCTCAAACGTACTTCGGATGACGGTGCGAAGGGTTATCTACCGTTCCGTAATAACGTCGAAATGTACCATATGGCTAACCTCCTAAGTCGTTAACATTTTGAATGTTGTAAGAATGCTATTGGGTTCGAAAGGAATCACGAGAAATTAATAAAAAGCATCGCAAACGAACTGGAATTATCATCATTTGGTACTTTCCAATAGCATCCCGCGATAGATGTGTTTTTTCTAAATGTAACATTTGTATTAACCAAAATCAATGAAGGCATGACGTTTGTGAGAAAAACTATCAATATCGAACCAAAAATAAATGACACGTCCTTTTCCCTGATAACCAAAAGAAAACGTATTCCGTATTAATTTAGGCCACTTGAAATTATTATTTTGAAGGAGATATGGCTTTATCTATAGGTATAAATAGGTAGTTTTTAGGTGGCATGATCAATAGACAACTCAGTTTCTCCTGAACAAGATGTACTTTAAACTATTACTTGTTTTTTCGATAATTTGTGGCATTAGAGCAGGTAAGCGTCTGATGATTTTGAAAGTTTCATTTTATTGTTTTTTCCTACAAACCTTATTAAACCGAATAAATTTCAACAAAATTAATTCGAAATTAGTATCTATAGTGAGTGGACTAAAGGTGGGCACGTTTAATTTCTGCAAGTGTGACGCGGATTGGTACCCGGAGAGGGTTTATCGTTTTTTTAAAGCGGAGAAAAGCTGAAACGCGTTATTTTTTCGAATAGAAAGTGAAACCGAATATCCCATGTCACAAAATAGTATTTTTGGCACCAACAGCCAGTTAATTTTTATGTTTATAGAAAAAAATTATTTTTCTACTATTGTTTTAGATTTAGACGAGGCTGTAGACCCTAGAAAGTCGCTTTCGTGTGTCTATTGCGACGTGGAGTTGGGAGGTAAGTGCCCTGATGGAGACAACGTAACGTGTTATGAGTTACCCAACTATAAAGCACTAATGTGTATTCAATACGAATATACTAACGGTAAAAAGTCCTAATAATGTAATAATAATTCACTACACTGGGTATTTGCAGAAAATGGACAAACATTCTTACGAAAAACATGCGGCGTTGACATGGGCGACAGCACGGCATGCCAAAGCGTATATAAGTGGGTCGACAATTCCACAAACTGTCAACAATGTGGGACACCATTTTGCTTGTAATTACGTATTTCCCTTAAATAATACCGTTTATTTAGTGTTAATCATTATTTAGATTCTTCTTTATATAGGTACCTATGTTAAGTTAGCCGCGCCGCTTTGCGCGCGCACTGTTCTTTTTAAGCCAGTCGTTGTCATAAATAAAGTGTTTTATTTATGGTCGTTGTTCGACAATTTGTATGGACGCACCATTTCCTTGTGTAGTATTAGGTATTACTCAACAATAAAACATTTTTCTAAAAAAATTTGGTCCTTCTCACCGATGATTGATAACCAGCTTCGAAAATTAGCATCATTAGAAGCATTACAAATTACAACACCATTGCCACAGCCACAGCATAATAATAGGTGTTTTCTTTTTGCATCGCCACAGGGTTAAAAGTGCCTTGCGTCATGTACACCTTTCTGCCTCAGGTTAATATAAAACTTAAATAAAGCGTTTAAAACGAATAGGGTTATTGAGAACTGAGTCAAATTATTTTTATAAAACGAATGGTGTGTTATTGACAGAGCCGCCTGAAAACACCTAATATATCTACCTACAGTAAAATAACTCTGTAATATTTCCTTTGTTATAAGAAAGACGACAAGGTCAATCTGTGGCAGCCATTTTTTAGTTTACAATATTGCAGGTCCGTAATAAAAGGAAGAAATGTAAAAAGAGACGTATTTTAATTTTAAGGTTATAATGCACGCATGAAAAAAATATTGCAAAGTTATCTTACCTTCCTTCATCCTTAGATAAATTGAAAAACCGCATTTCACTATTATATGTTTTATTTATACAATTTGTTGCTGCACAAACAACACCGACCGGTTTACGTATCATACTTACCTACAGGGTGTCTCACGGTCACGGTGACCACTCATTAGAATATTTCTGAAACTATGTACCTACTATCAAAGAACGTATACATATATTACGTTCTTGTGCTACTGTGATCTGAATTTTGGAAATTTGGGTAATGGGGTTTTCGGGCATGGCATCCTCAAATAAAATAATGGCGTCTACGTAACTGCACTTCCGGTTTTTCCGGAAATGACACCAACTTTGTTATTTTAAATGTAACACCCTATACATTATTTCGATTTTGGATTCTACGTAAAATTTTAGGTGAACTTTCATCAAGTTTTCTTATTCCTAACATTAACCGTTTCCGAGATACTTTATTTTTTAATAAAAATTAAAATAAACACTATCTAGCTTAAAACCATGTCAATTCTACAGCAAGAAAGATAAAGGAACCATGTAATTAAAGTAAAAGTCACTTGAGCTAAAAATCTTTTATTATATTTTTCTAAAGGCTGTCGATTTCGGTCTTTGATTTTACCATCCTCAGGCCGTGCTGAAATTGACAGTGTAGTAATTAATTAAAAGGCGAGGAGGAAAATTATATTTTACCGTCTGGTGTGATATCCAGGAAGCGAAACTTTGTGGTCTGATAAAGAGAAATATGGTAAGTAGTTAAGTACCTATTAAAGTAGAAAAATCTTTAGACTTCTGGCGTGTGGCGTGTTAGTATATTATATAAACTAGGGGTAGAATATGTTGAGTATTACCTGTAAACGTAGAAACCATATATGTGGTGTATTGTATAGGGTGCGCTCGGTGCGGTGATAAGTGAGTGACGACTGACGAGTGAGGTTATTTATAATAGGCGGTGGTTGATTAACATGCATAGGCGTGCGTACAGTCATTGGCGTAGGTTATGTTCTGTATTGGGATTGGTTTTGATGAGGTTTAAAGGGGTGTAGAGATTTGTAGAAGTGACGTTCTGGGCAGTCTGTGATCTCATTGACGAGTTGTTTGTTATTATATTTAGCGTAGTCTATTTCGTAGTGTTCCAGTATTCTGAGTTTATTGAAATGATCTGATTGATGTAGTAGTTTTGCATTGTCGAGCGAAATGGTGTGTTTTGTCTCTTGGGTGTAGGTCCCTATGGCCGATCTAGGTGTGTTTTTTTAAACCTCGTTTTTAGGTTACGGGTGGTAAGGCCAATGTACGAAAGATGACAATCGTTGCAATTAATCTCATATACCGGCTTTGTTGTGTTCGTGTCGTGATGGTTTGGTGTTAATGAGCAGATTAGCCAGTGTGGAGTGGGAACGGGCTGATGTGATGTTCATGTTGTGTGTACTGAGGGTCTTGGATATGTCGTTGTGTATATGGGGGTAGTGTGGGATCGTGATACTTCCATTACTGGTTTTTAAATGGGGGTAGATATGATTGAGCGTTATTTTTTTCTCTATTTTTTGGTAGACGTTAAGGATGAAGTTCAGAAGATAATTGTTATTTCTGCCAATTTGTATTATTGTTGCTAATTCTATGTTAAAGTTTTCTATGGTTAGAGGTGTGTTGAGTAACCTGTTGAACATAAAATTAAAGGAGGCTGTTTTTATATGGGGCGCGTGGAATGAATTGAAGGGTATTATGACGTCGGTGGTGGTAATTTAGGGAGTTATTTATTTCTGTTTCTATTGTGAATTTTAGATTCGAGATGTTATTTATGGTCTCAAAAAGTTGCGTTAATTGCTGTGTTGTACCTGTACAGAAGCACAGAAAGGAACCATTATATTCACACGAGAGATAGCTGGACCACTAAGCTTCCCATCCATACTTTCAATGTGGCTTAATTAATTAAACTGACAACGTGACAACAAATAACTCGTGATAGAACAGTCGATTGTTTTGAAGATCTGCTAAGTCATTTTCGCAAGAATGCACAAAAAACAGTAAATGTCTCATAAACTAGAAGAGATAGGTATAGGAAATTGTGCATCAGACTACGACGAAACATACAAGGTGTTCCATTTGAAAAAACCAACTTATGATGATTTGAAGTTAATTAAACTCGGCATTAAATTTCCACCACCCTGTATGCAATTAAGCCACTGTGAAAGTATGGATGGGAAGCTTAGGGGTCCAGCTATCTCTCGTGTGAATATGGTCGGTCGGTTAGAGTTAAGGTGGGAGATTCATGCCACTGGCCGGAGTGCCACAAGCGCACTCTTTTCAGACGACACAGCACTCTGGGTGTCCTCTAGAGGCACTCTCATAGCGCCCCACACACTAAATACAGCACTCACACAATGCTCTAACTGGTGTGACCGCTGGAGAATCCAACTCAACCCACTTAAAACCCAAGAAATACTCGTCCGCTACCCACATTACAGCCGGCGAACTCGCCAACAACACGACACCATCCGCCTAGCATTAGGAGGTACACCACTTACACTAACAGACGACGTCACCTACCTATAGGTGTAACATTCAACCGAACCCTTAATTGGAAAACCCACCGTTCCAAAACCTTTAACAAAATCCGCCAACGATTCAATCTACTAAATGCCCTGCGTGGTCGCATCCGTAGGTTCGATGTTACCCGTCTCGATATCCTTTTTGTTTAGGCAGGTGTCGCCGCTTGTAACTTACAATTTATTGTTACATTTAATGTGACAACTGTATTTGCAACAACCTTTGGTATTAAAATTGATTGAAAGCCTTCAACAATTGAAATTTTCATGTTGTGTATTAATATTTTTCAAATAAATTTTTGGGAAAGTTAAATAAATGCAATTTTGATAATTGATTTTTTTGTTTTGATCCTCCCTCCCGATTATACAGTTCACTGTCAGTGTATTCATGTTTCTTTTAAACAATAGGGGGACCTACTAAACGATTGCGGTCACGTACCAGGTATGTGTGAGGCATACTGTATACTGTTAGTATACAGTTCAATGGGGAAAGTATAGCTTAGCGGCAATTTTTAAATATTCCCTCTATGATATGAATTTTGTAAATGTAGTGTGAAGTTGGCGTAGGACCTGGGGTTGGAACACCACAACGTAATGCATTAGATTCAACATTTTTCTTTAGTCTGAAAACATTTTTGTGTTGAGAAATCACAATAACTCCATACAAAAAATTTCAATAAATCTTCTGTAATGGAAACATTTTTAATATTATCGTTTGTACGGATTTTTTTAAGTGATTAGATATAGAAAAGTATTTGTCTCAATTTTTTTCAACGTAAAGGAGATAAACAAGTCAATCAGATTAACCAATTATTGAATAAATAAAGAACTAGAAAAGATAAATAAATCAATGAGATTAACCTATTATGAAACAAATAAAACACTAGAACCGCGATGCCCTTGAAGAAAGCGACACGTGGTGATCAAGCCAAAATTGCTAATTTTTAATTTACCGATGCAACACCGATGCTTTAAAGTTCAGATCCTGAGGCAGGAGTCTATTCCAAAACACTCTTTTCCTGGTTGAAGGCTGAACACTTTACAATTAACGCCTGGTTTCAGCTGGATTTTAAGAAAGGGAAAATTCATATCTTTAGCCTCTCTGACAGCCTCATTAGTCTCCGGTTTCTAGTCAACGACTCTGTAATATTGAGTCTCTGTCTAATCACAATCATGTAATGAAAAATGTTTAAAATGCAACCCCTCAGTGCACTTTTAGAAGGGTGGAACGTTGGTGGATTTAGTTATGGGTTTTGGAATGGTCGGCGTCCCGGTTCGGGGTTCTATTGAATGTTACTCCTAGATAGGTGACAGTGTATGAGAATGTTAGTGTTGTCCCTCCTAATACCAGACGGATGTTATCGTGTTGTTGGCGAGTAGGTAGGTACACCGACTGTAGTGTGGCTAGAGAAAGACTAGATATTGTTTGTGTTTTTGGTGGAATGTGTTGGATTCTCCAGCGGTCAGACCGGTTAAAGATTTGAAGAAATGTTACGAGGGGTGAACCCAGTGGCACTCCGCTGAGTGGCATGATTGAATAGGAACTATTCTCTTCTACTTTAATTCTATTGGCAGTGGTTAGGGATGACACAAATATAAGACGAAATAATAATATTTAATTAATTATGTGATGTACGACATTTACGTACAACAACAAATATTGTATAGTTTGTCCCATGAGAGCTCGAGTGTGACTCATTAGTTATTGGTGTGTGAATTAACGCAAATTATTAGGTTGTCTTTGTCATACTTACAACAAGTACCTAATGGAAAAGAGAGCGAATATAAAAAATATATCTTCTAACATTGGCATTGTAAATTACATAAACGTACGTTAAGTTTATATCGTAGTGTCAGCTGTTAACTGTCAAATTGATTGTTATTGTCAACCTATATTTGCTTTATAATATAATGTCGCTTAGCAATAAATCGTTAAAATGTCAATCGCAGATTATGCTAATGAACGTACTCAAATATTTTGAGGCCGAGCGCGATCGCGGTGGATGAAATTTACCGTTAACATTGAATAGTTCAGGTAAATACGAATACACTAAATTTATATTTTGGTACATTTGAGGTTAGAGGATTAAAGTGCCCTATAGAAGATAGCTAAGACAAACGTTTTAATTTATTTCGTTCGGATAGTTTTTAGGTATGAGTCACACTCGAGCTCTCGTGGGACAAACTATAGATTACATTTGAGAGCATGTATAGAAGTGGGGACACACAAAGTTGTTTTACAGTAGATACAAGAACAAGTTCATACATTTTAAATCAAATGTGAATTATAAATTATAGGTACTAACAAATTCCAACCAAGCGGTTTGAGAGGTAGGAACTTTATCATTAGGTCGCTCATTTCGATTGATCGTAATCGTAGCTTGTGTATGAGAACAGCGTGACAAACACTGTCAAAGTTAAATGCCCGCTTCATGTCAAGAAAGACCACCAGTTTGCCCTGCCTGTACACAGCGATTCAGTTGCTTCGTAGTGGAGCTTGGGTAGATATTTCAAGTCTGAAACTATACAGGGTGTCTCACGGTGACCGTCGGTTAGAAGTATATCAAGAATCTGTGGTAAAAGCTAGAAATTTTTAATTTTGCACATGCGACATGGAGTGTTTAATCTATTAAATAAAAATATTTTCCAAATGGCAGCACTTCCGGAAATACCGGAAGTGAGCATCAACTTCTTTATTTTAAATACAAACCAGGCAATTTTTTTTCACATTCTGATGTGTCATAAAATGTTTAGTAAGTATGCTTAAAATAATGGACGCATCAATTTTGATTGTTAAGAAAAAAAATTTTTTTCACTGAGAAAGTCAAAATCTTGTTTAGGAAATAAAATTGAAAGTCGAAAGTGGTAAAAGTTAGGGAAATGGGATTTTAGGTTCTCAATGTCAAAAGATTGAGACACAATTGTCTGTAATGGATAATAAAAAATTGCCCGCGGTTAAGTATCTATTTGACGTTATTTCCAGACTTAAGAAAAACTTTAAAAAGTCTCTTTTTTTAAATAGAATGCCTATTTAATTATCAGCCTATTCGATGCAGGAATAAATTTCCGTTAAATTGATATACCATGTTCCTATACCTAAAATCAATGATTACAGAGTTATTTACATTTTTCTAATTAAATTTATAATTATACATACTTTACAAAACATGGTTGGCTTTGAAAATTTTCAAAAAATTTTCATTCAATTGTTTCTTAGTCAGTTAGCTATCAGTTTGTAATTTTACGCTACATTTACGTTTGTTATCAGTGTTATCTGTTTGAATTTTGATTTTTGCGCTTAATATTTGTTTTTAATTGGGAAATATGGAATACACAAACGCTGATATTCTAAATTTGTTTTACATTCATGGCGAGTCTGCTCGTATTACTTTTCGGACCTGCAGAACCTTTAACTATTGAATAAAGAATCACTCAACACTTTAACGAAAGATATCCGCATTTACCTACAATGACAGAACGAAAAATCAGGATGATTGAAAAGAATTTTCTAAATTTGGGCGAAGTAAATGCACCACGAAATTTGGCAAAGCCAATTGTCCCCAATGACGCTGCAGAAACCAATGTATTGGGATATTTTAATGCTTTTCCTGAAAGTTCTGTTCGTTCGGCGGAAAGAGACCTTGGATAGTCAAGAAGTTGCATAGATAGAATTTTAAATAATCATAAAAGCATAAGAAACATTTGAATAAAAATTTTTTGAAAATTTTCAAAGCCAACCATGTTTTGTAAAGTATGTAATTATAAATTTAATTAGAAAAATGTAAATAACTTTCAGTGAAAAAAATTTTTTTCCTCAACAATGAAAATTGATACGCCGATTATTTTAAGCATACTTACTAAACATTTTATGACACATCAGAATGTGAAAAAAAATTGCCTGGTTTGTATTTAAAATAAAGAAGTTGATGCTCACTTCCGGTATTTCCGGAAGTGCTGCCATTTGGAAAATATTTTTATTTAATAGATTAAACACTCCATGTCGCATGAGCAAAATTTCAAATTTCTAGCTTTTACTGTTCTTGATATACTTCTAACCGACGGTCACCGTGAGACACCCTGTATTGGGACGTAGGAAGTAGGTTATTTGTTTCCGTGAAGTTACGAAAGCGCTGAACGATGATTTGCTTTCTAGACATTTACCGTTTGTCGTCGAAATTAGGTTTTCTACCCTTCGTCGGAAAAGGCTTCTGTTTCTCTAGTTTAATTGGGAAGTTGCTCGGAACCAGTTTTCCTCTGATACAACAATTGGGTTACCGATTTGTGCCGGTAGTCGCTGGGCTTCGGGTAGATGATGTAGGTTTTCATTAAGTATGGGCGTCATCGGAGATGGTATCCTTAAGTGATTTGATTGCTCGATTTAGATCTTGGGGTGTAGAAAGTACGAGATTTTCGGTTAGATTGCTGGAAATTACATGGGATAAAGCTGCCCAGTCAGCGTTGACATGGCCTTTTCTGGTTATTATCGTCGGTGGCGGAAGTGGTGGTGGTGGTGTAAAGTCGGTTTTGGTTAATAGAGGAGATGGTCCGACGTTATCGTTGTGTTCAGGTAATACTCTGGTTCAAAGTATCAAAGCAAAGGTTTTCTGCACAAAATGTGGTCGATTATGCTCCAGTCTTTAAAATGTTGAGTCTCATCCCCTTATTAATTGGGTATGGATAAGGAAAATTGGGAGGTTGCGCTAAATTTCATACTTTTGAATCAGAGAGATTATATGAAAGGATTGCGCGCCCAATTGCAAAACAGATTGTCCGATGGTGAAACTAATCTAACTATTCGCTACCTCAGAGGAATTCCCAAGATTGTCTCCACAAAAAACTAAACAAGTCATCAACCGCTCACAATAAACCTCATAAGCTCAACGGTACATCTTCAGTGGCAACCTACCATTTTGACTTCTATTATCAAAATGTGCGTGGCTTGCGATCTAAAATCGATCAGGTCTATCAACACACATGTGTCAATGATCATGATTTCATAGCTCTAACGGAAACAGCCCTCGCACCGGGTATATTAAGTAGTGAACTTTTCCCTAACAATTACAGTATCCACCGTTGTGATCGGAAATATAACTTAACAAACAAGTCATGGGGAGGTGGTGTGTTACTCGCAATTAAAGACAATATTTTAACGGAACTAATGGACGTAACATCACTCACAGATGCTGTGCCTTCAATTGACGTTGTTGGATGCAAATGCAGATTTGACCATGGTGTTCTCTACGTTATAGTGATATATATTCCCCCGGACACTACAACAGTCACTTTTCAAAACTTTTTCGAACTATTTGAGCAGTTGCATTTTCTTGAAGGTAAATTAATAATTTTAGGCGACTTTAATGTTCCTACTCTAATGAACACCGAGTGTGATGATCCTAAATCTGTAGTCATTTACGATTTCAATAATCTATTTAGTCTTACCCAACAAAACAGCATCACTAATGTAAATAATCGTCTTCTTGACTTAGTGTTAAGCAATATTGAATGCGAAGTCTCTCATAATGAACTTCCCATGGTAGTTGAAGATGCGCATCACCCAGCTCTTAGCATTAAGTTTTGTCTAGCAACCAAACCCTGCAGTAGGTTTCCTAATAATAATCAAAACAAAAGATTTAATTTCAATAAAGCTGATTTCATTGGTCTCTATCATGCCCTGTTAAATATAGACTGGACGTTTTTAAGTAATTACGAAGATGTAAATATAGCCTGTCACGAATTTTATAATAGACTGTACGCGGAATTTGACTCGTTTGTTCCGAAATACTGTAATCATAATAGAAATTATTACCCGAAGTGGTTTAGCGCTGAGATAATTAGAAACATTCGCATAAAAGCCAATTACCTACGGAAGTTCAATAAATATCGAAGTTCGTCCGATTTATCTCAATACAAAAGGCTACGCAAAATAATTAAACAGCAAATCTCCGCCTCTTACTCAGTGTATTTGCATAGAGTAGAGAATTCTATAAATCTTGACCCGAAGTGCTTCTGGAACTTTGTTAACGCTAAAAAACGGCAATCCAGGATTCCCGGTATCATGAATTATAAAAACTTAGTCCTCGACTCACCGAAAGAAATTGTGGATGCTTTTGGAGAGTACTTCAGTTCTGTCTACTTGCCACAAGGTCAACTGGTTAATAACAACTTATTTACTAGTGGAAGTTGTGCTAGTTTATCAGTAAACAATATATCGATGAATGACATTCTTTCAGCTATAAAGAAGCTTAAAAATAAGAGTACGGCCGGACCTGACCAGGTACCTTCCTACTTAATCAAAGACTGGGATAACATATTTGCCAAGCCGCTGTTTATCCTATTCAACAAGGTGCTGCAGACGAATACCTTTCCTACCGAGTGGAAACTTGCTAACATTTGCCCGATACTGAAGAACGGTGATCCTAGTGATATCACAAACTACCGACCGATCAGTATACTAAACAATTTCGCAAAGGTTTTGGAAATGGTACTACATAGTTACATCTATCCATTTATGCGAAGGTATATATCAACAGATCAACATGGATTTATGGAAGGCCGATCAACCGCAACCAATTTGATGTGCTTTACGCAATTTGTAGCATCTCAATTAGACACTCAACGGCAGGTAGACGTAATCTATACGGATTTTTCAAAGGCATTTGACCGTATATCGCATCAACTCATAGTTCCAAAGCTTTCGAACATCGGCCTCAATGACAATCTACTATCACTACTCAATTCTTACCTGTCAAATCGAACGCAGTACGTGTCTCATAGAAATTTTATCTCTGATCCAATAAGTGTTACATCTGGAGTGCCTCAAGGCTCTAACCTTGGACCTCTGTTGTTTCTTATCTTTCTAAACGACCTACCAAATGAACTGAACTGTGGAAAGCTTTTGTTTGCTGACGATGTTAAATTATATGGATCTGTATCGAATCTCCAAGACTGCGCTTTATTACAGGATAATCTTAATCGCCTGGTAACTTGGTGTGAGAGAAACTCACTAACATTAAACATTTCGAAGTGTAAAGTAATTTCGTTCACCAACAAGCGTCACACGTTGCACTACGATTATCACATCGATTCTACTGCCATTCCTCGCTACACCTCCTTGACAGACTTAGGTGTTATTTTTGATAAAAGCCTCACATTTAAAGAGCATACGCGCTCAATAATTCAATCTTCCACAAGGGTGGTCGGATTTATCTGGCGAAACTGCAAATCTTTTTCCAGCACTCGTGCGTTGTACGCCCTCTATGTGTCGCTGGTTCGTTCTAAACTAGAGTACTGCTCATTAATATGGAATCCTCACTATAACACACAGAAGCTGTCACTTGAATCGGTTCAAAGAAGATTTTTAAAGATGCTATATTTCAAACAGTATGGAGTGTACCCCCCAAGAGGCTACCCGCAAACGGACTTGTTAATGAGTTTCGGAGTAGAATCTCTTGCAGATAGGCGGTATAAGGCCAGCGTTATCTTTCTTTTTAAAATACTTCACAATTATATTGATTCGCCCGTCTTATTATCCTCACTTTACTTCAATGTACCAACCTACTCATCGCGCAACTTAAGAACCTTTTATTATTCAACACCCCGAACTAATGTGCTGGTAAAAGCTCCAATTTACACCATGTGCATAAACTATAATTCAATTTCACAAATGTACGATATATT
Organism: Pyrocoelia pectoralis; assembly: GCA_036250285.1. Lineage (NCBI taxonomy): Eukaryota > Metazoa > Arthropoda > Insecta > Coleoptera > Lampyridae > Pyrocoelia > Pyrocoelia pectoralis. The sequence goes on from CM070083.1 coordinate 8,144,844, forward strand.
CAATTGCACCCTAACTCAGCTTATGTCTCAATTGAAAAGTTTAGTTTTGTCACTTTAATAAATTTTTATTTTACATTTTTCGTTCTCACAAATTTAATTTTTATTTAATTTAATCCTAATTTAGCATTTAGTTATTACTATTATCAGTTAGGCAAATTGGCCTGTTATTGGATGTAGATCTGTTGGCCAATAAATACATATTATTATTATTATTATTATTATCAGAGTCACAGTTACATTCCTACTCCCTGCTTTTCTGACAAGTAACACTTCTTATTCTCCTTGCCTTGTGAAGAGAAGATAAAAAGGTATAAAGTGTACCTGCTCCATCATTTTATCTTACATTGTTCTCGATCTTCCGACCTCTTTCCTTAATTTCTTAATTAGGTATCTTTATTTGAAGGAGAAAACGGGAGTCGAAGGAAGGACCCCGTGAGACACGTGTAAACCAGATTTTTCGTGCGAAGTTAGGGCATAAAGTTTTACTACTGATGCCTTTCTCTTCATCTTCTTAGTATGCTGTAACTTTCGTTATTCTTCTCCTAATTGACTGTAAAAGCCTTGTTAAGAATCTCTTGACAATCTGTTTTAAGTTAGACAAATGCTACTTCCTACTGCCTGAGGAAGCATGAAGCCTTCTTGCTTCAAATAAGTATCGATTGTCAGTATAATCTCCTTACTAGTAGGGGAAGAATAAGAAAAACTGTGATTGGCTTTGCACTGGTTACATAACTAAGAACCTTCACTCTTCTACTAGTTGGTAATATTATTCTTCTCCTTATCTTGTAAAGGCGGACGAACATTTTTTACGTAACGACCTTACATTCTTCGCGATTTTTCCCATCAGCCCTTAATTTTTTCGTTAATTAGGAGAGAAGAAAACGTGAGTGGCAAGTAAAGATAGAAATCCAAAATTTTGGCGCAAAGCAGAAGCACAAAGTTTAACAACCGATACCTTCTTCAATTTTTAATGTGCTATAACGTTCTCGGTCACTGAGGAAGCAATAAGAATCTTCTCAAAATATGTTTCAAATTATACAATTGAACGTCCGCGCAAGCGTGCACAATGTCTCTTCCATAAGGATTTATCCTTCTCACCTCAAAGATTGTAGTGGGTTTTCCCAGGACTCGTGGCCGATGCGAATGGTGAAGTTTCCGGAAGTTCGGTCGATCGATTCTAATAGACAGTGGATCACTTTCTTCTTTCGCCCGTAGTCGAAGTGTTGTTTAAAGATTTACACAGCAGAATTGTCCATCGGTTAACTTTTCTTGGAGTAGCAGACTCGTACTGACTACAAATAGCTGTACTGGGGAAGATACCCACGAAGTTATTTCCGAGGGTGGCGACTATATAAGAGGCCACTGTATAAGATGGGATAGTCTAAAGGGGAAAAAATGGAGAGGGCATGAACCAACCTAATTTGAATAGTTTCAGCAAATGTAAGTACCACATCATCAAAAAGTGTTTCAGAGGGATTGCAGGATGTAATACTTTACCAAGGTCTGCCTTTACTTACATCGTATCTGTAACTGTAAGGCCCTATGACGTTTATTGTATTTCTCGACGACCTTTTTAAGGGCTTCTTAATTGTTTTGGGTTGACTTTCTCTAAACCTGTTGTTTTAAAGGGACTTGTTTGGTGAAGTCTGCCTTAGGTAGTTCTTAATTCATATAAACTCTTATCCGAGTGATGAAGTTACGAACCTAAGAAACTCTAAAAAAAATTGTTCAATTCAAACGGTATTTTAATATTTTTCTCTAAAAATGGGAATTAATTATTTCATTTTTATGAAATTAATAGATATATCAATAGGATTTCGACATGAGTGAAGTAAAAAAATATAGATTAGGAGGCGTTAAGTGGTTTAGTATCTCGAAAATCTTTAACAAAATTTAAATTTCAAACCTTATCTCAGCGTCAGCATTATGTGATATCGTGGTAAAAACAAAACACTTAAAACAGTGTATTATTACATCATAGTGTTTAATATGCAGACGAGCCCATTTGGTTGCACCCAGATAGAAAAATCGCCCACACCCACAGAGACCTCTTTTTTCCCTGAGGATTAGAGATAATCTTTTGTCCCCTTTAGTTCTAAAGTGAGGATGTATATAATAATGCTGGTTAATTAACATTTTCTCACCCCTCGAGGACCCGGTGCGAAAAGAAGGGGGGCGAGGGGGACTGCAAATTTTTCGACATTCCTCCAGTTTTCCCTCAATAACTTTTTTCCCTTACATTCTACGACAAAAGGTCATTTTTCAAAATTCGCTAAAAAATGCAGAATTTCGTCTTATTTCTCTATTATACGGGTTATACTCCAAATTATCATGAAATGTTGTTGTAATTATGGTTCCTGGCAACACCCTACCCCCTACCCACATCAAACACCGCTTCACGAAAGCTAATTTTCTTCTCCGATGAAAGCCAACTATATTCACATCATACATATGTTGGTATTGATTTTAGTTACTTTACGGATCGAAACCCCCTCCCCCTCCAACTACATAATTTTCTCAAAGCAGGTACAAAAAAGACTACGCCCTTTCGTGGAAAAAATTTATATCATTAACAATACATTCCTGTCGGGATTTCTTAGCCGTTTCTTCTGCTTGTAACAACTCGTCGCCCCCCTGAGCGATCAAGCTGTCAATGACGTCGTCGTATTCGTCTACTATATCTGGTGATTTCTCCTCATACAAATCAGTGGCGGGGCGTTTTCGCAAGAGTGGTCTGTGCAGTGCTTGCACATTGATGAGCACCGGAGACCTGCTTCACTTCGACGCTAGCATCCCCCATTCGTGTCATGAACATCGAAATGAATGCGCTCTTATTGTGATCGTTTGCCAAGAACTTTTCTTGTGCTATGGCCACCACGGTAGATGAGGAGAACACGACTTTGGTTGCTGATTGTAATGTAGAACGGCGAGCACGTTCTTCGGCTTTGGTGCTTTGATAGCCGGCTCAAGATAAAGACAACATATAAAATATTTTTATAAATCAGAAAAAAAAGATCTCTTCAAAAATGTAATAACATACAGGGTGTTACATTAAAAAAATACATCATATTTTTGTATTGCCCTGTAAACGGTGAGTAACTGAACTATTGATAGCATTTTAAGAAAATTCAGTTAGAACCATACAACTTTCATATTATAACTTTTTTTCTACGAGCAATAATAACGATAATAAGGGGTGGATAATTTATAGTGAATAATCCTGTACGTGGAGAACATCATCTTGAAAGTGGTTGTGGGAGTTTTGTTCCACACCACTATACGTAACAGGTATCGTCCATCAATCACGTTACATTTCCTGTCGCCAAGGTTGACTTCCTGCATGGGAGTGAAGAGTGAGTTACTTACATTGCAGACTTCGTTCCCTTGCACATTCAATCCTCGTGAAGAGTGATGACCTGGGGAGAGAGGGAGTTGTCCAAAGTTGGTGATTGTAACCGGGAACCATAATAAATTACAACACTGCATGATAATTCGGGTGTAACAAAAGAAATAAGAAGGAATTTTGCACTTTTTTACATTTTTTAGCGATATTTGAAAAATGACCTTTCTTTGAAGCGCCATATCTCGGTGACGAATTGACATACAAACATGGTTCAACAGTCAAAATTATTTATTTATTTATTTATTTATTTATTTATTTATTTATTCCATGTACAAAGTTACATTATGTTTTCTTGATTAACATTTTGTGAAGTCACAGGTTAAACCAAAACGACTTCCATTAGTGACGTTCTTAAGTGTTAGTTGATTCTAAGTTTTACTTACATGATTAATTTACTTTCCAATATATAATTGTAATTTAAGTTTCGAGGTTTTTATATAGGTTATTCCTTATTTCATAATATTATTTTAATAATTTTAGTCATTAGCGGTAATACTATTGGCTATAATATTTTATACAGTGCACTTTGAATTTTACGAGATTGTCATGGAATACATCGCAATCAGTTTGTTGGTTCAGCATATTGTTTAGTTCCCTGGCGGCTGATATTAAAGGTGATCTTTCGTACAGATTCGTTTTAGCACGTTCTATGTGAAATAGGTTAAAATTTCTGTGTGTTTGGTTACGTGGAACATTTAGATGAAATTCATTCAACAAATTTATACAGTCTATGTTGTTATTTAAAATGTTGTAGGAAAAAAGGAGTAATAGATATTTTCTTCTTTTGACTAGGCTCATTAAATTACACTCCTGTCTCAAAGTGTCGGTTGATAGATCTCTTGCTGGACTCGTATTATGCTTCTTGTAATATATAATATATCTTAAAAATCTATTTTGAACTCGCTCAACTATTTTTGAGTATTTTTTTGCACTAGGTGACCAAATAATTGAACAGTAATCTAATTTGCTCCTGATCAGAGTCTTATATAGTATTTCTATGGATTTTACATTCGTAAAGCAGTTCGTATTTCTTTTTATAAAACCCATTAGCTTATAGCATTCATTTGTTAGCTTGTTCACATGAACATTAAAATTAAAGTTTTTGTCAAAAGTTACTCCTAAATCTTTCGTGGATTTTACAACTTCCAATTCTTCATTTCCAATAAAATACTTTATGGATTCTTGGTCAGTTTTCTTTCTAGTTATCGCCATGATTTTACACTTTTTGATGTTTAGGTTGAGCATGTTGTTCTTACACCAGATCTCTACTTGTTTTATATCATTTTGTAAAACATTTTGGTCTCTGCTGGTTTTAATTTCTCTGTATATCTTTGCATCGTCTGCATATAGCAATATTTGAGATCTGAGTCCTTCTGTCATATCATTTGCAAAGAGAGAATACAAAAGTGGGCCCAATTTCGAACCTTGCGGGATTCCTGAGATTATTTGAAACTCACTTGACATTAAGTTCTGGAATTTGACTACCCCAGTTCTTGACTGAAGATATGAACATATTAATTTTACAAAATTTGAGTTAAAACCAAAGGCCAGGAGTTTTTTTAACAGCAAATTATGGTTTAAGGAATCGAAAGCCTTCGAGAAATCTGTGTATAGAACGTCTACTCTTCCTGCTTTGTCCAGACATGAGTGCACATAATTGGAGAAAACCATCAGATTTGTCGCAGTGGACCTTCCCGGATAATATCCGTGTTGATTTGGTGAAATTAAGTTTTTTGTATTGTCAAACATAAATTTAAATAAGACATTTTCGTAAACTTTGGTGAATCCATTCAGAAGTGCAACAGGGCGATAATTCGAAATTTCCGACTCATTTCCGCTTTTGTATATTGGGGAGATTTTGACCTCCTTCCATTTCTCGGGAAACACACTAGATTTAATAGAAAGATTGATTATTGCTTTTAGGGGATGTGCTAGTTCGGTCGTTAATTTCTTGATAAAGTAAGTGGGGATATCATCCGGACCAGAACTTTTTTATTCTTAAGCTCATTAAAAGCTTGTAAAATGTCAAGATCGGTTATTTCACTTATCGAAAAATTACAATTTCTGTTGTTGTTATTAACTGATTCTAAGTTATGGGGCATTTAACGCTCTACAAAAAAGTATAGGGATGCTTTTGCCGTAAGACGTAAGGGAAAAAGTTATTGAGGGAAAACTGGAGAAATTTCGAAAAATGTGCAATCCCCCCCCCTCTTTTTGCACAGGGTCCACGTGGTCCAAAACTTGAAAAAATGTTAATTAACCATCCCTGAACAACATCCAAAAGTTTCATTAACTTCCGACCATTTTCCACCTAACTCCACTTTTCCAGCCTGTCGAGTGGACTCCTTAGTTGAGATCCAATGTCACTCTTTCACCTAGAAACTGATTGGTTCATCCCTTATTACCACCTATTTTCCCATAATGCACAAGCGGTTATTAACCTTACCTACTTCAACCTATATTCCCCGTTGCCCACGACCATCTTCCATTCCAATTTTCCTGGCATTCCGCCCTTTTCCGTTTTCTACGAGTATCTCAAAAGAGGCAAGATATCTTCCGCATCGGACGTTTCACAGACGCTACAGATCCGTATCGCAGGACGACGTGGCGCTCGTGCTTCTCTATTGACCATTTCTTGAGAAATAGAGAACAATTAGTTGCCTAAGTTAGGATCCACATACCTCATCAAAACAATTTGTGTCTGGACTAATTTGCCCTTGTTTTCTGCATCTCGCATGCCTAGTCTCTTTGGGTCGCACTAATACCCATTTGAATAAGTCGATTAACTGCTCCTCATGTGTCTCAAACGTACTTCGGATGACGGTGCGAAGGGTTATCTACCGTTCCGTAATAACGTCGAAATGTACCATATGGCTAACCTCCTAAGTCGTTAACATTTTGAATGTTGTAAGAATGCTATTGGGTTCGAAAGGAATCACGAGAAATTAATAAAAAGCATCGCAAACGAACTGGAATTATCATCATTTGGTACTTTCCAATAGCATCCCGCGATAGATGAGTTTTTTCTAAATGTAACATTTGTATTAACCAAAATCAATGAAGGCATGACGTTTGTGAGAAAAACTATCAATATCGAACCAAAATAAATGACACGTCCTTTTCCCTGATAACCAAAAGAAAACGTATTCCGTATTAATTTAGGCCACTTGAAATTATTATTTTGAAGGAGATATGGCTTTATCTATAGGTATAAATAGGTAGTTTTTAGGTGGCATGATCAATAGACAACTCAGTTTCTCCTGAACAAGATGTACTTTAAACTATTACTTGTTTTTTCGATAATTTGTGGCATTAGAGCAGGTAAGCGTCTGATGATTTTGAAAGTTTCATTTTATTGTTTTTTCCTACAAACCTTATTAAACCGAATAAATTTCAACAAAATTAATTCGAAATTAGTAGCTATAGTGAGTGGACTAAAGGTGGGCACGTTTAATTTCTGCAAGTGTGACGCGGTTTGGTACCCGGAGAGGGTTTATCGTTTTTTTAAAGCGGAGAATAGCTGAAACGCGTTATTTTTTCGAATAGAAAGTGAAACCGAAGATCCCATGTCACAAAATAGTATTTTTGGCACCAACAGCCAGTTAATTTTTATGTTTATAGAAAAAAATTATTTTTCTACTATTGTTTTAGATTTAGACGAGGATGTAGACCCTAGAAAGTCGCTTTTGTGTGCCTATTGCGAAGTGGAGTTGGGAGGTAACTGCCCTGATGGAGACAACGTAACGTGTTATGAGTCACCCGACGATAAAGCACTAATGTGTGTTCAATACGAATATACTAACGGTAGAAAGTCATAATAATATAATAATAATTCACTACACTGGTTATTTGCAGAAAATGGACAAACATTCCTAAAAAAAACATGCGACGCTGACATGGGCGACAGCACGGCATGCCAAAGCGTATATAAGTGGGTCGCCAATTCCACAAACTGTCAACAATGTGGGACACCATTTTGCTTGTAATTACGTATTTCCTGAATAATTAATCTTAAATAATACCGTTCATTTAGTGTTAATCATTATTTAGCTTCTTCTGTATATACCTACCTATGTTAAGTTAGCCGCGCCGCTTTGCGCGCGCACTATTCTTTTTAAGCCAGTCGTTGTCATAAATAAAGTGTTTTATTTATGGTCGTTGTTCGACAATTTGTATGGACGCACCATTTCCTTGTGTAGTATTACCAAATAAACAATAAAAAATTTTCTAAAAAATTTTGGTCCTTCTCACCGATGATTGATAACCAGCTTCGAAAATTAGCATCATTAGAAGCATTACTTACCTACAAGTTACAACACCATTGCCACAGCCACAGCATAATAATAGGTAGGTGTTTTCTTTTTGCATCGCCACAGGGTTAGGTAAAGTCACAATAATCACGTGATTAAAGTGCCTTGCGTCATGTACACATTTCTGCCTCAGGTTAATATAAAACTTAAATAAAGCTTTTAAAACGAATAGGGTTATTGAGAACTGAGTCAAATTATTTTTATAAAACGAATGGTGTGTTATTGACAGAGCCGCCTTAAGTCTACCACAACCGTGCAAAAAGAAAACACCTAATATATCTACCTACAGTAAAATAACTCTGTAATATTTCCTTTGTTATAAGAAAGACGACAAGGTCAATCTGTGGCAGCCATTTTTTTGTTTACAATATTGCAGGTCCGTAATAAAAGGAAGAAATGTAAAAAGAGACGTATTTTAATTTTAAGGTTATAATGCACGCATGAAAAAAATATTGCAAAGTTATCTTACCTTCCTTCATCCTTAGATAAATTGAAAAACCGCATTTCACTATTATATGTTTTATTTATACAATTTGTTGCTGCACAAACAACACCGACCGGTTTACGTATCATACTTACCTACAGGGTGTCTCACGGTCACGGTGACCACCCATTAGAATATTTCAGAAACTACCTACTATAAAAGAACGTAGATATATATTACGTTCTTGTTCTACTATGATCTGAATTTTGGAAATTTGGGTAATGGGGTTTTCGGGCATGGCATCCTCAAATAAAATAATGGCGTCTACGTAACACTTCCGGTTTTCCCGGAAATGACTCCAACTTTGTTATTTTAAATGTAACACCCTATACATTATTTCGATTTTGGATTCTACGTAAAATTTTAGGTGAACTTTCATCAAGTTTTCTTATTCCTAACATTAACCGTTTCCGAGATACTTTATTTTTTTAATAAAAATTAAAATAAACACTATCTAGCTTAAAACCATGTCAATTATACAGCAAGAAAGATAAAGGAACCATGTAATTAAAGTAAAAGTCACTTGAGCTAAAAATCTTTTATTATATTTTTCTAAAGGCTGTCGATTTCGGTCTTTGATTTTACCATCCTCAGGCCGTGCTGAAATTGACAGTGTAGTAATTAATTAAAAGGCGAGGAGGAAAATTATATTGTACCGTCTGGTGTGATATCCAGGAAGCGAAACTTTGTGGTCTGATAAAGAGAAATATGGTAAGTAGTTAAGTACCTATTAAAGTAGAAAAATCTTTAGACTTCTGGCGTGTGGCGTGTTAGTATATTATATAAACTAGGGGTAGAATATGTTGAGTATTACCTGTAAACGTAGAAACCATATATGTGGTGTATTGTATAGGGTGCGCTCGGTGCGGTGATAAGTGAGTGACGACTGACGAGTGAGGTTATTTATAATAGGCGGTGGTTGATTAACATGCATAGGCGTGCGTACAGTCATTGGCGTAGGTTATGTTCTGTGTTGGGATTGGTTTTGATGAGGTTTAAAGGGGTGTAGCGATTTGTAGAAGTGACGTTCTGGGCAGTCTGTGATCTCATTGACGAGTTGTTTGTTATTATATTTAGCGTAGTCTATTTCGTAGTGTTCCAGTATTCTGAGTTTATTGAAATGATCTGATTGATGTAGTAGTTTTGAATTGTCGAGCGAAATGGTGTGTTTTGTCTCTTGGGTGTGGGTCCATATGGCCGATCTAGGTGTGTTTTTTTAAACCTCGTTTTTAGGTTACGGGTGGTAAGGCCAATGTACGAAAGATGACAATCGTTGCAATTAATCTCATATATACCGGCTTTGTTGTGTTCGTGTCGTGATGGTTTGGTGTTAATGAGCAGATTAGCCAGTGTGGAGTGGGAACGGGCTGATGTGATGTTCATGTTGTCTGTACTGAGGGTCTTGGATATGTCGTTGTGTATATGGGGGTAGTATGGGATCGCGATATATCCATTACTGGTTTTTAAATTGGGGTAGATATGATTGAGCGTTATTTTTTTCTCTATTTTTTGGTAGACGTTAAGGATGAAGTTCAGAAGATAATTGTTATTTTTGCCAATTTGTATTATTGTTGCTAATTCTATGTTAAAGTTTTCTATGGTTAGAGGTGTGTTGAGTAACCTGTTGAACATAAAATTAAAGGAGGCTGTTTTTATATGGGGCGCGTGGAATGAATTGAAGGGTATTATGACGTCGGTGGTGGTAATTTAGGGAGTTATTTATATTATTTCTGTTTCTATTGTGAATTTTAGATTCGAGATGTTATTTATGGTCTCAAAAAGTTGCGTTAATTGCTGTGTTGTACCTGTCCAGAAGCACAGAAAGGAACCATTATATTCACACGAGAGATAGCTGGACCACTAAGCTTCCCATACATACTTTCAAAGTGGCTTAATTAATTAGACTGACAACGTGACAACAAATAACTCGTGATAGAACAGTCGATTGCTTTGAAGATCTGCTAAGTCATTTTCGCAAGAAATTGAATGACCTTAGTTGACTGCACAAAAAACAGTAAATGTCTCAAAAACTAGAAGAGATGGGTATAGGAAATTGTGCATCAGACTACGACGAAACATACAAGGTGTTCCATTTGAAAAAACCAACTTATGATGATTTGAAGTTAACTAAACTCGGCATTAAATTTCCACCACCCTGTATGCAATTAAGCCACTTTGAAAGTATGGATGGGAAGCTTAGGGGTCCAGCTATCTCTCGTGTGAATATGGTTCCTTTATCTTTCTTGCTGTAGAATTCACATCGTTTTAAGCTAGACAGTGTTTATTTTAATTTTTATTAAAAAAATCTGGGAAACGGTTAATCTTAGGATTTAGGAATAAGAAAACTTGATGAAAGTGTACCTAAAATTTTACGTAGAATCCAAAATCGGAATAATATATAGGGTGTTACATTTAAAATAACACAGTTGGTGTCATTTTCGGAAAAACCGGAAGTGTTACGTAGACACCATTATTTTATTTGACGATGCCATGCCCGAAAACCCCATTACCCACATTTCCAAAATTCAGATCATAGTAGTTTCTGAAATATTCTAATTGGTGGTCACCGTGAGACACCCTGTATATTGAGCCCTAACATGTATCATTTCATGTTAAATATAACGTGCATGTTATGAGAACCAAATTCCTTTTCTCCTGCCTCTTAAACCGCTCGGTTAGAGTTAAGGTGGGAAATTCATGCCACTGGCCGGAGTGCCACAAGCGCTCTCTTTGCAGACGACACAGCACTCTGGGTGTCCTCTAGACCTAGAGGCACTCTCATAGCGTCCCACACACTAAATACAGCACTCACACAATGCTCTAACTGGTGTGACCGCTGGAGAATCCAACTCAACCCACTTAAAACCCAAGAAATACTCGTCCGCTACCCACATTACAGCCGGCGAACTCGCCAACAACACGACATCATCGGCCTAGCATTAGGAGGTACACCACTTACACTAACAGACAACGTCACCTACCTAGGTGTAACATTCCACCGAACCCTTAATTGGAACACCCACCTTTCCAAAACCCTTAACAAAATCCGCCAACGATTCAATCTTCTAAATGCCCTGCGTTGTCGCATCCGTAGGTTGGTGTTACCCGTCTCGATATCCTTTTTGTTTAGGCAGGTGTCGCCGCTTGTAACTTACAATTTATTGTTTATTGGTACATTTAATGTGACAACTGTATTTGCAACAACCTTTGGTATTAAAATTGATTGAAAGCCTTCAACAATTCAAATTTTCATGTTCCGTATTAATATTTTTCAAATAAATTTTTGGGAAAGTTAAATAAATGAATTTTTGATAATTGATTTTTTTGTTTTGATCCTCCCTCCCGATTATACAGTTCACTGTCTGTGTCTTCATGTCTTCATGTCTCTTTCAAACAATAAGGTGACCTACTAAACGATTGCGGTCACATGCCAGGTATGTGTGGGGTTTGCCGGGTTGTACCGCGTTTGTTTTGAAGTTTAGGAGGGAAAGTATAGCTTAGCGGCCATTTTTAAATATTCCCTCTGATTTGAATTTTGTAATTGTAGTGTGAAGTTAGCGTAGGACCTGGGGGTTGGAACCACTGACCTTTAGATACAGGTCAGTGGGTTGGAACCAATGAATAAAGAATAGAGAGGAAGGAGAGTATCGTATCATTGCTGCGTAAAAATGAGTGACGTAAGTTCAGTCATTTGTACACCACTGTTGAGTCATCTTTGTTTACATTTTGGTCGTGTTGATAGTTGACCATAACCTGCAAAATTTGAAATATTTATTTGTTGATTGTTGTTACTGTCACTGAACTCCAATTAGAGTTATAAATATGGCAGTTGTTTCTGTCAATTTCTATCTAACAGGAAACACGTTAGTAGCCATTTTGCCACCACTTTGATTTCAAGGTCGAGGGCATGTACTCCTTCCTCTCTATTCTTTATTCAATGGTTGGAACACTACAACGTAATGCTTTAGACTCAACATTTTTTTTATTTTGAAAACATTTTTGAGTTGAGAAGTCACAATAACTCTATATAAAAAATTTCGATAAATCTTCTGTAATGGAAACATTTTTAATATCTATTATAGTTTACACGGATTTTTTAAGTGATTAGATATAGAAAAGTGTTTGTCTCATTTTTTTTTAACGTAAAGGAGATAAATAAATCAATGAGATTAACCAATAATTAGACAAATAAAGCACTAGAACTGCGATGCCCTTGAACATAGCGACACGTGGTGATCATGCTAAAATTGCTTATTTATTGATGCCCAAAGTGCAGATCATGATGCAGGAATGTATTCCAAAACACTTTTTTTTTCTGGCCGAAGGCTGAACTCTTTACAATTAAGGCCTGGTTTCAGATGGATTTTAAGAAAGGAAAAATTCATATCGATGATTTGCTCTAGAGATTTACTGTTTGTCGTCGAAATTAGGTTTTCCACCCCTCGCCGGAAAAGGCTTCTGTTTTTCTAGTCTAATTGGGAAGTCGGAGATGGTATCCGTAAGTGATTGGATTGCTCGATTTAGATCTTGTGGTGTGGTAAGTACGAGATTTTGGGTTAGATTGCTGGAAATTTGCTGTGATAAAGCTGCCCAGTCAGCGTTGACATGGCCTTTTCTGGTTATTATCGTCGGAGGCGGAAGTGGTGGTGGTATAAAGTCCGTTTTGGTTAATAGGAGAAGATGGACCGACGTTATAGTTGTGTCCAGGTAAACTCTGGTTCAAAGTATCGAAGCAGAGGTTTTCTGCACAAGATGTGGTTGATATGAAGGATCCGGTATGCGAGAAAGTCGGTGAGGTTTTTCTAATTCGTGAGAGTGGAAACGCTGTTAGGTGGTCAACCAGACGCTGGCCGTTCGGGGTTGAGGCATGGCCTACGAATTAGCGTCTGGGAAAGTGTAGACATTTGCTGAATTGTAAAAGCTAAAGAACGTATTAAAAACTGTAATGATTAATGCAAATAAATTTATTCATACAAGTAACATTCAAACATTTTCCCATTTTACTGTAAATTTTATCGCCAACTATAATACACATAATCTCATCTTTCTCAACAACTCCTTCTATCTCACCTCCTCTCACCCTACGCTCTTCGCTATTCGCCTATTACGACACGCAGTGGTCCTGCAGTAGGATTATTCTCACGCATTCCCTACGCAGGGGGTGAAAGGTCCGAAAATAAGCGCACATCTCTTACTGTCACAGCGATATAGTGAGCAATGAATGAGGAGGAAAAAGGTGGTGGAAAAGGAGAAGAAGTTTGTGAGGTAAGATGCTGTTTCCAATGATAACACAAAAATTTGAAAATAATTCCGTTTTGCACTAGAAATCTGATCTATTCATCTTCTTAACAAGCTTGTAAAGTGTAACTGTCTTCATTCTTCATCTCGTCTGCGGAAGAAGCAGCGTTTCCCCAAAATATGTTTCGGGTTAGACAATTGCGCACTGACGGCCAAGGTGATAGGAAGATCAATCAGTAAGCGTGGAGGCATAAAGCGTTCCAGGCTTTAAAATTTTGAGTCTCATCCCCTTATAACTCGGGTATGGATAAGGTTGCGCTAAATTACATACTTTTGAATCAGAGTCACAGTTACATTTCTACTCACTGATTTTCCAAACTAGTAGCTAACACTTCTTATTCTCCTTGCCTCGTGAAGAGTAGATAAGAAAGTGTACCTCCTCCATCCTTTTACTTTACATTCTTCTCGATCTTCCGACCTCTTTCCTTAATTTCTTAATTAGGTGTCTTTATTTGAAGGAGAAAGCGGGAATCGAAAGAGACACGTGTAAACCAGATTTATCGTGCGAAGTTAGGGCATAAAGTTTTACAACTGATGCCTTTCTCTTCATCTTCTTAGTAGGCTGTAACTTTCGTTATTCTTCTGCTAATCGGCTGTAGAAGCCTTAAGAATCTCTTGACAACGTGTTTTAAGTTATGTTACGTAATCCACCTTACATTCCTCCAGATTTTTCCCATTTGCCCTTAATTTTTTCTTTAATTAGGAGGGAAGAAAACGCGAGTGGTAAGTAAAGATGGAAAGTCAAAATTTTGGGGCAACGCAGAAGCATAAAGTTTTACAACCGCTACCTTCTTCAATTTTTAATGTGCTATAACGTTCTCGGCGACTAAGGAAGCAATTAGAATCTTCTCAAAATATGTTTCAAATTATACAATTGAACGTCCGAACAAGCGTGCACAATGTCTCTTCCATAAGGATTTATCCTTCTCATTTCAAAGATTTCAATGGGTTTTCCCAGGACTCGTGGCCGATTCGAATGGTGAAGTTTCCGGAAGTTTGGTCGATCGATTCTGATAGGAGGTGGATCACTTTCTTCTTTGGCCCATAGTCGAAGTGTTGTTTAAAGATGTACATAGCAGAATTATTGTCCATCAGTTACCTTTGCTTGGAGTAGCAGACTCCAACTGGGGAAGATACCACGCAGTTATTTCCGAGGGTGGCGACTATATAAGAGGCCACTGTATAAAATGGGATAGCCCAAAGGGGAGAAAATGGAGAGGACATGGACTAGATCAACAGATGTACCACAACATCAAAAAGTGTTACAGAGGGAATTGCAGGATGTAATACCTTGACCAAGGTCTGCCTTACATCGTATCTGTAACTGTAAGGCCCTATGACGTTTATTGTATTTCTCGAAGACCTTTTTAAGGGCTTTGGGTTGACTTTCTCTAAACCTGTTGTTTTAAAGGGACTTGTTTGGTGAAGTTTGCCTTAGGTAGTTCTTAGTTCATATAAACTCTTATCCGAGTGATAAAGTTACAAACGTCAGGAACTCTAAAAAAAATGTTCAATTCAAACGGTCATTTTTATGAAATTAATAGATTTATCTATCGGGTTTCGACATGAGTTATGTGAAAAAATATAGATTAGGAGGCGTTAAGTGGTTTATAGTATCTCGAAAATCTCCAACAAAATTCAAATTTCAAACCTTATCTCAGCTTTATGTGATATCGTGGTAAAAACAAAACACTTCAAACAATATTATTGCATCATTGTGTTTAATATGCAGACGAGATTATTTGGTTGCACCCAGACAGCGCCCACAGACCTCTTTTTTTCCTGAGGATTAGAGATCATCTTTTGTCCCATTTAGTTCTAAAATGAGGATGTGTATATAATGCCTACCAACTTGGTGTGGGTGTCTCTCCTCGCATTATTATTAAATGTGTGATATCAGGAGGTAGTCCAGTCGACAGGTAGTTTTAGATAGAAAATGTTCGGAAGTTAATGAATTTTTGGGATGTTGTTCAGGGATGGTTAATTAACTTATTCTCAAGTTTTGGACCTTAGCCCCAAAGAACAAAGAAGTTCATTGCCTAACTGTGGCCTGTACTTGCTGGTAAGTGCGGAGGGAGTGGTACTTGGCAGAGTGACTTGTTGGTGGCTATTAGAAATTTAGCCTTTGTCACTGATCATGTGAATAATCGGTACCGTAGGTCGTTGAGGTTGTCATTGTCTATGTCGCCTCCATAATCTGCTACCAGGAACTTTTCTCCAGCATCGCCGATCTGCCGAAGAGTAGCGTTTGGTGTGAGAAACGCAGCCACTGCTGCAGAGAGAGAGGTATGCTCCATATAGGTACCTACTGCAAATTTTCTTCTTGCCCAATCTACGGTGCTGACGTGGTATCACAACCACTCATTGCGTGGAGGAAAAGCATGTTTTTGGGGAAAGGAGCAGGAACACTGGGACCACAGCCTCTTCGACTTTTCTGAAGGTAAATGTTCATTGTAGACGTACAATAATGCTGTTAACAGAATAAGTATGCCCACATCTTCAGCAGTAATGATGACGCTGTCGAAATCGCTGGCCTTTGAAATGGCGGTGTTGACGATCATCACGTCGGCCTCCTCATATGCCTGCTTCACTTTGGCGCTAGCATCCGCCATTCGTGTCATGAACATCGAAATGAATGCGCCCTTATTGTGATCGTTTGCCAAGAACTTTTCTTGTGCTATGGCCACCATGGTAAATGAGGAGAACACTGCTTTGGTTGCTGATTGTAATGTAGAATGGCGAGCACGTTCTGCGGCTTTGGTGCTTTGATAGTCGGCTCAAGATAAAGACAACATATGATATATTTTTGAAATCAGAAAAAAAAGATATTTTCAAAAATGTAATAATGTACAGGGTATTATTTTAAAAAATATATCATATTTTTGTTTTGTCCTGCAAACGGCGAGTAACTGTGAACTATATTGATAGCATTTTAAGAAATTTCAGTTAGAATCATACAACTTTCATATAGTATAACTTTTTTTCTACGAGCAATAATAACGATAATAAAGGGTGGGTAATTTATAGTGAATAATCCTGTACGTGGAGAACATCATCTTGAAAGTGGATGTGGGAGTTTTGTTCCACACCACTTTACGTAACAGGTATCGTCCATCAATCACGTTACATTTCCTGTCGCTAATGTTGACTTTCTGTATGGGATTGAAGAGTGAATTACTTACATTGCAGACTTCGTTCCTTTGCGCATTCAATCCTCAGTGAAGAGTGATGACTTGAGGGGAGGTGGTTGTCCGAAGTTGGTGATTGTAACCAGGAATCATAATTACAACACGTCATGATAATTCGGGTGTAACAGAGGAAATGAGATGGAATTCTGCACTTTTTTATATTTTTTAGCGATATTTGAAAAGTGACCTTTCTTTGAAGCGCCATATCTCTGTAACGAATTGACATACAAACATGTTTCAACAGTCATGGGACATTTAACGCTCTACAAAAATGTATAGGGATGCTTTTGCCGTAAGACGTAAGGGAAAAGTTATTGAAGGAAAACTGGAGAAATTTCGAAAAATGTACATTCCCCCTCCCCTCCCCCTTTTTGTACAGGGTCCACGAGTTCCAAAACTTGAGAAAATGTTAATTAACCATCCCTGAACAACATCCCAAAGTTTCATTAACGTCCGACCATTTTCCATCTATCTTCACTTTTTCCAACCTGTCGACTGGACTAAGGATGGTGTTTGCTCCTTAGTTGAGATCCAATGTCACTCTTTCACCTAGAAACTGATTGGTCCATTCCTTACCACCTATTTTCCCACAATGCACAAGCGGTTATTAACCTTATTTCAACCTATATTCCCTGCTGCCCACCACCTTCCTCCATTCCAATTTTCTTGACATTAAGCCATTTTCCGTTTTCTACTAGTATCTGAAACGAGGTAGATATCTTCCCCATCGGACGTAAGTGATGGCCAAACGCAAGACCAAGACAAGACCATACAGGTCTTGGTCTTGGTCCTGGACCAATTGGTCTTGCTCTTGCATTATATCCTTAATCTCGGTCTTGCTCTTGGTCTTGAATATGGAGTTTTGGTCTTGCACGCAAGACTCTTGCAGTATTGCATTTTTATACATTACTATGAATGATATCAAATTAATCGTTCGTAATAAGAAAAAAACTGCAAGACTCTTACGAGATAGTCTTGTTTTTGCCTATGTCTTGCAGAGCTAATCTTGCATCCAGCCTTGGTCTTGCACCCTTGAGTCTTGGTCTTAGTTTTGCTAATGGCGTTGCGATCTTGGTGTGCACAGACAAGATTGCAAGACCAAGACCGATTTTGGCCATGACTCGACGTACCACAGACGCTACAGATCCGTAACGCAGGACGACGTCGCGCCTTGAAGCTCGTGCTTCTCCTCTATTAGCCATTTCTTGAGAAATAGAGAACAATTAGTTGCCTAATTTAGGATGCACATAGTTCATCAAAACAATTTGTGTCTGGAATAATTTGTCCTTGTTTTCTGCATGTCGCATGCCTAGTCTATTTAGGCGTACTAATATTTGAATAACAAGTTTTCTAGCCGGATGTAGTCGTTCTAGTAGCAGGTGTTGGAAAGCTCATGAAAGAATTAAGCACCCCTCACTGTCCTAAGTGAGAATCCAAATTAAAGATAACACCCACGTGTTTGTACCGTGCGAGTTGTGCGAAGCGACTTGTAACGGTAAGTGATTGGATTCTGGTAGTCGAGTGTCCCCCTTGGAGAGACTGGACGAGGACAAGAAGATGCAGAGATCGGGCAATTCAATTTTGACCCAACCTTTGAAGAAGAGTCGACCACAGCCTCAATCGTAGGGAGCTTATGGGACACTAGACGGACGTAGAGGTAATCAAGCAAGGTTCCACAAGGCTGTCATTTATATCCTGGGAGAAGTAGAAGACCTGGTACTAGTTAAGCGGTTCTTGGAAATACCAAATTTTCTAGTTTGTACCCGCAAGTGGGAGAGTCTCTCATGCAACCTCAGCACTGTTTTTGAGGTTCTCCTCACGTGTCACAAACGCACTTCGGATGACGGTGCGAAGGGTTACCTACCGTTCCGTAATAAACATCGAAGTGTACCATGGCTAACCTCCTAAGCCGTTAACATTTTGAATGTTGTAAGAATGCTATTGGGTTCAAAAGGAATCACGAGAAATTAATAAGAAGCATCGCAAACGAACTGGAATTCACATCATTTGGTACTTTCCAATAGCATCCCGCGATAGATGTGTTTATTTTTTCTAAATGGAACATTTGTATTAACCAAAATCAATGAAGGCATGACGTTTCTTAGAAAAACTATCAATATCGAACCAAAAATAAATGACATGTCCTATTCTCTGATAACCAAAGAAAAACGTATTTCATATTAATTTATGTTGATTTATTTAAAAGAAACCTAATGTCATGGTTTTGTTGTATTTGACGCTTTACTACCCTTATTATTCTAATCATCTAGGATGTCTACAGTAATTTAATTTTGTTAATATAAATAGTTTTTGCCTGACGTTTTTCATCTTGTAATAAAAAATCTTTTTCTAAGTACTATTTTAACTGGTTATGGACACAGACACGTTTATTAACTGCCAAATCAAGTACAACTTTGTGTACGTTTAAACTGTAGCTTTGTTGTTGTGTGTGCTTAGAAGTGAATTGTGTTTTTGTTCAATGGAGTTTGAAAAGGTGAAAATTGATCTTCTTCGTGGATCTGAGAATTGGCCAAACTGGAAAGTGCGCATGATCAGATTGCTAAAGTTGAAGCATAGTCATTCAGCAATATTATCTACCTATCCAGAACAGGCTCCAAGAGTTCCATCAGAAGATGCATCAGTTTCAGAAATCAATGCTTATGAGAACAAGAAGAGAAAATATGAGGACGAAGATCTGACGGCTCAATTCGTGATAACTGAATCAGTAGTAACAAGTATTCAAGATATGTTGGCAACTTGTGAAACTGCATTTGCAATGTGGCAAAAATTAATTGGTTTGTTCGAACAGCGTTCGGGACAACGACTTGATCTGCTCTACACAAAGTTATTCTGTTATGAGCATAATCCGGATCATGACATCGCCAAGCACTGCAGTGTCATAGAGGAAATCGGCAGAGAAATCAGAAGTGAGGTTGGCGGAATGGATGTTAATGAAATCGTTGAGACTATGGTAGTTAATCGCATTCTCAACACTTTACCAACTGAATACTTTGAGTTTAAGGATACACTCTCTGTAGAAGATCGTAAGTTATCCAATCTTGTTGAGCGTCTACGCCTTAAAGAAATCTCTATCAAACAGCAATGTACAAGTTCAAGTGAGGCTTTCTTTTCAAATCAAAAGTGTAAATCAGGCAATAAGTCAAATGTGATATCTCAGAATACCTACCTACCAAAAGGGTGGAAATCAGAATAAAAAATCAAAGAGTGGCAACAATCGCAACATTAAATGTTATGGCTGCAATAAACTTGGTCATTTTGCATCTAGTTGTCCAATCGAAGAAAATCGGAAAAAGGTGCTTGAATTAATTAAACAGAAAAAGGAAGGCAAGTCTAATCAGCCGAAAGACAATCATCAATCGTCATCTGCTATGTTTGCTGAATGTGTAGTTAGTGAAACGGCATATGTGTGTCAGCAAAATAATTCACCCGGAATTATGTCGGATGATTGGCTGCTCGATTCCGGTGCTACGCGTCATTTATGTCACAAGAAGGAGTGGTTTCATTCCCTTAAGCCACTATTACTCCCAGGATCAGTTCGTGTTGGGGACTCAAAATGTATTCCGGCTCTAGCAGTAGGTGATATAAAGGTTCGGTCACGTATCAACGGAAAATGGATTGAAAGATGGCTGTATGATACATGGTATGTTCCGAAAATCTACAAAAATTTAATCTCGGTCAGTAGATGCACCATGAGTGGTTCTGTCTGCACTCAAGCAGATAGTCAATGCGAAATCTCTCGGAATGGCAATGTTCATGCTTATGGCATCTGTGTTGGCGGTCTTTATAAAATGGAGTTAGAAGTTGTTATGCCTGAAAATCAATGTGAAGTAAATCTCAGTGAATCAATCCAACTTCAAACATGGCATGAGCGTCTCGGACATCAATCTAAGAGCCATGTGAAGAAACTCCTTAATCTGGAAGGCGTCAAATTTGATGATAATCAGGAATTCTGCGAAGGATGTGTTTATGGTAAGCAGCATCGCAGTTCTTATAAATCCAGATCCATTCGTGCTACTGAAGTCGGTGAACTAATCCACACTGACGTTTGTGGTCCAATGGGTGATCCATCATTATCGAATAAGCGTTATTATGTCCAGTTCAAAGACGATTATTCGAAGTTTCGTCAAATCTATCTAATCGCCAAGAAATCGGAAGTTGTTGATAAAACAAGTGAATTTATTGCATTCGTCAAATCATCAGGTCACGTAATAAAAACCATTATGTCCGATGGTGGTACTGAATACAACAACTTAAGCTTCAAAAATCTCTTAATCGAAAATGGAATAACTCATCGCATGACGTCACCATACACTCCAGAACAGAATGGTTGCGCTGAGCGTGAAAATCGCACTTTATGTGAATCTGCTCGCTCTATGATCCATGCGAAAGGTCTACCGAAGTCGCTGTGGGGTGAAGCTGTTAACACGGCATGTCACATCTTAAATCGCTCTGGTCCAACTCCAATCAACAATCAGACTCCTTATGAGATCTTGTTCGGTCGAAGAGCACCTATTGATCATCTGAGAATCTTCGGTACTGAATGTTATGTTCATGTTCCTAAGCAGTTTCGTCGTAAATGGGATAAGAAAAGCCAGAAGGGCATTCTAGTTGGATATCACAACGATAAAGATGGTTACCGTGTCTATCTCGGTGGTAACAATGTGAAAATCAGTAATGATGTTCAATTTCAAGGGGAGACGCCAATCGAATTGAAATCTCCTTCAATCAAGTTGTGTCCTGTATCTACTGATTCCATCAATGAAGATGACAATTCTTGTGATGATGAAAGCATTGTCAACGAACCCAATCAAAGCTGTGAATCCGATCAAGATGAAGAAACTGATCAAGATGACAAATCTATAATCAAATCTAATCCAAGTCCAAGTCCAGGTCGTAGTCTTCGTGATCGTTGTAAAATCAAGAAACCGTTACGGTATGCTGAGATCAATCACGTGGAAGCGTGTGAAGAATTAGTGATGTTAGCTGAACCATATGACTATGGTGAAGCAATCAAATCAGCAGAAGCGGCGCAGTGGAGACGTGCAATGTCGGAAGAGATGAAATCGCTTCGTGAAAATCAAACGTGGAAACTTGTTGATCTTCCATCGAAAGTCAAACCGATCAAGAACCGTTGGGTCCTACGTATAAAAAATAAGGCTGATGGTACAATCGATCGTTTCAAGGCCCGGTTGGTCGCGAAAGGCTATTTGCAGAAACAAGGTATTGACTATCACGAAACTTTTAGTCCGGTTGCTCGGATGGATACCGTTCGCTCCGTAATCAGTGTTGCTGCATCTGAAGGTCTAAGTGTTCATCAGTTCGATGTAACAACTGCATTTCTATATGGTGAACTGAAGGAAGAAATCTACATGGAACAATCTGAAGGGTTCCATGATGGCACAAATCGAGTGTGTAAACTCAGCAGAAGTTTGTATGGTCTTAAGCAAGCTCCCAGGTGCTGGAATAACAAATTCACAAGTGTTATTCAGAAGTATGGTCTCGTTCAAAGCAAATCTGATCCGTGCTTGTTTATCGGTCAATATGATGGTCACAAAATCATTGTTGTGGTCTATGTTGATGATGGTCTGGTCGCATCATCATCAAAGGAAGTTGCTGAGAAGTTTCTTAGTGAACTTAGTCAAAACTTCAAAACCACTTCAAGTGTCGCTTCAAGTTATCTTGGTCTGAGCTTCAAGTATAACAGTGATAAATCCATCACCATCAATCAGCGTGGCTACATTGATCGCTTACTTGTCAAATTTGCGTGGCAAGATCTAAACCTGCAAGTACTCCCATGCTTAAATCTAGTCTGACGATTGATCCGAAATCTGAGAAGTTGACCAATGTTCCTTATCGTGAAGTAGTTGGTACATTGATGTATCTGGCACTGTCTACTCGACCCGATATCGCTTATGCTACTACTTATTGGTCTAAGTTCGTCGATCATCCAACCAAGGACTGTTGGGTTGGTGTTAAGAGAGTAGTGCGCTATCTTGTTGGTACTAAAGACATCGGCATTACATACCTTCATGGTAATGATCATCTAGATTCTAATCTTGTTGGTTACAGTGATGCTGACTTTGCATCAAGTTTGGATCGTCATTCAACTAGTGGTGTTATGTTCAAACACGCTGGTGCTGCAATCAGTTGGTCAAGTAAAAAGCAGTCGTCTATCGCCCAGTCAACCATGGAAGCTGAATTGGTTGCGTGTAATGAAGCTACCAGGCATGCTATTTGGCTCCGTAGGATGTTTAATGAACTAATTGATCGTGATGACATTCCAATTATCAAAATTGATAACAGAAGTGCTATAAAGGTAATTGAAAATCCCGAACAACATCGCAGCACTAAACACATCGAAGTGCGTTACTTGTTTGTTCGTGAAGCTGTACACAATAGCCTGGTTGATGTCAAATATGTGGAAACTACTGATCAAGCTGCAGACATTTTAACTAAACCCGTCGAACGTCTGCGTCTCAACTATTTGTTTCAACTAGCTGGTCTTGCGTAATATGCGATACAGAAGACATATCTTTACGTATGCCTTTTCTGTATAATTACCTGGCTAAGTTGCATACCTACTTTTAATTTTAATATTAGTGTTTTATAAGGTACAGATCGTACGGAGAAAGATTGCTTCGGGTGCGCAGGTGAACTTCGTGTATTCGGAAGCGATCGGCATGTAAACTGCTTTTTCCACGTTTAACACTGGCGTTGCTTTTTATGAGGAAATAAAACTCGCAGTGTTTTTAAATTTATATGTTAGTAACAAGTAAGAAAAAATACGTGTACATGTAAAATTAAATCACATATACTCATTTAAGACAAAAATCATTTTTTTTTAATATTCAAGCCAGATGTTACGAATTAAACGGAATTTAGCGGCGACACCACTGGTATCATATGATTGCCAAGCTTGGAAAATTTACAATTATACGAGTGCGCATCCGACCTTGGGGCAATCTTTCCCCGTACGATCTGTATGTATTCTTAACTATGCATTAGTTTTAAGGGGAGTGTTGATTTATTTAAAAGAAACCTAATGTCATGGTTTTGTTGTATTTGACGCTTTACTACCCTTATTATTCTAATCATCTAGGATGTCTACAGTAATTTAATTTTTTAAATATAAATAGTTTTTGCCTGACGTTTTTCATCTTGTAATAAAAAATCTTTTTCTAAGTAGGTACTATTTTAACTATTTATTCCACATCAAATTATTTGAAGGAGATATGGCTTTATCTATAGGTATAAATAGGTAGTTTTTAGCTGACATGATCAATAGACAACTCAGTTTCTCCTCAACACGATGTACTATAAAGTATTACTTTTTTTTCGCTAATTTGTAGCATTAGAGCAGGTAAGCGTCTGATGATCGTGAAAGTTTCATTTTATTGTTTTTTTTCCTACAAACGTTGTTAAAAACCGAATAAATTTCAACAAAATTAATTCGAAATTAGTATCTAGTGAGTGGACTAAAGGTGGGCATGTTTAATTTCTGCAAGTGTGACGCGGATTGGTACCCGCGGAGAGGGTTTATCGTTTTTTTAAAGCGGGGAAAAGTTTTCGAACAGAAAGTGAAACCGAAGATCCCATGTCAAAATAGCACCAAAAGTATTTCGCGCACGAGTTGCAAACAAAATATTTTCTACAAACGGAAACGAAATGTGAAGAATTTGACAATTATTTTAACGTTAAAATACAAAACTCTCATCTAGTTTGCGTGCAGTGCGTACTTCGCGCCTGGCGTCGTCATTTCGGACACGCTGTCATGGTAACGTAGGTAAGTGAAAAAAAGGGTCACTTCGCGTATTGTTATCGATGCGCAAACCTTGTCATTTTTTGACGTTTGTAGAAAAATATAGTATTTATGGCACCAACAGCTAGTTAACTTTTATGTATATAGAAAAAAATTATTTTTCTAATATTGTTTTAGACTTTTTTCTTACGATAATAAGTAGAGCACTAAAAACTAAAAAAAATAGTGAAAACCGCAAAACGATATTTAAACATTTTTGTTAATACCTTCGTTATAAATAGAGATATCGTTTTGCGGTTTTCACTATTTTTTTTAGTTTTTAGTGCTCTACTTATTATCGTAAGAAAAAATATATGATTTCATTTAACTTTTTAGAGATATTTAAAGAAATAGGGTAAGTTATAAATCAACGCCCTCTCGCAGAACAATGGAAAAATATATTGTTGTTTTATTTTTATAGAAAATACTTCCAAAAATGCTCTTTTAATCAAAAGTTGTTTCAGTAAAATCGGCCAAGCCAAACTGACACTACAAGCATTTTTCTTTTTCGGGGTAAAACCTTCCCCCACCACTTTATTTGACAGCTGTCAAAAAAATTGATGTAAGGTTTTTTATTCAAAAATGATCGTAGATTGCCATAACAATATTTTCAGACCCACTTCATTGGGACTTTAAGCGAAAAAATTAAGCTTTTATGAACTATTATACCAAATACGCCCCCTAGCGGCCATCCTAGGAACTCGAAAATAATTTCCAGAGTTTTTTATGGCCACATTTGTAATAAAAAAAAATTCCATTGTTGTCAGATGAGCAGGTCCTGAGATACAGCTGCTTACCTCGCTTATTTGGCCACCCGGTACATGATAATTAAAGTTATGTATTTACAAAAAAAATGAAAAAAATATAAAGTTTTTGAGATACATATAAATATGTTTAATCGTTGTCCGTATCATTGCTGTGGTTGTCATCGTTCGCATAGTTACGAATAGGGGGTTGGGAAGTAGGTTACAGGTGACTGGTTGGGCGGTTTTCTGCTGACTCTGAAAAAGAAATGGCATAGGCAGTAATCTGTTAGTTATGCAATTGTTTTCCGCGCTGAGGTTATAGATGTTAGCGGATGGAGTAGGGTGCATTTTCTAGCAGGATTTCGTATTCTGGGGGGAGATCTTGGGGGGATTCTTTTTAGGATCCATTGGAAGGATTCCTCCCGTAGGTGTGTAATTGCATGGGTTTAAGAGGATTTGTTTGACAGGAAGGACATCTGCGAGAGGTGAATGTTGTTTGTAGTGGAATGATTCTGTCTGTGATTGGAGTAATATTGGCGTGTTGAATTGTGAGGTGTGATGGATATCTGTAGTTGAGTCTGTGTATTTTACGTAT
This sequence comes from Pyrocoelia pectoralis, assembly GCA_036250285.1. NCBI lineage: Eukaryota > Metazoa > Arthropoda > Insecta > Coleoptera > Lampyridae > Pyrocoelia > Pyrocoelia pectoralis. The sequence continues at coordinate 8,170,687 of CM070083.1, forward strand.
TATGTTACGCTCGCAGGCGGCGATTTGTTGGAGTTGGGAGGGATTTAACGTGCTAAACAGTGGCGCTCGGTAATCGATTAGTGGCCGGATAAAGGTTTTATATGTGTGTTGGAGAGTTTTGGGGTCGCACCCTCGGATGCGACCACGTAGGGCACTTAGAAGATTGGATCGTTGGCGGATTTTGGCGGAAGGTTCGGTTGAATGTTACACCTAGATAAGTGACCAGACCCTAGGTTGACACCTGTCCCCCCATGCGACCAACCGAGGTTTAAAGAATTGTGTGAGTGCTGTATTTAGCTGTGATAGTATCTCTGGAGAACACCCAGAGTGCTGTGTCGTCTGCAAAGAGAGCGGGTGTTTTGTGGTTGTGGCGTATCGTACGTGTAGATGATGTAAAGAAGTGGTGCGAGAGGTGAACCTTGTGGCACTCCGGCCAGTGGCATGAATGGCTGGGAACGAATATCTCCTACCTTAACTCTAACCGAGCTCGAGCGGTTTGAGAGGTAGCAAAAAAGGAATTTGGTCATTAGGTCGGGAATTCCAATGGACCGTAATTTGTGAATGAGACCCGCGTGCCAAACACAGTCAAATGTCTTTATGTGTAGGAAGACAGCCAGATCTAGCTTCTTTTTTATATAATGTTAAGTCATCCGCGCCGCCTTGCGTGCGCGCTGTTCTTTTGAAGTCAGTCGTTGCTCGTTTTTCTTTTATCTCCGTCTTTCAATAGCGTCAAACTACTTCTAGGACAAAACTGTAAACATAAAGTGATAGGCAACCCAAAGTACATACCTACGAAAATTATAATTGTATACTCGTTGGTAATAGTAAATGATCGGATCCTGGTAGTTGAGTCTTCTTGAGTCGGAGTGAGATTTACAAGGGAGCGACGATACACTCGTTTAGTCAGAATTTCACTTAAGACGGCAAGTTGAAACTAATTCGTACCCGACTGTCATCCAATCACGTTCCACGTGTCAACCAGAGGCAAACTCTTCAGTCTTTCAAGGTTCCGTAATGCTGCCATTTATATCCCGAGAGAACTAGAGGACCTGGTAGTAGTTAAGTGGTTCATGGAGTACATAATATTTAAGTAAGTGTAGACAGCTGTTGCTTTTTGCCACACAACTGATCCGACTTTGGGGATGGAATCCATGTGAATTTAAACGCCAAGTCAGTAAATAAGCGATTCAAATTAGGAGCGGTTTAATGGCAACTACGGCAGCTACCACAGGAGCAACTGCCAAAGGCGGAAGACACGCTTCCGCCTGTCGCTGTCGCTGTCGCGGCAACCCGCACTAAGTGAACAACTCCGCCATGCCAATTACGAACTGGAATATATAAATAAATGTATACAAAACCTGGGTGGATAAAAATCAATGTAAAAATCGAAAGCCTTCCCAGTGGTCTTAGTGTTTTTGGTAAGTGCAGATCGGCATTGAAATGCCCGGTTTTGAAAACAAAGTGAAAAAAGACTTTGGTGTGAATGGAAACACCGCACAGGAGAGGGTGATAGTTAGGGGTGAAACGGGGTGGTGGTAGATAGGGGTTGAGAAAGGGGGGTGGGTGGATTTGATCCTACGTTCTGAAGAAGCAACAGGTGTTTTGATATTTTTGTAAATTTTTTTTTGTGTGTTGCTTAAACTTAGAGTTGCTAACGTACTCCCTCATTTATGTAAAAACCTTGGTGGATGTAACTAATGATGTTTTTTTTCCTCTCGTGCAGGAGTTGAATGTTAGGCTGTATTAACAAAATCTAGCAGCATTCTTCTCGATATTACAACTTTAGCAGATTAAGTCCGAAACCAGGTCAGTCTGTACCTTTCGGATGGGTCCGAATAACTAACTATTTATATGTGCTTTTGTATATTCTAGTGAATGTGGCAGTTGACGAAGAATGGGAGGGAGTATATTAGTAGTGGTTGAATACCGATTGTACATTGTTTTTGCTTTATATTATTTATACCTTGTGTCCCACGCTAGGGGTACCCCATGGGATTTAACATGGGAAAATTGAAATTATGTTTTTCCTGCTTCCCAATTTAAAAAATCGCAAAAATGTTGACGCACATTTAAAGTGGCACTTAAAACATTTCTAAAAACAATTGTTTGATTACAATTTGATAATTAATAAATTAATTACAGGCATTTGAAATTCGAAATTTTGAAGGTTTTTCGCGCATGCGATTCAGATCGGCTATCTTCGGTTTTTAAAGCAATATGGATGCTCAAATTAAATTGTTTTAAAAACCGAAGATAGCCGATCTGAACCGAAAAACCTTCAAAATTTCGAATTTCAAATGCCTATAATTAATTTATTAATTATCAAATTGTAATCAAACAATTGTTTTTAGAAACGTTTTAAGTGCCACTTTAAATCTGCGTCAACATCTTTGCGATTTTTTAATTTGGGAAGCAGGAAAAACATAATTTCAATTTTCCCATGTTAAATCGCATGGGGTACCCCTAGCGTGGGACACAAGGTATAACTGAATTTGATTACCATTTAATATACTTTCATTGCAGGTATTTTTATGTCCTACTGTAGTTTCCTCACTCCATCATATTTCTTTGTGGGTTTTGTTTAATATGTGTACTTAGTTGTCTTGGGAACATAACCGAAGGTTTTTTTTGACCATGTTCTTCCTTCGAATAGTTTCAGGTAAACATGGCATTCTCTCTTTTTGGCGTTAAATATGATGCTTGTTTGTTTTCCTCCATCCTACAACTTCACAAGGCCTTGACAAGAGCCATCTAGGGAACCGCTATTTTGGTAGGCGCCCTCTTTAGTTACACAACGTAGGTACAGATGGAGTTGGGTTCGTTTTTATGTAGGTAAGCGCGCGAAACGTGGTATCTGTTACATCACAGCATGATTCCCATTCTCCCGTGCTTTGTGCTTTATTGAAAATCTTCTGGTTTTTACCCGCAAGTTGGAGCGCCCCTCATGCCACCAGTCCACTTTTCTGAGGTTCTCCTCACGGGTTTCAAACGCACTTCGGATGAACATGCGAATTTAGTTGCCTACCTTTCCGTAATGACATCGATGTGTACCATGACTAACCGCCTGAACCATTAATCTTTTGAACGTTGCAAAAATGCGATTATGTTCAAAAGGCATCACGAGAAATTGATAAAAATCATTTGGTACTTTCCAATAGCGGAATATCAGGTCTATAACTGAGCGACGATCCCGCGACAGATGTGTTTATGTTTTCTAAATGGAAATTTTGGTTTGGACAAATTTGGCTTAAAGAATTCTTAACCAAAAACGATGAAAACATGAAGTTTCTGGGAAGAACTATAAATCTGTCAATTCCGTACCAAAAATAAATGACGTGTCCTTTTTCCTAATGGAAAACGTACCGCTTCAGATACTCATTGCGTATTAATTTAGGACACTTCAAATCATGTAAACAAGGTATTGCTTTATCTACAGGTATAAATAGGTAGTTTTTTAGCTGACATGATCAATAGACAACTCAGTTTCTCCTCAGCAAGATGTACTTTAAACTTTTACTTGTGTTTTCCATAATTTGTGTCATGAGAGCAGGTAAGCGTCTAATAATCTTGAAGGTTTCAGTTTATTGAGCAAGAGGGGAAGCATCTTCAATTTTTCAGTGTCAAATTAAAAAAAAAAATTCGAAATTAATTGGTGGGCTAAAGGTGGGCATGTTTACTTCATGCATGGGTGACGCGGATTCAGACCCGGAAAGGGTTATCGTTTTTTTTTTAGCGGAGAAAAGCTGAAACGAGTTTCATTTTAAATAGAAAGTGAAACCGAATATTCCATATCACAAAATAATATTTTGGATACACATATTATATTGTTTTAGGGTCGCTTTCGTGTGTCTATTGTAACGTGGAGTTGAACGGCCCCAATGTGTGCAAATATGGCGGAAACTCAGTATGTGAAACGTCAAGCAACGATTTAGTGCCAATGTGTGTTGAATATCAACGTAGTGACGGTAAAACAGTCCTAATAATATAATAATTCGTTATACATTGAATCTTTGTAGAAAATGGGCAATCAAAGCTAATAAAAGGTTGCGAGTTTGGCCGCGGAACCACAACGGCATGCGGAATTATAACAAGCAGTGTTCCCAATTCCACAAACTGTAAAGAATGTACGACACGATATTGCAATTACCTATTTGATGAATAATTAATCTTAAAGAATACGGGTATAGCATTGATTCAATGGTTATAGCAATTTTACAGTGCAAATACCTTTTGTTAAATATCGTTAATATTTAGATTTAAACTTGGAAAAAATAAATAAGCTTAATCACACGTTCAGAATTTGAATCCGACACTGCTTAAGTATAAAATCCCAAGAACCGTTTCATATTTACTTACCAAGTTTCAATTACTTCAAATGTGACTGCAGGTGAACCTTTTCTTTAATTCAGAGTTTCGCAAATCATAAGCGACGCACATTTTACTTCAATTTGAATCCTATGTACACCAGAACACAGGCGCCACTTAATTGAGTTTATGTGTGTTTCGTTCACAAACTTTCCCTACTTTGAAATTTTGGAAACCAATAAGTACACCATTTTTCCCAGACATAAAGAACAAAATGTCAATCAATACGACCTAAGCGCTGAGGATGAAGATCCTTACACTTCTTAAAAGCTAAAATAGTGGCTGTAGGATCTCTCTCGCAGTGACCTTTACTTTAAATGCTAGAAATTTTTGAGCAAATACGAAAACCGGTAAGCATTTCGGTGGAGTCATGGTAATAAAAAGCGAAATTTTCATTTTTACGACGACAAGAGAGCAGTCGGTAAGTATAGAGTACATGCAACAAAAATGCAATAATATACAGGGTGTTCCATTTAAAATAAGAAGATGAATGGCGATTTCCGGTCCTTCCGGAAGTTGTACAACATCGACAATATTTTAGAACAAATGAAGGCTATGGGTTATCCTTAACCTGAAAGTTTCAAATTCATAATTAGTAACGGACCCCAGAAACTTCTAATGAACGGGTTCCGTGATATACCCTGTATAGGCAAATAATATATTCTTTGAACACAGGTAATAAATAAATGAAGTAAAGTTAATATTTATGGATTATGGTACTTTGAAGGAAAAACCTACAGAATAATGGCGAATTCGACTGACGTTTCTTTGTATGAATATTCTTTGCTTTAGATTCAACTTTTTTTTTATTTTGACAACTTGTCACTTGACAATAACTCCATACAAAAAATTTCGATAAATCTTTTGTAATGGAAACATTTTTAATATTATCGTTTACACCGATTTTTTTAAGTGATTAGATATCGAAAAGTGTTTGTCTCAATTCTTTTCAACGTAAAGGAGATAAATAAATCAATAAGATTAACCAATTACGGGGGCAATTGGGGGCAGGTCAATAGTTTTTATTTAGAGAAGCTAGACACTTTTACTGCCATTTAACAACATTGTTTCACCCCTTAGGTACAGGGTAAGCAACCCTTAAATTTTTAAATAAAAACAAGGGTTAATTTTTTCTTGTGCTAATTAATGTAAGAGGTGAAACAATGTTGTCAAATGGTATCTAACTTCTCTAAAAAACAAACAATAATTGACCTGTCCACGCTTTTTTTAATTTTTAAATGCCTCAAACTCTCATAAAAACTAAAAATAACTAGTACACTGAATTCAGGAAAGAAAGACCTTTCAAATGACGTATCACTTGCCCCAACAACCCTATTTAAATTTTAGGGATTGTTCTCACAGCGCTAAGGGATGAAATCATTTCAGGTTGAAAATCATGACAAAAGTTGTCCCCCTTCAAATAAAAATTGACGTGTTTTTGCATTTCTCAAAAGAAAAAATTTTCTAGGCAGAAACCCATCTGTTATCTTTCCGTTGGCCCACCCTGTATGTAATATGATATTACCTGTAGTGGAAGTGTTGTTTACCACAGCTACTCACAGCAAAATTGGCCATTAATTATCTTTGCTTGAAATAGCAGATGCTTACTGAAACACTGACTGCAAAGAGCTGTACAAGCGAGGATACCACGAAATTATTTACGAGGGTGGCGACATGGGCCAAGCTGATTTGAGTGGTTTTCACAGAATTATCACATCATCAAAAAGGGTTTCAGCGCAATTGCAATGTGTAACATTGTGTACTTGATGAAGGTCTGCTAGATATACCCCAGCAAACACACATATAAAATATACATACAACATATATAAATTGAAGTAAATACCCCTACATATCCTTTTTTATATATCAAGTATGTAAGTATTCTTTAATAAAGTTATATAAACCGTATGTCACACAATTACGTATATTTTACATAATAGTATAGAAACTTAAGGATATTCTATATACAGAAATTCATATAATATATACTATAGATAATTACATATCACTCATGAAATTCATGTGCTGTCATATTTACATGATTAAATTTATATACGTTATATGTAAAATATTATATGTAATATTACTCATTTTTTATGTACCTATGCCTTCTGTAAATATAATTAGAAATTATGATTGCATAATTATATTGTATGGTCGAAAATAAAGTTCGTTTCTATTTGCGCCACATAAGTAATCGCACGCGCGTGTTTTCTATAACGCCAAAAATTGTAGTTCACGTAGCTTTAATATTAGATCCGTATCGACTAAAATGCGTCTAATTTGTATAGAAAATAAATAATATAAAATAAATTAAATCCTGGTCATTTTTATTATAAGTTAAAGATAGGTATAATTATTGAATAAGACTTCATTCAGCGGTATAACCAAATAAAATTTAAACTAATAACGCAAAACAGCGCAAAGTTACGAAGTACGAAATAAAAAGAAGGGATGTTACAGATTAGCGCAGTGGTACAATGTTGGATTTCAGAATTTGCAATGCCCACCTGCAAACGTTCAAATCCGGTTAAGGGAAATTTTTCAAGCAAGTATAAAATAATAAACTGTCGGCTTTTAGTTCAGGCAAAAAAACGGGTTCGTGCAAGAATTAAGTTAAATGTAATTAAAAGTACAGTTGCATGTAAAATGTAGTTTTTCCATTTTTTGTATAGAACTGCTTAAATAATTTTTTACATTGATAATTAACTTCATAGTATTGTAGACCAATGAGACATTAAGAACAGTGTCACATGCACCAATCACAAATTTCTTTAACTGAAAAGAATGTATGCTACTTTTCTTGCCGCTACCTCATTGTTTTAGTAGGTATTGATTAATATTTTAAAAAATCAAATGTCATTTTGACAAAAGTAAATTAACGCTTCATTCAGTTAATTCTCCAACCGAAGATCATTCGTTCTCAACTCTTGTCAGGCAAGATTTTTATTTTGTATTTGCATTGATTGCTAAAAGGTAATTAAACTCGATCAAATTCTTGGGAAAAGAACCCTCGCGCTCTGCGCTCGGGTCTTTTCGTTAATTTGATCTCGTTTAATTGCCAAGCAACCAGTGCTCATACAAAATAAAAATCTTGCCGACAAGAGTTGAGCACTTATGATCTTACTGTTGATAATAATTACATTATGCTCGAGTAGCTGCCATTTTGGTCATCGCAACGCTTTTACAACTAATTTTTTTTATGTAAATATTACATAAAATGTACATACAATGTATATAAATTCATGTAGAAGAATTTACATCTAATAGACATATATATTATTTTGAAAATTGCTGACATCCTGACATTAAATATCTCTTATTTTTCTTCCAGTTTTATATAAATCTAAAAAGCTCTTACATAATTTATATGTATTTTATATATAAATGTGTTTGCTGGGACTCTAAGGTCCTATGGTGGTTATTGTACATCTCTATGACCTTATCAAGGATTTCTCTTAACCTGTTGTATTAAAAGGACTTGTTTGGTCAAGTCTTCTAAGTTCATCTAAACTCTTATCCGAGTCATCAAGTTAGAATGGTTGAATTCACTCAAAGAAAGAAACGGGATTTTATTCTTTTGGACAACATTTTTCACTTGAAATGGTAGTTGTTTATATCATTTTTATCAAATTAATATATTTAACTTATCTAACGTATATACCAGGTTTCAACATGAGTTAAGTAAAAAAAATACAGATTAAGAGGAGATAATTGCTTTAGTATCTCGTAAATCTTTAAAAATTTTAAACCTTATCTATCAAGGTAAGTATTATGCAATATAATATGGTGGTAAAAACAAAACACTTAACACACAAAACTGTATTATTAATACATCATCGTGTATAATACGCAGGCGAGAGCATTTGGTTGCACCAAGTCAGAAAAATCGTCCACAGGGCTCTTTTTCCATCAGATTAGATAATCTTTTATCTTCTGTAGCTCTAAAGTGAAGATGTGTTTATTATACCTCCCAAATTGCTATGGGTGTCTCTCCTCGCCAATTTTCTCAAATGTTGTGTTAGCAGGAGGATGATGTTCGGTCCTTAGTCGAAGATCCACTGTCACGCCTTCACCTCGAAATAGATTGGCCGATCCCTTGACACCTATTTCCCTACAATGCACAAGTAGTTATCAACCTTCCTTCAACCCATATTCTCTGGTGCCTACGACTATGTTCCATTCCATTCCGCCATCACCTTTTCTGTTTTCTACAAGTATCTGAAAAGAGGCAATATATCTTCCGTATTGGGCGTTCTATAGACGCTACAGGTCCGTAATGCAATACGACCTGGTGCTTGAAACTCGTGGTCCTCCTCTATTGCTCTTCAAAACAATTTCCGTCTGCAATAAGTCGCCCTTGTTTTACGCATTTCGCAAGCCCAGTCCCTTGAGGCGTAGCAATATATCAATAAGCCGATCAACTCCAAATTTTGTAGCCGACTGTAGTAGATCATTCGGTGTAAACGACGCTCACAAACATCTCCTACCTTGCCTCGAAAAGCTTGATCCATCAGGACCGTTACTACCCCCTCTTATCGACAGTTTGTCAATTTGTGGTTGGTTTCGATTACTCATACGGGTCAATACTACTCCGAGAACATGTTTGCCGTCAGGAAACAGTATAATTTAGCCCACTGTGGCCTTGGTTACAGCAGGCGATAAATACGCAAGGCCCTCTTCTCTGGTCACCGATTCCGTTAATGATCCACATCTATTTATTTTCTGTAAGCATTTCTTCCACATTTTGATAGACAAGAAAGCCCTTTTGGTTCCTGTTTTGGTCTCATTCGGAGATACGGTCTCATACATAGGTACATACATAGGTAATCAAAACCTCTTATACCCATAGGGTGTCAAGGCTTGTCATTAAGTAAATTTAATCGTTATTTCTGCTTTTAATAAATTTTCTCCATTCTGTCCTGTTTCTACCTAGTTGGTCTGCTTCTATCCATGTCTTCTCTCATTTCTTGAGTATTTCGATGATATCGGTGTTTCAAATTTGACATCACCTGCCTCTTCTTTTTTTCCGGGTGGTTCTGGCCTCCGATACTTGTTTTGTCTGTCTGCATTTGTCCATTCTTATAATATGTCCGTACCATCCTAGTTTTTTTTTCCTCTTTTATTTCTTCAAGGGTTCTGATATGTAGTTGTTCTCTTATTGTAGTGTTTCTTACTTTGTCTATTCCTTTAGTGTTAGTTACTCATCTTAGGTATCTCATTTCGGCTGTTTGTATTCTTTCTCTTTGTCTCGTATTTAGTACCCATTTTTCACTTCCATGTATTAATGTTACGGTCTCATTAGTACTAATTGAAAAGCTTCTATAGGAATAAAGACCCCTCTCAGTGTTGTTACCTCAACGTGGTTATATGGCTCAAGTGGTTGAGTGAGCAAGGGTCGTATAACGTCAGAATGTAAAAATCTTGTTCCCATACCGGCCCCACAAGTAAGAATCCACACTAAAAACAACGCCGACGTGTTTGTACCGTGCAAAGCGACCCGTAATAAATCCTAGTAGTTAAGTCTCCCTTGGGTCGGACAAAGCGCGACAACCCACTCGTTTGGTCAGAATTTCACTTAAGAAGGGAAGTCGAAACTAATCCGTAACAGATCGCCATCAAATTACCTTCCACTCCTACTCTCCGGTTCCGCTCACGTACACAAGAAACTGGACAAGGAGAAGAAGATCGGGCAATTCAACAATGACCCATCCGAAAACAACGGATAACCTCGCTACAGTAGCCATGAAGCTTATGAGAGGCTGCACGTACGTTGGGGTAATGCAAGAAAATAATCTTTCAAAGTCATTCCGCAAGGCCGCCATTTATATCCCGCTAGTTGTTAGGCGGTTCCAGGAAGTGCAGAGTCATTGAGTAAGCGTAATAATTAAAAGTCGTATAGTGGCCACAACAATTTACGGCAGCTGCCACAGGAGCAACTGCCAATTGAGGAAGGAGCGCCACGGCAATTTCGCAATGCCGATTACGAACTGAAATACATTTTATAAGCAACAACAATTATGCTGGTTGGATGAAAAATCAACGTAAAACTGAAAGCCTTCCCGGTTGCCGATTAATCGATTCGTTCGAACACGATTAGTGAACGATTTCCATAGGCACAGAAATCGATTAATCGCGATTTTCGATTAATCGCGATTTTCGATTAATCACGATTTTCGATTAATCGCGATTTTCGATTCATCGCGATTTTCCATTAATCGCGATTCTCGATTAATCGCGATTCTCGATTAATCGCGATTGTAGACTAATCTGCGATTAATCGATTTTTTCGATTTCCGACTTTTTCAGAAATCGATTAATCGATTTTCGATTTTCACAATTTTTGCCAGCCCTAATTCCCATTCTCCCGTGCTTGGTGCTTTATTGAAAATCCTTCTAGTTTGTGCCCGCAAGCGGGAGAATCTCTGATACCACCAGGGCACTATTTCTGAGGTTCTCCTCATGTGTCTGAAACGCACTTCGGATGCCCGTGCGAAGGGCTACCTACCGTTTCATAATAACATCTGAACAAAAATAAGTGACCTGTCCATATTTCTGATAAGCAAAGAAAAACGTATCTCTTCACACACGTAATTTAGGCCACTTCAAATGATTTGAACATGATATTACCATTGAATAAATAAGAGAAAGAAGATCAACGCTAATGTTAACAAGTGTAATCGTTTTAAGTAGCCCGGACGATCATTGGCCATCTAGTGTTTGGGTTGGAAGGCATTATTAACTAATAAGCAAGCAGATTTCTTTAAATGACTACAGACCATGTTGCCAAATTTGTAGGAGGTATATTTAAATGGTCATTAAGATTCAATGAACTGTATACTACGTATAGTTTACAGTCGTTGAGATTTTTCACTCAACGATACAGTTCATTGTTAAGAATGGAAGGAGATTATCTTACTTAAAATTGTTCCTACCATTGCAATTTGTATAATTATTATGAATTAGTTATCGTTCTTTGTATGTCAATGTCGATCACTTTTGGTTTTTGTCAACATGGTTATTTTCACTCGGAGATTCCGGGTTTATAAAATTCTCCGGACTTGTAAAATATAAAATTTCAATTTTATGAAAATGATAATACAAATTTGTTAAACTTATCTGACATGAAATTCTCGAATTACCGCGAGTGGAGTATTTGAAAACAGACGAATGTCGTTTAAAAACTATAAAAAAATGTAGAATGAAAATATGTAGTAGATATGGTTAGGTGTAAAGTATATCAATTTTTAATCGAAATACAAAACATTCACAAACATGTGAAATTCCTGCAAAATTATATTTAAGACGTAAGTTACGCGGAAATTAGATTTATTGAGACCTTAATTTAAATAACAAGATTGATAAAAGATTTAAACAATCTTTATCTTTAATCAATTTTAAGGAAAAGGATTAGAGATGAATCTAAATTCTAGAAACACTGTTTTCAACCAATTTCAAAAAGTTGGTTACTAAATTCGTCCGGATGTCTGTGTGTCTGTGCATTGGTCGATGTTACTATAGCCCCTAGAAAGGGGCTATAGATGTTACAGGTTTAGAAAGTTGGAAGTGGTGTCATCTTATAGGAAATTGTTTACTGATTCCAAATCTTTGCTAAATTTTTTGATCGGATCACCCGTTCGCCGTCGGGAAGCCATTAAAGTCAAAATATACGCCCTTGAATATCTGGAGAACGGCACATCCAATTATAAAAAGGAAAAAAACACGTTTCCTTTATTTTTGAAACCTATTGAGTCATATGATACGTAAACATCACCCTCACCTCCCTGTGGGGTGGAGCGGGGGTGAAGTTTGAAAACTTAAAGTGGAACACCTATTTTTATTGCACTTTTGATGGATTATCTATAAAAAACAATTCTCAAATTGCAAACTTCACCCCCAACTGCAACCCCTTTTTTGGGGGTGGAAGGGGGAGAAAAACGATCTTTTATTACTTTTTTTCCTCCAACATTTTTGCGTGATTTACAAATTGTCCGTCACCCTCTCCGCTTCCATCTCCCTTAAGGGTGGAAAGAAAAACAATGGCTCATTTGTGCAGAATCCGGTGTGCTTGTGTTTGAGGGGGAGGGGTAGTTATAGACATATATATTGTATATAATACATGCCATAATTAGGTACAGATTTGAAGTTGGTTGAAAGTAGAATTCTATGAGAATTGGCGCCTTTTGATACTTGTTCAAGGTAAAGTTGTGAATAAATCAAGAAAGACCCATTACACTATAGCCTCAGGAATCCAAAACTTAGAAATCATTTCACATAGAAATAATAAAATTGTGAACCACCTCAGATTAATTTATAATAAACAAGAATTAATTGAATTAGATTCGTTACCATTCAAAATACTTGAGTTTTCCAGATTTCAGATTATGTCAGTAAAAGTAGGTATTGTATATTATTTGTATGTACATTCCTATCCTAAACCCGAAAACATACCAATATTTTAGAATCTATCCCATGCGTAACTTGACCATTTATTTTTTGACTCAAAACGGGATAGTCCGGTCCGGGAGCCGGCAACCTTTTTTGCAATCAATTAATATACTTTTTATCTTCGTGAGCCGCTTTACTTTAACGAGAGGGTAAACTTTTTCCTCTGCGAAAATGTTCGCAAATGGGTCCTAAGGGGTGCACAGGGGTAAAACACGTTGATTTGGAAATGACAAGAAATGGATGAATATCATGGGAAAACGGCCCAATTAATTTGTGGGACAAAGTGGGCATTTAATTATGCAAATATTTACTAAAAGCTACAGGAAAAAAATCAGCTTGATATTCATTATTTTTGTTAATGTAGTAATACCTACATATCTTCAGATGGGGACACTCTTGATGGACTCATTTTTGTTGTAGGACAAATGTCATTTTGAATTATGTACTTACAAAAAAACTTAACAGTTAGCTAAAAAATTAACTGTTATTAATCAATTTTTTGTAATTACCACATCAACGTGTTTTACCCCTGCGCACTCCGTAGGACCCATTTGCGAAAATTTTCGCAAAGGAAAAAGTTTGGCGTCTCGTTAAAATAAAGCCGCTCACGAAGTATAAAAAGTATAATTGATTGCAAAAAAGGTTGCCGGCTCCCGGACCAGGACATCGGTTTGCATTTGCAAAATGTACGGGAACGATTTAATCAAAATCTGGACGTAAAGAGTGAAATAATGTTGTCAAATGGCAGTAAAAGTACCTGGCTTCTCTAAAGAAAAACAATATTGACTTCTACCCACTTTTTTCGATTTTAAATGCCTCAAACTCTTTCCTCATTTTCCATGTTTACAACTTCAATTTTTTTGTTAAAAATAAAAAGAACTAAAAAGAACTAGTGCACTTAATTCAGAAAAGAAAGAACTTTCAAATGACGTATGAATTGCCCCATTATCCCTATTTAAATTATAGCGCTAAGGGATGAAATCATTTCCGGGTTGAAAATCATGGCAAAAGTTGTGCCCTTTGATATAAAAATTCGCAAAGAAAAAAGATTTCTAACCAGAAACCCATCTGATACCTGTATATAAATTGGTCAAAATGTCCACCGTTATGTTCACGACACAATTCCACTTTGTTCCAAATCCAATTGTCGAACTCTTTTTCCAGAGTTTCAGGTGTAATTCGTTCAAGTTTCCGCTGTAATTGCTGCTTATAGTTCGTCCAATGTATGGACACAGAATAAAACACTAGTGAAACAGAAGCGACACTTTGCTAAATACGTGTTACACATTTTCTTATCGCGCGAACTAACAGCTCCGCCTTCTGTGGTGTAGAATAGAGCGAGCGAATTGATACATTATACATTTCAGCGTATGTACCTAGCGGTGCCCGGTGCGTTGAACTCTTATTGCGAGAATTCTATCGGAATTAGTTTTACGGTGAACCGCTTATCATATGCGAAAATGTATGGCAAATATTTTTCGTTTATGACATTTTTTCATACGATTTCAAATTTAGAAAATAAATGAGAAAAACTACAAATGAGTCCTCTTTTTACTAGCCTTACTAATGACAAAACAGACAAAGAAGGTTAGGTACACTACAATGGGCGTGGTTGCGTCGAGGAGACCGCCTTGTGATGGCAACATAGCTTCAAAGGTGCCGACGGAGACTGTCGCTTCTGTCTCACTAGTGTTTTATTCTGTGGTATGGAGGCGGTTTCCAAAACGTTGAACAGAAAAATATAACAGAGTTACATCTGGAAAACTGGGAATCATAATCCTTTGGTAATTAAACAATTTTCAAATCGATTAACAATTCGTTTCTTATGGTTAGCAAACACTCGATAAGGAATATTAATCTCGGGGTGCCCTTTCATAAACTGCTCTCGACAGCAGCAGTTCAACTCGCCAATCCAACACCGTAAAAAACACTACGCGCGAAATTCAAACTGTCATCAGTATTAGAGAATCACCCGGTATTATTTATTACATAGAAAATTATATTATGGGGTATAATATATAGATTTCCGGTATTTTTTTAAATTATTTAGTAGATTCAGGCAAAAATATTAGCACCCTGTCCGCTAATTTTCGCGCTGTTTGTCAAAACGAGACAATTCTGCGTCCCGGGGTTTTTTTCGGGTACATCGGGACGGAGTACCGAAAAAAGGGACAGCCCCGTTCAAAACGGGTCATAGGGTCACGTTACCCATACCCGATAAACAAAATAGAGGCCTTTTACCTTTTCAAGAATTATATCCCTAGGGCGGCAGCCCAGCGTCATTTTAGGTAGCGATAAAAGCGCGTCTGCAAATCATATCCACTACGTTGCAGATGATGCAAAATATAAGAGCATAAAAATGGTCGCAAGTTCGCTGAACCTGGGGATAACAATAACATGTTCAAATTGTGCATAAAAAATCACTGTTTTAAAGCGACGTTTTTCATTTGTCCTTTTGATTCGTAAAAGAATTATACGCGCTCAAATCACTTTAAAACAGTGATTTGCAGGCGCACTTTTATCACTACCTAAAATGACGCTGGGCTGGCGCCCTAATACGCTAATCCATAAAAATGATATACATATTATGTTTGATAAGTATTCTGCGTTCTCACTTCCCAGACGTACAAAGATTGCAACTTTTGATTGGCCAAAACAGCATTTCGATAAGTAACTTTTATAGTTTTGAGTATAGAGCGTTTTTTTAATGTTTTGAATCTGCGTAGTCACAAACGCAGATACCTATGTAAAAATTTGCATAGGTCCATTTTTTTTTGGAACACTACGTAATTTTACTTTGTACCTACTCGGGAAGTAAAAAGCGGAGTTACGTTCCTAAAATTGCTTAAATTCAAAATATTTTTTTCGTAATTCGACCAAAAATTCTTATTTTGTCTTCCAAAGACATAAACTTTCTCTTCAACTTTGGTGTTTTATTTTTAGCCATCTCCGAAATTAATATGTAATTTAGTTTTTAACAATCATTAACGTATGAAGAGATTATTTCTGTTATGAGATCATTAAATCTTTACACACGTGAACACATGAATAAGCATGTACTGGTGACACAGTGAAATAGATACCTTATTTTTGTTTCATTAGCAGTATCATTCTATAAATAGAATGTACTCTAATATTATCAAGTAAAATCGACAACGTTGTTGAGTTTAAAAACAGGTAGAAAGGAAACTACACATTTTACCAAGTCTAGTTTTAAACACTCACGCAAGGATTACTTGGAAAACTTGCAAAAATTACAATAAAATGCGTATGCAACCGGCATTGCGCGATTACACTTTTTCCCATATGGTTGAACTTCTTTCTCTTATTTATTCAATGATATTACTTTATCTACAGACATAAATATGTAGTTTTTTAGCTGGCATGATCAATAGACAACTCCGTTTCTCCACAACAAGATGTACTTTAAACTTTTACTTATTTTTTCCATAATGTGTGTCATTAGAGCAGGTAAGCGTCTGCTGATGATCTTGAAGGTTTCATTTTATTGAGCGAAACGTTGCTAAAGTCGACCAAATGTAAAAAAAAATTCGAAATTGGTAGTGGGTGAACTAAAGGTGCGAATGTTGCACGGGTGACGCGAATTCAGACGTTTTTTTAAAGCGGAGAAAAGCTGAAACGCGTTTTCTTTTCGAATAGAAAGTGAAACTGAAGAGCCCATGTCACAGAATAGTAGTAGACAGCCAGGTAACTTTTGTGTTTACAGGAGAAATTGCTCAGCGTTCTTTCGAGTCCCTTTCCTGTGTTCGTTGCAACGTGACGTGGAACGGTGTTTGCCGCTATGGACCAATCGAACAATGTACATCGTATTTGAACACTATAGTACCAAAGTGTGTTCAATACAAACATACTAACGGTAAAAAATTGCTAATAATATAATAATTCGCTAAACACGGGGCATTTTTCAGCAAATGGGCAATCATTTCTAATAAAAGGATGCGATTATGATTACGTCCACGAAAACAGAACGGCATGCGAGAGGTTAACTTGCAATATCTCCAATTCCACAGACTGTGAACAATGTGCCACACCATTTTGCAACTATAAGTCCCTTCAGTGGCGTCAGTATACTTATCTTTAGCAATTTTACAGTACAAATACCTTTTGTTAAATGTTGATATTTAGTTTCAAACTTGGGAAAAATAAATAACTTAAGTCAAACTATCCTATCCGAATTTGAATCTGACACCGCTTAAGTATAAATTAATTTACAATTATTGACAAATTTATTACAAGCAACAGAACAAAGCTCAATCACATTCGATCACAAAACTACGGATAAATTCCTATTACATCCCAAGAACCTATTACCTACTTCAAATGCGTCTGCAGGAGAATCTTTTCTGTAATTTAGAGTTTACACACATTACTTCATTTTGAAACCTATGCACAGCTATTGTAACAGAATATATGTATAGGCGACGTTTAATCGAGATTATGTGTGTTTCGTTCAGAAATGACATAAATATCTATTTTAGGCGACTATTACATAAACAGTTGTTTTACGTATCTTTTGAAAACCGTAAAGTATAACTTTTTTTTTGACATCTGTCATAAACAACTTTACGGCCGCATTTACTTTACAACCGCTTTTACTTTACTTTACGGCCGCTACAATCACTTTTACGTTGTCAGGTAACTGTCACTGTCAAAATTATGAAATTGATTTTTAAATTAAAGTTTATATCTTTTTGTGATAGTCGCCTAAAAATGTTGTGTGTATCTCAGTTAAAAGTTCTTTTTTAGCCTCATCTGATTTGCTAGCCTCGGCTTTCGCCTCGGCTGCAATCATCAGATTCGGCCAAAAAAGATCAATTTTACAGCCTTGATACACAAATAACTATTTTAGGCGACTACTACATAAACAGTTGTTATACGTATCTTTTGAAAACCGTAAAGTATAACTTTTTTTTGACATCTGTCTTTAACAACTTTACGGCCGCATTTACTTTACAACCGCTTTTACTTTACTTTACGGCCGCTACAATCACTTTTACGGCCGCTACAATCACTCTGCAAGTGGCATGTTGTCAGGTAACTGTCACTGTCAAAATTATGAAATTGATTTTGAAATTAAAGTTTATATCTTTTTGTGATAGTCGCCTAAAAATGTTGTGTGTATCTCAGTTAAAAGGTCTTTTTTAGCCTCATCTGATTTGCTAGCCTCGGCTTTCGCCTCGGCTGCAATCATCAGATTCGGCCAAAAAAGATCAATTTTACAGCCTTGATACACAAATAACTATTTTAGGCGACTACTACATAAACAGTTGTTATACGTATCTTTTGAAAACCGTAAAGTATAACTTTTTTTTGACATCTGTCATTAACAACTTTACGGCCGCATTTACTTTACAACCGCTTTTACTTTACTTTACGGCCGCTGCAATCACTTTTACGGCCGCTACAATCACTCTGCAAGTGACATGTTGTCAGGTAACTGTCACTGTCAAAATTATGAAATTGGTTTTTAAATTAAAGTTTATATCTTTTTGTGATAGTCGCCTAAAAAATGTTGTGTGCATCTCGGTTAAAAGTTCTTTTTTAGCCTCATCTGATTTGCTAGCCTCGGCTTTCGCCTCGGCTGCAATCATCAGATTCGGCCAAAAAAGATCACTTTTACAAACCTTGATACACAAATAACTATTTTAGGCGCCTATTACATAAACAGTTGTTTTACGTATCCTTTGAAAGCCGTAAAGTATAACTTTTTTTTTGACATCTGTCATAAACAACTTTACGGCCGCATTTACTTTACAACCGCTTTTTGTTGTCCAGGTGATGGAGCAAAGCACTCAGTAAGTGACATGAATAATCAATATTTGTCAGGTAACTGTCACTGTCAAAATTATGAAATTGATTTTTAAATTAAAGTTTATATCTTTTTTTGATAGTCGCCTAAAAAATGTTGTGTGCACCTCGGTTAAAAGTTCTTTTTTAGCCTCATTTGATTTGTTAGCCTCGGTTTTCGCCTCGGCTGCAATCATCGGATTCGGCCAAAAAAGATCACTTTTACAAACCTTGATACACAAATAACTATTTTAGGCGGCTATTACATAAATTGTTGTTTTACGTATCTTTTGAAAGCCGTAAAGTATAACTTTTTTTTTAACATCTGTCATAAACAACTTTACAACCTCTTTTTTTGTCCAGGTGATGCAGCAAAACACTCTGTAAGTGACATGAATAATCAATATTTGTCAGGTAACTGTCACTGTCAAAATTATGAAATTGATTTTTAAATTAAAGTTTATATCTTTTTTTGATAGTCGCCTAAAAAATGTTGTGTGCACCTCGGTTAAAAGTTCTTTTTTAGCCTCATTTGATTTGTTAGCCTCGGTTTTCGCCTCGGCTGCAATCATCGGATTCGGCCAAAAAAGATCACTTTTACAAACCTTGATACACAAATAACTATTTTAGGCGGCTATTACATAAATTGTTGTTTTACGTATCTTTTGAAAGCCGTAAAGTATAACTTTTTTTTTAACATCTGTCATAAACAACTTTACAACCTCTTTTTTTGTCCAGGTGATGCAGCAAAACACTCTGTAAGTGACATGAATAATCAATATTTGTCAGGTAACTGTCACTGTCAAAATTATGAAATTGATTTTTAAATTAAAGTTTATATCTTTTTGTGATAGTCGCCTAAAAAATGTTGTGTGCACCTCGGTTAAAAGTTCTTTTTTAGCCTGATCTGATTTATTAGCCTCGGCTTTCGCCTCGGCTGCAATAACCAGATTCGGCCAAAAAAGATCACTTTTACAACCTTGATACACAAATAACTATATTTTCTACAAACATCAAAAAATGACAAGGTTTGCGCATTGATAACAATACCTTTGTTTCACTTTCCTACGTACCATGACACCGTGCGCGAAATGCTTATTTCGCGCACTGAATGTAAAGTATATCTATGAGAGTTTTGTATTTTAACGTTAAAATAATTGTCTACTTTTTCACGTTTGTAGAAAAAATTTTGTTTGCAACTCGTGCGCGAAATGCCACTTTGGTGATCGAGAACTGATTTTTTTAACGAGGCGCAGTTGGTAGGTGTAGTCCTCTTCGTCAGCTTCAGTGTCTAGGGAGTACGGGGGAATGGTAGTAGAGGATAGCGTGCAGTGGTACCACGGATGGGGGTTAGGTAAAAAAAAACGAAAAACAAAACGGAAGAAAACCCTAGAAATAAAGATACCCCGGAAGAAAACCCCCCCAAACATTATTATTATAGATGGCTGTGAATAAATATAATAAATATACAAAGTTTGGAAATAAAAGTAATGCTAAACTTAAACGTACATTGCCACTAAAGCGTCTAGGTTATTTGCAGGTTTAGTACATTTTTTCCAATTGATACTTTTTCACTATTTGATACCTTATCTTATTACAGTTTTGTAATATTGATGTAAAATATAATGCAATATAAATCTAAAGTATATGTTATCATATTATTTATTCAGCGTTTCATTTGGCGCAAATGACAATCTTCATCAACAACAAAATTTATTCACAGCCATCCATAATTATTTGTCGGGTTTTTTTTCCGGGGGTTTTTTTTCCGGGTTTTTTTTTCCGGAGGATTCTTATCCTAGATTCCCTAGGATGGTGGGAGGATTAAGATATCGGGATGCAATCTGCTTGTGAATGGCCGAAGGAATGTTGAAGGTTTCAGCAGCATATGTAACATGTTTATCCTTCTTGAACAGTTTGGCAAATGCAAGTTTGCTCTTGCGGAAGGCTGCTGATATGGTATGGCCCAACTCCTGTAACGCAGTGGTGGAATACAGACTGGTTAGGTTAGCACCTTTCCTCGGCCCCTTAAAAATCTAAAAAACTATATAACATTGGATTAAATTCATATAAAATGATTGAATTTTGAAGAAAGTATAATCCTCTAAAACTTTCTCGGTGACTAATTTTCTGTGGGATGAAGATCTGAGTCTGAGGCGCTGTAGACAGAAGTTTGACGAAAAATGTGTTGCAAAAGGTTTTTTTTTCTCATTAACGGCTTTAATTTTATATTGGTAAATATTTTTTGTACCCCTTACTGAGATATAGGTGAAAAACAAAAAATAGGGAAAAAAGGAGTTTCTTTATTAACCTGAAAAAAGGGACCTTCCGCCCCCGTCTCCTTCACTGTTCCGCTACCGCTAGGATCAAGGGCTTTTAGTATGTTATACTACTCTACTAGGTACCCCAAACAACGTACCATAGTTGGTCTTTTCACTTATTGACTTTCCTTCTGGAATCATTCGTTGACTGGGCTAAATATACGTAATGTTTTCCACACAACAAGTAGAAAACGGCAATTAATACGACCGAAGCGCTGAAGATGATCCTTACTCTTCTCAAAAGCTGAAATACTGAAACAAGGCCTATATGAATGAAGGCCCTCTCTCGCAATGGTAAGCACTGCGGACCTGCAGATTTTTGAGCAAATGCCAAAACCGGTAAGCATTTCGATAAAATTAAGATATCAAAAAGCGAAATTTACAACGTAACAGAGATAAACAAATCAATGAGATTAACTAATTACGAAACAAATAAAGCACTAGAACCGCGATGCCCTTGAATAAAGCGACACGTGGTGATCATGCCAAAATTGCATTTTTAATGACGCTCTAGGTTTCTTTTTCGGGCTGAACCCTTTTACAATTAAAGCCTGCCTCACCGACGGATTTCAAGAAAGGAAATATCCATATCTTTATGCTCTCCGATAGCCAAGCGTCCCACTATAGTGTCCGGTTCCTAGTCCATGACTCTGTAATATTTAACCTCTGTCTAACCACATTCATGTGATGAAAAATGTTTAAAATGAAACGACCTCTCTTAATTAAGTAAAAAAATGGCGTAATATTGGCGTGTTGAATATTACGGTGTGATGGGTGTTTTTAATTTAATCTGTGTATTTTACGGAATATGTTACGCTCGCAGACAATGTGTATTGAAAGGTTTTGTGATCGCACCCTTGTATGCGGTCCCGCAGTGCATTTAGAAGGGTGGAACGTTAGCAAATTTTGTTAGGGGTTTGGAAAGGTCGGTGTTCCAGTTCAAAGTTCCATTGAATGTTTACTCCAAGGTAGGTAACATCATGAGAGTATTGGTGATGTGCCTAGGTACTAGGCGCCCGTTATCGTCGTGTTGTTGACGACTGTAGTGTTGGTGGCGAAAGAATATTGTTTGTGTTTTTTGTGGATTGTGTTGCATTCTCCAGCGGTCAGACCGGTTGAAGAATTGTGTGAGTGTGGATCAGGCTATGTGAGTGTCTCTGATGAACAGCCCAGAATGCCGTTTCGTATGCAAAAAGAGCGCTTAAGGTATTTCGTGGTTGTAACGAGTCGTACGTACCTGTATATGATTTGAAGAAGTGTTTCGAGGGGTGAACCCCGTGGCACTCTTTCCAGTGGCACGAATTGAAGGGAGCTATTGTTAGGTAGATGATCTGAAGAAGTGGTACGAGGAGTTAACCCTGTGGCACTCCGGCCGGATGGGAACTATTGTCTCCTACCTTAACTCTAACCGAGCGGTTTAAGAGGTGGGAGAATAGGAACTATATCATTAGGTCGGTAATTTCAATGGACCATGTGTATGGTAACCGATCGAATTTTGAGACTCGATATGAACGATGAAGCGTATGCGTATCTGGAATCTGGATGATCGTTAAAACCCTCCAAGATCATTTGAGGGTTTGAGGCTCGCTGGTATGTGTAACACCTACAGATAGTGTATCTGTAGACCGTCTACATAAATGGGATCTATCCAGACCCAGAGGAGGTGGGAATGGAACCAGTTCAATGCAAAGTTATCATTTCAACATTCGCACTAGTAACCAAGCCATCGGTACTGCTTTTGAGAAAGCGTATCACATCTAACAGGGGAACCAAACAAGTTTACGATTTTCAGAAATTATCGGGGCTAATTTGTCTCGATTTTAAGCAAGCATTCGTACTCCATACAGATCGCAGCAGTACCGCATTCAAACCCAGACTGACAGAGAGAATTACCTACAAGGGGAGCGTCCTCAATCCTACGGAAACCATCGAACAAGAGTGTCTCGCAGATATGTGGAAGATCGAAAGATTATGGGGTTACTTGAAGAGTTCCCTGTTCAAAGTCGCCTCTCTTCCGTATGAGAATCTAGCCCTTTCATCACAAAGATTGCGGTCGACTTTCCCAGGACTCGTAACTCACGCAGATGGTTGAAGTTTCCGGAAGTTGGATAGTTCGCTATTTTCCTTGGACTGTAGTCGAAGTGTTGTTTACCATGGGTATTGTAAAGATGTACCTATACAGCAGGATTGTCCATCAATTGCATTTACTTGAGGTAGCAGATTCCAAAGCGCTGTATTGGAGGGTGGTGACTAGAGAGGGGGAGTCAGCATAAAATGAGATTGCCCAAAAATGAGAAAAAGATGAGGACATGGGCCAAGGCGTAACAATATATCAATAAGCCGATCAACTGAAAATTTTGTAGCCGACTGAGTCATTCTAGTAACAGGTGTAGATCATTGGGTGTAGATCATTCGCTCACCTGCTTCTTGTGGACAGTTTGCCATTTTTGGTTGTTACTCCTGGGTTTGGATTGCTCATACGGGTCAATATTACTCTAGGAAAAGGTTTGGCTTCGGGAAACAGTATAGTTTAGCCCACTTGTAGCCTTGGTTGCAGCAGGCGATAGATAAGCGAGGCCCTCTTCTCTATGATTACCGATGCCGTTAAGGATCCACTCTATTTTTTTTTCTGTACGTATTTCTTCCAGATTTTGATAGACAAAAAAGTCCTTTTGGCTCCTGTTTTGGTCCCATTCGTAGACAAAGATACGGTCTCATTGGTACTGGAAAGCTCGTATAGGAATTAAACTCCTCTCAGTGGTTGTATGACGCGAGTCACCAAGGGTCCGTATAACGTCAGAATGTAAAAATTCTGTTCTCATGCAAGCCTCACAAGTGACAATACACACTAAAAACTGTTAAGTTTCTCCAGATTTCGGAGACCTTCTCGTGGAGCGGTTGCAGGGTAAAAAAAAAAAACATTTACCTGCAACCGCTTCACGAGAAGGTCTTCGAAATCTGGAGAAACTTAACAGTTAATTTAACATTGGAGTTAATTTTCATACACTAAAAACAACACCCACGTGTTTGTACCGTGCAAAGCGACCCGCAATAAATCCTGGTGTTGAGTCTCCCTTGGGTCGGACAAAGCGCGACAACCCACTCGTTTGGTCAGAATTTCACTTAGGGAAGTCGAAACTAATCCGTAACAGACCGCCATCAAATCACCTTCCACGTGCCAACCAGAGACATACTCCTACTCTCCGGTTCCGCTCACGTACACAAGAGACTGGACAAAGAGAAGGAGATCGGGCAATTCAACAATGACGACCACAGCGCCAATAATCAACAACGGACTACTTCGCAACAGTAGGTACGTATGAAGCTTATGAGAGGCTGCACGCACGTTGACAGCTGTTTATTTTCCAAACAACTGTGTCGGCTTTGGGGAGGGAGTCCATGTTAATTCAAGCGCCAGGTGAGTAATTAGAAGTGGTTTAATGGCCACAAAAATTGACGGCAGCTGTCACAGGAGCACCGAGCAACTGCCAAATGTCGAAGGAGCGCCACGGCAACTCCGCCATGCCGATTACGAACTGGAATACACTATACCGGGTGCTGATCCGGCCGCTCGGTAATAGCATTTTACATGTAAAATCTTGTCTATGCAATTTCCTGCTCCCCTAATTGTTTTAGGGCCAAAACATAAGAGTACAAAAATTTTCAAAACTAAAAATACTACCTGAATGGTATATTCTTTCCGAGCAAAATTGTACTGTAAGAAAGAAAATGAAGAAATAAATGTTGAATAAGAATGTGCAAAAATCGCATTGCCATGACGGTGGTAATGGCAACTTCCAGTACTAATGAAAACGTCAAAATTCTACACTTGTTCATAACGCAATTATTTTTAAAAGCATGGCAATGTGATTTTTGCAAACTCTAATTCAACATTTAATTCTTCATTTTCTTTCTTACAGTACAATTTTGGTCGGAAAGAATATACCAGTCGGGTAGTATTTTTAGTTTTGAAAATTTTTGTACTCTTATGTTTTGGCCCTAAAACAATTAGGGGAGCAGGAAATTGCATAGACAAGATTTTACATGTAAAATGCTATTACCGAGCGGCCGGATCAGCACCCGGTATAAGCAACAACAATAATTATGGTGGTTGGATGAAAAATCAATGTAAAACCGAAAGGCTTCCCAATTGCCTCAGTGTTGTCGGCATGATTCCCATTTTCCCGTGCTTTGTGCTTTATTGAAAATCCTTCCAGTTTGTGCCCGCAAGTGGGAGAATCTCTCATACCACCAGGGCACTATTTCTGAGGTTCGCCTCACGTGTCTCAAACGCACTTCGGATACCCGTGCGAAGAGCTACCTACCTTTCCATAATAACATCTGAAAAAAAATATGTGACGTGTCCATATTTCTGATAAGCAAAGGAAAACGTATCTCTTCACACACGTAATTTAGGGCACTTCAAATGATTTGAACATGATATTGCTTTATCTACAGGCATAAATAGGTAGTTTTTTAGGTGACATGATCAATAGACAACTCAGTTTCTCCTCAACAAGATGTACTTTAAACTTTTACTTGTTTTTTCCGTAATTTGTGTCATTAGAGCAGGTAAGCGTCTGATGATCTTGAAGGTTTCATTTTATTGGGCGAAAAGGGAAGCGTTTTCATTTTTTTTTTTCCTATAAAAGTCGACAAATTTAACAAAAAATTCGAAATTGGTAGTTGGTGAACGTGCGAATGTTGCACGGATGACGCGGATTCAGACGTTTTTTTAAAGCGGAGAAAAGCTGAAACGCGTTTTCTTTTGGAATAGAAAGTGAAACCGATGATTCTATGTCACAGAATAGTGTTTTTGGCACCGGCAGCCAGCTAACTTTTGTGTTTACAGGACAGGTTCAGTCTCCTTCCATGCAACTTTACTGTGTTAATTGCAACGTGACATGGAAATGGAACAGTGTATGTCCTTCTGGACCATTCGAAAGTTGTGTAACGTTTTCGAATCGTACAATACCAATGTGTGTTCAATACAAACAAACTAACGGTAAAAAATTGCTAATAATACAATAATTCGCCATACACCGGGCATTTTTCAGCAAATGGACAATCGTTCCTAATAAAAGGATGCGGTTTTGAAAACTTATATCTAAACAAAAGGGCGTGCGAAGAAGTACGGTTCTTTGACGACAAGATCACAGAATGTCAACAATGTGCCACACCATATTGCAACTATAGGTTCAATCGTTATTAATCGTTAGCAATTTTACAGTACAAATACCTTTTGTGTAATGTTGTTGATTTATGTAGTTTCAAACTTGGGAAAAATAAATAGGGAGTTATTGCACGCGTTATGAACCTTTTCCCTTATTAACGTAAGCCTTATTTTAATATGTACGCGTGCGCAAAAGATTTTATTAAATAAGGGAACCTTAATAAAATACTGCCTTCCCTTATTTACGACCGAATACGGTAAGAATTTAAGGTGACGTTATTTTCATTCCTAAAAGCGTCAGCTGTTAATAATCCTAACCTACAAAGTTTATTAACATTTGCGTTTGAGAGGGAAAACTTATTTCATAATAAATAAAATGCACACGAGCCGTAGAAGTGCAATTCCAAAGCTCTGTATTGGAGGGTGGTGACTAGAGAAGGGGAGTCAACATAAAATGGGATTGCCCAAAGAGGAGAAAGACATAGGCCAAGGAGATTTGAGTGGTTTTAACAAAATGACCAAATCATCAAAAAGTGTTTCAGAGCGATTGCAGGGTGTAACACTGAACCAACGTCTACTAGAT
Source organism: Pyrocoelia pectoralis (assembly GCA_036250285.1). Lineage (NCBI taxonomy): Eukaryota > Metazoa > Arthropoda > Insecta > Coleoptera > Lampyridae > Pyrocoelia > Pyrocoelia pectoralis. The sequence goes on from CM070083.1 coordinate 8,197,385, forward strand.
ATACTAATACAGTCCCTGTACTAGAGTCCTGTAAAAATTTTAGTTCTGATTTATCTAACCAACAGAATTGAGTAAAGGACATATAGAAGAGTCAAAAAAAGTTGGGTAGACATCACCATATTCTGGACCAGGTTTTCTAGACGCCATTTTCTAAAATGGCAGATACGCATTTGATTGTGCATATATTTCCGCCCCTGTGACAGTTGCATTCTTCATTTTGGTGTCTAAATATATGTTTTTAAGGACGAGGAATCGATTAAGATGGTTTGCGAAGTTAACCGGATGCCATTTATCAAAATGGCCGACACCAATTTTCTGGTGTGTACATTTTTGCTCCCCTGGCAGTCATACTCGTCATTTTGGTGTCTAAATATATATTTTAAAGGACAAGGAATTCATTAAGATAGTTTGTGAAGTTTCCTGATAGCTATTTCTTAAGGAAAATCAGTACTATAAGTTTTACAGGACTCCTCTGTTACTGCATTCAGAAAACAACTTACTTCAAGCAACTAATTTACTTGCATTAGTACATTTATTTGGCTTATTTTTTATTGTGCGACATTTCCGGAAATTTCATTGAGAAAAGTACTTTTTATTTGACTGAGTTTGTCTTTATTAATTTTTTTTTAAATAGGTAAACTAACACTGATGAAAACGGATGATCAACAAAGGATGTGAATGAGACCGGCAACTCTTCGCCAAGAAAAACGAAATGTTTTGTTTGACATGAAGAAGTGCGTTATTTTTCAAGATGTGGACAGTAACAAAACTGTTACCACAGTTAATTGAAGAAACAGAGAACAAGAAGCGGCCGCTATATAAGAGATGTTGTGTTTGTGTATCATGTGGCAAACCAGTACCTACTATAAAAAGTATACTTTAAAAAAATTTCTCGCAAAAATAGCAGCAGCAAATGCTAATAGCAAAGTGTTGGTAAGTGAAGATAAACATGTCAGTGAAGAAATCTACAGGAAAACAAGATCATTTGTTGTACTACGAGAGCCTCCTTCATCAATCGTGCACCCAACAATATATTCGATGTATTGTCTGTGGGCATCAAAGTCATAATGGTGTCAAGGACAAATTTCGTGTAACCCATAATATCCTTCTTTAAGCTTGGGACCTATAATTTCCATTACTTTCAAATGCCACAATTTTGGTGAAATAGTTTTCTGTTTTTTAACACCTTGTCACAGCATATTCATATTTTCTTAAATATGCTTCCAAACAAACTTTGTGGTACGTTAAATCAGCACCAAACACTTGAGTATCTTATTTAGATCTGCCACACGGGTATCATATCATCTTGAAAATAGATTGCTGCAGATTAAAAAATTTTTGCTCGTTCAGTTTCACTTACACGAAATTTGTCCCTGACACAATTATTACTTTGAATGCAGACAGATAATACGTCGAATATGTGTTGGATGCACCGTTGATGAAAGAGGCTCTCGTGGTACACGTGATGATCTTGTTTTCCTGGAGATTTCTTCACTGGCATGTTTATCTTCACTTTCCAGCACTTCACTATTAGCATTTGCTACTGCCATTTTTTCGAGAGATTCTTTAAAGTGCCTATACATTTTATAGCACTATGGTTTGTCACATGATACACAAACACAACATCAGAAGCCACACTTTCAGTCTGTTTGCAACTATGTCATCTCTTATAGCGGCTACTTCTTGTACTCTTTTACTTCCATTAACTGTGGTAACAGTCTTGTTACTGTCTACCGCTTGACAAAAAACGCACTTCTCCATGTCAAACAAAACATTTCGTTTTTCTTGGCGAACAGTTGCCAGTCTCATTCCCATCCTTTGTTGATCATCCATCTTCATCAATGTTAGTTTACATACAAAAAGAAAAAATTAAAGAAGACAAACTCAAATGAAAAGTACTTTTCTCGATGAAATTTCGTTCCCACAATAAAAAAAATGCCAAATAAATACACTAAAGTAAATTAGTTGCTTGAAGTAGGTAAGTTGTTCTCTAAATGCAGTAATAAAGGAGTCCTGTAAAACCTTTAGTACTGATTTCCCTTAATAAATAGCTATCAGGCAACTTCACAAACCATCTTAATGGATTCCTTGTCCTTAAAAGCATATAATTAGGCACCAAAATGATGAATATCACTGCCAAAGGAGCAGAAATGTAAGCACAAGAAAATCGGTGTCGGCCATTTTGGAAAATGGCATACGGTTAATTTCGCAAACCATCTTAATCGATTCCTTGTCGTTAAATAATGAAGGTGACTGTCACTGGAGCGGAAATATGTGCACAAAACAAATGCGCATCGGCCATTTTAGAAAATGGGGTCTAGAAAGCCTGGTCCAGAATATGGTGATGTCTACCCAACTTTTTTTGACTCTCCTATATGTCCTTTACTCAATTCTGTTGGTTAGACAAATCAGTACTAAAATTTTTACAGGACTTTAGTACTGGGACAGGAGTATACGTCCCTTACATCCCATCTGCAACTGTAAGGTAACTCTGATGTTAATTGTATTTTTCGATGACCTTTTCAAGGGCTTCTTGCTTTGGGTTTACTTGCTCTATACCTGTTGCTTCAAAAGGACTGGTTTGGTCAAGGCTGCCTTAGGTAGTTCTGAGTTCATGTACAATTGTACACTCTTATTCGAGTCCCCATGCTACGAACCCTTGGAAAGCAGAAAATGGATGAATTCACTCAAAGAAAGGCTTCAAACGGGATTTTATTCTTTTGGACAACATTTTGCACTTGAAATGGGAGTTGTTTACATCATTTTTATTGAATTAATCAATTTAACTTGTCTAAAACGTATCTACCATGGTTTCAATATGAGTTAAATCAAAAAGTACAGATTAGGAGGAGATAAGTGCTTTAGTATCTCGTAAATCTTCCAAAAATTTTAAACCTTATCTATCAAGGTAAGCCTTATATCATGTGGTGGTAAAAACAAAACACTTAAAATGAAATTTTTACATCAATATGTAGATTAATGTAATCAATTGACTTGTGCACAAAGTCAGAAAGATCGTCCACAGAGCTCTTTTTCCGTCACTGTCACGCCTGCATCTCGAAATCATTGGGCGATCCCTTGCCACCTAATTCTCCCACAATGCACAAGCAGTTGTTATCAACCTTCCTTCAGCCCATATTCTCTGCTGGCCACGACTTTCTTCCATTCCATTTCGCCATCATTTTTTCTGTTTTCTACAAGTATCTGAAAGAAGGCAAGATATCTTCCGTATTGGGCGTTCTATAGACGCCACAGATAGATCCGTAATGCAGAACTTTGCACCGTTGTAAACGAATACACTCATTTAGGGCTCGCCAGATGTATTTTATTGCACTCTAACTATAAACAGTGAACAACAAAAGGATTATCCCTTCACACAGAGATTTACGATATACTTATGTCGGTTCCTTCTTTGTCTATAAGCTCGTCAACCCCTATCTATAATACATACCTACGTGTCTATTTTCGTACTTTATTGCAGATCAAGCGCTAAAAATCTTATGGTGGTTGAATTAAGCCACCCATAATTTTTGAATAAAATGTAATGATTAATATAAAATTAGTTTGAAGCAATTCTCCGTCTTCAATTTATTGACAGTGAAACAATCTGGTTCAGCCGTGTGTTGTGGGATCAAATAATTATTAGGTATTAAATGTGTCTTATAACGTTAACGTTACCAACAGTACGACGTTACAATAATATGAATTATCGATCGGTAGGTAGGTAAACAATAAGTCCGTAACGTGTGTTTCAGTGTTTCGATTTTACATTATTATTATTATTATGTACTTCGATTGTCATCAATACTCAGGCCAAGCCTGGTTAACTAATCGCACGGATCGAAATCAAGTAACGATTAGTCCTACTAATACATATATCTATACAATATAAATTTGAAGTTGCTGTTAAAAAGTGAACATACTAAATACTATACACATATTACGTTCATTAAATTAAATGACGTTGATAAAACCAACGCTGATCACATTTTAGATAATGTCTTTGTTTGAGAAGCCTCGGTGTATTTGATCCCAATTTGTAAAAGCCACGTCCCGTCGACCCTCTTTCCGCGAAGGCATTAACATGAACGCAGCGTCGCGCATCAATAACAAAAAGAGACCCTATATTCCTAGGTTTCTCCGTTGGCGTCACTTATTCGTGACTTAGTGACTTTTTATAGAAAAGAAAAAATGAACATAATATGTATGTTTTGAAAAAGTGTTATGGTTATTGTGTAAGCGTTTTTTGTTGTTTAGCTCGAAAATTATTATTATTATTATTATTATTATTTATTAATTCACACTTACATAGTGGTACTTACAATAATTAAATTTATGGGGATAACATCCAACCATAAATTTATTTTTTAGGAATCATAAGATTAAAACAAAATTATCTAATATTTATGATTATGAATGAAATTAAATTAATTTAGATTAAAGAATTTTCGGACAATGTGACATGTTTGTAATAAAACAGCTCGTTGTATTATTACAAATAATTTTGGATTTAAATTTAGTGATGTTAAATATGAATCAAATCTACAAGAAATTACACCTGTTGCCGAAATAACAATTGGAGTAATGTAGATTTTAGTTAAATTCCAAATTGCCATCATCTCAATTGCCAATGCTTCATATTTTCTGCGTTTCTCGTTTTCAGTTTTTATAATATTTGTGGATAATGGCACAGCAACATCAATGATGACAGCATGTTTATCAATTTTATTAATTATAACAATATCGGGTTTATTGTGTGAGACTTCCCTGTCTGTTATAATTATTCTATCCCAATATAAAATGTACGAATCATTTTCTAATATTGGTTCCGGAATATATTTATTATTGTTATTATTATTTATTGATTCACACTTACATAGTGGTACTTACAGTAATTAAATTTATGGGGGATAACATCCAACCACAAATTTATTTTTAAGGAATCTTAAAATTAAATAAAATTATTATTATTATTATTATTATTATTATGTCTGGGGGTGGTCCCAATAGGTCCCCGCACTGCGATCTTTTGGTCTATTGTGCTCCCCGGTGTTGTCTACTGTAATGGGCGTTATTTTGACCAATGAATTTTATTTACTTTTTACTTTTTAAGTTTTTGAAGAAAGAATTGTATGTTTTTGGTTTAGTTAGTATGTTAGGCTGGAATTTATAATTAAAGCGAAATCGAGGGCAGGACGGATAAGATATGAATATAAAAGTGCAAGCCGTGTGTTTTTATCGGGCAGACATTCATGTAAGATAACATTTTATAAAATTGGTTATAAGGCGGGGAGTCGTTAGTCTTAGTTGGACAAGGGTCTGAGTAAGGCCGTATTATGATTTATGAGAGTGTTGAAATCCGCGGAAGCGTGAGGTACTTGTCCACTCGATACCAAAATTTGCGAATTTATTAAGCGAATTAAGTGAACAAAACTGCGTTAGGTACAAAAGGGTACCAATTAATTGCGTTTAAGGTGTCACTACGGTGAAATAAAGGCGTGAATACGTTTAATAAACAATATTCTTATCTGCGTGTATTAACAGATGTGCATTTAAGGTTTTAAGTGCGAATGAACTCAAAGGGCAACAGAAATCAGCTGATCGCCTTGTTGTTTTACCTAGCCCAGGTCAATAATTAATAACAGCAGTGTCGTATAGCAAAATCAAACATTCGCCTTGTAGTTTGGCAAACATAAATTTCGCAGTGTCGTGTGTAATTTAGAAAAAACTTTTACACCCTTTTTAAAGAAGAAATAGAAGAATTTCAACTGGAAGCAAAGCACGAGTTGCGACCCCTTGAAGGAGCTGCCGCCAACCACATTATTGGTGCCAGCTGCCTCACTTTGATAACATCGACGCGATCGTACGAAGGAATAAAAACAATCAGGTACCGTTCTAAACTATTATTTACTTAAATTGCCAGTGAACAAAAAACTGAATTTTGCGGATATTTTTATTATTGCGTTTGAATTAAATTAAAATATAAGCGGATATAACGCAACAGTTTTGTTATCGTAATTTAACGTTTTGCTAGCAAGCGCTAAAACTGCCATTTAGTTGTTTATTTAGGTAGAATTTAGTTTGTTTTTTTTTTAGGAAGCGCACATTTTGTTACTTTTATTAACGTTGTAATAAATGAATTTTTTTTGTATTGAATTTAATAGATTTTTCACTAAATTTTACCGAACTGTAAGGAAAGTAAAAACGTAATTTGCGTAAAAGCGACGCTAAATGAAAAGGTTAAGGACCTCTTCAAACTTACTGGAGTTGTCATAAATAAGCAAGTTTAGTTGGATAAATTCATGTTTTCCAAATTAACTGAATATTGATAAAGTTTAATAACATTGAACTTTAGTGAACCATTAAAGTTTCACCAATTTTAGAATTAACCCTTTTTATCCCTACTGAGCTAGCCTGGGAAGAAAAAAGTACAAAAGGTAGGTCCAAACGTACTACCAAGAAAGAAAACTACCGAACCTATACCACGAACCTGAAGCTTTTTATCTACAAATGTAACCTCCCGTTACACTACCCTTCAAGAATACCTGTATCTTTCACAAAGTCCAGGATTTTAGTAGGGCGAATCTTCGTTACTTCCTCTTGTGTAATCTTTTCATGTCCAAGTAGGTGTTCCCTTGCCTTTATGAATGCCTCACATTGGCAAATGACGTGATAGGGCGTTTCATCTGCCTCACCACAACCCCTGTATGTTGGACTTTCAGTCTGTCCCATGTTGTGCAGGTGTTTGTTCATGCGACAGTGGCCCGTGACCACTTCTGTCGCAAGTTTTATCTTCGTCCTGCTTAGCTTTAAGATTGACGTAGGTTAGGTCCCCGTTTGGGATTTCCAGGAAGATCTTGGAATGACTCTGTCCTAGAATTTTCGACCAATGTCTGCAATGCTCTTTCGTGAGTATTGCTTGAATCTCCTTTTTGGCTGTTATAAGTAATCCCACAAGCCGGTTCGGGTCCTATGAATGGTTTTGCGCTTGCCATTCACGCAAGCTCGTCAGCAACCTGGTTACCTGCGATTCCCGCATGCCCAGGTGCCCACACTAGTGTGACTGAGTTGCACTTACCTAGTGCGTTTAGCATTTGTGTGCATTCAAGGACTAGCCCTGAATTTACCACATATGAGTCTATTGCTCCAATCGCTGCTTTGCTGTCTGTCACTATAAAGATTTTCCTTTTGATAAGGTTCTCTTTTAATAGTTGAGCAGCCGCTGTCAGGATTGCATAAATATCTCGGCTTGGAACACGGTCGCTTGTTGTCCTAGACTTACAGAAATTCTGCAGCCCCGTCCATTGCTCCCGTATACTCCATAGCCAATGCCCTTTGTGGCTTTCGAGCCGTCTGTGTAATACACGATTCCATTAATCTTCGCTATACTGGAATTGCTCTCCCAGTCGTGCCGAGTGGGGATTGTTGTCTTAAACAGTTTGATAGGACAAACTGTTTTGGGTATCGTCTCAGTGTTTATACTAAGGGTTTTATCTTTGGAGATTACGTCAAAAATGAGCGAGTGCCCCGCCCTTGGCGATCCCTTCTCGCCGTTAACGCTCAGCCGGTATGCCCCTCTGAGCGCCTCTGCCCTAACTGCTAGGTTTAGTGGCGGTAGGTTCAAGAGGGTCTCCATAGCTGCCGTAGGGGTCGTTATCATTGCCCCCGTAATTCCAAGGCAAGCCCTACGCCGCACCTTGCTAAGTTGTTGTATGTTCGTCTGGGTGGAGGTTTTATGCCACCACACCAGTGATCCGTCTGATCATTCTGGTGTATATCCAGTGGCTCATCATTGGAGATAAGCCCCACTTGCTTCCGAAATTGCTGACATCCTGACATTAAATATCTCTTATTTTTCTTCCAGTTTTATATAAATCTAAAAAGCTCTTATATAATTTATATGTATTTTATATATAAATGTGTTTGCTGGGATCATTTAAAGTTCCGAAAGGCAGCCATTTATATCCCGGTAGTAGTTAGGCGGCTCCAGGAAATACACAAACTTTGAGTAAGCGTAGACAATAATTGTGTATATGCGATAACTCCACCATGCCGATTACGAACTGGAATACATTTTACAAGCAACAACAATTATGCTGGTATGGATTGAAATACTGGTTGGATGAAAAATCAATATAAAATCCATTCTCCCATGCTTTGTGCTTTATTGAAAATCCTTCTAGTTTGTGACCGCAAGTGGGCGGAATCTCTCATGCCACCAGGGCACTATTTATTAGATTCTCCTCACGTGTCTGAAAATGACTTCGTGTGCCCGTGCGAAGGGCTACCTACCATTCCATAATAACATCTGACCAAAAATAAATGGCGTGTCCATTTCTCTGATAAGCAAAGGAAAACGTATCTCTTCACACACGTAATTTAGGCCACTTCAAATTATTGGAACAAGATATTGCTTTATCTACAGGTATAAATAGGTAGTTTTTTAGCTGACATGATCAATAGATAACTCAGTTTCTCCCCAACAAGATGTATTTTAAACTTTTACTTGTTTTTTCCATAATTTTTGTCACGAGAGCAGGTAAGTGTCTGATGATCTTGAAGGTTTCATTTCATTGAACGAAAAGGGAAGCGTTTTCATTTTTTTTCCTACAAAAGTCGACCAATTTAAAAAAAAATCGAAATTGGTAGTGGGTGAACTAAAGGTGCGAATGTTGCACGGGTGACGCGGATTAAGACGTTTTTTAAGCGGAGAAAAGCTGAAACACGTTTTCTTTTCGAATAGGAAAGTGAAACCGAAGATCCCATGTCACAGAATAGTATATTTGCCATCGACAGTGAGCTAACTTTTGTGTTTAGGTACAGGAGAAATTGCTCAGCTTCCTTCCATTCACTGTGTTTATTGCAAAGTGACGTGGAACAGTGTATGTCCTTATGGACCATTCATTACATGTGGATCGTTTGCGGAAGGTGCAGTACTAATGTGTGTTCATTACAAACATACTACCGGTAAAAAACTGCTAATAATATAATAATTCGCCATAAACCGGGCATTTTTCAGCAAATGGGCAATCATTCCTAATAAAAGGATGCGGTTTTGGAAACACCGACGAAAACAAAACGGCGTGCGAAAGGCAAGCGAGCTATGTCCCTAACTCCACAGAATGTCAACAATGTGCCACACCATTTTGCAACTATAAGTCCGATCGTTATACTTATCTTTAGAAATTTTACAGTACAAATACCTTTTGTTTAAATGCTGTTGGTATTTAGTTACAAACATGCAAATAATAAATAACTTAAGTCACACTATCCGAATTTGAATCCGACAACGACAAGTATAAATTAATTGAAGTACAATTATTGGAAAACAAAACTCAATCACACTCGATCACGAAACGAGGGATAAATTCCTATTATATTACATCCCAAGAACCGTATTAATTACCTACTTCAAATGCGTCTGCAGGTGAATCTTTTCTGTAATTTAGAGATAAAATTAAAAAAAAATTTTATGCATTTTATTTTGTTTACAGCAGGCGCGTAAACATAGTAATGTTGGATTTACGCACCTGCTTAACAGTACACCAATGACTCGACGGAATACGTCACAGTAGGTAGCCATATTGGTAAACCATTAATGTTACTCATTTTGCCATATACATGTTCCTTCCTTTTGTTATATGTTCGAAGGGCGAAGGTTTCACTTTCGCGCACCGCTTTTCGCTCACTGCTCTACGCTCACGCATATTTAATAGTTATTTACATACGAGTGAGGAAGGTACAACTTTCGTTCACGCGAATTGCGTGTTCGTCCACGAGCGCAGCGAGTGGACGATGCAATTCAAGTGAACGAATGTGACCTTACTCACGAGTTTTGTATTAGATTTTGTTCGATACCTCTTTAGAAAGTAACTCCGTAACTTTGTATTACAATTGGAATTATTTTATTTAAAAAAATCACACAGTCGTGACCATCCGTTGCTATGAAACAAATGTAATTACAAGTGACGTTTATACCTTCAAATATGCGTGAGTAAAAAAGGCGTGAGCGAAAAATGCGTGAGCGAAAGTACAACTTTCTCTCACTCGTAACCATAGTTACGGGCCACTTTCTAAGGAGGTATCGAACAATAGTACATTACACTATAAGTGATGAAAGTGACTGATTTTTCAACGAGCAATATATTGTATATTCACGAGCGAAAGCGAGTGAGGATAGTATTGCGAGTTGAAAAATCGCACTTTGATCACGAATTGTGTATACCTACTATTTTGTCCAACATCGCAAAAATAAGCCTAAATTTTAAATTTCTTTTAAACATATGATATTGACAGTTCAGTTATCTGTCTGTCAAAAATGACAACTATCCTTAAAAAACTTATGGAATATTAGGTGTTTTCTTTTTGCGTCGCCACAGGTGTGCCACAGGGTTAGGCAAATGCACAATTATCACGTGATTAAAGTGTCTTGCGTCATAAGACATTTCTGCCTCAGGTTAATATAAAACTTAAAATAAAGCTTTTAAAACGAATAGGGTTATTGAGAACTGAGTCAAATTATTTTTATAAAACGAATGGTGTGTATTGACAGAGGTGCTTTAAGTGTACCACAAAATGCAAAAAGAAAACACCTAGTTATTTACATATGAGTACGGTAAATCAAGGTTTACGTTAACGAGTGAGATGTTTATTGCCGAAGCGTAGCTGAGGCAAGAATTTCGAAACGAGTAACGTAATCTGATTTAACGTACAAATAATGTAAAACATTTTATTTCATACTGGCCATAGATTCATTTCTTAAGAGTTTTTCTATTAACTTTATATAAAATTTGACGTTTCCAAAGTCATGTCACTTTATGTTGCTATGGCAACCTTTGTATTCGGGTACAAAATTTCGAGTACGGTAAAGTCTCATTTACCAGACTCGTATGAGTCTGGTAAAACACAGATTACTAGTCAGTATGAAATAAATGAACTTTCCTCACTTGCAAATGAATTTTCCTCACTAGTAACGCAAATGCCTATGTTCCCCACTACATTGAGTGATGAAAGTGTCATTTTCATAAGCGATGTTGGACAAAATTCAATGTTTCAATAAAAAATATATACAGGGTGAGTCAGACCACCCGTAATAGTCATTTATTTAGGAAACTACTGCATAAAAATTTTTGAGAAAAAAATATTTATTACTAAAGCACATACAAACTTTCACTTGAAGTCAATTTCATTTATCAGCAGTGACAGGAACTAGGGTCAGTGGCGTATCACTTTAAAATTTCAAATGGGAATGTGGGTCAAATATGGTACCATTTGATAGAGCTCTTCAAAACAAAAACAGCTTTTATAGGAAACTTTTTTATTAGTTCCTACTCTTTCAAGAAGAAAACATATGAAAAGACAATGTTATTAATTAGAGAATTAATGTTGTAAAATGTTATAAAATGATTGTAAACTGCCATTAATGTTTACAAATGCTCAAACAAATAGATGGCCTTGCATAACAATGTAGTAAGTATGAAGTGTTTTGTTTTCCTTGCATGTCAATTTTTCTTCAATTTCAACAATTAGGTAATAATAGTCATAAGTTTCACAAATCAGGAAGGTTTTGATATGCCAATGATTAGACTGCGGATTTACAAGCAAATGCATATTTGCCTGGGATTAATATTCCTTAATGATAATTGAAAGATACATCGATACATGTTTCATGCAATATTAAAGCGATTGAGCCACATTTATAAATGCTTATTGTGCTTATTTTAGCGTTTTTGTGCTTATATCTTTGTATTTGATTATTATTGCTTATTTTGCTTTTTTAATGTTTATATCTGGTACTTTTTGGGGTTAATTTTTAAACAGACAAAGTCTACAACGACAAGTTTCTTATGAAACCAAAGAAGATTAACAACAGGCACAAGTATTGTTAACGTTCATTGGTAAAACCAGTAAAACCAAAGATAAGCAATGAAATTAAAATATTTTCCTAGTAAATTCAATTGACTTGTTTTGTAAGAGGATTAACAAAAGTACATAGTTCTGTAGGTATACCCTAAATCCTTGAATAGATTCTTGTTAAGAAGGCTGCTTACTGACAAGTCTGGAATTTTGCATCCCTTTGAAATTATTGTTTTTGGATGTTTGTGGAGGATTAAATTTTTAACAAGTATTTTCGGCGTGGGATTCTTTACAATAATTATTATACAGTGGGTACACAACCGAATTTGTCAAATTGCGGTTGAAGCAGAGAGTTGTGCCCCGTGTATTTCCAGATTGAAACATAGTGTTGTGTTAATTTAGTTCCGTGCTTTTCTTCCGATGGTGAGGTGGTGTTTTGTAATCCGTGCAATAAGGAGGTAAGTTAACTTTTAAATATAATACTAATTTGGATTTTATGTAGTGAGAAATATTCCTTAATTTAAAGTAATTAAAAATTAGTAAATTAATAAAGCATTAAGGTATTATAATTTAAGTATTTAGATCTGTAATTCTAACAAAAACATTTAACTAGTTTATTTTTTAAGTCCCTTTATAACTGGATATGTAATTCTGTTAAATAGGACAATAAAAGTTGTTATAGTTACAGTAATTTTTTTAACTAACAGTAGTGGTTTTAACAGATTATTTGTGCTTGAAAGTGTTTTTCGAGCTTATAAATGCTTATTTATGCACATTTATACATATTTGTGCTTATTTATACATTATTTTGGTGCTTATTTGAAAATTTATACTGCTTATTTTAATTGTTATATGTGCTTATAAATCCGCAGTCATTAGGCGAATGCCGTAGAAATTACCGTGCTGCCGAGCGTATGTACGCAGAGAGATACCCTCAACGTGTTCGTCAGTCCTGCAATGTTTTCAGGCGTCTTGCTGCTCGTGTACAAGAAACCGGACAACTGCAGCCTAACCACAACAAAAATAGACGTATCAGACGACCTGTGCAAGATAATAGATCAGTTGATATCATTGCCGCAGTTGTTGTCTGGAATTAGTCAGACAACAATATGCAGGATTCTGAAAGGTAATAAATATCATCCTTACCACATCAATTTGCACCAGCAGCTTGAAGGAGCAGATTTTCATAATCGTGTGGACTTCTGCAATTGGTTGTCAGGTAAAAACCGCCAGTTCATTCGCAGTATTCTCTGGACTGATGAAGCGACATTCAAGAGTAATGGAAATGTCAACATCCATAATGCTCATTACTGGTCTCAAGATAACCCTCACTGGCTGAGAGAAGTGGACAACCAGCATAGGTGGAGTCTCAATGTCTGGTGTGGCATAAATCGACACCGAATCATTGGACCTTATTTCTTTGAAGGTGCTCTTACTGGTAACATGTACGCTGACTTCCTGGAGAACATCCTCAACCAGCTTTTGGAAGATGTACCACTGGCAACACGAGCAGTAATGTGGCTGCAGCAGGATGGTTGCCCAGCTCATTTCTCATTGGTGGCACGTCAAGCAGCCAATCAGATGTTCCCTGGGCGATGGATTGGGAGAGGTGGTCCTGTGGCATGGCCAGCTCGGTCTCCAGACTTGAATCCGTAGGATTTCTATCTTTGGGGACGATTGAAATACATCGTCTATCAAGATCGTCCCACGACAAGAAATGATATGAAACAACGAATCCGAGAGGCCTGCCAGTCACTTGACCGCGCCGAAGTGTTAGTCTGACAGTGTTAGAAGAAGAATACGGATATGTGTCGAACAGAACGGCAAACAGTTTGAACATTTGTAAACATTAATGGCAGTTTACAATCATTTTGTAACATTTTACAACATTAATTCTCTAATTAATGACATTGTCTTTTCATATGTTTTCTCCTTGAAAGAGTAGGAACTAATAAAAAAGTTTCCTATAAAAGTTGTTTATTTTGAAGAGCTCTATCAAATGGTACCATATTTGACCCACATTCCCATTTGAAATTTTAAAGTGATACGCCACTGACCCTAGTTCCTGTCACTGCTGATAAATGAAATTGACTTCAAGTGAAACTTTGTATGTGCTTTAGTAATAAATATTTGTTTCTCAAAAATTTTTATGCAGTAGTTTCCTAAATAAATGACTGTTACGGGTGGTCTGACTCACCCTGTATATTACAAATATTAAATTTCACTACTCGCAAATCATCATTAATGTTCATTGTTACTTCTTCTGTTGTCCATTTTTAATACCTAATAATACACGCATTTTACTTTATTGACGTTATACAATTTGTCATGTCGCAGTTAATACATTATATTTTATTTGTTTCACAACAACAGATCCTCACGACTGATTTTTTTTAATAAAATAATTCCAATTCTAATACAAACTTACAGAGTCACTTTCTAAAGAGGTATCGAACAAAATCAAATACAGCACTCGAGAGTAAGGTCACATTCGTTTACTTGAATTGTATCGTCCACTCGCTGCACTTCCTGGACGAACACGCATTTCGTGTAAACCAAAGTTTTACCTTCCTCACTCTTACTTTAAATAACTATTCATTACTCAGTGTAAAGCATGCGAATTAATCCTTACCTACACGGAGAGCGTCCTCGATCCAACGGAAACCATCGAACAAGAGTGTCTCGCAGATATGTGGAAGATCGAAAGATTATGGGGTTAAGTACTTGAAGAGTTCCCTGTTCAAAGTCGCCTCTCTTCCATGAGAATCTAGCCCTTTCATCTCAAAGATTGCGGTCGACTTTCCCAGGACTCGTAACTCATGCGGATAGTTGAAGTTTCCGGAAGTTGGATAGTTCGCTATTTTCCTTGGTCTGTAGTCGAAGTGTTGTTTACCATAGGTATTGTAAAGATGTACCTATACAGCAGGATTGTCCATCAATTGCATTTGCTTGAGGAAGCAGATTCTTACTGATTCCAAAGCGCTGTATTGGAAGGTGGTGACTAGAGAAGGGGAGTCGGCATAAAATGGGATTGCTCAAAGAGGAGAAAAAGAAGAGAACATGGGCAAAGGAGATTTTAGTGGTTTTAACAAAATTAGCAAATCATCAAAAAGTGTTTCACAGCGATTGCAGGGTGTAATACTGAACCAACGTTTACCAGATATACGTCCCTTACATCCCATCTGCAACTGTACGGTAACTCTGATGTTTATTGTACTTTTCGATGACCTTTTCAAGGGCTTCTTGCTTTGGGTTTACTTGCTCTATACCTGTTGCTTCAAAAGCCAGCTAACTTTTGTGTTTACAGGAGAACTTGTTCAGCTTCCTTTCGTGGACCTTTTCTGTGTTTATTGCAACGTGACTTGGAAAGGTGTATGTCCTTATCTTGCACCCGCACAATGTAGATCGTTTGTGAAAAGTGTAGTACCAATGTGTGTTCAATGCAAACATACTACCGGTAAAAAATTGCTAATAATATAATAATTCGCCATAAACTGGGCATTTTTCAGCAAATGGACAATCATTCCTAATAAAAGGATGCGGTGAAGAGAACTTCTACCCAAACAAAACGGCATGCGAAAGGAAAACTATCGATAACCCCAATGCCATAGAATGTCATCAATGTGCGACACCATATTGCAACTATGCATTCTTTTAATTAATAATAATTAATCTTAAAGAATACCATTATAGCGATTTTACAGTACGTCATAATACCTTTTGTTTAATGTCGTTGAACTTTAATTTCAAAGTTGGGAAAAATAAATATGTAGCTTAGTCATACTCACATGATCCGAATTTGAATTCGACACCGCTTAAGTATAAATTAATTTACAATTAATTGACAAATTAATTACTAACAGCAAAACAAAACTCAATCACACTCGATCACAAAACGAAGGATGAATTCCTATTACATCCCAAGAACCGTATCGATTACCTACTTCAAATGCGTCTGCAGGTGAATCTTTTCTTTAATTCAGGGTTTCGCAATCTTAAGCGACGCGACGCACATACCTATGTGTGTTTCGTTCAGAAATGACACTACTCAGTCACTGTCACTACCCAAGTTTGGGGTACCTAGTAGTATAACATACCTACTAAAACTCCATCACCTTAGGGAGACGGAAGAAGGAGGTGGAGGGGGTAAAGGTCTCTTTTTTTGGTTTCTCGCCTATATCTCATTAGGGGATGATTTTTTATACCTGCGCATGTTTCGGAAAAACACATTTTTCGCCCCCAAACTTCTGTTTCTAGTGCCTCAGATCTTCATCCGATCATTATCCCACCGAAAATTCGTAAAATATAGAAAGCTGTAGAAAATTAAATTTCCTTTGAAATAGGTTTTTGGTTCATCATTTTATACGAATTTAATGGAATTTTAGATAGTTTTTAAGATTCTTACTGGAATACCAGTTACGATAGGAACTAGCACATGATAGTAGGTACCTATTTACTTTTCATTCATGGCCAGGAAAGTTGTGAAAGGGGGAAGGGGTAGATTTGAATTGGTGCGGAGGAGTGGTAAAGCTAGAAACGTGAAAATGAAAAATACCTATTTCTTATTCCAAACTTGCTTTTATTTCATTAGAAATAGTAGATAAACCAATCTGTTTACAAAGTTTGCGATAAGCCCCAAACGTGTGTGATAATAATAATAATAATAATATTAATAATAATAAAAATAATAATAAAATAGCACAAACAGAATACAAACACAGACACGATCAGGTAGCTAAGATAATACACCAAAAACTCGCCACAAAACATAACCTTTCTACTGATAACACACCCTATTACAAATATACACCGCAAGTTGTACTTGAAAACACCACACACAAACTATATTGGGATAGGACACTACTCACAGATAAAACTGTATATAACAATAGGCCAGATATAACACTTATAGATAAAACACAAAAAATCATATACATAATAGATATTGCCGTTCCCAACACAAACAATTTAGACAATACACACGCAGAGAAACACCGCAAATACACTGATATAGCTCAGGAACTTAAAGCGCAATGGAGAATGGGAACTGCTCTTACAGTACCCATTGTTCTTAGTGCAACCGGAGTTATACCAAAAACAATACATCACAGTTTGCACATTTTAGGGTTAGATAAGAACATATACATACAATTACAAAAGGCAGTCATTATCAACACTTGCCACATAGTTAGAAAATTTCTAAACATAACGGAAGATACCGCACATCACTCAGAACCACATCACACACTTTCAACTAATACCATTCAAACACAAAATGAAACACAACACTCAATCCTCCCTTCACAAATTGAAACTCTGTTGCATACACAACATAACATTATAGAAAGTCCATTACCAACACACAACACTTCAACAATCACTCATGTAACACCTCTAACTCGTTCTCATGCACTCAAACGTAAACATACAATATACTCACAGCATCAGAATTCGCAATTAATACAAAACACAAACAACACATTACCCACTCGAGTGCAACCTATGCGTCGAGCTAAACAACAAAAAACGCTTACACAATAACCATAACACTTTTTCAAAACATACATATTATGTTCATTTTTTCTTTTCTATAAAAAGTCACTAAGTCACGAATAAGTGACGCCAACGGAGAAGCCTAGGAATATAGGGTCTCTTTTTGTTATTGATGCGCGACGCTGCGTTCATGTTAATGCCTTCGCGGAAAGAGGGTCGACGGGACGTGGCTTTTACAAATTGGGATCAAATACACCGAGGCTTCTCAAACAAATACATTCTCTAAAATGTGATCAGCGTTGGTTTTATCAACGTCATTTAATTTAATGAACATAATATGTGTATAGTTGTAGCGCAAGTAGACAGGTTATCTACTCTAACTATATATAAAGGCTTCCACACAGAAGTGGACGACTTATTAGATATACCGGTTAGCTGTAAATCTCGGGGAAGTAGGTTTGTTCTGCCATTACAGTTATGATACCTACCTATACCTTTTTTTTCCTAGGGCGCCAGACCAAGCCTTGGATAAGCGTTCCTGTGGTCAACAGGCACAGGCTGGCCACTTCTTATGAATATACAAAATAATGGTAAAAAGTATGCATCAACTATAAATCTTTATTATCTGTTCACCTATTCTTTTATAACAATTGCCCTTGGTGGCTAACCATGAATTATGAAAATAATGTTACGAATTCAATTGGGAGAATATCACATGTGAATATAGATGTAATTCGGAGGTTTTATTTTATAAATAGCACCTTACTAATGCTTGCTAAGTTTTGTTTTATATCCCTATATATGAATTTGGGGTAAAGGGTTCTGGTCATTACCCTGGCCAACGTAATTGGGTAATCACAAACCTTATTACAACTAGTTTGTGATCCCCTTGCCGCACCCTGTACGTATGTTATATTGTTTATGTCGGATAACCTTGGTGTCGGTAGTTAAATCTAACCTCACTTCGGTAACGTGCAATGTATGAATGAATCGGCACCAAAGATATTCCGTAAGTTTAAAAGTATAAGTAAAGAACGCTTCGAATTATGTCTTTACATTAGAATGAGTAATTAAGGGATCAATCGGCTAGTATACCAAGTTATAATATTCAGCAATAAGGTGAGTATATATATATATATATATATATATATATATATACATCCCGCTATACACTGGACGTCCTTTCATAGTCAGAACATGAGACGTCCACGAGATATAATAGCAATTCGTCAATATACATTAAAGTATATACAACTAACCGGAATTACCTATAACGCACGCTAAAAGGTTGACCTAAAAAAAAAATTTACCTTTCATCGTGACATCCATCGAACGTCATTTTACTGGGGAGACATTCGACGTCCAGCGATATTCATTTGTTTTTATGACTTTAAGAATTTGCTATTCATTCGACGTCCAGCAATGTTGCAACATTTAACGCGTGTCTTTACCCTTGAGTAAGCGTTTTGTATTTAAATTTAAATTTAAAAATAGGAAGTTCCGCATGCACAGTAGAGGATATATTATGCGTATTTAAACAACAAATGAAAAATCGGAATACACCCAATGTTCAAGTCTATTTATCAGTGTGCTTGAACTTTCGCCTGCCGGTTCCAATAACAATTTTTTTACGATTTAAGATCCGTTGATCATCCAAAATTTTGAGTTAATCAAAAGACAAAATTGTAAGATTCAGTACCAAATTTCCTCGAGCAACTCGTCATAATTATTGCGCTGTGGTTCCCCATCGTTTATAGACAAATTTCACACATTTCGCCTTTTTCCCAAGTCAGGTATTCACGGTCATAACTATTGGAAAATGTTGCAAACCAAAAATTCTTTCAAATACATGCGCAACCTATTTGTTTACGATATAAGATGCATTGACCAAGTTGATTATCCAAAATTTTGCGTTAATCAAAAGACAAAATTGTAAGGTTCAGTACCAAATTTCCTCGAGCAACTCGTCATAATTATTGCGCTGTGGTTCCCCATCGTTTATAGACAAATTTCACACATTTCGCCTTTTTCCCAAGTCAGGTATTCACGGTCAAAACTATTGGAAAAGATTGCAAAACAAAAATTCTTTCAAATACATGCGCAACCTATTTGTTTACGATATAAGATGCATTGACCAAGCTGATTATCCAAAATTTTGCGTTAATCAAAAGACAAAATTGTAAGGTTCAGTACCAAATTTCCTCGAGCAACTCGTCATAATTATTGCGCTGTGGTTCCCCATCGTTTATAGACAAATTTCACACATTTCGCCTTTTTCCCAAGTCAGGTATTCACGGTCAAAACTATTGGAAAAGATTGCAAAACAAAAATTCTTTCAAATACATGCGCAACCTATTTGTTTACGATATAAGATGCATTGACCAAGCTGATCAACCAAAATTTTGAGTTAATCAAAAGGCAAAATTGTAAAGTTCAGTAACAAATTTCCTCAAGCAACTCTTCATTATTATTGCACTGTGGCTCCCCATCGTTTATAGTCAAATTTCACAGCTTTCGTCTTTCTCCCAAGTCAGGTATTCACGATCAAAACTATTGGAAAAGGTTGCAAACCAAAAATTCTTTCAAATACATGCGCAACCTATTTGTTGACGATATAAGATGCATTGACCAAGTTGATTATCCAAAATTTTGAGTTAATCAAAAGGCAAAATTGTAAGGTTCAGTACCAAATTTCCTCAAGCAACTCGTCATAATTATTGCGCTGTGGTTCCCCATCGTTTATAGACAAATTTCACACATTTTGCCTTTTTCCCAAGTCAGGTATTCACGGTCAGAACCCTAGGAAAATGTTGTACACCAAAAATTCTTTCAAATACATGCGCAACCTATTTGTTTAGGATATAAGATGTATTGACCAATTTGATCCAACATCATCCAAAATTACATGCGCAACCTATTTGTTTACGATATAAGATGCATTGACCAAGTTGATCATCCAAAATTTGGAGTAAATCAGAAGACAAAATTGTAAGCTTCAGTACCAAATTTCCTCGAGAAACTCGTCATAATTATTGCGCTGTGGTTCCCCATCGTTTATAGACAAATTTCACACATTTTGCCTTTTTCCCAAGTCAGGTATTCACGGTCAGAACCATTGGAAAAGGTTGCACAGCAAAAATTCTTTCAAATACATGCGCAACCTATTTGTTTAGGATATAAGATGCATTGACCAAGTTGATCCAACATCATCCAAAATTTTAAGTTAATCAAAAGATAAAATTGTAAGGTGGAGAAACAAATTTCCTCGAGCAACTCGTCATAATTATTTCGCTGTATCTCCCCATCGTTTTTAGTCAAATTTCACACCTTTCGTCTTTTTCCCTACTCAGGTATTCACGGTCAAAACTATTGAAAAAGGTTGCAAACCAAAAATTCTTTCAAATACATGCGCAACCTATTTGTTTACGATATAAGATGCATTGACCAAGTTCATCCAATATCATCCAAAATTTTGAGTTAATCAAAAGATAAAATTGTAAGGTGGAGTAACAAAATTCTTCGGGCAACTCGTCATAATTATTGCGTTGTGGCTCCCCAACACCTTTCGTCTTTTTCCCAAGTCAGGTATTCACGGTCAAAACTATTGGAAAAGGTTGCAAAACAAAAATTCTTTGAAATACATGCGCAACCTATTTATTTATGATATAAGACGCATTGACCAAGTTCATCCAATATCATCCAAAATTACATGCGCAACCTATTTGTTTACGATGTAAGATGCATTGACCAAGTTGATCATCCAAAATTTTGAGTTAATCAAAAGACAAAATTGTAAAGGGCAGTACCAAATTTCCTCGAGCAACTCGTCACAATTATTGCGCTGTGGTTCCCCATCGTTTATAGACAAATTTCACACATTTCGCCTTTTCCCAAGTCAGGTATTCATGGTCAGAACCATAGGAAAAGGTTGTACACCAAAAATTCTTTCAAATACATGCGCAACCTATTTGTTTACGATATAAGATGCATTGACCAAGTTTATCATCCAAAATTTTGAGTTAATCAAAAGACAAAATTGTAAAGTTCAGTAACAAATTTCCTCAAGCAATTCTTCATTATTATTGCCATGTGGCTCCCCATCGTTTATAGTCAAATTTCACACATTTTGCCTTTTTCCCAAGTCAGGTATTCACGGTCACAACCATTGGAAAAGGTTGCACAGCAAAAATTCTTTCAAATACATGCGCAACCTATTTGTTTAGGATATAAGATGCATTGACCAAGTTGATCCAACATCATCCAAAATTTTAAGTTAATCAAAAGATAAAATTGTAAGGTTGAGTAACAAATTTCCTCGAGCAACTCGTCAGAATTATTTCGCTGTGTCTCCCCATCGTTTTTAGTCAAATTTCACACCTTTCGTCTTTTTCCCTACTCAGGTATTCACGGTCAAAACTATTGAAAAAGGTTGCAAACCAAAAATTCTTTCAAATACATGCGCAACCTATTTGTTTAGGATATAAGATGCATTGACCAAGTTGATCCAACATCATCCAAAATTTTAAGTTAATCAAAAGATAAAATTGTAAGGTTGAGTAACAAATTTCCTCGAGCAACTCGTCAGAATTATTTCGCTGTGTCTCCCCATCGTTTTTAGTCAAATTTCACACCTTTCGTCTTTTTCCCTACTCAGGTATTCACGGTCAAAACTATTGAAAAAGGTTGCAAACCAAAAATTCTTTCAAATACATGCGCAACCTATTTGTTTAGGATATAAGATGCATTGACCAAGTTGATCCAACATCATCCAAAATTTTAAGTTAATCAAAAGATAAAATTGTAAGGTTGAGTAACAAATTTCCTCGAGCAACTCGTCAGAATTATTTCGCTGTGTCTCCCCATCGTTTTTAGTCAAATTTCACACCTTTCGTCTTTTTCCCTACTCAGGTATTCACGGTCAAAACTATTGAAAAAGGTTGCAAACCAAAAATTCTTTCAAATACATGCGCAACCTATTTGTTTACGATATAAGATGCATTGACCAAGTTCATCCAATATCATCCAAAATTTTGAGTTAATCAAAAGATAAAATTGTAATGTGGAGTAACAAAATTCCTCGGGCAACTCGTCATAATTATTGCGTTGTGGCTCCCCAACACCTTTCGTCTTTTTCCCAAGTCAGGTATTCACGGTCAAAACTATTGGAAAAGGTTGCAAAACAAAAATTCTTTGAAATACATGCGCAACCTATTTGTTTACGATATAAGATGCATTGACCAAGTTGATTATCCAAAATTTTGAGTTAATCAACAGACAAAATTGTAAGGTTCAGTAACAAATTTCCTCGAGCAACTCGTCATAATTATTGTGCTGTTGCTCCCCGTTTTTTAATTAAATTTCAAATACATGCGGAACCTATTTGTTCACCATCAAACAAATATTAAGCAAGACGGTAATCCGTAATGTTGAACCCACCAACAATGACTTTTGGTCTATCAACACCATCAACTCGCCCACCTAGACACTCGCTAAATATCTGGCCAATTATTTGACGTATTACATGCCGCACGTCATCACACATTCTGAACTCCGGTCATTCAACGCATCTCCGATCTTCGCTTGAATCCCCAAGATCTTCTTGTGAGCTTCGCTGTTACGTCTCTATTTACCAAAGTTCCCATCATGAATTCTATTTCTGAAGGGTCGCATTAGTTTTCTTCTACTTATTTTCAGCTTCGGGGTAAGTGTAACGAACAAGTTTCTGGCGCTGTTGTGCGTTCTGTGCTCTCGCCGGTAGCTAACGTCTTCTGGCGGCGTTTTTCGTATCGGTCGTTCTGGAATCTTTTCATCTTCAGTTCAAAGTGTGGTACAATAGACATGTCGATGATACCTTCTTAATTTGACCACACTGTTATGACGCTTTGTTGGAATTCCAAGATCATCTTTAAATACCCAACATCCCGACATCAAGTTTACCATGGAAGTTGAGGCTAAAGGATCACTTCCTTTTCGCGATGACTTAGTCACACATGGTCCAGAGTGTGCAGTTTAGTTTAGTGTGTGTGTTCCCGTTGGTTCATTTGGAAAGAGTTTTTATAATAACCAAATAATCACGAATCCTCCCCCATGAATAACATTTATTATGATTAAATTGTAAATCGAAGTGGATAAAATTAATAAATTGATTAAGCTTACGACATGTTTCCACTACCTATATGGTGTCATCATCAGGTCTAGTGTAATGTTGATGTAGTTGATGTAGAAATGGACTAATGGGCATGAATGAAGCGAAGTAAAAATTTCAAAAAATTACAAATTGATCATTGAAATAGATGACGTCGAGTCAGTCCATCAATGGTTGCTGAAAAACGGAAGCCAATAGGAAGGTCAGCCGCAGGTTATCATGGGGAACGAATAATAATAAGTTAAACAAAGGGCGAAGCCAGAACTTATTTGGTTATTATCAGTTCACCCCATTTGGAGATATATCACTTTACCACCAGAATATGGATCCTATCAATTTAAAGAATTTTTATATTTTATTACGTAAGTAATAAAACTCGACTTTTTCAACATGAAAACGGTCCTGGCCTGAAGATCGTTTTTATTTTACCGAATCTGGCCGTGGAAGCCTCCGCTCTGACATAATTTATTTGTTTATTACTGATTATTTATTATTATATTTGGAAAAAAAACGTAACCAACTATTTGCATTAAATAAATTTTAACTTTGATGTGTCTAAGAGTATAATTGGGTTCAGGCATGATATTTGATTTTGTTTGTTTTTACAGTTCCGCAAAGAAATAATATTGGTTAGTAGGTATTAGTAGGTACTTATTTGCGAGTTAATTTTAATTGTTAAACGGTATTAGGCATTAGACCAGGATATTATAGTTCAGCAGTTAATTATTTATTTATTCGATATTTGGCAAGATAATTTTAATGTCGCATTTCTCCTCAAATGATTTAGGTAATTGCAATTGATACGACCAACAATCTAAAAAGAAAGGCGCGGTACAAATCGTCGGTTTCATAAAACATCGGTGTTGATACTATTTATAACATGTAGAATAAAGTTTGCGGCGTTGCCATGTTTTCGGACGTCCGATTCCCTTAACATCGTAGCTGAATGTATAATGACAATATACGCGAATCGAATTTAGCGCCCTCTTTATAAAATTTTGTGAACTCAAATCGTATATTTTTTTTCATATAGGCACCATCGGACGTCCATACGAAATTTTTACAATCGACTTAGATGGCGGTACATGGCTCAAAAAAAAATTATTAAGGAATTCCATCCGACGTCCGTATATTGGACGTCGTATGTCACATGGACGTCGGATGTATAGCAAATCGCCAATGTAAGGACGTCGGATGGATAGCGGGATATATATATATATATATATATATATATATAGATTTATCCAGCTATCTTTGTGACATCCATATGCAAAATTTCTGTCGACTCTTTGACATCCGCTGACGTTGTGACATCCAAAAACGGATGTCACAACGGAATTTGATGTAAATTATGTCTAGTGGATGTCACGACGCTGTTGGCGAAAATTTAGATGGATGTCAAAATGTCGTTTTTTAAAATTGATAGTTTCTTCTGTATATCGTATAGGGGGCGCATCGGAGAGTTGGTTTTGTATATTTCATAATTATTCACCACGGTATATGTGACATCCTTCTTTTTAAAGAGTATATTTTTTCTCATGTGGTGTACTTTGTGACGACATAAACTTGACAACAGTGTTAGTGTTATATTACATGCCTGTGTTGAAGGTTAAAGGTCATTTTTCTCCATTTGAATAATAAATTTAAAAATGCTTATAGGATAGAACTGATATTGGACAGGATACGCACTTATATTAAAGAATTGTACCTAATTATATGTCTATAGTTTTGAAAACTGGTGGTTTTATTATAAATAAGTATCACAATTAACGACTAGTATTTATTATAAGTGGCCTTAGCCTTTTTCCCTTGTATCTTTAAAATATAATAATAATCGTCTTTATTAACGTTCTGGTGAACATGAATAACAAAACAAAATATGCTCATAGAACATAGATGATACGCAGAAATTTAAATAGACATGGAGTAACTAAAAAAAACATCACAAATACCACAAATACATGAGGCGAAGTTTAGCAATAAGCTATTCTGCCACTGCCACTGTATCAAAATGTACATTATTTTGAAAAAAGTAAAATAAATTTCATAGCTTTCAGGGTGTTCCGTTGGTTGGGGCGATATAAAAAAATAAAGTTGATGATGGTTCCTCGGAGACGAAACGTCGAATAAAACATTTGACAACGCCATCTAATGGAATTCAAAAAGTGGCAATGAAGAAGTATCTTTGGTTTTTAAAAATCTTTCAAAATAAAGGAAGGAATTACGAAATAAGAAAAACCCAAAAATCGCATTTTGTTTTAAATCTCGGAAACGATAAACAATAAAGAACTTTTGCAAACTACATGTGAACATGCCCTAAATTATACAACTTTTTTTCTAATTTAACGACCTTTGTATCTCTTACGGTTTTCAAGATCCCCATGAAGTTCATCCTTATCTTGGGCACGTTGTATTTTTAAGTAGTCTTCAAACCATCATGTTTTTCCCTAAGCCTTCATTTAATTTCCATTGTTAATTTATGCTTGCAAATGAAACCAGTAAGGTTTTCGAAACATGTCGCCATTACCCTCATAATGTAACCTTCAATTTTTCAATTTTGGTTTATAATCCAACCAACTAGATTAGCAATGTTTGTGTCACCCCTATGTGTTGTAATGACATTGATTTACATTACACTATATATTATGTAGTCTTGACAACTATTGTGTACAAATCCATGCCTTTATGTGGAGGCGTACTGACAATAAATATATTTTATTATTATTATTATTATTATTATTATCATACTTTATGATTTATTTTATTTATTATTTTATTTATGGTTTATCTCGGTAATTTATGCCACTCGCCTGCGTCTCGTGGCCATAAACTTACCTCGTGAATAATAGCCATTATTATACGCTCGTTGAATAATATACTATTATGATTGAGGTTGCTCGTCACAGCAGGCTATCATTGGATAAGCTGTGAGGGCGCCCACAATTTTCAACTTTTTATACCTGCTTTTTGTTTACGTGACATCGGGCGACTCTTATGACCATCGATGATATGACACAAAATCCTCGATATCTCGTTCTAGCGAAAAACGACCTCGACCGCGAAGGACTCGGTTCCTTCTAAATCCGACTATCGACTCTCCTTTTCAATCGCACCGGTCGGGATCGCGGGAGTTCATCCGTCTTCGTACCAACGTCGTACATAGCTATCGTATTTCTTCGATTGAACACTTCCAAAGATTTTTCGTCAACCGCCACCCGCCGAAACTCTTTGTTTCCTTCAGCGACGTCAACCTGTGAAAAAACCTCGGGTCCGGCACCTCCCGAATCGGAAAAGATACCGGGAGCTCTTTTTCAATCAGAGTGACAGAGTTTGCATTTTTTTCAAATCAACTATACAGTGCTCGCCAAAAAGTCGGCACTTTTTTTTTAATTTTTGATTTTTTAAAAAAACTTTTCACGGCAATAATTTGTGCTAGTCTGAAAACCTATTTAGCCCCTATCAGATATACCGAGTGATTTTTACTTAGCTAGGAAATGGCGTTTTTCGAATTTGTCCAAATTCGAAAGTGCTATTTTTTGTAAATTAAGCAAGTTGTCCGACCTCCGCAACGTCACTCAAGCCATCCCACACGTGAGATAAACCTGAGGATGCTGAACGGGGAAGCGGCTTTAATCTTAGCCATGTCCGGCCAGGAATCTCCCAACATGGATCGTCTTAATTCGACAAGTACGGAACACTCATAAAGCCATATCTCTTTGAAATCAAAAGCTTTTTACTGCATTTTCGAATACAACCTATTTAGTTATGAAAGTTTCCCAAATAACATTTTTTACTCAAACGAAGTTTCTAGCTCCCAGCACAAGCTGTCACCATATCTCCTTGAAATCAAAAGTTTTTTACTGCATTTTCGAATACAACCTATTTAGTTATGAAAGTTTCCCAAATAACATTTTTTACTCAAACGAAGTTTTTAGCTCCCAGCTCAAGCTGTCGCCATATCTCTTTGAAATCAAAAACTTTTTACTGCATTTTCGAATACAACCTATTTAGTTATGAAAGTTTCCCAAATAACATTTTTTACTCAAACGAAGTTCTAGCTCCCAGCACAAGCTGTCACCATATCTCTTTGAAATCAAAAGTTTTTTACTGCATTTTCGAATACAACCTATTTAGTTATGAAAGTTTCCCAAATAACATTTTTTACTCAAACGAAGTTCTAGCTCCCAGCACAAGCTGTCACCATATCTCTTTGAAATCAAAAGTTTTTTACTGCATTTTCGAATACAACCTATTTAGTTATGAAAGTTTCCCAAATAACATTTTTTACTCAAACGAAGTTTCTAGCTCCCAGCACAAGCTGTCACCATATCTCTTTGAAATCAAAAGTTTTTTACTACATTTCCGAATACAACCTATTTAGTTATGAAAGTTTCCCAAATAACATTTTTTACTCAAACGAAGTTTCTAGCTCCCAGCACAAGCTGTCACCATATCTCTTTGAAATCAAAAGTTTTTTACTACATTTCCGAATACAACCTATTTAGTTATGAAAGTTTCCCAAATAACATTTTTTACTCAAACGAAGTTTCTAGCTCCCAGCACAAGCTGTCACCATATCTCTTTGAAATCAAAAGTTTTTTACTGCATTTTCGAATACAACCTATTTAGTTATGAAAGTTTCCCAAATAACATTTTTTACTCAAACGAAGTTTCTAGCTCCCAGCACAAGCTGTCACCATATCTCTTTGAAATCAAAAGTTTTTTACTACATTTCCGAATACAACCTATTTAGTTATGAAAGTTTCCCAAATAACATTTTTTACTCAAACGAAGTTTTTAGCTCCCAGCTCAAGCTGTCGCCATATCTCTTTGAAATCAAAAGCTTTTTACTGCATTTTCGAATACAACCTATTTAGTTATGAAAGTTTCCCAAATAACATTTTTTACTCAAACGAAGTTCTAGCTCCCAGCACAAGCTGTCACCATATCTCTTTGAAATCAAAAGTTTTTTACTGCATTTTCGAATACAACCTATTTAGTTATGAAAGTTTCCCAAATAACATTTTTTACTCAAACGAAGTTCTAGCTCCCAGCACAAGCTGTCACCATATCTCTTTGAAATCAAAAGTTTTTTACTGCATTTTCGAATACAACCTATTTAGTTATGAAAGTTTCCCAAATAACATTTTTTACTCAAACGAAGTTCTAGCTCCCAGCACAAGCTGTCACCATATCTCTTTGAAATCAAAAGTTTTTTACTGCATTTTCGAATACAACCTATTTAGTTATGAAAGTTTCCCAAATAACATTTTTTACTCAAACGAAGTTTCTAGCTCCCAGCACAAGCTGTCACCATATCTCTTTGAAATCAAAAGTTTTTTACTACATTTCCGAATACAACCTATTTAGTTATGAAAGTTTCCCAAATAACATTTTTTGCTCAATCGAAGTTTCCAGCTCCCAGCACAAGCTGTCACCATATCTCTTTGAAATCAAAAGTTTTTTACTACATTTCCGAATACAACCTATTTAGTTATGAAAGTTTCCCAAATAACATTTTTTGCTCAATCGAAGTTTCCAGCTCCCAGCACAAGCTGCCTATATCTCTTTGAAATAAAAAGTTTTTAACTGCATTTTCGAATACAACGCGTTTAGTTATGAAAGTTTCCCAAATAACATTTTTTGCTCAAATGAAGTTTCTAGCTCCCAGCACAAGCTATCGGGACTTTTTTTAAATTTTTGATTTAAAAAAAAACTTTTTAAATTATAGTTTTTAGAAGCCACGTAAGTAGATCTTCATTATCATTGAAAAACATTAATTCCCCCACAAAGTATCTTGCACCAAAAGTAAAGATTATGCAACAATATTAATTTTCTGTAAATAATAACAAACCTATTAGCAATTTCTATTGTTTCGTCCAATTATAAATCTTTAACGTTTTTAACGAAATCAAATTGAATTTTGAAATCATGTCTTGGTATGTGAACATTTGAAAATATTCCAAAAAATTAAAACTATAGTTTTAGCAGAAGTTAAAGAAAAAAAAATTTTCTGGTCTTGAAGTTGTTCGGTAAGCTAAAACTGATAGACGATGAAAAAATCTCATTGAAATCTTGCTTAATTTACGAAATCCACCAAATTTAGACAATTTCGAAAAACGCCATTTCCTAGCTAAGTGAAAATCACTCGGTATATTTGATAGGGGCTACATAGGTTTTCAGACAAGCACAAATTATTTCCGTAAAAAGTTTTAAAAAAAAATCAAAAATAACAAAAAATCCATTTGGTGCCGACTTTTTGGCGAGCACTGTACCATAACAGAACGAGAACGGGTAGGTTGGTTTTCTGTTTCTTCACATCGTTAACAACTGTGATTTTTTACAATTGTTTTCGCATAATATTTTCAATTTAGTGGTTCATTTTGCGCTTTGAAATTGATTCCGACAACAAAAAACGTTACAAATGATGTCGGAAAGGTGACGGAATGCGCGTAAGCGGGTTTATATTATTGAAATAAATAAATATCATAAATATAATTATTATTTTATTTATCACTAATAACGTCATAATCTAAAATATTGGTATCGAAGAGTTTTGAGAATAATAACTTCCATCACATTTATAAGGGTATGGTATTCGCAGCATATACATTCCGCAAATAATTTAGCAAAAAAATCTTTAAAGTAATAAACTCTCCGTACTATATTCTAATATCATTGCACTGACAAAATACAGGTCAGTCGGTCAGTGTATCATTGTGAGCGGTCTCAAAAAAACGGCAACACCGTAAAGATGTCGTAACGTATGAAAGTTATCTACGGATGTCACGTAAAACATGAATTAAAAACGTATATCTGATATATTTCGGAGCTCACAAAGATAGGACGAAAATATACATTCGTTCGTGTATGGTTGAATTATTTTTCGTCCATTAGAAACCATTATTGATATCCAAAGAGTCATATTTTTAATTTTCAATTATTTTTATTTCTAAGGGGGGATGTCGAAACGTCGATATTTTTACTGGATGTCACAAGATACGTTGGTCGACTATATATATATATATATATATATATATATATATATATATTATAAGGTTATAACGTTGGTTGTCATTCTCGACAGACTAATGACTGAATTGTCAATGTCACATGTTTTATAATCATAATTTTAATATATATATATAATTTAATACATATATAATACATATATATATATATATACAAGGACAAAAAATGCCTTTCAAGTTTGAATCTTCACAAACCATGAAGCTAACTTGATACAAAGGTTAAAAATCGTCCTTTGTCTAATATTATATGCATATAGAGAATTTGAACCGTTGTCGGGGTGAGGTGCCGAGGTAGCTCAGTTGGTAGAGCATCACCCTAGCGAGGTGGAGGCCCGGGTTCGAATCCCGGCCGCGGTGTAAATTTTCTATATGTATTAAATTATATATATATATATATCGATATGTTGATGATACTTTTGTTATTTGGCCACATGGTTCACATACTTTAGACGATTTTTTACAACATTTGAACAATATACACCCAAATATCAAATTTACAATGGAGACTGAAAACAACAATGAACTACCTTTTCTGGATACATTAATAAAGAAACGTGTTGATGGTAAATTTAATTTTAGATTATATAGAAAACCAACACATTCCAATCGATACTTGAATGCTTCCTCTCATCATCATCCAAGTCAACTAAACGCTGTCATTAAGTCTCTAATAATAAGATCGTTACGTTTAACTGATGACGAATCCAGAGAAGATGAACTAACTAATATAAAAACAGCATTACATCAAAATGGATATTCTTCTAAACAAATTAACAGAGTCATAAAAGATTGCAACAATTTTACTAAAAAACCAACCACTGAGAATGAACTTAAGAAACCATTAATTCTACCGTACATAAAAGGTGTAACTGATTCAATTGCAAACAAATTTCCTAAAGATAAATTCCGAAAAATTTTTAAGCCGTTTACAACTCTACAACAATTGTTAAGGAACGCTAAAGACCACATACCTGGTGAGAACCAGGGAGTATATGAGATTCCTTGTTCTGGATGTTGTCGCTCCTATATAGGACAAACAAATCGTAGACTAAATGTAAGAGCACAAGAACATAATTTAGCGGTAAAACAGTTCAATACATCTTCTTCCTTGGCTTGCCATTACATGGATACTGGTCACAAAATAGATACTAGCAATATTAAATTACTCGCTGCTATTAACACATTGAATGAACGTATCATACGAGAAGCCATAGAAATAGAAAAGAGACCTTTATCACTTAACAAAAGGGACGATACTTCGAGAATTTCACCCATTTGGAAAATCGTCATAAAAAAACAAAATGCACCTTTACAAAGAATTATAACTAATATGAATTCCAAAGACCAACCCACTACAATAAGTGTTCAAAATGTTCAAGCATCTACCTCCAACGGACCAATGACACGTAGTAGATCACGTATGAATACGTTACAAAATTGAAAATATAATAGATGGCATGTTTCACCAGTGACAATTTGTCAATATCTTGAAAAAGAAAACAGAGGCAGTTTTCGAAACGTAGAACGTTATTTAAAAATATACACGAGTAAATCCAGACATGAATAATAATTTAAATAATTCAACTCGTGGAAACCTAAACAACAATATATATATATATATATATATATAATTTATAAGGTTATAACGTTGGTTGTCATTTTCGACAGACTAATGACTGAATTGTCAATGTCACATGTTTTATAATCATAATTTAATATATGTAAATTTTCTATATATATATATATTAAATTATGATTATATATATATATATATATATATACGCGAAAATCGACGTTTTAACTTCAGATTACGATTCGCTATTCAGGCACCCGGTATTATATCCAGATAACGAGTGGTTCAAGCCTCGAACACATTGACAGAATTGTATATGCGTCTTAGCATGGTATATATACAATGTTGGGCGGAACCCTGCAGTTACCACAGCATGCCAAAGTAGTTTTTGCAGGTATAATATTAAACAATCCTTTCTGTATTTAGGATATTCTAAAAATTTTATATTGAACTGCTCTAGCATTGTTGGTCGGAAACGGGAGTTTAACGAATTTTACACTTTTAAATCTTACACAAAATCTGTGTTTTAATGCATTATTTCAATTTATTAATGTTTTCTCTCTATCTCATCTACGTAATTCGCATGCATACTGGTGATTGGTTAATGATTATCAAGAAAAATGAATTATTAAAAATAACTACTGTAAAAAGTACCCAATAATTTTAATTAGGTCGCTACAAGCTAAAGGCGAACAACCCTACAAATTAAAGTAGGCATATCTTTTTAATATATCAACACAGTGAAAATTGTAGGTATATCCAACCCTAATTATTTGTATGCTTAATTGCTTATTCTATCGCACCTTTGGTACTTTTATTTCAAATTGTAGTCAGATACGCGCTTCCTTCCAAGCGTAGGTAAGCGAAAGTTAGAAATTCAATAGAATAAACATTAGAACACAATAAATACAGTTCTCATTTGACAATTAAAAATGATCTCATTATCACCGGAGAGTATTGAAACCTGCAGTTGTAACTGCATGGCAAACTAGTTTTTGCAGGTATAATAATGAACAATGCATAGCATACCTTTCCGTATTTCGGATATTCTACAAATTTTATGTGGTCTAGCATTGTTGGTCAGAAACGGGATTTTAAGGAATTTTACCCTTTTAAATCTTACACAAATGACAAATGGATTATTTCAATTTATTAATGTTTTACTCTCTATCTCATCTACGTAATTCGCATACATATTGGTGATTGGTTAATGATTATCAAGAAAAATGAATTATTAAAAATAACTGTAAAAAGTACCGAATAATAAAAAATAATTTCCATTGCACTTGCTTTTCACCTTAAGTTTACATAATTTGAATTCGTCTTTTTCACCTTAATCATGGCTCTTCAAGCTGTAAGCGGGTTTCTCTTGTGAGAGTCCTTTAATTTTATAAATGTGGACAATTATTTACCAATAATGTTACGGTCGATAGACTAGTCCCCTCAGATTTAATTGTTTGTCATTTTTGCGTTATCGATACGTAATTACATCGTTCTCGAATTTTTCGTTCCAAACATATCGCTGTTAAATTAATTTTTAACTTATTTCAATCAATTACAAGATTTTGAAGGGGACCGTTAGACCTCTCCTAAGTGACCGAGAGGTAATTCAGTGTTGCAATCAAGTTAAATTAATTAAAATCTCTGCAATCACGATGCATTCTTTGCAATTCCTTTCAAATCTTTCCAATTAAGCGATCACAACAATAAATTGATAACAAATTAAATATTGATAGATGTATGTACGGTCAAAATCATATCAAAACAGCTCCTCTGATTCTTTTAAAAAATGGCCTCTGTCGGGAGTAGTCGTTTTGGAAATAAATTTCTTGTTGTATGTAAAACAAAATCTATACAAAAATAAGTTTAAAATGAAGTTTAGTGTATACCTACTGACGTGCTTGTTCAAGAAGATGCTTATATGGTAATCTAAGCGACAATAACTTTTTTAGAGAAGTGAAGACGACATGTGTAAGCAACCCAAAAAAGGTCTAAGTTGTTATAGGTCACAAAAGCCCTCTTTGGGCATTTATAGGTCAAATTAGGCAAGACCCAAATACTCAATCGGGAACTAATAAAATGAAATCTAAATTTCAAATTAATAAACAATCCCTTCAAGTCGCCGATGCCGATATTAACACAGAAAATCGCCATGTATTTAAGCTATTACAACACTGGATATCACAAAATACTGAAGAGAATTAAATCTGATTACACAAATATCAAAGTTGAATGTTCTGTCAGTAATGACCCTGCAAAAAGTGACATGTAGCAATTTGAATCAAACTAATACTATTCCCTTACTTTTAATGGAAATTATGTGCTGTTTTTTGCTCAACAACCTACTTGGTTACAAACTTTTCTTAATAATATTTTTTGCTGAAGTGATTGAAGTGAAGTTTGAACCTCACAATACCATGCTGTGGGGGATGTCTTCTTGAAATCCATTTTTTACAGCATTTTCAAATAAAACCTATTTTTTTATGAAACTTTTCTTAATAACTTTTTTTGCTCAAGTGAAGCTTATGGCCCACACGATCCTTTTTCGAGTCTATCTGGCGTATTAAGTGGCCATATTTTTTAAATAAATTATTTTAGTTGCATTTTCGAATACAACCTATTTTTTTATGAAACTTCCCTTACTAAATTTTTTTGCTAAATTGAAATTTGAACCTTACACTACCATGTTGTGCGGATGTCTTTCTGAAATCAATTTTTTTTACTACATTTTCAAATAAAACCTAATGTTTTATGAAACTTTTCTTAATGACATTTTTTGATCAAGTGAAGATTATGGCCCACACGATCCTTTTTCGAGTATATCTGGCGTATTAAATGACCATGTTTTTTGAAATAAATTTTTTTAGTTGCATTTTCGAATACAACCTATTTTTTTATGAAACTTTCCTTAATAAAATTTTTTGCTAAAGTGAAGTTTGAACCTTAGACTACCATGTTGTGCGGATGTCTTTCTGAAATCAATTTTTTTTACTACATTTTCAAATAAAACCTAATGTTTTATGAAACTTTTCTTAATGACATTTTTTGATCAAGTGAAGATTATGGCCCACACGATCCTTTTTCGAGTATATCTGGCGTATTAAATGACCATGTTTTTTGAAATAAATTTTTTTAGTTGCATTTTCGAATACAACCTATTTTTTTATGAAACTTTCCTTAATAAAATTTTTTGCTAAAGTGAAATTTGAACCTTACACTACCATGTTGTGCGGATGTCTTTTTGAAATCAATTTTTTTTACTGCATTTTCAAATAAAACCTATTTTTTTATGAAACTTTTCTTCGTGATATTTTTTGATCAAGTGAAGATTATGGCCCACACGATCCTTTTTCGAGTATATCTGGCGTATTAAATGACCATGTTTTTTGAAATAAATTATTTTAGTTGCATTTTCGAATACAACCTATTTTTTTATGAAACTTCCCTTACTAAATTTTTTTGCTAAATTGAAATTTGAACCTTACACTACCATGCTGTGCGGATGTCTTTCTGAAATCAATTTTTTTTACTACATTTTCAAATAAAACCTAATGTTTTATGAAACTTTTCTTAATGACATTTTTTGATCAAGTGAAGATTATGGCCCACACGATCCTTTTTCGAGTATATCTGGCGTATTAAATGACCATGTTTTTTGAAATAAATTTTTTTAGTTGCATTTTCGAATACAACCTATTTTTTTATGAAACTTCCCTTACTAAATTTTTTTGCTAAATTGAAATTTGAACCTTACACTACCATGTTGTGCGGATGTCTTTCTGAAATCAATTTTTTTTACTACATTTTCAAATAAAACCTAATGTTTTATGAAACTTTTCTTAATGACATTTTTTGATCAAGTGAAGATTATGGCCCACACGATCCTTTTTCGAGTATATCTGGCGTATTAAATGACCATGTTTTTTTAAATAAATTTTTTTAGTTGCATTTTCGAATACAACCTATTTTTTTATGAAACTTTCCTTAATAAAATTTTTTGCTAAAGTGAAGTTTGAACCTTAGACTACCATGTTGTGCGGATGTCTTTCTGAAATCAATTTTTTTTACTACATTTTCAAATAAAACCTAATGTTTTATGAAACTTTTCTTAATGACATTTTTTGATCAAGTGAAGATTATGGCCCACACGATCCTTTTTCGAGTATATCTGGCGTATTAAATGACCATGTTTTTTGAAATAAATTTTTTTAGTTGCATTTTCGAATACAACCTATTTTATTATGAAACTTTCCTTAATAATATTTTTTGCTGAAGTGTAGTTTGAACCTCACACTACCATGTTGTGGGCGTGTCTTTTTGAAATTAATTTTTTTAACTGCATTTTCAATTAAAACCTATTTTTTTATGAAACTTTTCTTAATAACTTTTTTTGCTCAAGTGAAGCTTATGGCCCACTCCCACACGATCCTTCTTCGAGCCTATCTAGCGTAGTAAATGGCCATGTTTTTTGAAATAAATTTTTTGGTTGCATTTTCGAATACAACCTATTTTATTATGAAACTTTCCTTAATAATATTTTTTGCTGAAGTGTAGTTTGAACCTCACACTACCATGTTGTGGGCGTGTCTTTTTGAAATTAATTTTTTTACTGCATTTTCAAATAAAACCTATTTTTTTATGAAACTTTCCTTAATATTTTTATATGATTCCATGTCAAAAAATGCACAAAGAATTGATGTGAAAGTATTGAATTTTTTCTAACGGTAGTCGTCTAATTACCCTCTTTGTCGTTGATTCAGTTTGTACAGTGGATACTGAGTCAAATGTGATTAAAAAATAAAAAATTCCAAACGTTTTTGAAGATAAACGAAGGAAACCAAAAATTCATTTTTGATAAAAGTTATTTGATTTATTACGGAATTTTTTTGATTTGAAAGTTACTGCTACTTTGGCAAATTTAAATACCTTTTGAGATAAAAGAGATATTGATAATAAAAGTAGGTAATTACAAACTAGTAATGCAATATGAGAAGATTATAACTTTGTAATGTTACCTATTCATGACCTATTGTGTAAAAACTATTATCATTTCAATCTGTACGTTCGAACATTCCTTAATTGCAGATAGTGATGTTTAAGGTGATTCAATTTCTTAGAGTATTATGTTAAACATTACTTGTTATTACAATTCATTCCGTTCGGACTTCGTTCTACCTTTGTATTTCACAGCGCAGCGCATGAATCATAATTAAGAGTAGTGTAATGATTTTTTGATCATACATATAAGGGATATAAGTACGGTGCAACCGTTTAATTCCGCAAGAAGAGGTTGACTAATTCACGGTACTTGTCCTGTTTGTTTAATAATTTCACTTTTATTTTATTATGATTCTGGATAATACTACGTATTCTTAGTTTTCAAGAGTTACAATCACCTTGTCATTAAAGTATGTCGTTTTTTGTTAAATGGTAACCAATCGACAAAGGAAGATTTTGAGAATATTGATTTTTCTCTAACGGCACTTGTTTAACGGGATAAACAACCACTGGACAAAGAAAAAAAGTGAAAGTATTGATTTTTTTCTAGCGGTAGTTATCTAACGACAATTTTAATTTCAACTCGCAAAGAAAGGTACTTATTAATAAAAAAACTGAGATATCTTTATTGTGGCCCGCTGAATAAATTCAATTAGTAACCTTTCAATTATGATATTTAACTAACAAAAACCAAAGTGTAACTCAATTCCAAGAAATAGTACCTAAAACTTCAAGTTGTTTTAATTTTGTTAGGGGGAAAAAATTGTGAGAGAAAACAATGATTTTACTGTACCTTAATAATAGGTAGGTACTTATATTAGAAAAAATACAATTACTATATAACAATAACGTTGAGTAGGTAAGCCTAACAATGTAAAAGTGCAAATGTGACTATGATATGCACAACTTTTAATAGAAATTTCCCTTGCGAGTTTATTTAAGCACAAGAATACATTCATAAATTTGAATCATAATAATTATTAAGAATAGTGTAACGGTTTTTTGATAATATAAGTACGGTGCAATCCTTTAATTCCGCAAGAAGAGGTTGACTAATTCACGGTATACTGTTCCTGTTTCGCGAAGTTTGTTTAATAATTTCACTTTTATTTTATTATAATTCTGGATAATACTACGGTAACCAATCGACAAAGGAAGATTTTGAGAATATTGATGTTTCTCTATCTAACGGCACTTGTCTAACCCTAACGGGATATACAACCAGGCAATGGACAAAGAAGAAACGGAAAGTATTAATTTTTTTCTAGCGTATAGTTATCTAACGACAATTCTAATTACAACTCGCAAAGAAAGGTACCTAATAAAAAAACTGAGATATCTTTAAGGTGGTCCGGTGAATAAATTCAATTTAGTAGGTAACCTTTCAATTAAGATATCTAACTAACAAAAACCAACGTGTTTTCACTCAATTCCAAGAAATACTAGTACCATAGAGCATTTATATTACATTCTCTATGCTAGTACCTAAAACTTTAAGTTGTTTTAATTTTGTTAGGGGGAATAATTGTGAGAGAAAACAATGATTTTACTGTACTTTAATAATCGTTATTAGAAAAAATACAGTTACCATACAACACTAACGTTAAGTAAGTCTAACATAACAATGTAAAAGTGCAAATGTGACTATGATTATACACAACTTTTAATAGAAATTGATTCCCTTGCGAGTCTATTAATAGGGTGGCACGATTTGTAAAGCAAATCCTATTAATTAATCAGTCTGTTTCATTACTAATTTAGTCCCAACAATTAAAATTTACCTATCACTAGCTGACCCGGCGAACTTCGTATCGCCAATAAAAGTTGTCTGAACTTCCAAAAATGTAATTGCTACATTACAGCTTTTAAGTTTGACAGTAGGTAATAACATTGCGCTTTTGTTTACAATGTTTACTAATAAAATCAAAACTCCATAACAAAAACACGGTAACTTTGAAACCCATAGGGGCGAAGCCCTAAAATCGTAGGGCTTATTTCTCACCTTTAAAACCTTCCTTGTACTTCTAGAAATATTTTAAAACCAAAATTAGCGAAATCGATTCAGCCGTTCTCGAGTTTTTATGAGACACAAAAAGTCAAATTCATTTTTATGTATAAAGATTTAACAGGTTTAGTAAAGAATACGATGCTAAATTTCGGTATCAATGGCTCCAAAAATTATTTATCTATGTATAATAAAAACACTGTAAACCAAATAATTGTATAAATTTATTAAACATAAAGTTAAACAAAAAAAGATATACGCCATTAAAACTCTTATCGTATGGCTTATTTTGCAGCTACATATTCATAAATGCTACCTTCCATTCAAATAGTAATTTGTGTAAAAGCGTTGAGTGAACGGTAAAAGTATAAAAGATAATCGAAATGTTTTCTTATTTAAGTTTGAAAAAGGTGACAGGTAGCCAGCTCGGTTTACATACCTGCTTTTTCGATTGAATGTGTGATGGTGCTTAACCGCTTTGGGAGTCTGAAGGAAATGAAAATAAATATTTGCACAATTATGCCCTCTTTAGTTATATGCCTTGAACTAAATTCTCATTTTTGGCGAAGTATGGTCAAAGTGGCGCCCTCCTGAAACTTCGTGGACATGATCCTGACTTACTCTGGACCCTAAATCCGAGCGGAAACGTAGAGGCTCCACGAAAAGGAGCCACAACGAATATAAGGGGGTCTCATGAACAATATACGTCGTAATTTATAATATATATATATATATATATATATATATATATAATTTTACAAATCTGACCTCGTATTGATGAAGGTGTGCTTACAGATGATGGTGATACAGCTTAAACGTGATGTCGATCATGCCGGATGTATCTTCGTTACTTCCAAGACTAATCAAGATTGCCAAAGAATAACGGGATTAAATTAATTGGCCGGCTGCAACGATTATTCCTAGTTCCCGGAATTTTGTGACTGGCTAAAATAGGTGAATTACCTGTATATCCTACTTAATATTCCCCCCTTACCTAGTGTGTTATAGCCTTTAATATATTCCTGTTTCTCCTATGTTTCTAATTAACTTATGGTGAACTTAATGATCCTATGTTTCTAATTAACTTATAAGTAATCGATCTGAAATTTATATTAACATGAGCCTTAACGAATGGCTAATGAGCAAACACTCACCTGTTGAATGGATGAATTTTTATTTACATTAATTACATTAATTCCGTTTAAATCCCCTTTTCGGGTAAAATATCTTTCTCAACAAATTCACTTGCTAATTGCTTCCTTAAATAAGATATATTTTCTTACTTTGTAACTAAGATGATCCCACTAAATGGAGAATTAAATAATTGTTCTACCTTAGTCAAAGCACGGAATTTTCAAAATGGCCTTTTTCCTGTCTCTTCGACCGGTGAAATCTTATCCTTAATGTAATGATTAAAGGATTATCATTCGACTCCTGACCTCATCTTAACAAAATAAAATTTGCTTATAAATACTTAAGTTAGGCAACCCATCATGACTGCATGTATTCGCTAATTACTAAATGAATATTTAAATATACTTATACCTATAAAAAATCATGTTACATAGTATTTAGTATGTTCACTTTTTAACAGCAACTTCAAATTTATATTGTATAGATATATGTATTAGTGGGACTAATCGTAACTTGATTTCGATCCGTGCGATTAGTTAACCAGGCTTGGCCTGAGTATCGATAACAATCGAAGTAGGTACATAATAATATTAACTTTATTGTTCTACAGACAGGTGTCCAATAACGAACAACATTAAAGTAATATAACATAGTAAGGTACAAATAAAATAGTTACCAATATAATAATAAAAAAGAAAAATGCTTAGTATACTAATAACAAAAGAAAAATAAGAAAAAGAATGGCAAAAAGAGACAAAGAAAAACTAAAACTAAAGGTACCTGAAATTGAAACTTAACTCTAACTTGCTTAGTTATCTATTCAATACCTATTTTTATTGATCAATTATCAATTGCGGCAGCCAGGATGGATGGTAGTGCGCTGAAGTTTATATCAACATGCTTACAAACTACGTTGTAGTTGATAGACAAACGTACTGTAGGGCATTTAAACATCATGTTTGTACGAGGTGTTGAATATTGAAATGTTTTCGGATACCTACATGTACGCGACGGAATAGAAAAGTTAAGCCGAGATAACATATAAGGACAGTCGATCGAATTGTGCAGCAGTCCGTA
This sequence comes from Pyrocoelia pectoralis, assembly GCA_036250285.1. Lineage (NCBI taxonomy): Eukaryota > Metazoa > Arthropoda > Insecta > Coleoptera > Lampyridae > Pyrocoelia > Pyrocoelia pectoralis. Next base: position 8,238,697 of record CM070083.1, read on the forward strand.
TAAAAATTTCAAGCTGTTGTGCGTGCGACGTTTTTCCATTGACAAAACGTGGAATCTTGAAAGAAGCAGTTCATTTGGATATCCCCTTTCTGGATATGTGCCGTCAGCTTTAAATGCAACATATTTCAGGAACTTGCGCTGAATCCGTTCAATGGCAGTTTTGTGAGTATCGTAGATTGGGTACCACACTAAGTCACAGTACTCTAGTTTAGACCTTATCAGTGAAAAGTAAAGGCAGAATAATGTATTAGGATTTTTGAACGACTTGCTGTTTCTTATTGTGTGATGATAAAATCAAAGGAGAAATTCGTGATAACATTGCTGCGTTCGTTCATCGTCGTAGTCGTTTTGGGCGAAAGGGACCAGTTGGTAGGTGTACTCCTCTTCGTCAGCTTCTGTGTCTAAGGGGGAATGGTAATAGAGAATAGGGTGCCTCGGAGAGTGGGAGGATTAACATATCGGGCTGCAATCTGCTTGTGAGTGGCCGAAGGAATGTTGAAAGCTTCAGCAGCATATGCAACATGTTTACCCTTCTTGAATAGTTTGGCAAATGCAAGTTTGCTCTTGCGGAAGGCTGCTGATATGGTATCACATCCTGTGAAAGCGTGAATTAGCAGAATACCTCGGCCCAGCTCCGGTAACTCGGTGGTGGAATACAGACTAGTTGGCTCCTTTCCTCGGCCCCGTAAAAAATCTAAAAAACTATCCAACATTGGATTAAATTCATAATAAATGATTGAATTTTAAAGAAAGTTTAATTCTCTACAAATCTCTCGGTGACCAATTTTCTGTGGAATGAATATCTGAGTCTGAAGCCCTGGAGACAGAAGTTTGACGAAAAATATGTTGGGAAAGGTTTTTTTCGAAAATTATTGATTTTCGAGGGCGCATATCTCAATACGACCGAAGCGCTGAAGATGATCCTTACTCTTCTCAAAAGCTAAAATAATGAAACAAAATCTATATGGCTGATGGCCCTCTCTCGCATTGGTAAACACTGCGGTCCTTTAGTGAAACACCTGCTAGAGATTTTTGAGCAAATGCGATTTCGATAGAATCAAGATAAAAAAAGCGAAATTTTTATGTTTACAACGTAACAGAGATATAAAAATCAATGAGATTAAGCAATTATGAAACAAATAAAGCACTAGAACCGCGATGCCCTTGGACAAAGCGACACGTGGTGATTATGCCAAAATTGATTTTTTATCGACCCTCTTAGGTTCAGGTCCCCATGTAGCAATTGTATTCCAAAACCTTTTCTTTTCCGGCCCGAACCTTTTACAATTAGCGCCTGCCGCATACACGGATTTTAAGGAAGGAAATGTTCATATCTTTAAATGCTCTCCGACAGCCTAGCGTCGCACTAGTCTCCGGTTTGAGCCTCAGTCTAACCACAATCATGTGATGACAAATGTTGAAAATAAGGCGACCCCTCTTAATTAAGTAAGAAAAATGGTCTTCAAGAAAAAACAACAGCACTTACCTAACGTTTTTAAAATTGCGCCCTTATTGGACCAAAGGTTGCGCGATAAGATCCTTTTAAACCTGTCATCAAGTTTGATAAATATTTTGCGCTCGCAGACAGTGTGTATCGCGATCGCGCCCTTGTATGCGATCCCTCAGTGCATGTAGAAGGGTGGAACGTTAGCATATTTTGTTAGGAGTTTTGGAAAGGTCGGTGTTACAGTTCCAAGTTCCATTGAATGTTTACTCCAAGGTAGGTAACATTATGTATGAGAGTGTTAGTGATGTGTCTCCTAATACTGGGCAGATGTTATCGTGTTGTTGGCGAGGAGGTGTCTAAGAACGAGCCTGTTATTACCCCGTTGAATGTTTTCGACCGGATTGGGATGAGAAGGGGATCGCTTTGCGGTAGTAGGCGTACGGGTGTTTCTTGGTACAAGGAGTGAGTAAGTAGTTTTGCACTTGAATTCGTGGTCCTAATGGTCAGGGGATTGAAAGGTGTCGTCGAAATTATGTTCTCCACTTTCCACCAGAAAAAGCTTCCGTTAGTTTAATAGTCTAATTGGGAAGTTGCTCGGATTCAGTTTTCCTTATTGGTTTAGGTATCTCCTTAATAGAATACTGAGACCATTTTACTCTATCTTCAAAGAACTGTCTCGCATGCTTAGGAAGTGTGGAAGTGCTGTTAGGTGGTTAACTAGACGTTGCCCGTCCCTCTTGGAGGCATGGTCCCCGAATTAGCGTCTGGGAAAGTGGTGAGGCTTAGTGGATTGTATAGAAGGGTCCGCGTATAGGTAGAGATTGGTACGTAAACGTGAGCGTTACAAAACTCCACCCTCTGGAAGATTCTAGGCGTTTTGGAGGAAGGATGCATTTGTAACTGGAGGGTATAAAAGGCACCATAGTCTTTTTGTAAAACAGGTTATTCTACTTTTGTTACAATCAAACCAGACTAACATTCACCTCTTCAAAGTGCTGTGGGATTTACACATTTACGATTACATTTGACACATTTGCACAATTCATGTTCGAAAATCTGACCCTAATGTTCCAACCATTGACAGACGCATTCCTTGGCATGGGAAGAACAAAGTCCATAACCTAGATCTTCATCTTCAATTCAACTGACAACAGAACTATAAACTTCAGTAATAAGCTATCCATGATGGCAGTTGCAAACTATGAACGTCATAAACCTTGTCTTCCAGATTTTATTGCCACACTCCGTAGGAGTGGTAGAATATGTTAGTTCTCATGAACGATTTAATATTAGTCTTCAGAGAAACCAGGTTATAATCCATTCCATAAGGCGAACTCCCCATTTCTGCATAGTGCAGTGCTCAAGTAGATCAAAAGTGCAACTTCATCATTCTTAAACAGCGCAGAATCGCAGAAACTCACACAATTGTGTTAATAAGGAGAACCTCCAATAAGTACAGATTCTGTATAGATTATAGACGCACCCCCTTTGCCGTTCATCCAAGGGATCCTGGATCGTTTCAGAAAGGCCTGTTACATTAATACCTTCGACATTAAAGGCGGTTACTGTCAAATTTTCTTGAGTGAAGTAAACAAGCAGCGTTTCCGTCTCCGCAACATTTTTCAATTGCAAGTCAAGGCGTTGGTGTTGAATTTCGATCTCGTCACTGACCGAATTTTAAGACCTAATTCGTACGATGAATGGTTTGCATATCTGGATGACCTTGTAATCATCGCTAAAACCCTCAAAGATCATTTGAAGGACTTGAGGCTCGCTGGTATCCGTTACTACTACAGGTAATGTATCTGTAGACCGTCTACGTAGATAGAATCTAACCATGGCACCAATGCAACGTATTCATTTAAAAATTCGCACAATTAACCAATTCGCCGAAATTTCCGAAAGTTGAGTCGATCGATTCTAATGGGGAGTAGATCGCTTTTTTCCTTGACCTGTTGTTTATAACAGCTAATCATAGCAGAATTGGCCATCAATTATCTTTGCTTGAAACAGCAGATTCTTACTAACTTCAAAGAGCTGTACTGGCGAAGATACCACGAAATTATTTACGAGGGTGGCGACTCGAAAAGGGGAGCCAGTATAAAATGGAATTGTCCAAAGGGGAAATGAGGACATGGGTCAAGCTGATTTGAGTGGTTTCCACAGAATTACCACATCATCAAAAAGTGTTTGAGCGCGATTGCATTGTGTAACTTTGTGTACTTGACCAAGTAGGTCTGCCACATATACTGTAAGATCCTATGGTGGTTATTCTACATTTTTATGACGTTTTCAAGGGCTTCTCGTAACCTGGTGTTTTAACAGGAATTGTTTGGTCCAAGTCAACCTTAGGTAGTTCTAAGTTCATGTAAACTCTTATCCGAGTCATCAAGTTACGAACCTTAAGAATGGTTGAATTCGCTTAAAGTAAGAAACGTCATTTTATTCTTTTGGACAAAATTTTTCACTTAAAATGGCAGTTGTTTATATCATTTTTAGATCCATGTGGGGAGAATCCTGGCCGGACATGGCTAAGATTAGAGCCGCTTCCCCGTCCAGCATCCTCGGGTTTATCTCACGTGTGGGATGGCTTGAGTGACGCTGCGGGGTCGAACGACTCTAATCAGGGAGGTGGCACAAAGGGCCCGAATAGATGGCCTAGGTGCGCGTGGGTTTTCCCACCCTCCCATCGAAATCCAGAATCCATATCATTTTTATCAAATTAATATATTTAACTTATCTAACGTATCTACCAGGTTTCAACATGAGTTAAGTAAAAAAATACAGATTAGGCAGAGATAAATTGCTTTAGTATCTCGTAAATCTTTAAAACATTTTAAACCTTATCTATCAAGGTAAGTATTATGCAATATAATATGGTGGCAAAAACAAAACACTTAACACACAAAACTGTATCATTACATCATCGTGTATAATACGCAGGCGAGACCATTTGATTGCACCAAGTCAGAAAAATCATCCACAGGGCTCTTTTTTCCGTCAGATAGCTCTAAAGTGAAAATATGTTTATTGTGCCTCCCAAAGCTTTCTATGGATGTCTCTCCTCGTTATTCTTCCCAAATGTTGTGTTAGCAGGAGGGTGATGTTCGATCCTTAGTCGAAGTTCCACTGTTACGCCTTCACCTCGAAATCGATTGGCGGATCCCTTGACACCTATTTGCCCACAATGCACAAGTAGTTATCAACCTTCCTTCAACCCATATTCTCTGCTGGCCACGACCCTCTTCCATTCCATTCCGCCATCACTTTTTCTGTTTTCTACAAGTATCTGGAAAGAAAAAGAAAGAAAACTTCCGTATTGGGCGTTCTATAGACGCTACAGGTCCCTAATGCAATACGACCTGGTGCTTGAAACTCTATTGCTCTTCAGAACAATTTCCGTCTGGAATAAGTCGCCCTTGTTTTATGCATTTCGCATGCCCAGTCCCTTGAGGCGTAGCAATATAACAATAAGCCGATCAACTCCCAATTTTTGTAGTCGACTGTAGTCGTTCTAGTAGCAAGTGTAGATCATTCGGTGTGAGCGAGGCTCACAAACATCTCCTACTTTGCCTCGAAAAGCTTGATCCATCAGGACGATTACTACCTCCCTCTTGTCGACAGTTTGCCGGTTTTGGGTGTTACTCCTGGGTTTCGATTGCTCATACAGGTCAATATTAGCCTGGGAAAATGTTTAGCTTCAGGAAACCGTATACTCCGTCATGCCGATTAGGAACTGGAATACATTTTTTAAGCAACAACAATTATGCTGGTATGGATATGGATTCAAATGCTGGTTGGATGAAAAATCAATGTAAAACCGAAAGCCTTCCCGATTGCCTCAGTGGTGTCGGCATGACTTCCATTCTCCCGTGCTTTGTGCTTTATTGAAAATCTTTTTAGTTTGTGCCCGCAAGCACAAGGGGAATCTCTCATACCACCAGGGCACTATTTTTGAGGTTCTTCTTACGTGTCTCAAATTCACTTCGGATGCCCTTGCGAAGGGCTACCTACCGTTCCGTAATAACATCTGACCAAAAATAAATGACGTCTCCATTTTACTGATAAGCAAAGGAAAACGTATCTCTTCAAACAAGATATTGTTTTATCTATAGGTATAAATAAGTAGTTTTTTAGCCGACATGATCAATAGACAACTCAGTTTCTTCCCAACAAGATGTACTTTAAACTTTTACTTGTTTTTTCCGTAATTTGTGTCATTAGAGCAGGTAAGTGTCTAATGATCTTGAAGGTTTCATTTTATTGAACGAAAAGGGAAGCGCTTTCATTTTTTTTCCTACAAACGTTGCTAAAGTCGACCAATTTAAAAAAAATTCGAAATTGGTAGTGGGTGAGCTAAAGGTGCGAATTTTTACTTTATGATGCACGAGTGACGCGGATTCGGACCCGAAGAGGGTTTTGGTTTTTTTTTAAGCGGAGAAAAGCTGAAACGCGTTTTCTTTTCGAATAGAAAGTGAAACCTAATATCTAGTACTGACATTACAATACAATTTTTTTTGTGATATGAGTGTTAAAAGTATCTACTGTTTTATTTTGTTCGTGAAATTGCTCCACTTGCTTCGCTCGTTTTGCAAACTTTTTCACTCACAAAATAAAACAGTAGATACTTTTCACACTCATATCATAAATAGCTATTTTGGCACCGACACCAAGCTAACTTTTGTGTTTACAGAAAAAATAGTTTACTGTGTTGGTTGCAACGTGACGTGGAACGGTGTATGTCCTTATCTTGCACCCGCACATTGTGGATCTCATGTGGAAAGTGTAGTACCAATGTGTGTTCAATACAAACATACTACCGGTAGGTAAAAAATTACTGATAATATAGGTAATAATTCGCCATACACCGGGCATTTTTCAGCAAATGGACAATCATTCCTAATAAAAGGATGCGGTGAAGAGAACTTCTACCCAAACAAAACGGCATGCGAAAGGAAAATTATCGATAACCCCAATGCCACAGAATGTCATCAATGTGCGACACCATATTGCAACTATGCATTCCCAATTAATAATTAATCTTAAAGAATACCATTATAGCGATTTTACAGTACATAATACCTTTTGTTTAATGTCGTTGAAATTTAATTTCAAAGTTGGGAAAAATAAATATGTAGTTTAGTCACACTCACACGATCCGAATTTGAATCCGACACCGACAGGGATAAGTTGGTAGGTGTAGTCCCCTTCTTCAGCTTCAGTGTCTAGGGGAGAATGGTAGTAGGGGATAGGGTGCAGTGGCACCTCGGATGGTGGGAGGATTGAGATATCGGGCTGCACATTCGAAACAGACATGACGATTGTGCCGTAGCGATATTTGTTGAAGTAGTCCAAGAACTGGCTGCAAAAAAGCTGGCCTATCGAGTAACAGCATGAAATGATTTTTAAAAACTAAATGGCAAAACTAGTATAAAATCGTAATCGTTTCTAGATACACTATGCTCTAGGTGCAACAGTCTCCCCTACATATACAGACCATCCATAAAATATTTTGCTGCCTGGGCAGAACTTTTGCAGAAATTCGCCATGTTCTCTCTCCTGAATATTTTTTGGATACGAACTGTACCCATCGAGTAACAGCTTCAAATTACTCTTAAAATATAGCTTTTATATAGTTAAAAAAGAAAAAAAATTTCTGCCTTGTTAAATCTTGTGCTAATGCAAGACCACCAACAGCTAATGCCTTGGCAGAAAACATGCTCTTTCTCAAAGTCTTATGATACCACTATAATTATTTCGACAAAATAATTTTATAATATAAAATATTTAGTAATAATATACAGGGTGTTTTTTTGGGAGCTTTAGTTAGACATTTCTGGGAAAGTTTTATAGATAGGTTTTTGAAAATTTGAACTTAGGAGTTACTCTGAAAACCGGATCGATGTAAAATATTGTCAAAATGGCAGCGCTTCCGGAATTGCCGGAAGTAGCTGGAAACTTCGTTATTTTAAATGGGGACCATTGCATTTTTGGATTCTACGTGAAATTGCAGTTCTTTTAATACCCACATGTCAATAAAATGGCGGGTGCAGACAGTAATTTAGGAATTCATTACTTGGAATCAAGATAACAAAAAGCGAAATTACAGAACGGAGATAAACAAATCAATGAGATTAACTAATTTAATTACGAAACAAACAAAGTACTAGAACCACCGCGATGCCCTTGAACAAAGCGACACGTGATCATGCCAAAATTGCTTTTTTATCGACGCTCTAGGTTTCTTTCTCGGGCTGAACCCTTTTACAATTAGCGTCTGCTGCAGAGGCGGATTTTGAGAAAGGAAATATCCATCTTTATGCTCTCCGGCAGCTAAGTGTCCCACTAGTGTCCGGTTCCTAGTCCATGACTCTGTAACATTGAACCTCTGTCTAGCCACATTCATGTGATGAAAAATATTTAAAATTAAACGACCCCTCTTAATTAAGTAAAAAAATGGTGCAATGTTGGGGTGTTGAATATTACAGTGGGATGGATGTTTTTAATTTAATCTATTTTACGGAATATGTTACGCTCACAGACAGTGTGTATTGAAGGGTTTTGTGATCGCACCCTTGTATGCGATTCCGCAGTGCATTTAGAAGGGTGGAACATTAGCGGATTTTGTTAAGGGTAAATTCAAATAATAAGACACAAAAGCCTCCCCTTATATAGTTTAATGAACAATTTCTTGATTCATTGGGAATTGTTATGACGAAGAGATGAAGTGATTTGTTTTATGTTTTTAGATAAGGTGAAAAGCACCTGACACATGAGCCAATGCAAAGCTCACAAAGTAAAATTAGAGGGTAAACAAAGGAATACCAGAGTTTTATAAAAAACCAACTGGGACCATTACATCCTTGGGATTGTGGCGATCTTCAAAAATTTTTTACAAAATATGAAGTGAAAAAAATTGTGAGTTAAAATTAATTATATGCGCTACATGTTTCGAAGCCATACTGGCTTCATTATCAAGCAGGAATGATTTTAAAGCTTACGGGGACATCTTAAAACTATAACAAAAATGTTTAGTGGTTAAAAGGTCTTAGACCAGCTGGGAGCTTTCCCCAAAGATCGAGAATACAATGGGGGCCTGATGGCCAATGATTAATACAGATTAAAAAAGGATTAAACGCTTAGTATAATTACAACCACCATCACATTAAAAGAAAACATGATGGCTTATCAAGTTACTAAAGCGTTGGGCGACGATTTGATCTAGACATTTACCAATGCAGATCAAAATGGAGTTGAACGTTACAAAACTCCTCCCTCTGGAAGATCCTAGGCGTTCTGGAGGAAGAGTGCATTTATAAATGAAGGGTATAAGAGTCATCATAGTCTTTTCGTAAAACAAGTTATTCTACTTTTGCTACAACTAAAGCCGACTAACCTTCACATTAACCTCTTCAAAGTACTGTGGGATTTATACATTTACGATTTCATTTAAAACATTTGCACAATTCATGTTCGAAAATCTGACCCTAATGTTCCAACCATTGACAGACACAACATCTTCCTTAGCATGGGAATGACCGAGTCCATAACCTTAGATCTTCATCTTCAATTCAACTAACAGAACTATAAACTTCAGTAATGCACTATCCATGATGGCAGTTGCAAACTATGAACGTCATAAACCATGACCAAAAAAACATTGTCTTTCAGATTTTATTGCCAGTAGCCCCCTAGGGGTGATAGAATGTTAGTTCTCATGAACGGTTTAATATTAGTCTTCAGAGATACCAGGTTATAATCCATTCCATAAGGCGAACTCCCCATTTCTACATAGTGCTCCTCAAGTACATACAAAAGTGCAACTTCAACTTTCTTAAACAGCGCAGAATCGCAGAAACTCACACAACCCTGCGATATAGATAAACAACCAATGGGAAGTCCGTGGAGTTTCCCAATTGTGTTAATAAGAACCTCCAATAAGTACAGATTCTGTATAGATTATAGACGCACGCCCTTCGTTCATCCAAGGGATCCTGGATCGTTTCAGAAAGGCCTGTTACCTTTGACATCAAAGGCGGTTACTGTCAAATTTTCTTCAGTGAAAGAAACAAGCAGAGTATGGCATCCACCGTCTCTGCAACATTTTTCAGTTCCAAGTCAAGGCGTTGGTGTTGAATTTCCATCTCGTAACCGACCAAATTTTAAGACCTAATTTGTACGATGAAGGGTTTGCATATTTGGATGACATAATCATCGCTAAAACACTCCAAGATCATTTGAAGGACTTGAGGCTCGCTGGTATCAGTTACTACTACAGGTAATGATCTCTAGACCGTCAACATTCTACATAGATAGAATCTAACCAAACGCAGAGGAAATGGGAATGGCACCAATGCAACGTTTTCATTTCAAAATTCGCACAACTAACCAATTCGCCGAAATTTCCGAAAGTTGGGTCGATCGATTCTAATGGGAAGTAGATCGCTTTTTTCCTTGACCTGTAGTTGAAGTGTTGTTTACCACAGCTACTCACAGCAGAATTGGCCATTAATTATCTCTGCTTGAAATAGCAGATTCTTACTGACTGTAAACAGCTGTACTGGCGAGGATACCAAGAAATTATTTACATAAGGGTGGCGACTCGAAAAGGGGAGCCAGTATAAAATGGGATTGTCCAAAGGGGAAATGAGGACATAGGCCAAGCTGATTGTAGTGATTTCCACAGAATTACCATCATCAAAAAGTGTTTCAGCGTGATTGCAATGTGTAACTTTGTGTACTTGACCAAGGTCTGCCAGATATACTGTAAGGCCCTATGGTGGTTATTGTACATCTCTATGACCTTTTCAAGAACTTCTCGTAACCTGGTGTTTTAAAAGGACTTATTGTTTGGTCAAGTCTACCTTAGGTAGTTCTAAGTTCATATAAACTCTTATTCGAGTCATCAAGTTACAAACCTTAAGAATGGTTAAATTCCCTTAAAGAAAGAAACGTGATTTTATTGTTTTGGACAAAGCTTTTCACTTGAAATGGCAGTTGTTTATATCATTTTTATCAAATTAATATATTTAACTTATCTAACGTATCTACCAGGTTTCAACATGAGTTAAGTAAAAAAATACAGATTAGGCAGAGCTAATTGCTTTAGTATCTCGTAAATCTTCAAAACAATTTAAACCGTATCTATCAAAAGGTAAGTATTATGCAATATAATATGGTGGTAAAAACAAAACACTTAACACACAAAACTGTATTATTACATCGTTGTGTATAATACCCAAGCGAGACCATTTGGTTGCACCAAGTCAGAAAAATCGTCCACAGGGCTCTTTTTTCCGTCAGATTAGATAATCTTTTATCCCCTTTAGCTCTAAAGTGAAGATGTGTTTATTATGCCTCCCAAATTGCTATGGGTGTCTCTCCTCGCCATTCTTCTCAAATGTTGTGTTAGCAGGAGGGTAATGTTCGGTCGAAGATCCACTGTCACGCCTTCACCTCGAAATCGATTGGCGGATCCTTTGACACCTATTTGCCCACAATGCACAAGTAGTTATAAACTTTCCTACAACCCATATTCCCTGCTGGCCATTCCATTCCGCCATCACTTTTCTGTTTTCTACAAGTATCTGAAAAGAGGCAAGATATCTTCCGTATTGTGCGTTCTATAGACGCTACAGGTCCGTAATGCAATACGACCTGGTGCTTGAGACTCGTGGTCCTCCTCTATTGCTCTTCAAAACAATTTCCGTCTGGAATAAGTCGCCCTTGCTTTATGCATTTCGCATGCCCAGTCCCTTGAGACGTAGCAATATAACAATAAGCCGATCAACTCCAAATTTTGTAGCCGACTGTAGTCGTTCTAGCAGGTAGAAATGTAGAGCATTCGGTGTGCGCGAGGCTCACAAAAATCTCCTACCTTTCCACGAAAAGCTTGATCCATCAGGACGATTACTACCTCCCTCTTATTGCCAGTTTGCCGGTTTTGGGTGTTACTCCTGGGTACTAATTGGAAAGCTCCTATAGGAATTAAACCCCTCTCAATGTTGCTACCTCAACGTGGTTGTATGGCTCAAGTGGTGGAGTGAGCAACGGTCGGTATAACGTCAGAATGTAATAATCCTGTTCTCATACCTTCCCCACAAGTGAGAATCCACACTAAAAACAACACCCACGTGTTTGTACCGTGCAAAGCGACCTGTAATAAATCCTGGTAGTTAAGTCTCCCTTGGGTCGGACAAAGCGCGACAACCCACTCGTTAGGTCAGAATTTCACTTATGAAGGGAAGTCGAAACTAATCCGTAACAGACCGCCATCAAGTCACCGTCCACGTGTCAACCAGAGACATAGTCCTACTCTCCAGTTCCGCTCACGTACACAAGAGACTGGACAAGGAGAAGGAGATCGGGCAATTCAACAATGATCCATCCGAAAAAGAGGCGACCACAGCGCCAATCAACAACGGACTACCTCGCAAGAGTAGCTTATGAGAGGCTGCACGCACGTTGTGGTAGTGCAAGAAGACAATCTTTCAAAGCTCCGCAAGGCCGCCATTCATATCCCGGTAGTAGTTAGGCGACTCCAGGGAGTACAGACTCTTTGACTAAACGTAAACAGCTGTATACCTATTTGCCAAAACAACAGAACTGTGTCGGCTTTGGGGAGGGAGTCCATGTTAATTCAAACGTCGGGGGAGTAATTTGAAGCGGTATAATGCCACATCAATTTACGGCAGCTGCCACAGGAGCACCGAGCAACTGCCAAATATGGAAGGAGTTCCGCGGCAACTCCGCCATGCCGATAACGAACTGGAATACATTTTATAAGCAACAACGATTATGCTGGTTGGATGAAAAATCAATGTAAAACCGAAAGCCTTCCCAATTGGCTCAGTGTTTTCGGCATGATTCCCATTCTGCCGTGCTTTGTGCTTTATTGAAAATCCTTCTAGTTTGTGCCCGCAAGCGGGGGAATCTCTCATACCACCAGAGCACTATTTCTGAGGTTCTCCTCACGTGTCTCAAACGCACTTCGCATACCCGTGCGAAGGGCTACCTACCGTTCCATAACAACGTCTGACCAAAAATAAATGACGTGTCTATTTTTCTGATAAACAAAGGAAAGCGTATCTGTTCACACACGTAATTTCGGCCACTTCAAATGATTTGAATGTGATATTGCTTTATCTACAGGCATAATAGGTAATTTTTTAGCTGACATGATCAGTAGACAACTCAGTTTCTCCTCAACAAGATGTACTTTAAACTTTTACTTGGTTTTTCCGTAATTTGTGCCATTAGAGCAGGTAAGCGTCTGATGATCTTGAAGGTTTCATTTTATTGAGCGAAAAGGGAGGCGTTTTCATTTTTTTTCCTACAGACGTCGCGAAAGTCGACCAATTAAAAAAAATTCGAAATTGGTAGTGGGTGAACTAAAGGTGCGAATGTTGCGCGAGTGACGCGGGTTCAGACGTCTTTTTAAGCGCAGAAAAGCTGAAACGTGTTATCTTTTCGAATAGAAAGTGAAACCGAAGATCCCATGTCACAGAATAGTATTTTTGGCATCGACAGTCAGCTAACTTTTGTGTTTATAGGAGACATTACTCAGTTTCCTTCCATTCGCTGTGTTTTTTGCAACGTGACGTGGAACAGTGTATGTCCTTATGGACCATCCAGAAGTTGTGTGTCGCTTTCGGGAAGTGTACCAATGTGTGTTCAATACAAACAAACTAACGGTAAAAAATTGCTAATAATATAATAATTCGCCATACACCGGGCATTTTTCAGCAAATGGGCAATCATTCCTAATAAAAGACTGCAGTTTTGAAAACGTCAGCATAAACAGAACGGCGTGCGAATTTACACAGATGTTTGACCCCAAGGCCATAGAATGTCAACAATGTGTTACACCATATTGCAACTATAAGTCCGATCGTTATACTTATCTTTAGCAATTTTACAGTACAAATACCTTTTGTTGATATTTAGTTTCAAACTTGAGGAAAAATAAATAACCGAATTTGTAGAGTCCCTATATCGAATTTGAATCCGACACCGCCCTCCATCGGGCGCAATCGAAAACTTACGTGTTCGTGATAAAATCACATTTTTTTTGCAAAAATAACAAAAGTTTATTCAAAAATTTATGAAGTCCCTAATAACTATAATTTTACCCTACAACTAGCTCAAAATTTTATCTACTTATACAATTGCTAACACTAAAACCTATTCAGATTCATCCGTTTCGCTAATACCTATTTACATGTTTCACAAACTATATTTGAGTGTTCTAGCCATAAAAATGTATTACAATTTTTGCAATTATGTTTTGTATATCTTTATTTTTTCACCTGACATATAAGACACCTTTTTCTGTTATTGGTAAAATATTACACCAAAAAAAGTTAATCTTCTACGCAAAATTTCACAAACGGGTGCAATGAATCTGAGAGATTAAATCAGCTAATATAAAGACACGTGTACCTCTAGCATAATCATAATCACAAACACAACTGCTAATTGTTCATGGGAATAGGTTAAAGGTGCCGTTACACGGCGTGTGGAGTGGCACGCCTGGAGTGTGAACTGTGACGCCACACGCCGTGTGACAGGGTCGGCGCGGCGCGGCGTGCCGAGTCCCGTGGGTTGTCGATGGTGCACTTTTAACACAGCGTTTGGAGTGGCACGCCTGGAGTGTGAACTGTGACGCCACACGCCGTGTGACAGGGTCGGCGTGGCGCAACGTGCCGAGTCCCATCTGTTATCGGTGTCACGCCTAGGGTGTTCACACGGCCTGGAGATTGATCATTTCTTCATTTCAACATGTCCGTTCGTCAAAAACGCATTTTTTCTTTTTTAATTCTCCGACACTGCAATTCATACTAATCTTGTCTTTGATTCGTATCCAGGGATCATGTACCGCATTTCTATCTTTATGATCGGTACATTTAGGGTTCCGCAGTAAGGCCTCTTTCCCGTACAAGATTAAAAATTCGGGTATATCTGCGTTTGACCACATGTTGTCACTAGAATAGCTAAACATAAGACTGCAAACATGCAAACTGCATTTTAAATAAAAATATTCTCCAAACATGACACTCCACACGCCGTAACAGGCAAGCGGCGCGTCTGCTTTGAAGTATGCAAAGTTTAGCAACAGCAACAACCAACGGGACTCGGCACACGGCGCCAAATTCGTCGCGCGGACCCTGTCACACATTTTTAGAAATTATCGGGGTTAAATTGTCTCGATTTTAAGCAAGCATTGGTACTCCAAACAGATCCCAGCAGTACCGCATTCAAACCCAGACTGATAGGGAGAAGTATCTACAAGGGGAGCATCCTCAATCCAACGGAAACCATCGAAGAGTGTCTCGCAGAGATGTGGAAGATCGAAAAATTATGGAGTTACTTGAAGAGTTCCCTTTTCAAAGTCGCCTCCCTTCCATGAGAATCTAGCCCTTTCATCTCAAAGATTGCGTTCGACTTTCCCAGGACTCGTAACTCATGCGGTTGGTTTGTAGTCGAAGTGTGACTTACCATAGGTATTGTAAAGATGTATCTATACAGCAGGATTATCCATCAATTGCATTTGCTTGGGGTAGCAGATTGTTACTGATTCCAAAGCGTTGTATTGGAAGGTGGTGACTAGAGAAGGCGAATCAGCATAAAATGGGATTGCCCAAAAAGGAGAAAAAGAAGAGGACATGGGTCAAGGAGATTTTAGTGGTTTTAACAAAATTACCAAATCATCAAAAAGTGGTTCAGAGCGATTGCAGGGTGTAACACTGAACCAACGTCTACCAGATATACGTCCCTTACATCCTATCTGCAATTGTAAGGTACTCTGATGTTTATTGTATTTTTCGATGGGCTTCTTTTGGGTTTACTTTCTCTATACCTGTTGTTTCAAAAGGACTCATTTGGTCAAAGCTGCGTTAGATAGTTCTGAGTTCATGTACACTCTAATTCGAGTCATCGTGGTACAAACCCTTGAAACTTAGCAGAAAATGGTTGAATTCACTCAAAGAGAGCCTTGAAACGAGATTTTATTCTTTTGGACAACATTTTGCACTTAAAATGGGAGTTTTTTACATCATTTTTATCGAATTAATCGATTTAACTTGTCTAAAACGTATCTACCATGGTTTCAACATGAGTTAAATAAAAAGTACAGATTAGGAGAAGATAAGTGCCTTAGTATCTCGTAAATCTTTAAAAATTTTAAACCTTATCTATCAAGGTAAGCCTTATATCATATGGTGGTAAAAACAAAACACTTAAAACAAGATTTTTACATCAATATGTAGATTGTTCAGACGAGGCCAATTGGGCACACCAAGTCAGAAAAATCGTCCACAGAGCTCTTTTTCCGTCACTGTCACGCTACCACCTCGAAATCGATTGGCTGATCCCTTGCCACCTATTTCCTACATTTTACAACAACAAGCAGTTGTTATCAACCTTCCTTCAGTCCGTATTCTCTGCTGGCCACGACTCTCTTCCATTCCATTCCGCCATCACTTTTATGTTTTCCACAAGTATCTGAAAAAAGACAAGATATCTTCCGTATTGGGCGTTCTATAGACGCTACAGGTCCGTAATGCAAGACGACCTGGTGCTTGGAAACTCGTAGTCCTTCTCTATTGACCATTTCCTAAGACATAGAGAAAAAGTAGTTGCTTAATTTAGGATGGCCACAGCTCTTTAAAACAAATTCCGTCTGGAATAAGTCGCCCTTGTTTTATGCATTTCGCATGCCCAGTCTCTTGTGGCGTAGCAATATATCAATAAGCCGATCAACTCTAAATTTTGTAGCTGACTGTAGTCGTTCTAGTAGCAGGTGTAGATCATTCGGTGTGAGCGACGCTCACAATCATCTTCTACTTTGCCTCGACGATATCAGGGCGATTACTACTTGCTTCTTGTCGACAGTTTGCCATTTTTGGTTGTCACTCCTGGGATTAGATTACTCATACGGGTCAGTATTAGTCTGGGAAAATGTTTGCCTTCGGGCCCACTGTAGTCTTGGTTGCAGCAGGCGATATATACGCAAGGCCCTCTTCTCTATCGGCACCGATTCCGTCCACATCTATTTCTTTTCTGTAAGCATTTCTTCCAGATTTTGATAAGACAAAAAAGTCCTTTTGATTCCTGTTTTGGTCCCATTCGTAGACAAAGATACGGTCTCATTAGAACTAATTGGAAAGCTCATATAGCAATTAAACCCCTCTCAGTGTATGGCTCAACTGGTTGAGTGATCACGGGTCCGTATAACGTCAGGATGTAAAACTCCTGTTCTCATACCGGCCTCACAACTGAGTATCCACACTAAAAACAACATCCATGTGTGTTTGTACCGTGCAAAGCGACCTGTAATAAATCCTAGTAGTTGAGTCTCCCTTGGGTCGGACAAAGCGCAACAGCCCACACGTTTGGTCAGAATTTCACTTAAGAAGGGAAGTCGAAACTAATCCGTAACAGACCGCCATCAAGTCACCGTCCACGTGTCAACCAGAGACGTACTCCTACTGTCCGGCTCCGGTAGGTACACATGAAACTGGACAAGGAGAAGGAGATCGTGCAATTCAACAATAACCCGTCCGAATAAGAGGCGACCACAGCGCCAACCAACAACGGGCTACCTCGCAACAGTAGCTACCAGTATGAAGAGGCTGCACGCACGTTGTGGTAATGCAAGAAGACAATCTTTTAAAGTTCCGAAAGGTCGCCATTCATATCCGGGTAGTAGTTAAGCGGCTTCAGTAAGTACACAATCTTTGAGTAAGCATAGACAATTGTGTATATGCGGCAACTCCGCCATGCCGATTACGAACTGGAATACATTTTATAAGCAACAACAATTATGCTGGTATGGATTGAAATACTGGTTGGATGAAAAATCAATATAAAACCGAAAGCCTTCCCAATGATTCCCATTCTCCCATGCTTTGTGCTTTATTGAAAATCCTTCTAGTTTGCGCCGGCAAGCGGGCGGAATCTCTCATGCCACCGGGGCACTATTTCTGAGATTCTCCTCACGTGTCTGAAACGCACTTCGGGTGCCCGTGCGAAGGGCTGCCGTTCCATAATAAGATCTGACCAAAAATAAATGACGTGTCCATTTTTCTGATAAGCAAAGGAAAACTTATCTCTTCACACACGTAATTTAGGCCACTTGAAATTATTGGAACAAGATATTGCTTTATCTACAGGTATAAATAGGTAGTTTTTTAGCTGACATGATCAATAGACAACTCAGTTTCTCCTCAGCAAGATGTACTTTAAACTTTTACTTGTTTTTTCCATAATTTGTGCCATTAGAGCAGGTAAGCGTCTGATGATCTTGAAGGTTTCATTTTATTGAACGAAAAGGGAAGCTTTTCATTTTTTTCCTACAAACGTTGCTAAAGTCGACAAAAATTCGAAATTGGTAGTGGGTGAACTAAAGGTGCGAATTTTTACTTTATGATGCACGGGTGACGCGGATTCCGACCCGAAGAGGGTTTTCGATTTTTTTTTAAGCGGAGAAAAGCTGAAACGCGTTTTCTTTTCGATTAGAAAGTGAAACCGAAGATCCCATGTCACAGAATAGTATTTTTGTACAACTGTCATTAAAAGTGAAATTTTTAACGGCTGTCAAGAGTGTTAAAAGATGACGTTTACAGATATTACAATACAATTTTATTTATGATATGGGTGTTAAAAGTATCTACTGCTTTATTTTGTTCGTGAAATTGCTCCACTTGCTTCGCTCCTTTTGCAAACTTTTTCCCTCACAAAATAAAACAGTAGAGATACTTTTAACACTCATATCATAAATAGCTATTTTGGCACCGACACGACACCCAGCTAATTTTTGTGTTTACAGAAAGAATGGATGACTTTAACGTTGAAGTTTACTGTGTTTCATGCAACGTGACGTGGAACGGTGTATGTCCTTATCTGGCACCCGCATATTGTGGATCTCGTGTGGCAAGGGTAGTACCAATGTGTGTTCAATACAAACAAACTAACGGTAGGTAAAAAATTACTAATAAAATAGGTAATAATTCGCCATACACCGGGCATTTTTCAGCAAATGGACAATCATTCCTAATAAGAGGATGCGGTGAAGAGAACTTCTACCCAAACAAAACCGCATGCGAAAGGAAAATTATGGATAACCCCAATGTCACAGAGTGTCATCAATGTGCGACACCATATTGCAACTATGCATTCTTACAATAATTAATAATAATTAATCTTAAAGAATACCATTATAGCGATTTTACAGTATCTACATAATACCTTTTGTTAAATGTTGTTGAAATTTAGTTTCAAAGTTGGGAAAAATAAATATGATAGATAGATATTTTTATTGATGTAGTCAAATGTAGCTTAGTCACACTCACATGATCCGAATTTGACTCCGACACCGCTCAAGTATAATAGCTATTTATCTACCAAGGGAACAAAATGATTAATTTTCTCCCGCGGGTGAAGTTTAATGCCCGACGCGAAGCGAGGGCATTAATCACCCTCGGGAGAAAATTTCACTTTGTTCTCGCGGTAGATATATGATTTTTTCTTTTATGTGAATTTATTTTCCGTTCACAACAATTACACGTTTGGTATAGTTTACCATTAGTTATTTTTAAAAAATACATCAAGAAGGCTTTTCCCATGTGTCACAATTTTTAATTAAATATATTTCATCAATATCTCATCATTTGTAGATCGGCGATAGTGTGTATTAAGATATTGTCTAATGAGAATAAATTCAGACTCTGATGTAGAAAATACACCAGCCGAAATATTAGAAGCTGCTAATGAAGCGACTTATAATACAAGGGAGAAAAAGTGTAAAAAATTCCCCAAGGGAGAAAAAGTGGTACTTTGCTCCCTCAAAATAGGGAAAATACATCCACTTTCCACTCACATATAGTCCGGTCAATTTAGCCGAAAAAATGGAGGTACCCTTACATAAATTCCAAACAAGCTGAAAATTTGCATGAACGTTAGGGACACCATTATAATGAAATTGTGAAAAGTCCCCACCAATCCCATGTGTGCAAAAATTTTTATTCAAATTTCGCAAAAATGGGTTTTTTGGATTTTTCAGCGAGACGGTTAGTTTTATGATAAAAATATCTCAGACAAAAATTGTAGACCATGCAATTATCTTCAAAAATTGACCTTGCACTTTTTTTATAACATTAACCATTTCAGAGAAAAAGCGGTTCTAAAATTTACTTTAGTTGTATTCTCCATAATAAGCATCACTACGCTGTACTATGTACATCATTGGACACATAATATAAGTAAAACTATTAGTCTGCATTACTAATACATTAATAATAAATGATAATTTTGAGAATATGAACTGAAAAGAAACCGAGTCCCTCATTTTATGTGAAAACAAAATCAAGTATCAAAAGCCGCGAATTCTTATAGAATTCTAATTTCAACCAACTTCAAATCTGTAACTAATTATGGCATATACTATATACAATATATATGTATATAACGACCCCCCCCCCCTCACCTCAGACATGAGCACCCCGGATTCTGCACAAATGAGTCATTGTTTTTCTTTTCACCCTTAAGGAAGATGGAAGCGGAGAGGGTGACGGACAATTTGTAAATCACGAAAAAATGTTGGAGGACAGAAAGTAAAAAAAGATCGTTTTTCTGCGGACATGTGCAATTTTTCCCCCTTTCCACCCCCAAAAAAGGGGCTGCAGTTGGGGGAGAAATTTGCAATTTGCGAATAGTTTTTATGGAGAATCCAAAAGTGTAATAAAAAATAGGTGTTCCCATTTAGGTTTTCAAAACTCACCCCCGCTCCACCGCACAGGGGGTGAGGGTGATGTTTACGTATCATGACTCAATAGGTTTCAAAAAATAAAGGAAACGTGTTTTTTTTTCTTGAACTTAGATGTGACGTTCTCGAGATATTAAAGGGTGTATATTTTGACTTTAATGGCGTCCCGACGGCGAAAAAATTAAACAGAGATTTGGAATCAGTAAAGAATTTCCTATAAGTTGACACCACTTCCAGCTTTCTAAACCCTGTAACATCGACCAACGCACAGGCACACATCAGCAATGCTTCGGAAGGGTAAAACCACAGTGTTTAAATTGTTTGAAAAAATAAATTTTATTACATTTGCTTTCGAAAGATATTAACTCTACTCCAGAAACTCTAATCAGTAATCATCAACGGAATTCGCTTTCTTCTTTCTGTATATGGAGCTTCAGAAAGAATTCCTTGGGTAGAAAAGTTACGTTACCATCTTTTACAAAACATACACGTAATAAAAAACGTGTGCAATTAGCTTGTCTTCCTCCAACCGCGGCTTCTACTCACCAACAGGTTCAAGTGTGGCTTAGTAATCAACTGGACCCAGAAGAATGGGGTTGGAAGCTTATTAATAATGTATTGAAACCAATCCACACTCACTTCCACCTGCACCAGAAACCTCCTTAATACTATTTTTTGCAACTGCAAAAAGGGGTGTAATTCGAAATGCGGCTGCAGAAAGTAGGCTTATCTTGTTCACCAGCTCGCACCACTTGTCAAGGCGTGTCGTGTTGAAGTATTAAACCTCCAATAGAAGAAGATCCTTACATCAACGATGAAATAACTGATGTATCGCTGTTAGAACAATTTACGTCAACTCAGGAAGATGAGGAAGAAGAAGAAATAGAAGAAGAAGGAGATAGAGGAAAAGAAGAAGAAACAGATGATGACGATGATTATGAATAAGACGACCTGACATTCCATTAAATTTTACTGAGATAGACCGTGGACTGGGGCTACCGGAGAAACCACGTTAAAAAAAACTAAAGTAAATTCTGAAATTCTGAAATTCTGAAAATAAAATCTGAAATATTTTTATCATAAAACTAACCGTTTCGCTGAAAAATCTAAAAAACCCATTTTTGCAAACTTTGAATAAAATTTTTTGCACACATGGGATCGATGGGGACTTTTCACAATTTCATTATAATGGTGTCTCTAACGTTTATGCAAATTTTCAGCTTGTTGGGAATTTATGCAAGGGTGAATGTCTAAATTGACTGGGCTAATATAAGAAAAATTAATTTACAATTGACAAATTAATTACAAGCAACAAAACAAAACTCAATCACACTCGATCACAAAACGACGGATAAATTCCTATTACATCCCAAGAACGCTGTATAAGAAGTCATCACTGCGTTTGTTCATTGCCGTAGTCGTTTCGAGCAGAAGGGACAAGTTGGTAGGTGTAGTCCCCTTCGTGAGCTTCAGTGTCTAGGGGGAATGGTAGTAGGGGATAGGGTGCAGTGGTACCTCGGATGGTGGGAGGATTGAGATATCGGGCTGCACATTCGAAACAGACATGACGATTGTGTCGTAGCGATATTTGTTGAAGTAGTCCAAGAGCTGGCTGCAAAAAGCTGGCCTATCGAGTAACAGCATGAAATGATTTTTAAAAGCTAGATGGCAAAACTAGTATAAAATCGTAATCGTTTCTAGGTACAAAAGTCTCCCCTACATATACAGACCATCCAAAAAATCTTTCGCTGCCTGGGCGGAACTTTTGCAGAAATTCGCCATGTTCTCCCTCCTGAATATTTTTTGGATACAAACTGTACCCATCGAGTAACAGCTTCAAATTACTCTTAAAATATAGCTTTTATATAGTTAAAAAAGAAAAAAAATTTCTGCCATGTTAAATCTTGTGCTAACACCTAGGCAGAAAACTTTTTTTAATTTTTTTCGGCACGTTGCTGTACCTATCGAGTAACAGCTTCAAACTATAACCAAATTAAAGTTTGAACATAACTCTATAAGAAAAATCATTTCTTCCTCGTTAAATCCTGTGCTAATGCCTTGGCAGAAAACATTCTCTTTCTCAAAGTCTTATGATACCACTATAATTATTTCGATAAAATAATTTTATAATATAAAATATTTGTATAGGTACACGGTTTTTTTTTGGGAGCTTTAGTTAGACATTTTTGGCAAAGTTTTATAGATAGGTTTTTGAGAATTTGAACTTAGGGGTTACTATGAAAACCGAATTGATGTAAAATATTGTCAAAATGGCAGCGCTTCCGGAAATGCCGGAAGTAGTTGGAAACTTAGTTTTTTTAAATGGAAACTATTGCATTTTTGGATTCTACGCGAAATTTCAGTTCTCAATATCTACAAGTTATGGTTTAAAAAAAAATGGCGGATTCAGACGGTAATTTAGTAATTCATTACTTGGAATAAAGATAACAAAAAGCGAAATTACAGAACAGAGATAAATAAATCAATGAGATTAACTAATTTAATTACGAAACAAATAAAGCACTAGAACTGCGATGCCCTTGAACAAAGCGACACGTGGTGATCATGCCAAAATTGCTTTTTTATCGACGCTTTAGGTTTCTTTCTCGGGCTGAACCGTTTTACAATTAGCGTCTGCTGCAGAGGCGGATTTTGAGAAGAATTAAACCCCTCTCTGTGTTGTTACCTCAACGTGGTTGTATGGTCTTAGTGGTTTAGTGACTAAGGGTCCGCATAACGTCAGAATGTAAAAATCCTGTTCTCATACCGACCCCACACTAAAAACAACACCCATGTGTTTGTATCGTGCAAAGCGACCCGTAATAAATCCTGGCACTCTCCCTTGGGTCGGACAAAGCGCGACGACCTACTCGTTTGGTCAGAATTTCACTAAGAAGGGAAGTCGAAACTAATCCGTAACAAACCGCCATCTAATCACCTTCCATGTGTCAACCAGAGACATAGCCCTACTCTCCGGCTCCGGTCACGTACACAAGAGACTGGACATGGAGAAGGAGATCGGGCAATTCAACAATGACCCATCCGAAAAGGAGGTGACCACAGCGCCAACCAACAACGGACTGCCTCGCAACAGTACCTACCAGTATGAAGCTTATGAGAGGCTGCACGCACGTTGAAGTAATGCAAGAAGACAGTCTTTCAAAGTTCCGCAAGGCCGCCATTCATATCACGGTGGTAGTTGGGCGGCTCCAGGAAGTATAGAATCTTTGAATAAGCGTAGGCAGCTGTTTATTTGCCAAACAACTGGTTCGGCTTTGGGAAGGGAGTCCATGTTAATTCGAACGCCGAGGGAGTAATTAGAAGCGGTATAATGGCCACAACAATTTAAGGCAACTGCCACAGTAGCACCAAGCAACTGCCAAATGTGGAAGGAGAGCCACGGCAACTCCGCGATGCCGATTACGAACTGGAATACATTTTATAACCAACAACAATTTTGCTGGTTGGATGCAAAATCAATGTAAAACCGAAGGGCTTCCCAATGATTCCCATTCTCCCGTGCTTTGTGCTTTATTTAAAATCCTTCTAGTTTGTGCCCACAAGGGGAGAAATCTCTCATACCACCAGGGCACTATATTTCTCCTCACGTGTCTGAAACGCACTTCGGATGCCCGTGCGAAGGACTACCTAGCGTTCCATAATAACATCTGACCCATACGTAATTTAGGCCACTTCAAACTATTTGAACAAGATATACCTTTATCTATAGGTATAAATAGGTAGTTTTTTAGCTGACATGATCAATAGACAACTCAGTTTCTCCTCAACAAGATGTACTTTAAACTTTTACTTGTTTTTTCCATAATTTGTGCCATTGGAGCAGGTAAGCGTCTGATGATCTTGAAGGTTTCATTTTATTGAG
The DNA here is from genome assembly GCA_036250285.1 of Pyrocoelia pectoralis. Taxonomy (NCBI): domain Eukaryota; kingdom Metazoa; phylum Arthropoda; class Insecta; order Coleoptera; family Lampyridae; genus Pyrocoelia; species Pyrocoelia pectoralis. The sequence goes on from CM070083.1 coordinate 8,262,790, forward strand.
TGAAAAGGGAAGCGTTTTCATCTTTTGCCACAGTTGCTAGTCGGCCAATTTTAAAAAAAAATTCGAAATTGGTAGTGGATGAACTAAAGGTGCGAATGTTTACTTTATGCACGGGTGACGCGGATTCGGACCCGGAGAGGGTTATCGCTTTTTTTTTAAAGCGGAGAAAAACTGAAACGCGTTTTCTTTTCGAATAGAAAGTGAAACCGAAGATCCCATGTCACAGAATAGTATTTTTGGCACCGACACCCAGCTAACTTTTGTGTTTACAGAAAAAATTGATGAAACATTTTTCGTGCGAGTTTACTGTGTTTCTTGCAACGTGCCGTGGAATAGTGTATGCCCTTATGGACTAATCGCAGATTGTGGTTCCTTTGTGAAAAGTGTAGCACCAGTGTGTGTTCACTACAAACATACTAACGGTAAAAAATTGCTAATAATATAATAATTCGCTATGCACAGCGCATTTTTCAGCAAATGGGCAATCATTCCTAATAAAAGGATGCGGTGAAGAGAACTACTACCCAAACAAAACGGCATGCGAAAGGATAAATATCGATAACCCCAATTCCTCAGACTGTCAACAATGTGCTACACCATATTGCAACTATAAGTCCGATCGTTATACTTATCTCTAGCAATTTTACAGTACAAATACCTTTTGTTAAATGTTGTTAATATTTAGTTTCAAACTTGGGAAAAATAAATAACTTAAGTCACACTATCCGAATTTGAATCCGACACCGCTTAAGTAGTAGTAGTCGTTTTGGGCGGAAGGGACCAGTTGGTAGGTGTAGTCCTCTTCGTCAGCTTCTGTGTGTAGGGGGGAATGGTAGTAGAGGATAGGGTGCAGTTGTACCTCGGATTGTGGGAGGATTAAGATATCGGGCTGCAATCTGCTTGTGAGTGGCCGAAGGAATGTTGAAGGCTACAGCAGCATATGCAACATGTTTACCCTTCTTGAATAGTTTGGCAAATGCAAGTTTGCTCTTGCGGAAGGCTGCTGATATGGTATCACATCCTGTGAAAGCGTTAATTAACAAAATGCCTCGGCCCAGCTCCGGTAACTCAGTGGTGGAATACAAACTGGTTGGCACTTTCCTTGACCCCGTAAAAATCTAAAAAACTGTCTAACATTCGATTAAATTCATATAAAATGATCAAATTTTGAAGGAAGTTTAATTCTCTACAACTTTCCGGTGACAGAAATTTGACGAAAAATGTGTTGCAAACAGAGCTGTTCAAAATACCGAACAAAAGTATTTCAATTATCAAATACCAAATACCATCTAACTAAAGTATTTGCAGCTTCAAATACCAAATACTAGGAAAGGAAAGGATTTGAAGTACCAAATATTTGAACAATTGCACAAATAAGGTATTTCAAATATTATCTAGTATTTGAAGTACCGCGTTTTGTATTTGAAATACCGAATCCAAATACAACGAGCAAATATTTCAAATACCAAGTACCAAATACTAAGATTAAAAAGGATTTCAAATAAAGTACTTCAAATACTGAAAAGTATTGGAAATCATTTTTCAATTACTTTTATTTCAAATACTTGCAGCTCTGGTTGCAAAAGGTTTTTTTTTGGAAATTATCGATTTTCGAGGACGCATATCTCAAACAGCTTTAATTTTGTATTGGTAAATATTTTTTGTAGTACCCCTTACTGAGATATAGGTGAAAAACAAAAAAAGAGGGACCTTCAACCCCTGTCTCTTCCTGTTCCGCTACCTCTATGGTCAAGGACTTTTAGTATGTTATACTACTCTACTAGATACCGCAAACAACGTACCATAGTTGGTCTTTTCGCATATTGACTTTCCTCCTCGAATCATTCGTTGACTGGGCTAAATACGTAATGTTTTCCACACATAAGTAGAAAATGGCAATCAATACGACCGAAGCGCTGAAGATGATCCTTACTCTTCTCAAAAGCTAAAATACTGAAACAAAGCGTAAGTATATGGCTGAAGACCCTCTCTCGCAATGGTAGGCACTGCGATCTTTTAGTCAAACACATCCTAGAGATTTTTGAACAAATGCGAAAACCGGTAAACATTTCGATAGAATCAAGATAACAAAAAGCGAAATTTTCATATTTACAACGTAATAGAGATAAACATATCAATGAGATTAACTAATTACGAAACAAATAAAGCACTAGAACTGAGATGTCCTTGAACAAAGCGACACGAGGTGATCATGCCAAAATTGCTTTTTACTTCCCGAGCACGAAGTAAAAGGGAAGTATTGTATTAGTGTTCCAAAAAAAAATTCACCAATGGAAATTTTTACATATCTTTGCATTTCTGAATACGTAGATTCAAAAAATGAAAAAAAATTCCGTTTGTCGTCTGTAGTCTAACCAACACATTTTCTTGCAACGCTCTATATTCAGAAATTATTAAAGTTATCGAAATGCGGTTTTCGCCAATCGATTGCATTCGGGCCAAGGACAAAAATGCTGATATTACCTTTGATGACGTCACTTCCAGTATAAGCTTTTTATAAGATAAAGTTGCAGTTTGTTACGGCAGGAATGGGTCGTAACTAGTGGTAGCAAATTTAATTTTTTTCGTATTCGAATATTCGTTAAAAATATATTCGAATATAGAATTATTCGAATTCGAATAATAGTCAGAAAAAAATTCGTTTTATTCGTTGTATTCGTTTTATTCGTTGTATTCGTTTTTATTCTAATTCGAATAGTGGCATTAAGTATTCGAATAATTCCCAATTATACATTCGAATATTCGAAAAAAATTGCCACCACTAGTCGTAACTAAATTTGAAAATGAAATGGCAAACGGGCGGTAGCTCAGTGCTAGTATGCAAATGTGGGAGTGGGTCAGTTATAATGGGAATAAAAGAGATTTTATCAGTAATTGAGATAATAGCAGAAAGCGAAATTTCGGTAAAGGGCGCCACGAAGTTCTAGAGAATGTCGGTTTTCCAAATTGAAGATTAGAACTACGAAGATTTCCTCAAATATGGTAGCAGCTGAAAGAAATGTTGATAGGTGAGCAATAAAAAAAGAAAGGCGGCGTAAATTTAACGTGATTATAATGAGCAATAAAAGTAAACTGGTTTCAAATATAATGGTTAATACAAAATAAAAGTAAACGCTAGGGTTTAAAAAAACAATGGTTAATCTAATTTACCTTATAGAAAACAGTGAGAAAATTAATAGAGTGACGTTACATAAAAACTATCAGAATGCGATTTATCTATGCGGAGGGGGAAGTAAATAATAAAATTAACGTACCTTTGTGCAGTCCAAATCCCTTGCGCAAGCGACGAACTGACGAAACTAGCTAAACAAAACAACGGTTGTGTGCAAACACAAGCCAAATGAGATACCTAACGTTATTTACTAATCCGATGACAGAGAGTCGAATTCTGAATTAAGCTCAAGTATTATTAGCAAAATACTACTCTGAAGTTTAACTTTTAAATAAATAAAAGGTTCAAGGTAAAGTAAAGAACGGGTAGTCACGTGGTTGAATCAATGTATTTCTTATGGGAATGTATGCAAACGGAACCGGACGAACGGCGTGGATTTGTGAAGGTAGAAAGCGGATTATTACAAGTAAAAATGTGAATTCTTATGCCATCTATCGACTGAGTATAGAACTAACGAAGTTAAATAGGTATCTGTAACTAATGAATTCCCGCGGAACATAACAGAATACAGACTGGTTAGCACCTTTCCTCGGCCACGTAAAAATCTAAAAAACTACCTATATAACATTGGATTAAATTCATATAAAATGATAGAATTTTGAAGAAAGTTGAATTCTCTACAACTTTCTCGGTGAACAATTTTCTGTGCAGTGAAGATCTGAGTCTGAGGCGCTGGAGACAGAAATTTGACGAAAAATGGGTTGCAAAAGGTTTTTTCTCGAAAATTATCAATTTTTGAGGGCCTATATCTCATTTACGGTTACAGATAGCAAAAAAAACTGTAGGGATGGAAAATGTGGAGAATTTAGTCAGCTTTAATTTTATATTGGCAAATATTTTTTGTAGGACCAACGTCTACTGATATATAGGCGAAAAACCAAAAAAAATGGGAGCTTCAACCCCCGTCCTCTCCTGTTCCGCTACCTCTAGGGTGAAGGACTTTTAGTATGTTATACTCTACAACTATCGGAGTAAAAATCAAAGACCCCTGACTTTAGAAGCTTGCATCTCAGTAATTAGCAATCATAATTTAATAAAATAAAGTGCATTTAAAAGATTTAAAAGACAGCTTTAGATTTTTGCGATTCATCGTTAATTTTTTGTATCAATGTATGTGCAAAATCGCAAAAGCGCTCGACTTTAAAAATGAATTATATTACCTATTGAAACTGATACGTACCTATATATTTGAAAAATCTATACTTATTTGTCGGCGTGAGATGCTTTTGAGGGCAAAATTGGTTTATTAGTTTTAAAGCTATAATAAAAAAACGACATCTTGTGTAACTGAGTACCTGATATTTATAATATTGACAGTAACATAAAATATTAAACCAATTATGTTGTGGTATAACACGATTTAAAAAAAATGTCATTATACATCGTTTTTTTTAAGAAATTTGGAAAAAGGATGGATGCTCCAGTTCGCGCGGTGAAGTGCAGTGCGCGGCGAAGCTGTTGTACACTATTACTATGAAGCGCATGGTTTTGTACAATGCAAAAGAATAATCACATTGTTGTGGTTTGCCGCTCGCTGTTTGCGATGTGGTAGATTACCTCTCGCGGGAATATGTGCGTCTTTCTTTCGCGATAATCGTAACATTTACTTTGAATTACAAGAAAACAAATTTTCTTTTCAATAAAGGAATAATGCAGCTTGATTTCAGTGATACAAATTTAGTATTTAAAACAAGAATTTTTTCTTTAGTTTCCGTATATTGGAAAATAGTAAATTTTCGATTATAGCTCATAAAACCAGTTAATTATATCAATAATCAACATTTCGACTTTTGAGATGTATATGTGCTACAACATTTGTAAATTTGGTAACAATGTATGGAACAATAACCATTTTATTATAAGTTAAAACTAACCGTTAGCCAGGAAAATGATAAATATACAATGTTTTTATTGCTGTTAATTAATTATAATAGTTAAACAAATGATTCTACCATTCTGATTTTTAGACATGTTAAACATATATTATAAATGACTAATGTACTGCCCAAAAATGAAACATTTCACCCCCCCCCCCCCCCCCCCAGATTTTTATTATGACCACTCAAAGTCAGGGGCCTTGCATGTTTACTCCGATAGTAGGTACCCCAAACAACGTATGTACCATAGTTGGTCTATTCGCTTATTGACTTTCCTTCTAGAGTCATTCGTTGACTTAATGTTGACGTAATGTTTTCCACACAAAAAGTAGAAAACGGCAATCAATACGACCGATGCGCTGAAGATGATCCTTGCTCTTCACAAAAGCTAAAATACTGAAACAAAACCCATATGGCTGAAGGGCCTCTCTCGCAGTGGTAAACACTGCGGTCTTTTAGTGAAACACATGCTAGAGATTTTTGGGCAAATGCGAAAACCGATAAGCATTTCGATGGAATCAGGATAACAAAAAGCGAAAAATTCATGTTTACAACGTAACAGAGATATAAAAATCAATGAGATTAAGCAATTGTGAAACAAATAAAGTACTAGAACCGCGATGCCCTTGAACAAAGCGACACACGTGGTAATCATGCCAAAATTGATATTTTATTGACGCTCTTAGGTTCAGGTCCCCATGTAGGAATTGTATTCCAAAACCTTTTCTTTCCTGGCCGAAACTTTTACAATTAGAGCCTGCCGTAGAGACGGATTTTAAGAAAGGAAATATTCATATCTTTAAATGCTCTCCGACAGCCAAGCGTCCCACTAGTCTCCGGTTTGAGCCTCTGTCTAACCACAATCATGTGATGACAAATGTTGAAAATAAGGCGACCCCTCTCAATTAAGTAAGAAAAATGGTCTTCAAGAAAAAACAACAGCACTTACCTAACGTTTTTAAAATTGCGCCCTTATTGGACCAAAGGTTGCACGATAAGATCCTTTTAACCCTGTCATCAAGTTACTTATTATGCAGAAAGTTCCTATAAATTTTAAGGATGCTTTGGAAGAATTCCTCCCGTTGGAGTATATCCTGCTAGTCGTGAATGTTCAGAATGTTGTTTGTAGTATGATGAATATTTTACGCTCGCAGACAGTGTGTATCGCGATCGCGCCCTTGTATGCGATCCCTCAGTGCAGGGGTTTTGGAGAGGTCAGTGTTCCAGTTCAAAGTTCCATTGAATGTCTACTCCAAGGTATGTAACATTATATGAGAGTGTTAATGATGTGCCTCCTAATACTGGGCAGATGTTATCGTGTTGTTGGCGAGGAGGTGTCTAAGGACGAGCCTGTTAATACCCCGTTGAATGTTTTCGACCGGTAGTGGGCGTACGGGTGTTTTTTGGTACAAGGAGTGAGTAAGTAGTTTTTCACTTGAATGCGTGGTCCTAATGGTCAGGGGATTGAAAGATGTCGTCGAAATTATGTTCTACACTTTCCACCAGAAAAAGCTTCCGTTAGTGTAATAGTCTAATAGTCTAATTGGGAAGTTGCTCGGATTCAGTTTTCCTTATTGGTTTAGGTATCTCCTTAATAGAGTGCTGAGACCATTTTACTCTATCTTCAAAGAACTGTCTCGCATGCTTAGGAAGTGTGGAAGTGCTGTTAGGTGGATAACTAGACGTTGCCCGTCGCTGTTGGAAGCATGGTCCTCGAATTAGCGTCTGGGAAAGTGTTGAGTCTTAGTGGACTGTAGAAGAGTCCGGGTATAGGTAGCGATTGGTATGTGAACGTGAGCGTTACAAAACTCCTCCCTCTGGAAGATTCTAGGCGTTTTGGAGGAAGGATGCATTTGTAACTGGAGGATATAAGTGGCACAATAGTCTTTTCGTAAAACAGGTTATTCTACTTTTGTTACAACCAAACCAGACTATTTATTATTATTATTGGTTCTGGGGGTGGTCCCAATAGGTTCCCGCACTGCGACCTTTTGGTCTATTGTGCTCCCCGGTGTTGTCTACCCTTCAAGAATACCTGTATCTTTTACAAAGTCCAGGATTTTAGTAGGGCGAATCTTCGTTGCTTCCTCTTGTGTAATTTTTTCATTTCCAAGTAGGAGTTCCCTTGCCTTTATGAATGCCTCACATTGGCAAATAACGTGATAGGGCGTTTCATCTGCCTCACCACAACCCCTGCATGTCGGGCTTTCAGTCAGTCCCATGTTGTGCAGGTATTTGTTCATGCGACAGTGGCCCGTGACCATTTCTGTCGCAAGTTTTATCTTCGTCCTGCTTAGCTTTACGATGGACGTAGCTAGGTCCCCGTTTGGGGTTTCCAGGAAGATCTTGGAATGACTCTGTCCTGGGACTTTCGACCAATGTCTGCAATGCTCTTTCGTGAGTATTGCTTGAATCGGATTAGCAGTCCTATTTTTTCTCGAAGAATTACGTGGCGCCCTTTGGCTTTACTTACTTTTCCCTATTTTACTACCCCTATTTTAATCCTTTCGCTCATTATCTCTAACCTGCGACCACTTCTCTACTAGCACTGAGCTATTGCGGCCATTGCTCCTTTTAAATTTCGTTACGATCCATTTTTGCCGTAACAAGTCTTTCAAGACATTCATATCCCGGTAGTAGTTAGGCTGCTCCGCGAAGCACAGAAATCTTTGAGTGAACGTAAAGAGCTATTTATTTGACAAACAACAGTGTCGGTTTCGGTGAGGGACTCCGGGGTCCATGGTAATTTAAACGTCGGGGGAGTAATGCGACACAAATTAGAAGCGGTATAATGGCCACAACAACTACGGCAGCTACCACAGGAGCAACTGCCAAAGGTGGAAGGAGTGCCACCGCTTGGGATTCAAATGTTGATTTCGACATGAGTCCCATTCTCCCGCGCTTTCTGCTTTATTGAAAATCTTACTAGTTTGTGTCCGCACGCGTGAGAATCCTTTATGGCACCAAAGAACTGTGTTTGAGGTTCTCCTCACGGGTCTGAAACGCACTTCGGATGATAAATGACGTGTCCCTTTTTCTGATAAGCAATAAAGGAAAACGTATCTCATCACACACGTAATTTAGGCCACTTGAAATTATTTGAACAAAATATTCCTTTATCTAGAGGTATAAATAGGTAGTTTTTTAGCTGACATGATCAATAGACAACTCAGTTTCTCCTCAACAAGATGTACTTTAAACTTTTACTTTTTGTTTCGATAATTTGTGCCATTAGAGCAGGTAAGCGTCTGATGATCATGAAGGTTTCATTTTATTGATCGAAAAGGGAAGCGTTTTCATTTTTTTTTCCTACAAAAGTTGACCAATTTAAAAAAAAATCGAAATTAGTAGTGGGTGAACTAAAGGTGCGAATGTTGCACGGATGACACGAATTCAGACTTTTTTTTATAGCGGAGAAGAGCTGAAACGCGTTTTCTTTTTGCATGGAAAGTGAAACCGAAGATCTCATGTCACACAATAGTATTTTTGGCACCGACACCCAGCTAACTTTTGTGTTTACAGAACAAGTGCAAATCGCGTGTATTACTTGCGACGCGCCATGCAGCGAGCGCTGCCCTTATACATACTCCGGCAGGGTAATCTGTGCATCGCCGAGTACATTTCCACCAGCGTGTTATCACTACCGATACATTAACGGTAAAAAAGTGCTAATAATATAATAATTTGCTATACACCGGGCATTTTGCAGCAAATGGACAATACTTCCAAAAAAAAGGATGCAGCGTTGGATCCGGCTACGAAGTAAACTTTTGCCCTGGCATAATGGCCGCTTCCAATTCCACAATTATAGACTGTCAACAATGTGGGACAGACAATTGCAATTATGGATATAATTAATAATTCCTTATTAATAATAATGTTAAATAACACCGTTATAGCAATTTTACAGCACAAATACCTTTTGTTAAATGTCCTTGATATTTATAGCTTCAAACTTGGGAAAAATAAATAACTTAGTCACATGATCCGAATTTGAATCCGACACGGCTAAGTAAAAATTAAATTACAATACCTATTCACAAATTTATTACATGCAAAAATGGGACGTTTGTAAAACTAACAAGTTTATATAAAAAATACACTTATTTGCCACTGGCTGATGGAACCAAAATGTGCGTAAAGGGCGGGTCACTATTTGATTAATTATAAATACACAAAAAAAAGGACTTAATTTTGCCCCCCCCCCCCCCCGCCAGAATTAAAAAAGTGATAGCTCTGAATTAGAAGCTGTTTATGAGCTTTCAGGAATAAAATATTGAGCTCGATCCCCTTCGCAGGAATTTTAATTTAAAGGGGGGGGGGGCTCAGAGAACGTTGACCCCCCCCCCCCCCCCCCCCCCGACTCTTAACAACAGCAACAGAAGATAGCGCATAGGGTAGGAGCTATCCTAAACTGGAGTAGTTTCGATTTTCGAGCTCCACCCCTTACCTTAAAACAACCCCAAAACTAGTTTCGCCGAAGAGGTAACTCATAGAAGATACCATTAAATCTATATCTTTAATGCATGTAGTTCCAATATTATTAGGCTACAAAAATATGTGACACTTCGCATTTCCAAGTAGCAACTCCTTAGCAGGAAATCCACCCCTTGTGCCAAAAACACAAGAGGGAACTGTGTTAAGGAATCGAGAAACGGATCATTTTATGACGGTGTATTATCTTGCGATTTAGGAGCTATCGAAATATGTAACACTTCATTTCCACGTTGCAACCCCTTAGCAGGAAATCCCCTCCATGTGCCAAACACGCAAGAGGGAACTGTGTTAAAAAGAGACGAATCATTTTATGACGGTATAGATACATATTATCCTCCGATTTAGGAGCTTTCCAAATACGTACAAACCGACTAGAGGTGCAGCCCCCTAGCAAGAAACCGGCCCTTATGCCAAACGCACAAGAGGGAACTATGTTAAATAATCGAGGAACGAACAGTAGCGCCACTACTCGAGGACAAGTCCCCTTCCCCCTCGGATTTCATAATTCGCGTAAATCCATTTTAAAAAATGTTAAAAGTTCACAATAAATCCAGTGCAGTCACTTTTTGAATATAATGTTCCATTCCTTCGGTGAGATCGGTCGCATACCCTATTAATTTACTAATTTAAAAATAGGTAAAAATTTTCAAGTATTCTAATTTCTACTTGAAAAAATCTAGGGGGCTCCCATAACAAATTTTGTTCCGGCGCCCATGGAAACGAATCATTTTATGAAGGTGTATTATTATTTTTATTATTACTCATGACGATTTTCCGATTCATTTTTTTCAAATATTTATACAGGGTGCCCCAGGTGGAATGATCAGGACTTTGATATTTTGTAGAAAAACACATTATAAGGTGGGTTGCTCCTATAAGGTAAACATAGATCTTAAAACTCCCTTTTTCTGCGATACAGGGTGTTAAAATTTTCTGACAAATAAAGTTTTTTAATTTTTTTTTCCGAACTGTGGAAAATATTCAAACCAAAATTGGCACACAAGATACGGACAGAAGGTCATAAGATCCATGGCAACCATCGTTTTTGTGCACAGCCAAACGTTTTTCGTGAAATAAATGACAAAAATCTAGTTTGCGGCCGGACGGTAACAGAATCCAAAAAAAGTCAAGAGACATGTTTGGTTCAGAATTGAATGCTCTATCCAAAAAGATATTGAGAATATTTAATTCAGAGCCGTACTCTTTTTATTTATCAAATTAGTTGAACGGATTACCCATATCTCCGCCACCGGTTGATTTAAAAAATTCATATTACCTATTCAATCTCATGATGACCCTCTGTCCATGTATCTTGTGTGCCAATTTTGGCTTGAATATTTACCACAGTTCGAAAATAAATAAATAGAAACAAAATAGAAACAAAGAATTTTAGGACTTGTGTTTTGCGAAAACCGGTAAGCCTGTCGATATAGTCAAGATAACAAAGAAGCGAAATTTTCATTTTAACAGTAACAGAGATAAAGAAATCAATGATAATAACCACTTATGAAACAAATAAAGTACTAGAACCACCGCGATGCCCTTGAACAAAGCGACACGTGGTGATCATGCCAAAATTGCTTTTTTATCGACGCTCCTCGGGCTGAACTCTTTACAATTAAGGCCTGTCCCAGACGAATTTTAAAAAAGGAAATATCTGTTCGTATCTTTATGCTCTCTGAGAGCCTCGTCCATCACTTTATAATATTGAGTCTCTGTCTAACCACAATCATGTGACGAAAAATGTGCGACCCTTCTTAATTAAGGAAAAATGGTCTTCCACAAAAAACCAGAGCACTCAAACGTTTTTAAAATTGCACTCTGATTGGACCAAAGGTTACATGGTTCTCTCCGATGATAAGATCCTTTTAATTGTTATCAATATATCATGCTAAAAGGTCCTATAAGTTTTAAGGATGCTTTGGAGGAGTTCCTCCCGTAGGACACTATCCTGCGAGTTGTCAATTTTGTTTGTAGTGTGATGATGATTCTGCCTGTGATAGGTGTAGGTAATATTGTAACAAGCAACTGAGGGTTGAAATTAGTGATCACTATCAGGACTTCTAAGGGTTTTTGTTTTTAGATTTTTGATTAATGAATTGTGTCAAAAACGGGTTCTTGTGTTCGTTTAATAATTATAACTTGTATTTACTGAATAATTGAGAAATAGAGTTCAAAAGTCGTTACAATTGGTGTCAGGTGTGGGGTTTTAATATAAATAAACAATAAAATTTAAGTGTTAATATAAACCGCAAAATAATAAAATTTTTGTGTGCAGTAAAAAAAAAATGGCAACGGTATTATTAAACCAGCTCAAAGTGGTCGATTTGAAACGGGAATTGGAAGAGAGAGATGAGGACGTCACAGGAAATAAAAGTGCACTCGTAAAGCGTCTTAAAGAATGGCTGACGGACAATGGTGAAGATCCAGAAACTTTTCAATTTGAGAATCCGGGAGGCAATTTAAAAGTAATGTTGAGTAGAGTGGAAGAGAATTCGAAAACATTGAAAGATGAATTGTTGGAAAATTCGAAAGAATTAAAAAACGAGTTACTAGAAAATTCGAAGGCACTGGAAGAAAAAGTTCGGGAGAATTCGGAAGTCTTAAGGGCCGAATTATTAGAAAATTGTCAAACACTCGAGGAAAAATTAGCCAAGGTAGACGAGAGAGTGATGGAAAATTGTAAAATGATTGGATTTCGAGTATTAGAACTAGAAGATAGACAACATGATTCCGAGAAAAAGCTCGAAGAAGGATTGGCCCGACTTCTAGATCCTTCGACGAACAAGTACCAGGCGGGTGACGTAAGGAAAGAAACCAGTGAGCAACGGGACCCTGCTACGAAGATAAAAGTAAAAGCTCCAACGTTTGATGGAAAAGTACCCTGGTCCACCTACTACAAACAGTTTGAAGCTGCTGCGAGGGCTAACGGATGGACTGACCAGGAAAAGGCAGTTTCCTTGATAGTAGCCTTACGTGGAGATGCTCTCAACATCCTGCAAGCGATTCCGATCAACCAACAGCAAGATTATCAACTCCTAGTCTCTCGCTTGGAGATGACATATGGCGATACGCATCTTCAGCAAGTATATCATGCACAAGTAAAGAACCGCAGTCAGAAAAGTGGAGAAAATCTTCAGGAGTTCGAAGCCGACGTCACACGATTGGTTCGACTGGCTTATCCAACGGCGCCTGAGTCCTTCCTGGAGCAACTGGCCGTGCAAACTTTTATAGATGGACTAAAAGACGCAGAAACACAGCAGTCCCTAAGATTGGCCAGACCAAAGACAACGGACGATGCACTTGCTCAAGCATTGGAGTTCGAAGCAGCGAAGCAAGCATCGTGGGGGCATGGTCGTGTACGAACAATATCTGAAGAGAGTAATGACTCCCAAGATCGTCTAGAAGAATTGCTGTTGAGGATTCTTCAGAAAGAACAGACTCCTAAAAAGAATCTTCGAGAAACCCGGGGACCCCGTTGTTGGAACTGTGGTGAAATAGGGCACATACTACGCCGCTGTACTAAACCACAGAAGGACCAGCCGGCGGAAAACCAAAGAAGGTCAACAAGGGGGGGCGAGTGTTGACCTTGGGTAAAGATGCCTCGCGAATTACCATACACGCCGTGTCCTCAAAGAATCAAGCTGGCAGTATGTTTGTTGATGGGAATATTGCTGGACAAACAATCCCATTACTTATTGATACGGGGGCGACAAAATCTATCATACGCTCCGACGTTCTACAGGAAACTGTAAAACTGGTTTCCACGACTACCCAACTCCGTACAACAACGGGTGACGTTATACCAACTCGGGGACTCGTGAAGATGAAGATTGGCATTGGAAGCAAGGAGCTTGATCATGAGATGTTGGCTGCAGATATCACAGACGCCTTCATTCTGGGAATGGACCTACTAAGGAAATTTGGCTTCGCGTTAGACTTGAAAGAAGGTGTCCTGAGAATGGACGACGAAGAACTTCCTCTGCATCCACTGGAAGATCCTGTGGTGAGAGTCCTACTATTGGAAGAGGTGACCTTGCCTGGTCGAAGCGAAGAGATCGTTAGAGCCGGTCTGGATGGGCAATTTCAAGCAGGATGTGTACGGATGATGGAGCCTGTGGAGGATAAGAGAATTCATAGCGGCATACTTGTTAGCAAAGCGCTGATCAAAGTTGGAGATGTAGTACCGGTGAGGATTATGAACGTTAATATGGAAGCAGTAACGTTGAGAAAAAATACCCTTGTGGGGCAGTGTATACCAGTATCTCGAGTTGCCAGATGCATGGATGATGTCAAAAAGCCATTCTTTAAAGGCAATGCGGAGAAACTAGTAAGCTTAATTATAAGTTCGTGCGAAGGCCTTAATGAAAGGGAGTTGAGGGAAGCTCAAGAGTTGGTGCGTCGTTACCAGGATGTCTTCGCCCTCGACGATAGTCAGGAGGGACGAACCGATGTGGTACGACATAGAATTGATACTGGAAACTCCAGGGCTATACGGCAGCACCCAAGGCGTCTGCCATTAGCCAAGCGGGTAGAGGCGGAGAAGATTATTGTTGACATGGAGAAACAAGGTGTCATCGAACCATCAAGCAGTCCATGGGCATCGCCGGTCGTTTTGGTCAGTAAGAAGGATGGGTCAACACGATTTTGTGTGGATTACCGACAACTCAATGATGTGACCAAGAAAGACAGTTATCCCTTACCACGTATCGATGACACATTAGACACATTATCTGGTTCGCGATGGTTTTCGACGTTGGACTTGAAGAGTGGCTACTGGCAGGTTGAGTTAGAACCTGAAGATCGAGAGAAGACCGCGTTTACCATTGGTTCCGGGCTATGGCAGTTCACTGTTATGCCCTTTGGCTTATGTAATGCTCCAGCCACCTTCGAACGTCTGATGGAAACCATTTTAAGAGGACTGTCCTGGAAAACCTGCTTGGTGTACCTGGACGACGTGATTGTGGTCGGAAAGTCATTCGGTGAGCATTTGAAGAATTTGGAAGAAGTGCTCCGAAGGTTACGTGGGGCCAATCTGAAATTGAGTCCAAAGAAGTGCCACATCCTTCGCAAAGAAGTGAAGTACCTGGGTCATGTGGTATCTCGGAATGGAGTAGCAGCCGATCCCGACAAAATCCAAGCAGTACAGAAGTGGCCGACGCCGAAAGATAAACATCAAGTTCGAAGTTTCCTGGGATTATGCACATACTATAGACGTTTTGTTCCTGGGTTCGCCAATATAGCCAAGCCGCTGACAAGGTTAACGGAGGATGGTCGTGAATATATTTGGAGCGAAGACTGCGAGACGGCTTTCCAGCAGCTGAAGCGCGCCCTGACCACAGCGCCAGTGTTAAGCTATCCACGTCATGACGGGGAATTTCTATTGGATACGGACGCAAGTAACCTAGCTATCGGAGGTGTACTCTCCCAGGTACAAGATGGACAAGAAAAGGTCATTGGCTATTTCAGCAAAGTCTTATCAAAAGCAGAAAGAAATTATTGTGTGACGAGAAAAGAACTACTTGGCGTGGTAAAGTCTGTAGAACACTTTTACAAATACTTGTACGGACGGAAGTTTCGGTTAAGAACGGACCATGCCGCGTTGAAGTGGCTGTTGCAGTTCAGAAATCCCGAAGGTCAAGTGGCAAGATGGATCGAAAGATTACAAGAATATGATTTTGATACAGAACATCGGGCAGGCACCAGCCATCGGAATGCCGATGCCCTGTCAAGAAGACCATGTCCAACAGATTGCCGCCATTGCTCTCGATTGGAAGAAAAGGTTTTCCGAGTAGCCAGAACTAGTGTAGTCAACGATCAGTGGCTACCGGAAGAGATCCGACAAGGTCAAAATGCTGATCCAGAGCTGAAAATCGTACTGGAGTGGAAGGATAAAGGAGAAAGACCGGTTTGGGGAGCAATTAGTTCTTACAACAGAATATTGAAAGCATATTGGGCACAATGGAACTCTTTGAACGTGAAAGACGGTGTCCTGACGCGAGATTTGGAGAATGAGGATGGTACTGGTATTAAAACTCAGCTTGTAATCCCGAGAATCCGAATGCCAGAAGTGTTACGACATCTTCATGACGGTACCTCTGGAGGACACTTTGGTGTAAAAAAAACCCTGGAGAAAGTTAGAGAGCGGTTTTATTGGGTCAACTGCAAAGACGACGTTAAAGAGTGGTGCCGCAAATGTGAATTGTGTGCTACCGGTAATGGACCCTTAGGAAAGCGAAGAGCCCCTATGAGGCAATACAACGTAGGAAGCCCAATGGAGAGAGTGGCTATAGATATCGCTGGACCCTTTCCTAAAAGCGAAGCTGGAAATAAATACATTCTAGTGGCCATGGACTATTTTACCAAGTGGACAGAGGCATATGCGCTGCCAAATCAGGAAGCTGGGACCGTCGCTGAAGTCCTAGTCAAGGAATTTTTTAGCCGCTTCGGGGCGCCTTTGGAACTACATTCCGATCAAGGCCGCAATTTCGAGTCCATGCTATTCAGGAACGTTTGTCAACTCATGGGCATTCGTAAGACTCGAACTACGCCATTACACCCTCAATCTGATGGAATGGTGGAACGAATGAACCGGACGATGGGCAAATATCTATCTAAAGTCGTCTCTGACCACCAGCGAGATTGGGACCAATACTTGCACCTGTTCCTGATGGCCTATCGAGCTTCAGTGCATGAGACCACAGGACAGACACCAGCTTCTGTGATGCTGGGCCGCGAGCTGCGATTGCCGTGCGATCTAGAATTTGGAACTCCACCTACGGCGCAAGAAGTAGCTGGTGACGACTACGTTGCCAACCTAAAAAAACGACTTCATGACATCCATGATCGGACCCGCAAGGGAAGTCAGATCGCGAGTGACCGGATGAAGACCATGTATGACGTGAGAGCCCAGGAGGGGGGATTCCAACCCGGGGATTTGGTTTGGCTCTACAGTCCGCAGAGACGTCGTGGTTTCTCCCCAAAGTTAGAACGAAACTGGGACGGTCCATACCAAGTTAAAAAGAGGATAAACGATTTGATCTATCGCATCCATAAGTTACCCAGAGGAAAACCAAAGGTAGTGCACTCAAATCGAATGGCGCCTTATGAAGGAAGCAATTACATTCCGGAACAAGAAAGCAAAGCCAGAGTGATAGTCAATGGAGTGAGGCCAACCGACGACTCCATGAATTTTGAAAATTTTATGGCTGCATTTAGCGGAACTGGAAAAGCTAGATTTGGAGTGACGACGGAGGTGCAACAAGATCTGTTTGCGGTCCCTAACGACTATTCAATTGCCCACTGCGTGTCTGCAGATCTTAATATGTCAAGGGGGATTGCAGTCGCCTTCAAAAATAAATTTGGGCGTTTGGAGGAACTCAGGGAGCAGAATTTATCTGTTAGCAATGTCCTGCAGATGCAAGATGGAGAACGGTCCATTTATTACTTGGTAACAAAGCGATTGTGCTACCAGAAACCCAACTACGCCGATTTATGGAATGCATTATGGAATTTGAGGGCCAAACTGCTAGCCAAGGGCATACAGAAAGTGGCAGTTCCTAAACTCGGCTGTGGACTAGATCAGTTGGATTGGAGAATCGTCCGGAACATGCTGGAAGTCATATTTAAGGACACCGGAGTAGCCATATTGGTCTGCAGCCTTGTGCCAGAGTCCTCAATTATTCCAAGGAGGGCTGTTGACTGCTATTTCTACAGAAATGGAGCCTGCACGCGGGGACAGAACTGCCGTTACCGTCACGACCCTTTTTACCGAAACCAGGGAGCTGTTCTGGGCCAGAACAGTCTTGAAGAGGGGGGTAATGTAACAAGCAACTGAGGGTTGAAATTAGTGATCACTATCAGGACTTCTAAGGGTTTTTGTTTTTAGATTTTTGATTAATGAATTGTGTCAAAAACGGGTTCTAGTGTTCGTTTAATAATTATAACTTGTATTTACTGAATAATTGAGAAATAGAGTTCAAAAGTCGTTACAATATAATTCGTGTGATGTGTTTTTAATTTAATTTGTGTATTTTACGGAATGTTACACTCGCAGGCAGTGTGTGTTAAAGGGTTTTGGGATCGCTCCCTTGGATGCGACCCCGCAGTGCATTTAGAAGGGTGGAACGTTGGCGGGTATTGTGAAGGGTTTTGGGAAGGTGCCCCACTTCAGGGTTCTATGGAATGTTACTCCTAGGTAGGTAACATTGTATGAGAGTGTTAGTGATGTGTCTCCTAATACTAGGTGTATGTTATCGTGTTATTGGCGAGTGTGCCGACTGTGGTGTGGGTGGCAAAAGACTATTGTGTGGATCAGGCTGTGTGAGTGTTTCTGGTTTACGAATAGAGCGCTTGTGGTATTTCGTGAATATACGGAGTCGTACCACCTGTAGATCATCTGAAGAATTGTTGCTAGAGGTGAACCCTGTGGCACTCCACCCAGTGGCATGAATGGATGCGATTGTCTCCTACCTTAATTCTAACTGAGCGGTTTGAGAGGCAGGAACTTTATCATTAGGTCGACAATTTCGATGGGCCGTAGCTTGCGTATGAGATCAGCGTGCCAAACACTGTCAAATATCTGCGTTATGTCAAGAAAGATAGCCAGCTTGCACCTGTCGGTATGAAGCGATTCAGTCGCTTCGGAGTAGAGCTTGAGAAGGAGATTTTTAATGTCTGAAACTAAATTAAAACTAAGTAAAATCACTAAAGCGTAGGGCGACATGACATTTGATTTATACATTGAATTTGTATTTTATTTAAATATTTAATATATAGAGGACCCCGCAAAAAAAATCCAATCGGGCCCCGCACTTATTGGATACGGGCGTGAAAGTGCATCAGCTGCAATTTCGACGATGTTGATTGTTCGGAAATTTTTCCCTGTACCGAAAGCGACCCAGAACAACGTAGTATCCACACATGTTATGAGAATCTTCGTGTAGTTTAGACAAACTCCGTAAGAGTGTAAGAAGTTTCAAGAATCGGCCTCCTCTTGCGTGCAGGGCGCAGAGGGCGCTAGACCATTCAAACTAGAACACGATGAAGAGGCTGTTGAGGAACACATAACTTTTTCTCGAATGTGACTACAACGTTTCCCTTGTAAGATTCTGATACGATTTACGTCGCCAGTATATGGAATGTTCTTCTTTGTTAAAAAGTCTGTACAGTTTTTTCGCAATTTTTTTGTAAGTTCAACCCCTGAACGTGTCGCTTTTCGCTCTTTTTTCTCGTGCACGCGATTTAAGACTATCCGACTTGTAAACATCAAAAACGATGTCTACTTTTCTCACATTGGGTTCTTGAAACTGGTTTTCAATGTACTTAATAACTTTTTGCGAGTATCGCATGAATGTGTCGTTCTTGTCAGGTAAAAGCATAATGTACGAAGTCAATGTTTAGTTTAAGCCTTTTCTTCTTCTTTCCTCCTCGACTGTTCAGCTCGTTGAATGGCTTTCAAAATGTACCTTTTTCGATAACCGTTTCGTTGTAATGACTCAATCAATAAGTCTTTTTCTTGCTGTAAAATGTCCTTTGTCTGAAATAGCTAAAATTCTTAACATCGTAGCCTTTTGAACTGGGTGATGATGAGAGTCAGGGTGTAGGTAGCGATTGGTATGTGAACGTGAACTTTACAAAACTCTCTTCCCTCTGGAAGAACCTAGGCTTTTTGGAGGAAGGATGCATTTATAACTGGAGGGTATAAGAGGCACCATAGTCTTTTCGTAAAACAAGTTATTCTACTTTTGTTACAACTAAACCAGACTAACATTCACCTTATCCTCTTCAAAGTACTCTGGGATATACATCGTGTCCAAGATAAGAATGCACAGCATGGGGATCTTGAAAACGGTAGAAGATACAGGGTGGCTTAAATTAGAAAAAAGTTGCGCTATTTAGAGTATGTTCACATGCTGGCCGCAAAAGTTCATTATTGTTTATCGTTTTCAAAATTCTCAAAAGAATGTGATTTTTTGGATTTTCGTTTCTTTTCATTTTTTTATTTATTTTAACTGATATTAAAAAACTACCGGCACTTTCTCATTGCCACTTTTTAAGCTCTACAAAATGGCGTGTTCAAATTTTTAATCCGACGTTTCGTATCCGAGAAACCATCATCAACTTTATTTTTTTATATGGCCTCAAACAAAGAGACACTCTGTACTCGGTAGCATTATTCATTACAAATTCAACGATGTATCACACATTATGGTTTTGAAGCCAAAAAATGGGAAAAACGTGAGTTATAAGGTTTTTTATTTTTTAAATTAGTAGGCGCTGGTACAATAACAGAAACGCAATGTCAAAAAATTATAATAATTGCTCAAATAGGTTGCCATTATTTTCTAGACACAAGTATGCTCTGTCTACAGAAGAATTCAAAACATGGTCTAACATTTCTGGTGTGATTGTATTAACTGCTGCTAAAACCAATGCCAATAACTGTTCTTCATTTTCAAAAATGGCGTCATACACTTGGTTTTTTAAATAACCCCACAGGAAAAAATTCAATGGGGTTAAGTCAGGTGATCGGGCTTCCAGGCTATTTCACTGTGAGTTCCAATGCATTTTCCAGGAAACCTCTGGGACAAATATTCTCGCACATTTCTTGAATTATGCGCTGGGGCACCATCTTGCTGAAACCAGCAGTTGTTAACCATAAGTAATGGTAATTCATCCAAGGCATTCTCCAAATCAATCTGCAGTAGGTCGAGATATCGTTCGGAATTTAAATTGTTGTGATAAATAAAAGGTCCTATTATTCTGCCACCCAAAATGCCTACCCACAGATTAAATCCAAATCGATGTTGATGCCTTGCTTCTTTTATTAAATGAGGATTGTCTGTTGCCCAATAATGTTTGTTACGCCGGTTGAAAATGCCATTGTTGGTTATCATGCTCTCATCAGACCAAATTACTTTAAAAGGAAAATTTTGATCTTCTTCACATTTTCTGGTATACCATTCACAAAAACTTGCTCGCCTTCTCTCGTCACCAGGTCTAAGACCCTGGAAAATTCTAAATTTATAGGGATGAAATTTATTCTTTTGTAAAACGAAATGGGCTGTAGATCTAGCTACTCCAGTTCGACGTTCAATTAGTCTTGTTGATATTTCAGGATTTTCAACAACCATTTGTAAAACAGTAGTCGCCTTTTCTTCGTTGGATTGTTTTTTATGAGATACAACAGGTTTTTTAAATGAGCCAAATTCCTTTAAATTAGATACCAAACGTCTAAAAATGGATTTTTCAGGTTGTCTTCGTTCAGGATAATTATCAGAGTACATATGTTCAGCAGCTACACAATTTTTGCGGCACAAGATGTAACACGTCAACATATCAAATTTTTCTTCGTTTGTGAAACGTTCTCTTTCCATGGTAACACTTGTAAATAAATTAAAGGCACGAAGCAACAAACTAACGAATAAGTAACTTTAACAAGAACAAAAATTAAAACACTTCAAATTCCCGTAAAAACAACTTACACAACACCAAATTACGTTTTCAACAATAATGTGACAGATAAAACATAAATATTGCGATTATTCCAATGCCTACTAATTTAAAAAATAAAAAACCTTATAACTCACGTTTTTCCCATTTTTTGGCTTCAAAACCATAATGTGTGATACATCGTTGAATTTGTAATGAATAATGCTACCGAATACAGAGTGTCTCTTTGTTTGAGGCCATATAAAAAAATAAAGTTGATGATGGTTTCTCGGATACGAAACGTCGGATTAAAAATTTGAACACGCCATTTTGTAGAGCTTAAAAAGTGGCAATGAGAAAGTGCCGGTAGTTTTTTAATATCAGTTAAAATAAATAAAAAAATGAAAAGAAACGAAAATCCAAAAAATCACATTCTTTTGAGAATTTTGAAAACGATAAACAATAATGAACTTTTGCGGCCAGCATGTGAACATACTCTAAATAGCGCAACTTTTTTCTAATTTAAGCCACCCTGTATCTTCTACCGTTTTCAAGATCCCCATGCTGTGCATTCTTATCTTGGACACGGTGTATACATTTACGATTACATTTGACACATTTGCACAATTCATGTTCGAAGAGCTGTCCCTAATGTTCCAACAATTGAGAGACACAACGTCTTCCTTAGCATGGGAAGAACAAAATCCATAACCTTAGATCTTCATCTTCAATTCAAGTGACAACAGAACTATAAACTTCAGTAATGCATTATCCATGATGGCAGTTGTAAACTATGAACGTCATAAACCTGACCAAAAAAACATTGTCTTTCAGATTTTATTGCCAGTAGACCCCGTAGGGGTGATAGAATGTTAGTTCTCATGAACGATTTAATATTAGTCTTCAGAGATACCAGGTTATAATCCATTCCATAAGGCGAACTCTCTATTTCTGCATAGTGCTCCTCAAGCAGATACAGAAGTGCAACTTCATCATTCTTACAGCGCAGAATCGCAGAAACTCACACAACCCAGCGATATAGGTAAGCAACCAATGGGAAGTCCCTGGAGTTTTCCAATTATGTTAATAAGGAGAACCTCCAGATTCTGTATAGATTATAGACACACCCCCTTTGCCGTTCATCCAAGGGATCCTGGATCGTTTCAGAAAGGCCTGTTACATTAGTACCTTTGACATCAAAGGGGGTTACTGTCAAATTTTCTTGAGTGAAACAAACAAGCAGAGTATGGCATCCACCGTCTCCGCAACATTTTTCAATTCCAAGTCAAGGCGTTGGTGTTGAATTTCGATCTCGTAACCGACCGAATTTTAAGACGTAATTTGAACGATGAAGGTTTGCATATCTGAATGACCTTATAATCATCGCTAAAACCCTCCAAGATCATTTGAAGGACTTGAGGCTCGCAGGTATCCGTTACTAAAGTCTTTCCGTCATAAGTTTGTGGGTATCGGATTAAAATTGTGAAGTAAAGAAAAGCTTTTCTATAGTTGACTATGCTGTGGACCAGATGTATAGTTAGCGCGCGCATTTAGGTATCTTATAAAAGTTTAGTTGGTCTACAATACCCTGAAGTAGTATGCAGTAGACCAACACTAAACTTTTATAAGATACCTAAATGCGCGCGCTAACTATACATCTGGTCCACAGCATAGTCAACTATAGAAAAGCTTTTCTTTACTTCACAATTTTAATCCGATACCCACAAACTTATGACGGAAAGACTTTACTACAGGTAATGTATCTATAGACCGTCTACATAGATAGAATCTAACCATGGTACCAATGCAACGTTTTAATTTCAAAATTCCCACAACTAACCAATTCGCCGTCATTTTATTCTTTTGGACAACATTTTTCACTTGAAATGGTAGTTGTTTATATCATTTTTATCAAATTAATATATTTAACTTATCTTACGTATCTACCAGGTTTCAACATGAGTTAAGTAAAAAAATACAGATTAGGAGAAGTTACCTTGTCTATCATGGTAAGTATTATACAATATAATATGGTGGTAAAAACAAAACTGTATTATTACATCATCGTGTATAATACGCAGGCGAGACCATTTGGTTGCACCAAGTCAGAAAAATCGTCTACAGGGCTCTTTTTTCCGTCAGATTAGATAATCATTTATCTCCTTTAACTTTAAAGTGAATGCAGGACGACCTGGTGCTTGGAAGCTCGTGGTCCTCCTCTATTGACCATTTCCTGCCAAATAGAGAAAGATTAGTTACTTAATTTAGGATGAACATAGCTCTTCAAAACAGGTTCCGTCTGGAATAAGTCGCCCTTGTTTTCTGCATTTCGAATGCCCCGTTTCTTGTGAGGCATATCAATAAGCCCATCAACTCCAAATTTTGTAGCCGACTGTAGTCGTTCTAGTAGCAGATGTAGATCATTCGGTGTAACCGACGCTGACAAGCATCTCCTATCTTGCCTCGGGAAGTTTGATCCATCAGGACAATTACCACGATCCATCTTATCGACAGTTCGCCATTTCTTGGTTGTTACTCCTGCGTTTGGATTGTCCATAAGGGACTGGGAAGATTCCGTTAAGGATTCACGTCTATTTCTTTTTCTGTAAGCATTTCTTCCAGATTTTTATAGACAAAAAAGTCCTTTTGGTTCCTGTTTTGGTCCCATTCGTAGACAAAAATACGATCTCATTAGTACTAATTGGAAAGCTCATGTAGGAATTAACCCCTCTTGTTGTTGTTACCTCAACCTGGTTGTATGACTCGAGTCACCAAGGGTCCGTAGAACGTGAAAGTGTAAAAAATCCTGTTCTCATACCGGTCCCACAATTGAGAATCCATAACAAAAACAACACCCATGTGTTTGTACCGTGCGAAGTGACCAGTAATAGTAAATGAACGGATCCTGGTAGTTGAGTCTCCCTTGGGTCGGACAAGGCGCTACAACCTACTCATTTGGACAGAATTTCACTTAAGAAGGGAAGTCGAAACTAATCCGTAACAGACCGCCATCCAATCACCTTCCACGTGTCAACCTAAAACATACTCCTACTCTTCGGCTCCGATCAGGTACACAAGAGACTGGACGAGCAGAAGGAGATGCAGAGATCGGGTAATTCAACACTGACCGATCCGAAAAAGAGGCGACCCCAGCGTCAACCAACAACGGAGTACCTCACAACAGTAGCTGCCAGTATGAAGCTCATGGGAGGCTTCACGCACGTTGAGGTAATCCAAGAAGACAGCCTTTCAAGACATCCATATCCCGGTAGTAGTTAGGATGCTCCACGAAGCACAGAATCTTTGAGTAAACAACAGTGTCGGTTTCGGTGGGGGAGTCCGGGAGTCCATGGTAATTTAAACACCGGGGGAGTAATGGGACACAAATTAGAAGCGGTATAATGGCCACAACAACTACGGCGGCTACCACAGGAGCAACTGCCAAAGGTGGAAGGAGTGAATAAGATTCAAATGCTGGTTGGACGAAAAATCTAATGTAAAACCGAAAGCCTTCCCAATTACCTCAGTGTTTTCGGTAAGTGTGGTTCGGCATGATTGTGCTTTATTGAAAATCTTTCTAGGTTGTGCCCGCAAGCGTGAGAGTCCCTTATGCCATCAGAGAACTGTGTTTGTGGTTCTCCTCACGGGTATGAAACGCACTTCGGATGATAAATGACGTGTACATTTTTCTGATAAACAAAGGAAAACGTATCTCTTCATACATATACTTCAAACTATTTGAATAAGATATTGCTTTATCTACAGGTATAAATAGGTAGTTTTTTAGTTGACATGATCAATAGACAACTCAGTTTCTCCTCAACAAAATGTACTTTAAACTTTTACTTGTTTTTTCCATAATTTGTGCCATTAGAGCAGGTAAGCGCCTGATGATCTTGAAGGTTTCATTTTATTGAGCGTTATTCGTTTTTTTCCTACAAACGTTGTTAATAAGTCAATTTCAAAAAAAAATTCGAAATTAATAGTGGGTGAACGAAAGGTGCACATGTTTACTTTATGCACGGAGAGGGGTTATCGCTTTTTTTAAAGCGGAGAAAAGCTGAAACGCGTTTTCTTTTTGCAAATAAAGTGAAACCGAAGATCCCATGTCACAGAATAGTATTTTTGGCACCGTCACTCAACTAACTTTTATGTTTACAGAACAAGTGCAAATCACGTGTATTACTTGCGACGCGCCATGCAGCGAGCGCTGCCCTTATACATACTCCGGCAGGATGGGCTGTGGAGCGCCGAGTACATCACCACCAATGTGTTATCACTACCGATACATTAACGGTAAAAAAGTGCTAATAATATTATAATTTGCTATACACCGGGCATTTTACAGCAAATGGGCAATACTTCCAAAAAAAAGGATGCAGCGAGACGTCCCCCTACTGGCGCTACAATTACACCAGCTTTTGCCAAAGCATAATTGCCACTTCCAATTCCACAGTCATAGACTGTCAACAATGTGGGACAGACAATTGCAATTATGGATATAATTAATAATTCCTCATTAATAATAATGTTAAATAACACCGTTATAGCAATTTTACGGCACAAATACCTTTTGTTAAATGTCGTTGATATTTATAGCTTCAAACTTGGGAAAAATAAATAATTTAATCACACGATCCGAATTTGAATCCGACACGGTTAAGTAAAAATTAAATTACAATACCTATTGACAAATTTATTATGTACAAGCAAAAATGGGACGTTTGTAAAACTAACAAGTTTAATATAAAAAATACACTTATTTGCCACTGGCTGATGGAACCAAAATTTGCGTGAAGCGCGGGTCACAATTTGATAAATTAAAAATACACAAAAAAAAGGTTTTAATTTTGGACAAATTTCAAGCTACAGTTTATCGATCAAACGAACAGAAATTCTCGAAATTTGACTAAACAAACCCTCCGTTCAGCTGCCCCCCCCCCCCGCGAAGATTAAAAAGATAGCTCTGAATTAGAAGCTGTTTATGACCTTATAGGCGCATAATTAGGAGCTCCTAAACTAGAGTAGTTTCGATTGTCGAGCTCCACCCCTTACCTTAAAACAACCCCAAAACTAGTTTCGCCGAAGAGGTAACTCATAGAAGATACCATTAAATCTATATCTTTAATGCATGTAGTTCCAATATTATTAGGCTACAAAAATATGTAACACTGCATTTCCACTTTGCAACCCCTTAGCAGGAAAACGACCCCTTGTGCAAAACACGCAAGAGGGAACTACGTTAAAGAATCAAGAAACGATTCATTTTATCATTATCTTGCGATTTAGGAGCTTTCGAAGTATGTAACACTTCATTTCCACGTTGCAACCCCTTAGCAGGAAATCCCCCCCCCCCATGTGCCAAACACACAAGAGGGAACTGTGTTAAAAAGAGACGAATCATTTTATGACGGTATAGATACATAATTATCCTCCGATTTAGGAGCTTTCCAAATACGTATAAACTGACTGTCGAGTGCAACCCCCTAGCAGAAAATCACCCCTTGTGCTAAACACACAAGTGGGAACTATGCTAAATAATCGAGGAACGAACACAGGCGCCGCTACTAAAGGGCAGGCCCCCTTCCCCCTGGGATTTCATAATTCGCGTAAATCCATTTTAGAATATGTTAAAAGCTCACAATAAAACAAGTGCACAACCACTTTTGGAATATAATGTTCTATTCCATCGGTGACATCGGTTTTACTTTACTTTTTTTTTATTAATTTACTAATTTAAAAATAGGTAAAAATTTTCAAGTATTCAAATTTCTACTTGAAAAAATCTATGGGCTCCCATAACAAATTTTATTCCCGCGCCCCTGGAAACGAATCATTTTATAAAGGTGTATTATTATTTTTATCATTACTCATGAGGATTTTCCGATTAATTCTTTTCAAATATTTATACAGGGTGCCCCAGGTGGAATGATCAGGACTTTGACATTTTGTAGAAAAACACATTTTAAGGTGGATTACTCCTATAAAGTAAACATAGATCCTAAAACTCTCTTTTTCTGAGGTACAGGGTGTTAAAATTTTCTAACAAATAAAGTTTTTTAATTTTTTTTTCGGAACTGGAAGATATTCAAACCAAAATTGGCACACAAGATACGGACGGATGGCAACCATCGTTTTTGTGCACAGCCAAAATACGTTTTTCGTGAAATAAATGAACAAAATCTAGTTTGCGGCCGGACGGTAATAAAACCGAAAAAAAGTCGAGAGACATTTTTGGTTCAGAATTGAATGATATATCGAAAAAGATATTGAGAATATTTAATTCAGAGCCGTACTCTTTTTATTTATCAAATTAGTTGAACGAATTACCCGTCCCATATCTCTGCCACTGGTTGATTTAACAAATTCATATTATTCAATCTTATGACCCTCTGTCCATGTATCTTGTGTGCCAATTTTGGCTTGAATATTTACCACAGTTCGAAAATAAATAAATAAAAACTTTATTTCTTAGACAATTTTAATGCCCTGTATCTCAGAAACAAAGAATTTTAGGAGCTGTGTTTTGCGAAAACCGGTAAGCCTTTCGATAAAGTCAAGATAACAAAGAGAGCGAAATTTTAGTTTTTACGAAACAGAGATAAAGAAATCAATGATAATAACCACTTACGAAACAAATAAAGTACTAGAACCGCCGCCGCCACGATGCCCTTGAACAAAGCGACACGTGGTGATTATGCCAAAATTGCTTTTTTATCGACGCTCCTCGGACTGAACCCTTTACAATTAACGCCTGCCCCAAACGAATTTTAAAAAAGGAAATATCTGTTCGTATCTGAGAGCCTCGTCCATCACTTTGTAATATTGAGTCTCTATCTAACCACAATCATGTGACGAAACATGTGCGACTTTTCTTAATTAATTCAAGAAAAAACAAGAACAGAAACGTTTTTAAAATTGCACCCTAATTGAACCAAAGGTTGCACGATTCTCTCCGATGATAAGATCCTTTTATTATTGTTATCAATATTATCATGCTAAAAGGTACCCTACAAGTTTTAGGGATGCTTTGGCAGAATTCCTCCCATAGGACTCTATCCTACGATTCGTGAATTTTATTTGTGCCTGTAGATGATCTGAAGAATTGTTGCTATAGGTGAACCCTGCGGCACTCCGCCCTGTGGCATGAATGGATGGGAACTATTGTTCCCTACCTTAATTCTAACCGAGCGGTTTGAGAGACAGGAATTTTATCATTAGGTCGACAATTTCGATGGGCCGTAGCTTGTGTATGCATATGCATATCAGCGTTAAAGCGTAGGGCGACGGTTTGGTCTAGACATTTACCGTGAAATTCAAAAGGGAGATAGGCCGAATGATGTTGGATTTGGAAGTATCTATAGAGTGAGAGCTGGCTGCAAAAAAGCTGGCCTATCGAGTAACAGCATGAAATGATTTTTAAAAGCTAGTACTTATACAGACCATCCATAAAATATTTGGCTGCCTGGGCGGAACTTGTGCAGATATTCGCCAGGCCCTCTCTCCTGAATATTTTTTGGCACGTTACTGTACAGTAACAGCATGAAATTACTCTTAAAACATAGCTTTTATACAGTTAAAAAACAAAAAAATTGTCTGCCTTGTTAAATCTTGTGCTAATACCTAGGCAGAAAACTTTTTTTAATTTTTTTTGGCACGTTTCTGTACCTATCGAGTAACAGCTTCAAACTATAACCAAATTATAGTTTAAACATAACTCTATAAGAAAAATCATTGCTGCCTAGTTAAATCCTGTGCTAATGCCTAGGCAGAAAACATTCTCTTTCCCAAAGTCTTATGACACCACTAATACAACTATCATAGAAGTACTTAGGGATAAATAAAGAATCGTCCAATGAACAATTATAATGAATTCGACAAAATAATTTTATAATATAAAATATTTAGTACATAATAGTGTATATAGGGTGTTTTTTTGGGAGCTTTAGTTAGACATTTCTGGGAAAGTTTTATAGATAGGTTTTTGAAAATTTGAACTTAGGGGTTACTCTGAAAACCGAATCGATGTAAAATATTTTCAAAATGGTAGCGCTTTCGGAAATGCCGGAAGTAGCTGGAAACTTCGTTTTTTTAAATGGGAACTATTGCATTTTTGGATTCTACGTGAAATTTTAGTTCTTTTAATACCCACATGTCAATATCTACAAGTTATGGTTTTTCAGTGAATTTCACTTATTTAAAAAAAATGGCGGATGCGGACGGTAATTTAGGAATTCCTTACTTGAAAAGCGTTGTAACTATGGCAACCAAGTGTTCTCCAGCGCATAGAGGAGGAATAAGGCTTTCTTTTGGTGCACTTAAAGAAAGTTAAGTTGCGTATGAGCTCGCAACTATGGGGCTCCAAATTTAGGAAAGTTCAAAGACTAAAAACTCAGATTTTTTAAATGAAATGACCATTTTCTTACTATTGCATTTGATAGAGAATGAAAATGGGCATGTTTTGGTATTACATGTTCCTATCCCTATCTTTAATAGTTTCTGACTTATTCCCGTTTCATCGCATTGATACCAGTTTTTTGGATTTTTTTAGTAGTCGACCGTGACATGGACCATGGCAATCGAATTTTGAACAAATCAAGTGATACTAAACCGTCACCTGTTATAGGTTAACACAAGTTTTTAAATACATAATGGAAAAAAATGGCGCGCAATGGTTTTACATATTAAGATTTTTGGAATCTAATTGTTATTTATGGTAAAATGGATAGAATCGCGTCACATGCTTGTCATGCGTTCATTGAACGATGTCCAGAAAGGCCGTGTCATAGTGAACGTACCGACCATTGAAACTGACCAAATGAAATTGTTCGAATATTGGAACCTTTGTACCACCAAAACAATTACCTAGATTAAAACCCAATGTTGAAGATGAAGCTTAAATTATTAATGTACTTGGATATTTCACGGCGTGCTCCACTAGGTAATTGCTTTGGGCGTAAATATAAGTTGTACCTAAAAAACCCTAAAAAACTGCCATTATCGCTCATTTTCTCATCATAATGGGCATTTGATGCAACCAGTTGACCTCTCAAGACGAATTGAGTTTTGCGAATATCTAATGTTGAGGAACCAGGAAGATTCTTTCGGAAACCTTGTTTGGTCAGACTGGATTTAATCGCCATAATTCGCTTTGCTGGTGCGATTAAAATTCTTTGAATCCGAGATGTATTTCAAGAGTGCGCGAGGTTTACTGTATTTTGGAGAATACTCGGTTGCCATAGCTGCAACATTTTTCAAGTACCTAATCCATTCCTAAATTACCGTCTGCATCCGCCATTTTTTTTAAATAAGTGAAAATAACTTAAAACCCATAACTTGTAGATATTGACATGTGGGTATTAAAACAACTGAAATGTCACGTAGAATCCAAAAATGCAATAGTTACCATTTAAAAAAACCAAGTTTCCAGCTACTTCCGGCATTTCCGGAAGCGCTACCATTTTGAAAATATTTTACATCGATTCGGTTTTCAGAGTAACCCCTAAGTTCAAATTTTCAAAAACCTATCTATAAAACTTTCCCAGAAATGTCCAACTAAAACTCCCAAAAAAACACCCTGTATACTATTACTAAATATTTTTATTATAAAATTATTTTCTCGAATTCAATTGTTCATTGGACGATTCCTTGTTTATCCCTAAGTACTTCTATGATAGTTGTATTAGTGGTGTCATAAGACTTTGAGAAAGAGAATGTTTTCTGCCTAGGCATTAGCACAAGATTTAACGAGGCAGCCATGATTTTTCTTATAGAGTTGTGTTCAAACTATAATTTGGTTATAGTTTGAAGCTGTTACTCGATAGGTACAGAAACGTGCCAAAAAAAAATTAAAAAAAGTTGTCTGCCTAGGTATAGCACAAGATTTAACAAGGCAAACAATTTTTTTCTTTTTTAACTGTATAAAAGCTATGTTTTAAGAGTAATTTCATGCTGTTACTCGATAGGTACAGTAACGTGCCAAAAAAAATTCAGGAGGATATGGCGAATTTCTGCACAAGTTCCGCCCAGGCAGCCAAAGATTTTATGGATGGTCTGTATAAGTACTAGCTTTTAAAAATCATTTCATGCTGTTACTCGATAGGCCAACTTTTTTGTAGCCAGCTCTCACTCTAATAGATCATTTCAAACCGCTCTTTCGGCATCCGCAGGCAGCTCTCCAATTTGTCTTGCATTTT
This sequence comes from Pyrocoelia pectoralis, assembly GCA_036250285.1. Taxonomy (NCBI): domain Eukaryota; kingdom Metazoa; phylum Arthropoda; class Insecta; order Coleoptera; family Lampyridae; genus Pyrocoelia; species Pyrocoelia pectoralis. The sequence continues at coordinate 8,293,986 of CM070083.1, forward strand.
CAAGATATTATTTGCAGCTTTTTTCATTCTAATTGGCGATAAGCGATCCGCAGGGCGCTTCTAGCCCCATTCTTCCGGGTCATGGTGAAATCCCAGCCAACTTTGGACTTGATAATACACTCTGAAAAAATTTTAACGGGCTGCATCCTGCGTCGGTGATAGAATCGCTAAGTTGAGCTTGGTGTTCCGAGCTAACTTGCCAAAGTTCTTGTTTCGGAGAGAATCGACGGACAGTTCGGTTTTATTACCTCCATAAAAAGCAATAAAAAACCGCTGGCCAGCTTGAGCAATCATGTTGGGATCGCTCCTCCTATCTTTGAACAATGCCACATCCGTCAGCATTTCAGCAATTCTTCGTGGTGTCAAAGCTTTGTTTTTTGTATATTTTAATACATATATATTAATAATAATAATTATTATCATATATGATTTATATAAATGAATATTCATGTACCCTTGTTGTTAAAAACCCACCAATGTGCACTAATTACCTCCTGCATTACTTGCCGCTTACCTGACGGCAACTTTCATTGCGCTAGAACTCAGTAAATATCGATTTAACGAAAAAAAGTTTTATACAAAAACTATAGAAAATGTTATGCCCTACAACTTTGATTATCCTTTTTTTTTTCGGATTTCCAAAAATTATCGAGATATTCTCCAAAAGCAAAAACGTGTTTTTTTAATTGACTATATCTCGGTAAATATTTACAATAGAGAAAAAAGTTTGAAATAAAAAGATGGACAATTTTATCCTATGCAAAAAAGTTCCTTACAATATTTAACGTAAAACTCACCGTTTTCTAGATATTTGCAAAAAGACGTGGTTCAAGATGGCGGCTAACGCTCGCTGTCTCAGACGACACAAACTTGGTTTTATACTTAGGGGACACCCTTTCAGATAATCCAATCGAAAAATCAATTATCAGGATTTTTTGCGGAGCGAACCCGTTTTTGGTGCTAAAATTCCTGGACTATAATTAGAATGGTTCGTATTGTTAATACCTACCTACCAGTTGCGTAACTACAAAATTTGGGCCCCCACGCAATATCTGTTCGCCCCATGAAGGAGGGTGGAGAGCATCAACCGCTATAAAAAAAATGTACGGATTATTTTGAATTCTTAGTTTTACTAATTGGATATAATGCATAGAAGGATCTGGATCGGAAAGCCTTTGGGCCTCTTTGTGGCTAGGGCCCCCACGCATCGCATGTGCTTGCGTGGGTGTAGCTACGCCACTGCTACCTACTCCTGTCCTACAGCAGATGATATTGTATCTTATACGTTATATCTATGCAACGATTACCTACTCCGATTAAGATCAATTTTTTTTATTTAACTCAAAAATGCCGATTCTGTATTTTTGTTCAGGACGTTGGAAGTGCAATTCCGAATAGTTTTCAGTAAATTTAGCAAAATGTGTATACTTTTTGTGTCCAGTTTATGTCTAATTACGTCTAACACGTTGGATTTAGCTATTTTAGGTGCGGAACAAGAGAGACAGAGAATATATTCTTGAACATTTTGAGCTAACCCACTATGCAAAAATTCATCGCAGTAACAGCTCAGTAACGTCACCCAGTTACACTGCGACGTTAGCATTGATGTACTATTAACATCGTGTTAACGTCGCAGGGACATTACAAGTTCGCGCCAATAACGTCGCACTGTAACATCGCAAACGCTACATTCACGCGATGTTACGTAAACGTCTACATTTCTTGTTCATTCAATGTCGAATTGTCGACGTTAATACGATGTATACCTATTGCTTGTTTATTCAATGTTGTTTAATTGTGAACGTCCTGACCATATTCTGTCAAATATTCATTGAACACCATAAAAAGGGTCAAAAGCTATATTTTTACGTTCAACTGTACTTAATTATTTTAACTTAATCATTACACAATCAGGATTTTTACCTACAATAAACTTGAAAAGGCGACCACTTTATTATGTTACCTTACCTACTCTTGTCTTGTTGGAAAGTGTCCCTTAACCAGATTCGAACCTATGTAAGTAGGGTCTTCAAAATTCCTAAATACGACATTACCGCTGAGCTTTCTGAAACATACCTCCTGGTTGCCTTTTCGTGCTTTACTTTGTAGGTATTCGTGTTAACAGTTTAAATTTTTTTAATTTTTCTTGGAAGTTGATAACTTAAACTTCCCAGAACGTTATCAAATAGACTTTATATAAATATCAATCAAAAAACATTTCACCTACAACGTACTTGAGACATCTCTGTGATTTGTTCAAAATAACGACGCTTAGCGAAAGTATGTTGACATCGATGAAACGTTATATGCTTTGTTAGAGTACCCAGGGCTGGGCAAAATACATGCACTAACGTATTTCAAATACAAATTACAAAATATTCCTAGAAATGTATTTGAAATACAAAATAGGAGATACTTTTACATTATTTTTAAAAATACAAAATACAAATACAGTATTTGAAATACAAAAATACAAAAATACCTATACGCATACGGGGTGTTTTTTTGGGAGATTTAGTTAAACGTTTCTAGGAAATTGTTGAAATTTCTAGGAAAGTTTTATAGGTACCTATAGGTTCTTGAAAATGTGTACTTAGAATTCACTCTGCACCTATCGTTAACATTGCGGTGGGTAAAATACGTACATTAATGTATTTCAAATGCAAAAATTCAAAATACTCATAAGAGAGTATTTGAAATACAAAATACAAAATACATAATGTATTTCAAATACTGTATTTTCAATACAAGTATTTTGTGACTGCCCACCCCTGAGTACAACGTTGTTTTCCTATACATCACATCAACGTTGGCTAACGTTAATGTTCACAAACATTTCACTTATAACGTCATTGAGACATCTTTGTGACTTCGTCAAAGTAACATCGCTTGAACGAAAGTATGTTAACATCGATGAAACGTTAAATGCTTTGTTTGATTACAACGTTGTTTTCTTATACATAAAATTAACGTTGGCTAACGTTGATGTTCACAAACATTTCACTTGTAACGTCTTTGAGACATCTTTGTGACTTGGTCAAAATAACGTCGCTTACCTAAAGTGTGTTGACATCAATGAGACGTTAATGCTATGTTTGGTTACAACGTTGTTTTTTTACACACTAAATTAACGTTGGCTAACGTTAATGTAACATCATCTCTTGCTTAGTGGGAAAGTTCGTTCAATTTGGACGGCTCCGGTTAGATACACAAGAGACTGGACGAGGAGGAGATGGAGAGATCGGGCAATTCAACACTGACCGATCCGAAAAAGAGGCGACCGCAGCATCAACCAACAACGGAGTACCTCACAACAGTACCTACCTGACAGTATGAAGCTTATAAGAGGCTGCACGCACGTTAAGGTAATCCAAGAAGACAGCCTTTTAAGACATTCATATCCCGGTAGTAGTTAGGCTGCTCCACGAAGCACATAATCTTTGAGTAAGCGTAGAGAACTGTTTATTTGACAAAGAACAGTGTCGGTTTCGGTGGGGAACTCCGGGAGTCCATGGTAATTTCAACTCCGGGAGAGTAATGCAACACAAATTAGAAGCGGTATAATGGCCACAACAACTACGGCGCCTACCACAGGAGCAACTGCCAAAGGTGGAAGGAGTGCTAGGTGCTACCGCATAGGATTCAAATGCTGGTTGGATGAAAAATCTAATGTAAAATCGAAAGCGTTCCCAATTTGCCTCAGTGTTTTCGGTAAGTGTGGTTCGGCATGATTCCCATTCTCCCATGATTCGTGCTTTATTGAAAATCTTTCTAGTTTGTGTCCGCAAGCGTGAGAATCCCTTATGCCACCAGAGAACTGTGTTTGAGGTTCTCCTCACGAGTCTGAAACGCAATTCGGATGATAAATGACGTACATTTTTTTGATAAGCAAAGGAAAACGTATCACTTCATACACGTAATTAGGCCACTAGCCACTTCAAATTATTCGAACAAGATATTCCTTTATCTATAGATATAAATAGGTAGTTTTTTAGCTGACATAATCAATAGACAACTCAGTTTCTCTTCAACAAGATGTACTTTAAACTTTTACTTGTTTTTTCGATAATTGGTGCCATTAGAGCAGGTAAACGTCTGATGATCTTGAAGGTTTCATTTTATTGGGCGAAAAGGGAAGCGTTTTCATTTTTTTTCGTACAAAAGTCGACCAATTTAAAAAATTCGAAATTAGTAGTGGGTGAACTAAAGGTGCGAATGTTACACGGATGACACGGATTCAGACGTTTTTTTTTAAAGCGGAGAAAAGCTGACACGCGTTTTCTTTTTGCATGGAAAGTGAAACCGAAGATCTCATGTCACAGAATAGTATTTTTGGCACCGACACCCGGCTAACTTTTGTGTTTACAGAACAAGTGCAAATCGTGTGTATTACTTGCGACGCGCCATACAACGAGCGCTGCCCTTACTCCAACAGGACGGGCTGTGGAGCGCCGAGTACATTACCACCAATGTGTTATCACTACCGATACATTAACGGTAAAAAAGTGCTAATAATATAATAATTCGCTATATACCGGGCATTTTGCAGCAAATGGGCAATACTTCCAAAAAAAAGGATGCAGCGAGACGTCCCCCTACTGGCGCTACAATTACACCAGCTTTTGCCAAAGCATAATTGCCACTTCCAATTCCACAGTCATAGACTGTCAACAATGTGGGACAGACAATTGCAATTATGGATATAATTAATAATTCCTCATTAATAATAATGTTAAATAACACCGTTATAGCAATTTTACGGCACAAATACCTTTTGTTAAATGTCGTTGATATTTATAGCTTCAAACTTGGGAAAAATAAATAATTTAATCACACGATCCGAATTTGAATCCGACACGGTTAAGTAAAAATTAAATTACAATACCTATTGACAAATTTATTACAAGCAAAAATGGGACGTTTGTAAAACTAACAAGTTTAATATAAAAAATTCACTTATTTGCCACTGGCTGACGAAACCAAAATTTGCATGAAGCGCGGCTCACAATTTGATAAATTATAAATATTTACAAAAATAAAAGGATTTAATTTTGGGCAAATTTCAAGCTACAGTTTATCGATCAAACGAACAAAAATTCTCGAAATTTGACTAAACAAAACCCCCGTTCAGCTGCCCCTGCCCCCGCCCACGCGAAAATTAAAAAAATGATACCTCTGAACATTGAATAACTACAAGTATTAGTTATTCAATTAGTCGAGGAAATAAAGCACTAAAATAAGCCAAACCTACCAAATTTTTGTAGTAAGACGGATTGAGATGGGTTTTTTTGCATTCGCTTCCTAAATTTAACAGGAAACTTTGTACCTACTTTTCATCATGTTTTTTTCGAAATTGCATTTGTGCAGTCGAAAATGCATCCTGAAAAATGCATTTTCATAGAAAAAATTCATAACTTCGTTATAAACTTCTAGAATCGACTCAATTCGGGTTCAAGGAGGTTTTCGAGGTCGCTGATCCCGAATATGACCTCCAAATTGCCTCACCGCCCACCTGGAGCTCAGGATGGCCGAGCAACGTCATCTCCGAAGCTTTTTCTGAAATTCACTCTCAAATGATTCTAGACATCTCATCTGGGGGTTTTTTGGGTTGCTGATTCCAAATCAGGCATCGGCAACCGTCCCCCGCGTACCTGTTGCCCTACATCCGGGCATCAACGTCATCCTCTGAAGTTTCAAGACTATAGGGAACCGAAAATTGTTTCCGGGGTTCTTTGGGTAGCTTAGGTCGAATGTGGCACCAGATACTTGCTAACGGACACCTGGTGCATCACACCGCGGCGACATCAACGTCATCCTCTGGAGATTCACTAAAATTTCAAGCCTAGTGAACCGAAAATAATTTGTAATTGCTAGGACGGGGTTCTTCCAGGACCTCTATCCGGACCTGACCAGCCGTGCATGGTACATACCCCGCCTGCAGAGGCAGATTCCGAAGTTCTCCACGAGATTTTGAAACTACTCTAACTACCAACCTTATATTAGGAGTTTTACATACAAATTTAATCTGTAATAAAAGGAACAAATTAAATTAAATTAAATTTAAACTAAATATTTTATAATATTAACTTCATACATTTGGATGATAATGTTATTAAACAAAACTTACATTTTTTTATTGTATATCTCAATTTTGTTTCACAAAATGAAAATGTCCACATCTATTCAAATGTTCCATTATAAGTTTTACCTCATGATTTCCTGATATGATGAAACAAGCATTAGAATGAAAGCATTTGAGCGAAAATTTCAAGCGAAACTCCAGAGGATGAGGTTGATGCCGCCGCGGTGTGTTGCACCATGGTATCCGTTAGAAAGTATCCGGGAACAAATTCGATCTGAGCGACCCAATAAAATCCGGAAACAATTTTCGGTTCTCTATAGGCTTGAAACTTCAGTGAAACTCAAGAGGATGACGTTGATGCTCGGATGCGGGGCACCAGGTACGCGGGAGACGGTTTCCAATGCCTGATTTGGAATCAGCAACCCTAAAAACCCTCGGATGAGATGTCTAGAATCATTTGAGCGTGAATTTCAGAAAAGCTTCGGAGGTGACGTTGCTCAGCCATCCTGAGCTCCAGGTGGGCGGTGAGGCAATTTGGAGGTCATATTCGGGATCAGCGACCTCGAAAACCCCCTTGTACCCGAATTGAGTCGATTCTAGAAGCTTATAACGAAGTTATGAATTTTTTCTATGAAAATGCATTTTTCTGGATGCATTTTCGACTGCACAAATGCAATTTCGAAAAAAAACATGATGAAAAGTAGGTACAAAGTTTCCTATTAAATTTAGGAAGCGAATGCAAAAAACCCCATCTCAATCCGTCTTACTACAAAAATTTGGTAGGTTCAGTGCTTTATTTCCTCGACTAAATGCTCTGAATCAGAAGCTGTTTACGAGTTTTCAAAATCCGCATCCGCAAGAATAAAGTTTTGAGCTCGATCTCCTTAGCAGGAATTTTAATTTGAGAGTGGGGGGGGGGCTGGGTGAACGTTCACTCAGACCCCCCCACACACACCTCTTAAAAACAGCAATGGAGGATAACGCATAGTGCGCATAATTAGGAACTCTTTAGGAGCTCTTAAACTACTATAGTGTAGTTTTGATTTTCCAGCTCCACCCCTTAAACCTTAAAACAACCCCAAAACTAGTTTTGCCGAAGAGGTAACTCATAGAAAATACCATTAAATCTATAATATCTTTAATTCATGTAGTTCGTCACGTGATTGTCGTTAGACAGACACTCGATATTACAAAGTGATGGACGAGGCTCTCAGAGAGCATAATAAGATACGAATTTATTTCCTTTTTTAAAATTTGTCTGGAGCAGGCTTTAATTGTAAAGGGTTTAGCCCGAGGGGCGTCGATAAAAATCAATTTTAGCATGATTTGTAACGGAAGTTACAAACATGCTGATAAACTTCTTCAGGTTCGTGGTTAAAATGTTCGATAATCTTGCTATCTTGGCAGTACGCTTGGACCTACCTTTTTCGTACTTTTCCTTCCCAGGCTAGCTCAGTTGGGGATGAAAAGGATTAAATATAAATTTGATAAAACTTTCTCAATTTACTCAGGTTCGATCTTATTAAAAATGCTATCATCGATTAATTTGGAAGACAGTGATTTTAGTTACATGCAACGCTTATTTATAATCACTCAAGTACATGTGATGGGGTCCTTAACCTTTCATTTAGCGTCAAACTTTATGAAAAATACGTTTTTACTTTCCTTACACTTAGGTAAGAATCATTGAAAAATTCCATAAAATCAAGAACAACATCAATTTATTACAAAGTTATTCAAAATGAAACAAAATGTACAACTCCTAAAAAAAATAAACTTAATTTCTACCTACACAAAAGATGAACTGGGTAAATTTTATCGCTTGCTAGCAAGGCGTTGACATCAAGATTAAAAAATGCTACTTTACATCCGCTTAGATTTCAATTTCGCTTATATTTTAATTTTAATCCGAACTCAATACTATAAATACTACGCATAAAATTCAGTTTTTCTTCACTATTAGTTCAAATCAATACGTAAATAAAACTTTGGTACAGTACCTTAATGTTTTTCTACCTTATTGCGATAACGTAGTCTTCTCGTAGTACCTTCCAACGGCCGCTCGATTCATGGGTCGCTTGACGATAAGTTGCCTTAAAATTCTTCTCCTCACTGGGGTCAAATTCACTTGGAAAAGTTAATATTTAACACAAAGCGGGTCTCTCATTCACAACTAAAACGCGACTACTCTTACGATAAAGCGATATTAAAACAACTAAGCGAGCGTTTTACCCCTTGAGGATTTTCCCTGGTAAACTAACTTCGGAAGCTCACCCTTATTTATTGAGGTAGCTCCGTTTTCACGTTTCGATATTTCAATTTTACTACTTCGAGTTCATTAAGAGTTCACGCACATTAAATGCACCTTTGGTTCATATACGCCGATATAAAACTGTTTATTAAAACGTAATTTCGCTTCTAAATCACCTTAGTGACACTTTTAATCGCACTTAATGGTACCTTTTAGGTACCTTTCCGCTTTGTTCCGCAAAATCTCTTAATAAATTCAGAATTCTGGTGCGAGTCTTTACTTGAGCACCTTCCGCTACTACAGTCTTATTATAACTAACTTGTCCACTAACACTCACTTCCCCGCTCCCTTCATATACACTTTTATAAGCTGTTATCTTATTCTGCACATTCCAGATAAGACACTTGTGCTTTTATACTATCCGTTCTGCTTCACTTTTCTAAATCTATCATTGAAAACTTACTCACTTTTCTAAAAACATTTTCTATATATACAAACTTGAAAAGTAAAAAGTAATTAATTTAATTTAACCAAAAATAACGCCCGTTACAGTACCCCCTCTTGTTTTTGAGACAACTGAACGGTTGAATCGAAAACAACATACTTAGAGTTTAGGTTTATACATCATATAACAATTTTAACACTATATACAAACATCCTCAGTGAAACTGAAAGTTTTCCAAATGGATATAAGGAAATTAAGGTAATATGGTTGGGTTGGGTTAGACAGAGGTAGCTGCCTGTAAGTTTTCTGTACGATTGGGTTGTTCTGACCCCACATATCTTTTTAATTTTTTCTTTCTTCTTTTTCTTCGCCTATATCTCTTCCCTTTCTTCTTCTTTTTTCGGTTTCTGGTTCCACATATCGTCATATTCCGAGACTTATACATACGAGATCCGTTTTCCTTAAACTTCACGTAATAGTCTGCTTCTTCATGCATAAACTTCATTTTCCTTTCTTTGACATCTATAGTCGCTTTCTTCTCGTACATCCAGTCAACTCCCAAAATAATGGGCGGATCAATTCCCTTTACTACGTAAAAACCGTGGTCGTGGTCGCTTTCACCCACTTCAATCCTCATGAGGACGTGTTTTGTCACTTTGGAGATTCTTCCATTCACTCCCTGTATTGTTAACCCCTTGGTGGGTAACATTATTGCATTTTTAGGTTCAAGTTGTTTATATAATTCTTCGGACATGAGGCTTATTTGACTCCCTGTATCTACTAAAAATTGTTGAGTCACCCCCTCCATCTTTCCTAAGACCATTGGTTGGTAAGTGTTCTCTTCTTCTTCGCTGTTATCACCAATTCCTTCGATATCGGACTCTTCTGTAATACTTGCGGTTTCTTCTTGAGCCTGTACCTGATTTTCTTCTAATTTTTGTGTGGTTTTGCATTGGTTATAAAATACTTTGACGAAATTAATTAATTGTTGTTGCTCCCGCTGTTGCCGCTGGACAAGTGGAGCTCCTCGTCCAGTCGAATCTAGTTTTCCGCCTCGCTGTCTGGCCGACGTTCTTCAGCCTCTTCATTTCGTCGACGATCTTCGTAATATCTTCCGGGTGGTCCATAGTGGCCTCCCCTTCCTCTTCTGTAATTCACGTGGTTCGCATTCCTTCTGTCATTATGTTGGTAATTATTTCGGTTTTGACTGTTTCGCTGGTCGCGGCCTTGCGATTCTTGTCTTGATGAATCTCTTCGCCAATCTCGGTTGGTCTCTTGTATTTTTTCGAGAATTTCTGTTAAATTCTTGATGGTTTTTGCCTGGGCAGCATATAGTACCATTTGCACATCTCTAGGGAAATGACCCACTAACGCTTCTATCAGCTGGTCTTCATCTATTCTTGGTTCTAGGTGTGCGGTCTTCGAGACCCAGTACCACACGTGGTCTGTATAGGTACCATTTCTTGCCTCATACAGCCTTGGTGTGTTCAGTCTATGTCTAATTTTATTCTGTTTTTCGGTAGACCAAAACTGTTCTAAAAATTTTACTCTTAATTCTTTGAAATCTCTCCATTGGCCTTGGTGCAGGTCGGCCCATGCTTTAGCGCATCCTTCTAAATAATCCTCCATTATGTTCATCTTTTGCTCTTCTTGTAAGGGCATATTCATCCAATAGTTCTCTAACGACTTCACAAAATTGACGGGGTGCACACTTCTTGAACTTCCATCGAATTTCTTCGGTTTTTGTGCCCCTACTCCTTCGGTCTTGTAGATCACTGTGGTTGCATTGGTGTTGGCCGTCGTTTTCTCTTCCTTAATTTTCTCTTTGATCGTTTCGATCTCTTCTATATTTTTTTCTACTTTGTTGTCTATAACTTTCATCTTTTGTTCGACGATTCTTTCATTCCTAATAAATTTCTGATCCATTTTCTGGAATTCATAATCTACTTGCTGCGTGAAGCCCACGTGTTGTTGGTTTAAATCTTCAATTTTCTTTTCTTGGATGTTAAATCTCCTTTCGCATTCTTGCCTTTGGCTTCTTATTTCGCTTCTCAATTGTTCCATATTTCTGTCTTGTCGTCTAATGATTTGTTCTTGCCCTGCTTTCATTTCTTCTTGTCCTGATTTCATATCTTCTTGTCCCGATTTTATTTCTTTTTTCATTTCTTCTTGTCCCTTTTGGATCGCTTGCATTATTTGGGCTAACATTGACATATCCATTTTTTGCGTTGGTGCTTCTTGAGCTGCCGTAATTTCTTGACTCTCTTCACTAAAGATAATATCCTCACTGTCTTGAACGTTGGCCATTCTACTCGTTTCAATTATTCGAGGAGCCTTCTTAAAACCGGATCGTAATTCCATAAAATAATTATTTAATATTTATTGGTTTCTGTTCTCTTTTCAAATATTTTTTTTTTCTTTGTTTAATTTTTTCGTGTTACGCCACTGGTTAAATTTCTTTTTCTTAAAATTTGTTTTCAGATGAGCATGAGACTATTGGTTTCGGGGCGTTAATCGAGCCCTCCAGTTGCGGCGCCATTTGTAACGGAAGTTACAAACATGCTGATAAACTTCTTCAGGTTCGTGGTTAAAATGTTCGATAATCTTGCTATCTTGGCAGTACGCTTGGACCTACCTTTTTCGTACTTTTCCTTCCCAGGCTAGCTCAGTTGGGGATGAAAAGGATTAAATATAAATTTGATAAAACTTTCTCAATTTACTCAGGTTCGATCTTATTAAAAATGCTATCATCGATTAATTTGGAAGACAGTGATTTTAGTTACATGCAACGCTTATTTATAATCACTCAAATACATGTGATGGGGTCCTTAACCTTTCATTTAGCGTCAAACTTTATGAAAAATACGTTTTTACTTTCCTTACACTTAGGTAAGAATCATTGAAAAATTCCATAAAATCAAGAACAACATCAATTTATTACAAAGTTATTCAAAATGAAACAAAATGTACAACTCCTAAAAAAAATAAACTTAATTTCTACCTACACAAAAGATGAACTGGGTAAATTTTATCGCTTGCTAGCAAGGCGTTGACATCAAGATTAAAAAATGCTACTTTACATCCGCTTAGATTTCAATTTCGCTTATATTTTAATTTTAATCCGAACTCAATACTATAAATACTACGCATAAAATTCAGTTTTTCTTCACTATTAGTTCAAATCAATACGTAAATAAAACTTTGGTACAGTACCTTAATGTTTTTCTACCTTATTGCGATAACGTAGTCTTCTCGTAGTACCTTCCAACGGCCGCTCGATTCATGGGTCGCTTGACGATAAGTTGCCTTAAAATTCTTCTCCTCACTGGGGTCAAATTCACTTGGAAAAGTTAATATTTAACACAAAGCGGGTCTCTCATTCACAACTAAAACGCGACTACTCTTACGATAAAGCGATATTAAAACAACTAAGCGAGCGTTTTACCCCTTGAGGATTTTCCCTGGTAAACTAACTTCGGAAGCTCACCCTTATTTATTGAGGTAGCTCCGTTTTCACGTTTCGATATTTCAATTTTACTACTTCGAGTTCATTAAGAGTTCACGCACATTAAATGCACCTTTGGTTCATATACGCCGATATAAAACTGTTTATTAAAACGTAATTTCGCTTCTAAATCACCTTAGTGACACTTTTAATCGCACTTAATGGTACCTTTTAGGTACCTTTCCGCTTTGTTCCGCAAAATCTCTTAATAAATTCAGAATTCTGGTGCGAGTCTTTACTTGAGCACCTTCCGCTACTACAGTCTTATTATAACTAACTTGTCCACTAACACTCACTTCCCCGCTCCCTTCATATACACTTTTATAAGCTGTTATCTTATTCTGCACATTCCAGATAAGACACTTGTGCTTTTATACTATCCGTTCTGCTTCACTTTTCTAAATCTATCATTGAAAACTTACTCACTTTTCTAAAAACATTTTCTATATATACAAACTTGAAAAGTAAAAAGTAATTAATTTAATTTAACCAAAAATAACGCCCGTTACAGATTACTACGTATCGCTTTGTTCAATGGCATCGCAGCGGTTCTAGTACGTTATTTGTTTCATAAGTAGTTAATATCATTGATTTCTTTATCTCAGTCACTGTAAAAATGAAAATTTCGCTTCTTATTGTTATCTTGACTTTATCGAAAGGCTTTGTTTCACTATTTTAGTTTTTGAGATGAGTAAGAATCTTCTACGCTTAGGTCGTATTGATTGCCATTTTATATATGTTATTTTGTCTGGAAAATATAACGTATTGATTTCCAAAATTAGAAAGTTTTGTAGTTTCAGGTAAAGTACCTTTTCCGTTCATAGTACGCCAAAGTGTCGCAAAGAAAAGTTATTTAGAATGAAAAGTTATGGTGTTATGCAAATTTTCAGAACAATCTGCCTACTTTGATAAAATCGGCTTTTATTATCTCTGTCTATGATTTGTATGAACGAACAATCTCGCGTCGTAGTAAAGTAAACAATTTACTGTTATTACCTTGATACACGTCAAAACTTTGAAGTATTTGTTCTAAATTGATTACCTACTACTTATCTTAGTAAGTTGCAAATTATTTGTTTATTTTTCTCCTATTTTCTACTTCTGTTATCAAAGTAGGCAGATTGTTCTGAAAATTTACATAACACCATAACTTTTTGGCGGTAAGTATATGTGGAATTTGGAGTCATCCGTTAAATATTCCGAAAGGCATCGCCAAAGAGTCATGAAATAGGTGTCTAAGCACAGTTGAAAGTTTTCGAATATTGGGTTTGACTGGATTGGGATGAGAAGGGAATCGTTTTGCGGTATTGGGTGTTCGGTTGCTTGTTGGTACAGGAAGAAAGTCACTAATTGTGCAACTACTAAATTGAATTCGTGGTTAAAGTGCGAAAGCTCAGGGGATTGGAAAGTGTCGTCGAATTTATGTTCTCCGCCAGAAAATGTTTCCGTTCCTGTAATCTAATTGGGAAGTTATTCTTATTATTGTTTCTGGGGGTGGTCCCAATAGGTTCCCGCACTACGACCTTTTGGTCTATTGTGCTCCCCGGTGTTGTCTACCCTTCAAGAATACCTGTATCTTTCACAAAGTCCAGGATTTTAGTAGGGCGAATCTTCGTTACTGCCTCTTGTGTAATCTTTCATTTCCAAGTAGGCGTTCCATTGCCTTTAATGCCTCACATTGGCAAATGAGATTGAAGTAAATACTCCTACATATGCTTTTTTATATATCAATTATGTAAGTGTTCTTTAATAAAGTTATATAAACCGTATGTCACAGATTACGTATATTTTACACAGTAGTATAGAAACTTACGGATATTCTGTATACAGAAATTCATATAATATACAGGGTGATTCACGACTATTCCCTCGGTCTCTTGTGCCTAAACGGTACAAGATATCTGCTTCATTTTTTGGTGACATATGTAAATTGATAACGACTATTTTTTAAAATTATTTTCAATTATACAGGATGCTTCACAAAATTTTAATATATCAAAGTTAGGTTTTTTTAAATGCAACCCCCTGCATTTTATTACATTTTTAGATTATACGTTAAAAACTAAGGTAACTTTATTAAACGTTCCCTATACCTATCGCTTACCAATTTTGAGAAAATTGTGATTTTAAGGAAAATATTCAATTTAAACAACCCCTAATAACACGGAAACCACTTACTTTCAGTAACACAAATTTATATCGATTTATCTTGACCTTTAAGGCTTTCATTTGCACTACGTAGGATTTCGATTTTTTGTACAGGGTGTTTAGAAAAAGGATTCATATTTTATATTTTTCAAACATCAAAAACTCACTTAACTTAAATGGAACACCCTGTATGTTTTTATTCTATGTTGAATAACTCTTCATTTTCTATCAAAAACTATGAGTAATAGATATGTCTAAAATCAACGATTAAAAAGTTATTAAGATTTTTCTCTAAAATTTGTATGGAAATGGTTTTGTTTGCATTCTAGTAGGCCATGATTTTTTTTATTGCAGTTGATAATTAGATATGGGATCATAACTTAATTAAAAATGAAATTCATAACAAGAAGTAATCATTTATGGAAAAAATGGTATAGTAAATGCTCAATATGATGACCATTTTTTTCTATGCACAACCGCACTCGATTTTCAAAAGATCTAACGTTTTTCAGGATATCTGGTGTTATAATAGCAAACGCATCCTTTATTGTATTCTTTATGTCATCAGCAGTGGTAGGTGGAGTGTTGTGGACCCCTCCTTCCAATCCATTTATTGAGGAATTGTCTATCTAAATATTTTTGAAAAAAACATAAACACCATTCTTATCACATTCAACTTCACCAGAATTTATATGGACGAGGCTTTCAACGAAGGTTGAATTTTTGTTTATGGAGTCTCGAAAAAGTTGAAGAAGAAGATGAATTCTTTAAATATGTTTTATTTACCGACGAATCCACTTTCCACAACATAACGGCTTGGTAAACTGACATAACTTTCATTACTAAATCGTTGCCTGTATCGCACTGTTGACCGCCAAAATCGGTGGAGCCTCAATGTATTTTGATTTTTTGATGGAAACTTGAACGGAGTAAAATTTTTACGGATTTTAGAACAACACTTTTTCGACTCTTCTTGATGAAGTTTGTTTAGATATTATTATTATTATCATTAAAAATTTAGTTTACAACACTCCACCTACCACTGCTGATGACATGAAGATTGGAATAAAGGATGCGTTTGCTACTATAACACCATAACGTTAGAAGATCTCTTGAAAACGAGTGCGGTTATGCATAGGAAAAAATGGCATTTACCTACTACAGTATTTTTTCCACTGCTTCAATTTCATTTTTAATTAAGTTTTGATCACATATTTAATTATAAACTACAATAAAAAAAATCATGGCCTACTAGAATGCACACAAAAACTATTTTCATACAAATTTTAGAGAAAAATCTTAATAACTTTTTAATCGTTGATTTTAGACATATCTATTACTCATAGTTTTTGATAGAAAATGAAGAGTTATTCAACATAGAATAAAAACATACAGGGTGTTCCATTTAAGTTAAGTGAGTTTTTGATGTTTGAAAAATATAAAATATGAATCCTTTTTCTAAACACCCTGTACAAAAAATCGAAATCCTACGTAGTGCAAATGAAAGCCTTAAAGGTCAAGATAAATCGATATAAATTTGTGTTACTGAAAGTAAGTGGTTTCCGTGTTATTAGGGGTTGTTTAAATTGAATATTTTCCTTAAAATCACAATTTTCTCAAAATTGGTAAGCGATAGGTATAGGGAACGTTTAATAAAGTTACCTTAGTTTTTAACGTATAATCTAAAAATGTAATAAAATACAGGGGGTTGCATTTAAAAAAACCTAACTTTGATATATTAAAATTTTGTGAAGCATCCTGTATAATTGAAAATAATTTTAAAAAATAGTCGTTATCAATTTACATATGTCACCAAAAAATGAAGCAGATATCTTGTACCGTTTAGGCACAAGAGACCGAGGGAATAGTCGTGAATCACCCTGTATACGTATTACCCATGAAATTTATGCGCTATCATATTTATATGATTAGATTTATGTACGTCATATGTAAAATCTTATATGTAAGAAGTTATTACATATTTTTTATGTATGCCTTCTGTAAATATAATTATAAATTATCATTACATATATTATATTGTCGAAAATAAATGTCCGTTTCTATTTGCGCTTATAAAATAAATTAAATCATGATCATTTTTAACATAAAGGTAGGTATTGAATAAGACTTCACTCAACGATATAATCAAACATAATTTAAACTCGCGAAACAGCGCAAAGTTAGGAAGAACGAAATAAAAAAATGAATGTTTCAGATTAGCGCAGTGGTAAAATAATGTCCGATACAAAGAAAACACATGTCGGATTTCGGAATTTGAAACGCCCCCCCCCCCCCCCGCAACGGTTCGAATCCGGTTAAGGGAAACTTTTCAAGCAAGTACATAATATCATAATAAACTGTCGGCTTTCAGTTCAGGTAAAAACGGGTTCGTGCAAGAATTAAGTTAATTAAAAGTACAGTTGCACGTAAAAATGTAGGTTTTCCATTTTTTTGTATGAAACTGCTTAAATAATTTTTTACATTGGTAATAATTACATTATGCTCGAGTAGCTGCAATTTGGTCATCGCAACGCTTTTACAGCTAATTATTTTTTATGTGAATATTACATAAAAGATACATAAAACGTATATAAATTCATGTACTACAGATATAAAGAATTTACATCTAATAGACAAATATATTATTTTGAAAATTGCTGACATGCTGACATTAAATATCTCTTATTTTTCTTCCAGTTTTATATAAATCTAAAAAGCTCTTATATAGTTTATATGTATTTTATATATAAATGTGTTTGCTGGGTTGTGCAGGTGTTTGTTCATGCGACAGTGGCCCGTGACCATTTCTGTCGCAAGTTTTATCTTCGTCCTGCTTAGCTTTAAGATGGACGTAGCTAGGTCCCCGTTTCGGTTTCCAGGAAGATCTTGGAATGACTCTGTTCTGGGATTTTCGACCAATGTCTGCAATGCTCTTTCGTGAGTATTGCTTGAATCTCCTTTTTGGCTGTGTTATAAGTAATCCTGTAACGCCCTTGCGTTAATTCCCTATTTTCTATTGGAAATATTCTAATTTCCAGGTGTGTGAAGATAGCCGTATTATTTTGAAATAACAAAATTAAATCATATCTATAATTAAGCGCTCATTATGCGCCATTTTACGCCGTTGAAATGAAGTTTTGCGCCCTAATAGGAAAGGGGGTATTACAAAAATTACATTCATACGGCCATGTTCACGGAGCCGTGAATTTGTTTATAAATTGATTTCTTTTGCGGAATAACTAGGCGCCCATTAAGCGCCGTTTTGCGCCGTTAAAATAAAATTTTGCACTCTAATAGGAAAAAAGTTATGACAAATATTGCGTTGCAACGGCCAAGTTCACGGAACCGCTCATTTTTTTAAAAACTAATTTTTCCTTAAGAATTAATTAGGCGCTTATTAGGCGCCGTCTTGCGCCGTTAAAATAAAATTTTGCACCCTAATAGGAAAAAAGTTATGACAAAAATTGCGTTGCAACGGCCAAGTTCACGGAACCGCGCATTTTGTTAAAAACTAATTTTTCCTTAAGGATTAATTAGGCGCTTATTAGGCGCCGTCTTGCGCCGTTAAAATAAAATTTTGCACCCTAATAGGAAAAAAGTTATGAAAAAAAAGTTACATTGGTTAACAAGAATTTTTGTCATTCTTGTCATCTCTTAATGTATAGTGTGTAAGTAGGTATGATTTTACAATGTTTTTTAATCAAATATATATTCTTACGCCATAAAAGTGTTGTATCTATATCTATCTACCAATTTCTCCAACCAATTCTCTTCATGGGCACGGATGGTCCTATATTCCGTAATGTGCAGAGAGGAAGTTACAATTTTTAATCCCATTGCAGAATGAATGGTACTATCCAGTACACGATAGTACCACTGCGGTATTACATACTTCTTCCGATTTAATAAGCACTTCCCTAGGCCAGAGTTTCTGTTGTGCGGTTTTTAGTAGTAGGTATTACTAACTTCAAAGCAATTAATCTAATTTAGACACGTTTTACTTTTACTTTGATATCAATCAAAGAAAAAGGAGAACAAAAATTGGTTTGTAGTTGGTTAAAGTTTTTCAACGATTAAGTACCTAGGGTAAATACACCTGTTGTGGCCGCTTTTAAGACAAATGGTAATATTAATCGAATCTAGTTTGATGACGTTAGACTAGTACCTCATGCCGGCGCGATAAGTAAAACCTTACATGTTCATATAGATTGTAGTCATTGTAGATAAAGACACAAAATACGGAAACATTGTGCTAAATAAGGATAAAATTAATAAAATTTCGACCATGTACAATTTTGCTATTTGTGACCACCAGTTTACTAGTTGAAGCATCAGGACAAACCAGTTGTGGCCATAGTGTTTCAAAATAAAAGACAACCAAACATTTTATTGAAAAATAAAAGAAAACACATCTATGTAAATATTTTAAACATATTTTAAAAACTCTTTCATTTCAGGAACATCATAAACTCCTCTTGCGCTGATAACTTCAGGTTCATTTATAATACAAATAAGGTCGTCTTTGTGGTACCAGATAAGATCAGGTGGATCTGGCCATTTCCAATGGTTCATGCCACTTTGTCGCATTATTGCACAGCAATAATAATCTCCATTGTCCTCATTGACAATTTTTGCAGGATAAAAATCGTTTTCATATTTGAGAATTACAAACGTTCCCACGCTAAAAGGGATGGTATTTTCATTTTCGTTGGTTGTACTTTCATTTTTTACATTTGCTTTCACAGTCTTTCCTTTGGCAGGCTTTTCTTTCGGAGTTTGTTTATAATTTTCTTTTTCTTCTCTTTAAAAAGGAAAGAAACCACTGTCGAGCTGGTACATCTTTAAAAAATTGTGACTCGATGTTACATTCTCTTATCAATTTTTGCACCGAAAAAACTAATCCCTCTTTATTTATTTGAAAACCCCGGGCAGCACAATCGAGAATCCAAGTAGCCAATTTGCTTTCAAAAACAAAAACAACATATTTTATCCTTTTCTCATATACTATATCGGCTATATTTTCTTTCTTTCTATTATGTGGCCACAACTACCTAGTTTTGATGTTCCATTTGTAGCCGCATGATCTGACTACATATTTTGGCGCGATTGCCATTTTCGTGTTCTAGTAGTGGCCACATGTATTTTATCAATGTTTACTGGTAAAATCTCTTTTAAAGCATTAAAATCACGTAAAAGAATTTCTAACAAATCAAATGGGATATATTGCAAAGATTAAACTATTGAAGTAGGTACCTATAGACAAAAAGTAAGTTATACTTACCTCGTTGACAAATTGCACCACTTGGATACCATGCACATTCACAACAATTAATTCGAATACAAATGAACATACCTACAACAAATAGCATGCGCACAGACAATCTGGAAGAGATAACAGAGGCGGGAAAACTTAAATCTAAATTACTAAGCATTTAATAATTTAAATTTCAAATTTGACATTAATTTCTGAAGTGGCCAGAACATGTGCAGTGGCCACAACAGGTGCATTTACCCTATGATGTCTGTTTTAGTGATGAGTTGATGATGGTTTAATTGTATTTCGTCAAGTGAACTTCATTCTCATTCGCCCACATCTCATTCATCTCACTACAATTTAAACTATTTTAAGTAAGTACCTATGTTACTCTAATTTAGTCTTAGTGCTCACATATTATATTATAGCCTGAAGATGACTGCGTCGAAACATGCCGTAACTTATGTAATTGGTAACCTTGTAATTTTAATTTATAATGACTACTTGGTTGAAAGTTTACGCCTACTTAATTTCAATCTAAACTTCATTAAATAACTATGGGGAAGGTAGTGTGATTTTTCTACTATTATTACGGATTCAACCCCATTCTGTGAGAAATTTATCCACCGAATTATGGACTCAATTAATTTCAATTAATTAATTTAGACACGTTTATTAACATTTGAAAGCGAACCGGGCAATAGGTTAATATCCTTAACAAATATGGAAACAGCAATACTATCCTTTGCATTGAAAAAAATAATTATAAGGGTTAAAAATTTTATTTTAACAGCGCCTAATTAATGCCTGAGAATAAATTAGTGAAGATAATGAAGGAGATTTTGATGGAGGGGGAAGGGAAGTATAGTGGAGTTGACAGTTTCTTGACTGGGGAAGTGAGGGAGGGGGAGCGGCGCGTTGCAAGAGTGTGGATTGTTCGGGGGGAACACGATAGATGTGCGAGGGGTGCGGGTGGCGCTGTGTCCCGAATGTTTTGGGGTGTGTCGTGCATGGTGAGGTGGAGTGTTTCGGATTCTGTGTGGGCGGTACATTGTTATAGTGTGGTATTGTGATTGTCTTTGTTTCTTGCCATGGTTGCGCTGTGTGCGCATGTGTGGGCGTTCTGTTTTTTCTCGGGATGGGTGTAGTTTTCGGGAATTTTTGACTTTTTTATTATTATTATCAGTGTGGGGCTCGGTTCCAACCAATTGTTTCGCCGGGGAATCTGATTTTGGTGTTGATTGACCGGTGCAGGTGTGGCAGGTTGTGGTGTTTGATTGCACTAATGAATATATTATCTTGTCTTGTTGCTTGTGATGGCGGGCTTTCGGTTGTGGACGTGCTTGGGAGTGTTCCCTCAAGGCAGTGGCGTCGCGTGGGTGTTGGAACTTTCGCTCGGTTTGTTGGCGACGGAGCTTGGTTGGTGTTGATCGGGATGTGATGACCACGGAGTTTTTGTGGGATGATGAGGTTGTGTCGTCGGTGCGGGGTTCTGTCGAGTCTCGTCGACGAGGGTGGCCGGTCGGGTGCGGAGGTGCCGCTGGTGGGTGCGGAGGAGGCGTTTCATGGGTGGGGACATCTGTGCGCTGCGGGATCGTCCGGGATTGAGGGTTTGCTGCCGGTTTTCGGGTGCAGGGGAGAGTGGGCTCCGACGCTTCTGGCCTTGCGAATCTGTTGGATTGTGTAGGTGGGCATCGATTGCAGTTTGGGTGGCTTCTTTTGTTGGTCCCACCGTTCGGCGTGGGGGTTGGGGTGTGGTGGGAGTCGGAGTCTCGGCTTTCTCTTTTTTGGAAATTTTTCGGCTTTGGGGTTCTCCCATTGTTCGGCGTCTGGAGGGGGGCAGTCTTGTGCAGGGTTTTCTTGCCTTTTCAATGCGCCGTTCCGGGGGAATCTGGGACATTTGTGGGGGACGCTGGGGCCGGGTTTGGGGGGGAGGGTGTTTTCGGAGGTTCGGGGTCCCAACTTTTTTTGGAGAGGGGTTTTGAAGGGGTTCTGTATTGCTCTTTGGGTCGGTGCGGCGAAGGGCACTGGTGGGATTTTTCGGGAATGGTCCGTTTGGCCTCTGCGGGCGGATCTGTGATTTGTTCGCCGAGGGGTGCAGCTCCCTTATTGTTGTTCTCCGTTGTTGTGAGCGCCGATTTCTTTGTTTGCGGGCAACATTGTGACATGTGCGTTTGACGTTTGGCTTGGGTTGGTGAGTTGGTGTCGGGACTGTTCGTGGGGGAGGGCGGGGTTTGTTGTTGATGTCCTTGTTGGTTGCTTGAGTTGATGAGGGACGTGCAGGGCGACACTCTCGGAATGTGTTGGCTGGTGATGTGTGGGTGCCTATGGTTCGGCCGCTGGATCTTTGCCGATGTGTGTTCGCGTGCGGCGGCGTGCGGGTCTGTCGTTCGACTGCTTCGTTGCTGGGGGCGAACAGGGACAGGCTGACTGAGATTTGCGGTTTGTCTTTGTTTGTTTTTGGTGGTGGAGTGGTCGAGTGACGGATGCGCGCGTCGTTGTGTGTGGGCATGTGGGTCGGTGAGGATCCAGCGGCCGACCTGTACATTGTGTTCGGTATGTGGAGAAGGATGGTCGTGCACGGGTGCGCGTTTGGTTCGTCGATCGGTCGGGGTGGGTTGGGCGAATGAACTGTATATGGGAACTCTTGCCAAATGAAGGTTTTGTTTTTGTTGGAGCTTTGTTTTTTGTCCTGGTGAGGCCCCTTGCGAGGGTGGGCGGGGCGTTGACTTCCCGGCATTGGAATAAATTAGTTTTGAATAAAATCCGCAGTTCTGTGAACTTGGCCGTTGCAACGCAATTTTTGTCATAACTTTTTTCCTATTAGGGTGCAAAATTTTATTTTAACGGCGCAAGACGGCGCCTAATAAGCGCCTAATTAATCCTTAAGGAAAAATTAGTTTTTAACAAAATGCGCGGTTCCGTGAACTTGGCCGTTGCAACGCAATTTTTGTCATAACTTTTTTCCTATTAGGGTGCAAAATTTTATTTTAACGGCGCAAGACGGCGCCTAATAAGCGCCTAATTAATTCTTAAGGAAAAATTAGTTTTTAACAAAATGAGCGGTTCCGTGAACTTGGCCGTTGCAACGCAATTTTTGTCATAACTTTTTTCCTATTAGGGTGCAAAATTTTATTGTAACGGCGCAAAACGGCGCTTAATGGGCGCCTAGTTATTCTGCAAAAAGAAATCAATTTATAAAAAAATTCACGGCTCCGTGAACATGGCCGTATGAATGTAATTTTTGTAATACCTCCTTTCCTATTAGGGCGCAAAACTTCATTTCAACGGCGTAAAATGGCGCATAATGAGCGCTTAATTATAGATATGATTTAATTTTGTTATTCCAAAATAATACGGCTATCTTCACACACCTCTAATTTCCTTTATTAATAACTAATACTCTTTAAATTTCCTACATTGTAGAGCTTGACCTGTTATCTTAGTCCTATGTAATCTAAACCTTCTGAAGTCTCTTTGTTCGCTACAAAGTATTACTGAACTCTCTTTATTCGCTACTATGTTGCACAATAGATCTATTCATTCCTCGTTGTTCTTTGTATTAATTCTGCTTACTCTGAACTTCTGCCTTAGGGTCAGGAGCTCCTGTTCTTCACTTCATTTCTTCAGTTAGCTGCTTGCTCTATTACCGGTCACTTCGTACTTTTTGCCTGTGTTCGAATATTACGCATTTCTGAAACTCGATTAAATCGGCTTTGGCGTATATTTCACCCTAATTAGTGATTTTTCGAACCATCTGCTTGTCCGAAGATCATCTAATGCGTATTTTTACGGCTATTTAACACATAAAAAAAGTGGACGTGAGTTTTCTTCTTAAACGCTGGGATTAATTATCACCAGGTTTGTACTGATTTTTCTCGCTTAATGTAGTTCCCTAATTTCGCTTTTCCCTTTTTTATAGCGGTTTTACACCAGTATAAAAAAAAAGCTACCTCTAACTCTTCTACAATTTTCCTGCATCTTTACTTCGTGACCGACGACCTACGAGGGAAACCAACTGTTTCTTCAACCCCTCGATCGCCGCTACGTGAACTCCTCTAATTTCATCTTTATGTTACTATACCGTCGCTAAGGAAAAAACCAATTTTAGTTTTTCCCCTGTGTTACTTATTTTGCTCATAATTTGAGTAATAATGTTCAATTTATAAAACGTGAACCTTTTTGTACTTTAATTTTACTTATGCTATTTTTCTACCATTTTACTTAAAAGATCCTGTTTAAACATTAACCAATTTACTACTTAAAATTCGCTATATTTGCTCTTACTGTAACGTAACTTTACCTTTTTATTTCGTTTTAACTTCCTAAATTGATATAGTTTATTTGCTAATTTAATTTTCTACTTGCTAAGTATTAATTTGTTATCGAATTACCTTTAAATTCTTTTGACTTAACGTAAGTCGTAACTATTTAAATTTGAACTTAATCTATATTTGATATCCGATTTTTGAATCACAGGATAGTACTCGTACAATTATTCATTTCGGCTCGCTGTAATGCCCAGCGACCCTTGTTTTTATTTTGTTTAAGGACTTGGAAAACTGTGCACAGGAGTTCCAACATCCGACTCAACTTTAACAAAAGAAAGGTAGGATTTTTAATTTAACCATCGATTACTGTCTATTGTATTTTTAAAATCGCATCCCTATATCTGAATTTGTTTGCTTAATTTAACGTAGTTTTACTTCCAATTTTTAAATCCCTTAAAGGTAATTTAGATCCCATATTTTGTGCTACAAAATTACATATTTAATTTGCAAAAGTTAAGTAATTATTTTATTATTTAATAACCATTTTTTTGTATTTATAAAACCTAATTTTATTGTGTAATATTCTAATTGGAATTATTCATTATAATCACCTTAAATTTATTTACTTCTCTATTTATTGCCGAAACCACCCCGTTCTCTTTCAGATTTGACTTCGTTACTATTCAAACTGTTAATACCTTCGTAATTCGGATTAGCAGACCTATTTTTCTCGAAGAATTACGTGGCGCCCTTTTCTTTACTTAATTTTCTTCTATTTTACTACCCCAATTTCTTACTTTTTCGCTCATTATTGCTAACCTACGACCACGTGTCTACTAGCACTGAACTACTGCGGCCATTGCTCCATTTAATTTCGTTGCGACCCAATTCTTGTCGTAACAATCCCACAAGCCGGTTCCGGTCCTATAAATGGTTTTGCGCTTGCCATTCTCGCAAGCTCGTCAGCAACCTGGTTACCTGCGATTCCCGTATGCCCAGATGCCCAGGTGCCCACACTAGTGCGACTGAGTTGCACTTACCTAGTGCGTTTAGCATTTGTGTGCATTCAAGGACTAGCCCTGAATTTACCACATATGAGTCCATTGCTGCAATCGTTGCTTTGCTGTCTGTCACTATAAAGATTTACCTTTTGATCAGGTTCTCTTTTAATAGTTGAGCAGCCGCTGTCAGTATTGCATATACCTCGACTTTGGAACACGGTCGCTTGTTGTGCTAGGCTTACAGAAATTCTGCAGCTCCGTCCGTTGCTCCCGTATACTCCAGAGCCAGTGCCCTTTGTGGTTTTCGAGCCGTCTGTGTAATACACGATTCCATTCAGCTTCGCTTTACTGGAATTGCTCTCCTAGTCTTGCCGAGTGGGGATTGTTGTCTTAAACAGTTTGATGGGACAAACTGTTTTGGGTATCCTCTCAGTGTTCATTGGGAAGTTGCTTGGATTCAGTTTTCATTATAAGTTTATCCCCTTATTAGAGCGCTGAAAAGATTTTACTCTATTTTCAATTGATTGTCTCGCATGCACAGGAAGTGACCGAAAATTCGTCTAAGCATCTAAAGGGAAGTCTGTGGAGTTTCCCAATTGTGTTAATAAGGACAAATTCTGCATAGATTATAGACGCACCCCCTTTGCCGTTCAGAAAAGCCTGTTACATTAGTACCTTTGACATCGAAGGGGGTTAGTGGCAAATGGTCTTGAGTGAAACAAACAAGCCGCTTATTGCATCCACCGTGTGCGCAACATTTTTCAATTCCAAGGCAAGACGTTAGTGTTGCATTTCGCTCCCGTAACCGATCGATGTTTGCGTATCTGGATGACCTTATAATCATCGCTAAAAACCTCCAAGATCATTTGAGGGACTTAAAGCTCGCTGGTATGAGTTATTACTCGTACTACAGGTAGACTGTCTACATAGATAGAATCTAACCAAACGCAGAAGAAGTGGGAATGGAAGCAATGCAACGTTTTCATTTCAAAATTCGCACAAGTGACCAACTCGTCGAAATTTCCAGAACTTGGATAGATCGATTCTAATGGAAAGTAGATCGCTTTTTTCCCTTGACCTGTACTCGAAGTGTTGGTTACGATATCTACTCACAGCAGAATTGTCCATCAATTATCTTTCCTTGGAGTAGCAGATTCTTACCGACTGCAAAGAGCTGTACTGGTGAGGATACCACGGAATTATTTACGATGGTGGCGACTCGAAAACAGGAAACAGTATAAAATGGATGGGGAAAAAAAGAGGGCATGGGCCAAGTTAATTTGAGTGATTTCAAATTTCAACAGAATTGCCACATCATCAAAAAGTGTTTCAGAGCGATTGCAGTGTGTGTAACTTATGTACTTGACCAAGATATACTGCAAGGCTCTATGATGGTTATTGTACTTCTTGTTTGGTCAAGGCTGCCTTTCGTAGTTTTGAGTTCATTTAAACTCTAATTCAAGTCATCATACTACGAACTCATGGAAATTAGGACAAAATGGTTGAATTCACTCAAAGAAACACTTCGAACGGGATTTTGTTTCTTTTGAACATAATTTTGCACTTGAAATGGGAGTTTTTTATATTATATTTATGAAATTAATAGATTTAACTTATCTAACATATCTACCAGGTTTCAACATAAGTTAAGCAAAAAAATACAGATTAGAAGGAGATAATTGCTTTAGTATCTCGTAAATCTTCAAAACATTTTAAACCTTATCTATCAAGGTAACCTATTGTTTGATATAATATCGGTGGTAAAAACAAAACAAAACACTTAAAACGAGGTAGTTCTGAGTTCATGTAAACTCTTATCCGAGTCATCACCATCATTAAGTTACAAACCTTAAGAACTCTAAAACAACGGTTGAATTACCTCAACGAAGGACTTCAAACGAGATTTTATTCTTTTGAACAATATTTTGCCGTTTGATGTTTAGGTAGGTATATCATTTACCTATCGAATTAATAGATTTAACTTATGTAACAGATAGTACCTATTTCGTAAATCTCAATTCGAATTTCAAACCTTATCTCCAAGGTGAGCATTATAACTTTGATATGGTGGTAAAAACAAAACACTTAAAACTCTATTTTTACATACCTAATCATTATTTATAAGAAAATAAGACGTTTACGCGTGATCTCCGAAAACGGACCTTAATAATAAAATAAGGCGTTTCAGCCTGATCACGAAAACCGAACAATGGAATTTGATAAAAATTTGCAAGAGGCCCCGTATTCATAATTCATTAGGATCGCCGGGGGTCCCGTTCGGGCCGTTTTGTTGCGTCCGCGTCAAAAGGGCACTTTTTGTTTTAGCATTTTATATGAGTTCTTCATACAACCGACGCGACGGTTATGTGGCGAAAATTTTAAAACATTTGGAAGATCTTTGTTCGTATATTTATATGACTAATTTACATAGCCCTTATCCTTCGAAGAGATTTGGTACAGCGCCGGTAAAGAACGGGTCTTCGGAACCGTCGGTCTTTAATGCCAAGCAATTTTAAATATTTTTTTGCATTCTTAAGGTTGATATCGTATCGCTTTAAGCACGAGTCTGTTTTCGATATACATAGTGGAATTGGAAGAGGAGATGAAAGGGCAGTAAAGAGAAGGGGTGGTAATATGAAGGTCAAAGGTTTTGGCACGGGCGTATGCGGACGATGTGGCGGTGTTAGCGAAGGATGAAAAGGAAATGAGAGGGACAATAGCAGTTGTGAAGAAATACGAAAGAAAAACACGAACGTGATGATATTGCCAAGAAGAAGATTGAGGAAAAAGAGGGAGGTGGAAAAATGAAAATGAGGGTAGGAAGAGATACAATGTGTTGATCAATGGAATACCTAGGGTACACGATAAGGTACGACCACTGAATTATGGTTACAACAATAAAAAATCAGGGGATATTGAAGAACGGGCAAAGAAGACGAATTGAATGGTAGGAGAGGTATGGGGAATTGCGGAGTGTGGAAGAGGTGGAAAAAAACAGAAATGAGTGGGCGAAAAACTAGTGAAGAGCGTTATGCTGTACGGAGCGGATGTGTGGGGGTTCAAAGAGTGGGAAAACTTGGAGAGGGTGCAAGAAAAGTATGGGAGATGGACGTTAGACTCCGTGATATACAGGGTGTTTTTTTGGGAGCTTTAGTTAGACGTTTCTGGGAAACTTATATAGGTAGATTTTTGAAAATTTGTACTTAGGGGTTACTCAAAAATCCGAATCGATGTAAAATATTTTCAAAATGGCAGCACTTCCGGAAATGCCGGAAGTAGCTACCAACTTCGTTATTTTAAATAGCAACCCCTATTTTTTATTGCATTTGTGGATTCTACGTGAAATTTCATAACCTTTGATACTAACATGTCAATATCTACAAGTTATGGTTTTTAAGTTATTTTCATTTATTTAAAAAAAATGGCGGATGCAGACGGTACT
The DNA here is from genome assembly GCA_036250285.1 of Pyrocoelia pectoralis. NCBI lineage: Eukaryota > Metazoa > Arthropoda > Insecta > Coleoptera > Lampyridae > Pyrocoelia > Pyrocoelia pectoralis. Next base: position 8,322,385 of record CM070083.1, read on the forward strand.
TTAAGAATTCATTACTTGAAAACCGTTGTAGCTATGGCAACCGAGTTTTCACCAGCGCATAGAGGAATAATAGGGCTTTCTTTTGGTGTGCTTAAAAAAAAGTTATGTTACGTACGACGTCACCTATGAGGTTCCAAATTTAAGAAAATTCCAAGACCGAAAACTCAGATTTTTTAAATGAAATGACCATTTTCTTACTATTACATTTGATAGAGAATCAAAATGGGCATATTTTGGTATTACATGTTCCTATCCCTATCTTTAATAGTTTCTGACTTATTCTCATTTCATTGCAATGATACCATTTTTTTCGGATTTTTTAGTAGTTGGCCATGACCTTATGGCAAACGAATTTTAAACCAATCAATCGGTCACCTGTTAGTTTCACATCAATTTAAATCTTTGTCTTGTTCAACACATGCTCAAAATGAGCGCCTTCATGTTCCAAACACAAACTCTTTTTCGTAAATTTTCTCGTGTGGAGTATTGTATGACTTGTGATTCAGTATCGAGCATATTCCTGCAGAGGCAGCTCTTCTGTTGCAGGAACAACAATATTGCGTAAAATTTACAAATAACGTTCTGTATTCAAATTTTCTGGATAAATGTGGAAACACAAAATATTGTTATTTTTAAACGCACAAATAGAGCTTACAATACCGGAAGAAATTTTGAATACCGGTTTTCGGTATTCAATCAAGTGAATCCCGTGATCCCGGTATTGATACCGGTATTGATACCGGTATTGACTTTTTTTACTGCTGAAACTATAAAATATAAATAAAAAACGCATAGCTTAGAAATTCAAAGTTCAAAATTCCAAATTCAAAGTATTCAAGTTATTCAAAGATGTACTTAAATATAAAATGTAAATTTAATAAATCCACATAAAATTAAAAAATTTCGTATTCAAAATAGAAATTTGAAATAAAAAATTGAAACTCAAATATTAATGCTAATGAATTCTAAATTATGATTTGAAAATTCAAATTTCAAAATTCGAAACGCAAAATATTACTGCTACTTAAAGTTAAAAAGTTTAAATTAAATTCGAAATTGAAATTTGAAATAATGAACTCGCAATTATAATTTTGTAAATTCATAGTTCAAAAATTAAAACGTAATAAAGAAAAATTGGCAGTGCCATTTGAAAAATCAAGTTACCGTTTATAGAAATTTTGTCAATTGACGTAGCAATCTGGAAGAAGATTTCGGATTTGACCGTCCGGTTTACGATAGTACATTTCATTTTTTAGTAATATCGCATCGTCACGACCTTCTAAATCTTTGTGATCCTTGCGATATTCAATTTTTTGGACACATGCGGCCAAACGATTCGTTTTAAGTACTATGTGGGATACATAAAGTCGGACTAGAATTGATCAAGGAATAATATATAGGGGGTTCCATTAAAAAAATGCAACCTTGATATAAATCATTTTGTATAAACTTTGCGATTCAAGTGAAACTATTTTAGATTTATCCCATGAACGAACTTTCGAAATGTTCGTTAATAAACCTACAGTCTTCCATCCATACACTATTGGCCCACCCTGTATACCTACCTATATGCAATATTTTGCACAAGTTCAAAATATCATTAATCCAAAATATTTTCTACTAAAATAAAATTAAATTAATACCGAAATACCGGTATTTACGTATGAATACCGGTTTTAAATACTGCATCAATTTTATCCGGGATCCCCGTTTTCAAAATCCCGGAATTCCGGTATTGTAAGCTCTACGCACAAAGTACAATAAAACTCCAGCACACTTTTGAAAGTGTACATCTCCATTCAAACAAGAATTTTAATGGCACCAACAATGCGAATTATGGCGACTAAATTTTTATTAAATTTGGCCTCGTCTGACCAAGTAATGTTCCCCAAAAAATATTCCTGGTTCCTTAACATTAGCTATTCGTAAAACTCTTACTGTAGGTAAGGTTACAAAGCTTCCCAAATTCAAACAATTTCGTTCCAGTGTTCGGATGGTACGTTCACTAGGACGCGGTCTTTCTGGATATCTCTCAATGAACGTATGACAGGCATGTGACGCGATTCTGTTCATTTCACCAGATTCCAAAAATCTTAATATGTAAAACCATTGCGAGCCATTTTTCATTTTTTTCGATTATTGAAAAACTTATGTTAACCCATTACAGGTGACGGTTTAGAATCACGTGATTTGTTCAAAATTCGATTGCCATGGTCCATGTCATGGTCGACTACTACAAAAAATTCGAAAAAAATGGTATCAATGCGATGAAATGAAAAGAAGTCAGAAACTATTGAAGATAAGGATAGGAACATGTAATACCATAAAATATGCCCATTTTTATTCTCTATCAAATGCAATAGCAAAAAAATGCCCATTTCATTTAAAAAATCTGAGTTTTCAGTCTTTGAATTTTCTTAAATTTGGAGCCTCATAGGTGACGTACGCAACATAACTTTTTTTAAGTACACCAAGAGAAAGCCCTATTCTTCCTTTAAGCGCTGGTGAAAACTCGGTTGCCATAGCTACAACCGTTTTCAAGTAATGAACTCTTAAAGTACCGTCTGCATCCGCCATTTTTTTTTAAATAAATGTAAATATCTTAAAAACCATAATAAATGTTAGTATCAAAGGCTATGAAATTTCACGTAGAATCCAAAAATGCAATAAAAAATAGGGGTTGCAATTTAAAATAACGAAGTTGGTAGCTACTTCCGGCATTTCCGGAAGTGCTGCCATTTTGAAAATATTTTAGATCGATTCGGCTTTCAGAGTAACCTCCAAGTACACATTTTCAGAAACCTACCTATACAACTTTCCCAGAAACGTCTAACTAAAGCTCCTAAAAAAACACCCTGTATAGTCGAAGTGGAAATGAAGTTAGAGAAAATAATCATACAGACGGGAAGAAGGGCGATGAAATATGAAGAGGTGATAGACAAAAGAGATGGAAATATGTTGAAGGAGTAAGGAGTAAGGAGACAGAAAACAAAATTTGCACGGGATGGGAAAGAGGAGGATACGGAAGTGGAGAGGAAACGGGAACAGGAGAGAAACATAGTGGAGGAAATAGCAAGAAAAGATGAGGACACCCAAGCGCAGGAGAGAAGACCGAAAATAGGGGAAAAGTGTAGACTGTAGAGTGTAGAGAGTTGGTGACGGAAAAAATGCCGGAATACTTAAGAGTAGAGAAAAGCTTAGCGGTTTAGGTATGGGATTGAAGAAAATAGCAGTAGGTAAGTACTGAAGGGAAGAGAAAATAAAATAGGTACAGATTGTGTAGGGAAAGATATGAGAGTTGGCAGCACATGGCGGTGGAGTGTGAAAAGGGTGCGGAGGGAAGAGAGAAAAAGGAAGCACGTACTACTTTCATGAATATTTTATAGTGAGCTGTATTGGCCTACACTCTGTTCCCCCAACAGATATAGTAAAGCTCCTCCCCAAAAATTACCGCCACATTTAAATGAAACTTTTTTATTGGTCGAATTTTCGAAACCCGTAACATTATGCAATCACTTCATTTCAATTGTTGTAGTTGGTGTAAATGAATTTGTAACGTATTTATAACTTGGCTGGTGTAAAACTGGTCGCTACCTTCATTGGTCAAAATGTATTGGGAGGAGCTTTACTATATCTGTTGGGGGAACAGAGTTTAGGCCACTCTAACGGGGTGATTTGGACTGGAGCTGTTTTGGATTTGGGCTCACTTGTCGGGGTTGTTTCGTCGGTGCACCGCAAATTCTGTACAATTTGAAAGGAATTGAAAAATTCTTCCTATGAACGAATACGATTAGTTAGGATTCTGCAGTTTTTCACACACTATTAATGTTACCATGTTCCAATATGTCCCTCCCCCTCCAACCCTTAATATCGCATTTCGTTTAACACTCATTTCCGTCAACTTAAACTCTTTAATTCGATGTGTTTTACACCTATTTGTCCCTCCGCCCTTACGTCGCATTTTAACAAACACCCAATGCACAATTTCGGGCAAAATTGTTTGTTTCCTCTATTCGAATCGAAGATTTTCTTTTTTTAATAAAAAAACAGCCTGTGATGCGAAAACGTCGGCGATCTAGTTGTGTATAATATGGAAACGACCCCATTTGGTTGCACCAAGTGAGAAAATCGTCCACAGAGCTCTTTTTTCCGTAGGATTACGAATCTTTTATCCCCTTAGGTCTAAAGTGTATAATATAATGCCTTCCAACGTGCTATGATCACTCTCTACACATTCTTGTCAAATGTGTATTAGCAAGAGGATGGTGCTTGCTCCTTAGTTGAGATTCATGGTCACGATTTCCTTCCTTCAACCCTCTTCCAAACCTCTTCCATTCAATTTTTCCTGACATTCCGCCATCACTTTTTCCGTTTTCTACAGATCCGTGATGCAGGTTGACCTGACGCCTGAAATCTCGTGTTCCTCCTCGTTACTTAACTTAGAATGGCCAGAGCTCTTTTCCAAATTTTTTAGCCACCTGTCGTGATTCTAGTAACAGGTTTAGTTAATTTGGTGTGAGCGACGCTCACAAACATCTCTTACCTTGTCTCGGGAAATAGATCTTTCCTATCGACAGTTCGGCATTGCTTGGTTGTTTCGCTTCGAATTTGTTGGCTCATGCGAGTTAATATTGGTCTCGGAAGATTGTTGGCTTCAGGAAATAGAGAAATGCGATCCGACATCTCTAAAAGATCTTTTCGTTCCTGTTTTGGTTCCATTCGGTATTCATTGGAAAGCTCATGTAGGAATTCAACCCACCTCAGACCTTGTTACCTTAGCAAGGTTGTAGGATATGAGTGGTTCAGTGAGGGTGATGTAAAAACCCTGTTCTCATCCTGGTGTATGACTGCCCCAAGTGAAAATCCAAACTAAAGACAATACCCTCGGGTTTGTACCGTGCGAGGCGACTCGTAATAGTAAATGATGGGATCGTGCTAGTTGAGTCCTCTTGGGTCGGAGTGAAATCCCCAAGGCGCGATAACACACTCGTTTTGCCTACAATTTCACTTAAGAAGGATAGTCGGAGTTAATCGGTACTAGACCGCCAAGCAATAACCTTTCATGTGTCAACCAGAGACACACAGTTACACTGCGGCTCCGGTCAGGTACACAAGAGACGAGGACAAGAAGATGCAGAGATCGGGCAATTCAATTTTGAATGGTCGACAACAACCTTAACCGTCATCGGTAGTTTATGGGAAACTGCCCGCACGTAGACAGCCTTTCAAGGTTCCGCAATGCTGCCATTTATATCCTGGAAGAACTAGATGAACTGGTAGTAGTTAAGCGGCTCTTGGAAGTGCAGGATCTTTGAGTAACCGTAGACAGCTGTTGTTTTTTGCCATAGCTTTGGGGAGGGGTCCACGTTAATTTAAACGCCAGGGAAGTAAGGTGAATTAGAAGGTATAACGGCCACGGAAGCTGCCACAGGTGCAACTGTCAAAGGTGGAAGGAGCGTCATCTCCTAGGCTGTCATGGCAACCCGCGCTAATTAGGGGGGAAACTCCACATTGCCGATTGCGAACTGGAATATAAAAATTTGCAAACAACAGCTTGTATGGATTAAATTGCCAGTTGGATGAAATATTAATATTAAATCGAAGACCTTCCCAGTGGTCTTAGTATTTTTGGTATGTGTGGTTCGGCATGATTCCCATACTCCCGTGCTTTGTGCTGTTTTTGAAGTTATCTTCACGTACCTGTTCCGTAATAACATTGAACCAAAAATAAATGACGTGTCCTTCTTTCTGATAAGCAAAGGGAAACGTCACGTTTCATTCACTTACGTCGTATTAATTTAGGCCACTTCAAACAAGATATTCCTTTATCTACAGGCATAAATAGGTACTTTTTTAGCTGGCATAATCAATAGACAACTCAGTTTCTCCTCAACAAGATGTACTTTAAACTATTACTTGTTTTTTCGATCATTTCTGCCATTAACGCTATAGGTAAGTTTTTAGTGTGCAAAATTTCATTTTCTTGTGCGAGAAGAAAATGTTTACTACTTTCTGCATGGGTGACGCGAATTCGGACACGGAAAGGGTTATCGTTTTTTTATAGCGAAGAAAAGCTGAAACGCGTTTTCTTTTCGAATAAAAAGTGAAACTGAAAATCTCACTTCACAAAATACTATTTTTGGCACAGACAGGCAGCTAACTTTTGTGTTTACAGAAAACAATTATTTTTCTAATATTGTTTTAGCGGAGCTTGACTGTGTTCATTGCGACGGGGTGTCCCAGTGGTACGATGACTGCCCTTCTGGCCGACCCATAACATGTACGGCGACAGAGGCAAATATGGTACCAATGTGTGTTCAATACGAACAGATTAACGGTAAAAGAGTACTAATAAGATAATAATTCGCTATACACCGGGCATTTTGCAGCAAATGGGCAAAGATTAACAAGAGGATGTAGTTTTGCCGGCGGCGCAAAAACGGCATGCGATACGGTAAAAAGCGATGTCTCCAATATCACAAGGTGTGAACAATGTGGGACACCATATTGCAATTATATGACGGCCTGGGCTTAGTTATTGCAATTTTACAGTATGTACAAATACAATATTGTTACCTATATGTAGTTGAGATATAATAAAAACTTGGGAAAAATAAAGAACTTAATCCTTAGTTACACGATCAGAATTTGAATTCAATACCGCATTATATATCGAGGGTCCAAAGTGCAGCATTTAATCCCGCATTTAATCTCAAAGGATTTAGGCACTTTGGTCCCAAGGTATATACCCTATTTTTTGCACTTCCAAATTATTTTTTTTTTATTGGTGTCCTATTTTAGCCTTTTAAACCACGCCCCAGCGTGTTTAAATCGCGTTTTCTAAAACATGCGCGTTTTAAGTTGCCATGCCAACATCAACAAATTTGAAAAAATTAAATTCTATTGGTTATTGATCTGACAGGAGTAATTTGTTACGTCAAATAAAATGACAGATTGCATCCCCAATTTGAAAAACGTGAATTCTATTGGTTATTGATCTGACAGGAGTACTTTGTTAAGTCAAATAAAATGACAGATTGCAAATTAATTTCCATTTTTCTCATTTCCATGACAACGAAAGGTATACTGATTTCACATACGAATTCAACCATTTCACATTATTAGTTCTTATTTCCATTTTAATATCAGATTTCAAAGTGAACCAATAAAAAAAATAGCGTAAAGTATTCGTGGATAACTGGTCTTTAAAACACTTGCTCTATATCATACACTCCGGCTGCGCCGTCGTGCTTGAAAACTCGCGCGTGTTTTAAAGACTTGTTTATCGACTTATACTTTAATATACTATTTTATGTACAATAATTTCAAATTTGTTCGTGTCAATGTGACAAATTTGTATAAAATTATATAGAAATGTTGCTACCTGAAAAAACAAAAACCAGTCGATTAGCATGGGAATTACGAGTAGTAAACATTTTATATTACAAGGGAAACATGAAACATCTCCGAAACAGCAACAGAAACGATAGATGTTTAATGTCCGCCTTCAGAAACCTACATTTGAAACAACACAAAAACGTTAGATCGAAACATTTTATATATGTTTCTTGAAACATATCAGAGAGTAATTTATTGATATGTAGGGATAAATGTGTCCTTATAAATGTTTCATACGTGAATATTTCAAATGTCTCATATACAGGGTGGCCCATTGAAAATGTAACACGCCTGTTTTGGGACACTCAGACCAGTTTCTTAAAACAACGCTTGGACACGTCGATTTTCTATTTTTGGGGGACAACTTTTGATGTCAAATTTGACTTTGTCAGATCAACCCCCTAACCCCAGCAACCCCTAACTCAAGAATTTAAATAGGGAAAAGGAGTCGAGCGACCCTCATTTGAAACGTCTTTTAATTCTCTATGTGACAGTATGAATGAAAATTAGTTTTATTCAATTTTTTTTTTCGCCCCGATGAAAAGCACCCTCCAGATTTACTAAGGTGGGGGTGTTGTTTAGGAAAAATCCTGAAACACGTCACTTTTGACCTTTTGAAGGGCACATTTTGATGTCAAATTTGACCTTATCAGGTCAACCCCCTAGCCCCAGCAACCCCTAGCTCAAGAATTTAAATAGGGAAAGAGTGTCGAGCGACCCCTCATTTGAAGCGTTATGACCGAAATTATTTTTATTCAATTTTTTCCACCCCCATGAAAAGCACCCTCTAGATTAACTAAGGTGAGGGTGTTGTTTAAGAAAAATTCTGAAATGTGCCGTTCAAAAGGTCAAAGGTGGCGTGTTTCAGGATTTTTCCTAAACAACACCACCACCTTAGTTAATCTAGAGGGTGCATTTCATGGGGGCTAGAAAAAATTGAGTAAATCTAATTTTCATTTATACTGTCAAATAGAGAATTAAAAGACGCTTCAAATGAGGGGTCGCTCGACACCCTTCCCTATTTAAATTCTTGAGTTAGGGGTTGCTGGGGCTAAGGAGTTGACCTGACAAAGTCAAATTTGACATCAAAATGTGCCGTTCAAAAGGTCAAAAGTGACGTGTTTCAGGATTTTTCCTAAACAACACCCCCACCTTCGTTAATCTGGAGGGTGCTTTTCATGGGAGCGGAAAAAAAATTGAATTAAACTAATTTTCATTCATACTGTCAATAGAGAATTAAAAGACGTTTCAAATGAAAGGTCGCTCGACTCCTTTTCCCTATTTAAATTCTTGAGTTAGGGGTTGCTGGGGTTAGGGGGTTGACCTGACAAAGTCAAATTTGACATCAAAAGTTGTCCCCCAAAAATAGAAAATCGACGTGTCCGAGCGTTCTTTTAAGAAACTGGTCTAAGTGTCCCAAAACAGGCGTGTTACCTTTTCAATGGGCCACCCTGTATGTTTGACTTGAAATATACCTGAGTATAAAAAATTGAGATGTGGTAGAAACTACGACACCGAGAGCCGCAACTGCTCTGAGGGACTCTTTTCCCAGTGCGCAGACTCTACATGGCTCCCATGTACCCTGGTGGCTCGTTCTCCAGGGCCCCAAATTCTCTTCGTGTAGACTCGAAGGAGATCGATGACACTGAAAAAAACCTTTTGCTTGACGTGGAATTCGAACATCGGTCGCTTGTTCAGGAACTCGGACAACAGCCACGCAAACCACCTTTCGTTCCAATTAAACACTAAATTGTAATTTTGGATAAATATGTAAAACATTCACATTGAAACGTGTATTTTTATTTTCTTACGATATGTTTCAAGTGATTAGGTTTCTAGTACAACACTACTTTCTGTAACAAGATGACTATTTTGCTTCAAACGAAACATCACATTTTTAGTGTTTCTAAAATGATATACGTTATCACTAAAGCTACGATAGTTAGGCAAATGAAAGCTTAAAAAAGGCAGACAAAAAGGCATAAAAAATTATTTAAAAAACCATCTAAAAAGGCAAAAAAGACAAAAAGGGCAAGGAAAAGCAAAAACTGTCGAGAAAAAAGCGTTAAAATCAACACATACATATTCAAGTTAGGTATAGAGAAAGTAAGTACAGTTGTTAGATGCGAATCCAACTTTATCCACTGGTTATACTGGATTCTGGATTCTGGATTTCGATGGGAGGGTGGCCGGTGGGAGAACCCACGCGCACCTAGGCCATCTATTCGGGCCCTTTGTGCTGCCCCCCTGATTAGAGTCGTCCGACCTCGCAACGTCACTCAAGCCATCCCACACGTGAGATAAACCTGAGGATGTTGGACGGGGAAGCGGCTCTAATCTTAGCCATGTCCGGCCAGGAATCCCCCAACATGGATCGTCTTAATTCGACAAGTACGGGACATTCACACAATATGTGTTGCGCCGTCTCGTCTTCTGTGTAGCATCCCCTACAGGATGGTGAGTTTACCAGGCCCATGCGGTGCATGTGCTTGTTAAGTTTGCAGTGTCCAGAAAGTATACCTACAAGTAGCCGCAGGTTTCCTCTGGTTAGCCCTGTACAAAAGCGCGCCAGACTGCGAGATGGTCCTCTGAAGGCCTCTCTCGCGTGGCGGCAGTCTAACATCAAGTTCCACCTAGCCCTGTGTTGGGCTTGGGTGTCTTGAGTTATTAGGTTGTTTACAGTTGATACTGTAAGTGGAAGAGCCGGCTCTGGACCATAAAACGGTTGTTTTGAGGCCAGTCAGGCTAACTTCTCGGCTTTTACATTGCCTATTATTCCAGCATGTCCTTTAACCCATACAAGCTCAAGGGTATTGCTATTAGTTACTTGCTCTAGTGCCTGGTGACACTCGGAAACCAGCCTAGAGGTGAGTTTGTATTGATCTAGTGCCTGCAGAGCTGCTCTGCTGTCACTGGAGATCCTGATGGTTTTATTCTTTATGCTGTACATAAGAATTGTTTTTGCACTTAGCGTAATACCTGCCAGCTCTGCCTGAAAGACAGTCGAGATTTTGCCTAGTGGTTGGCTGATATAGAAGTTCAGTTCTTGTGAGTACACACCTGTACCTGTGCCTTCCATTGTTTTGGATCCATCCGTGAAGATGGATATGTCTGGTTGGGATGCCACTTCCACATCAAGGAAGATGTGGTAGTTTTTCCCTAGTATAAATCGAGGTATGAGTGAGTCAGATCGTCCTTCTAGTATAGGTAGTCGCTTGACTGCCTCGCCAAGAATTCGAGAGTGACCCACCTCAGTGCCTTTTCTGTTCAACAACCCCCTATTTCTCAGACGCAAGGCTGCCAGAGTGGCCTGCTCTCTCACGTGAAGATCCAGTGGAGGCAGACCCAGGATGGCTTCCATGACGGCTGTGGGAGTTGTTCGTATTGCGCCTGTGCATGCAAGGCAAGCTAATCTTTGCACATGATTGAACAGTGCTTTGGTTGTGGATAGTCTGGTTCTAGGCCACCAGACAATTGCTCCATAACAGAACATAGGTCTTATCACGGCGGTGTACAACCACAGGATAGCCTTTGGGGATGGGCCCCAAAGTCTTCCGATAGCGAGGCGACATTGCCAGAAAGCCCTGTTTGCTTTCTCCGCTTTAAGCTGGATGTGCTTGCTCCAGTTCAGTTTATTGTCAAGTGTAATACCTATTAGGTACTTCACTGACCCTGAAAACTGGAGATGTTTTCGGAAGAGTAGAGGAGCTCGAAGGCCCTCTATCTTCCTTTTCCTTGTGAAGAGAAGTACCTCCGTTTTTGTCGGGTTTATGGACAGGTAGTGTTCCTTGCACCATTCTTCGGTTACTCTGAGAGCTGATTGCATCAGATGGACTGAGTAGTGAGTACCCATAAATTTGCCGGTTATTAGGATGAATAGATCATCCGCATAACCTAAGGTGTAGTAGCCGTTGTCGTTAAGGCGACAGAGGAGGCTATTTACTGTTATGCTCCACAGAAGTGGTGACAGCACCCCACCTTGGGGGCATCCTCTCACTACTGTGCACCTGAGTGTTTTGTCGCCGACGCTGATGTACACCGCTCTGAGTTTCAGCAGTTGCACAATCTGCAGTGACTTTAAAAGTCACTGTAGCACAATCCAGCCGCGTGCGACCTCTATTATGCCATGGTGGCGTAAGGCAATTTCTATTGATTCGAAGGTTGTTTTGTCAAACGCCCCTTCTATGTCTATGAATGCTCCCATTGTGGACTGTTTAGAGTCCAACGATCTTTCAACCAGCCCTACGACACAGTGCAGGGCTGATTCTGTAGATTTTCCTGGAGAGTATGCGTGTTGGTTAGGGTGCAGCGGAAATCGTGTTAGCGCCGTATCCCTTATGTGTCTGTCGCACAATCTTTCAAGTGTCTTTAGAAGAAAAGACATTAGACTGATTGGACGATAAGCTTTGGGTGTGGAGTAGTCACCTTTGCCAGGTTTGGGGATAAACATAATTTTTACCTCCCTCCATTGTTTTGGTATGTATCTGAAAGCGATACAGCCCGTATAGATTCTCACTAGGTGAGCAGCAATAACATCCAGTCCCCATTGCAGGAGAGCTGGTATTATGCCGTCCAGTCCTGGTGATTTGAATGATGAGAATGATTTCACTGCCCAGGTGACCCTCGTCACATCCACCATCTGTTCGGCGTCCGCCCAGTCAGTCCCCGTAGGGACAGAGGGGGCTGCCTCTGGCCAGATAGGGTATGGCGTAGTGGTAGCTCCGGGAAAGTGTGCGTCTTTCAGCACCTCAGCCGTCTCTAGCAGGTTGTTCGTATAGGAACCATCCTCCCTTCTGAGGCTAGCTGGGTTGTAGTGCTGATCTTTGGTTAGGATTTTGTTTAGGCGGGATACAGATGAGGAGGATTCTATAGAGCCGCAAAAGCTCTTCCACGCCTCTCTCTGACACCTCCTAATGTCCTTTTTGTATTGCCTTAGGTTTGCCTTATAGGCTTCCCAGCCGACTATGGTTTTGTCCTTCTTTGCCTTGTTGAACAGTTTTCCCAGCCGAGTTTTCTGTTTATCGAGCGCCTTACAGCACCAGGGGTGGTGGTGGGGCGTCTTGGCAGTTCTCAGGGGACAGGCCTGTTCAAAGGACCCCATAATGGAGTTGGACAGAAGGTCAATTTCGTCCTGCACGTCAGCAGGACTTAAGAGACGTCCCTCAGAAGGGTGTCCTTTTAGTTTCTCTCCAAGGAGATGTTTGTATAGGGGAATGTCCGTTATTTTGGGGTTGCGATAACTCCGTTGGACTTCACCCATGTGGTTCATTTCAAAGGAAATCATTCTATGATCTGACATTGTCGCTTCTGGAGTAACCCGCCAGTTCATTATGTGGTCAGAGATGCTCACTGAGGTCAGACTGAGATCAATCACAGTCTGACTTCGGGTAGTTACGAACGTAGGTTCACTGCCCCGATTGAGTATCTCTAGGTTAGTGCTTGTCAAATATTCAAGTAGTGCTTTACCCCTAGGGTTGACGTTAGTGCTCCCCCACGTGGTGTGATGAGCATTTGAGTCACACCCTATAATGAGGTGTTTGTTGTTTTTCTCACAGTGTTCTATCAGCTCTACCATCTCGTTGCTAGGAGGTAGGTTAACAGAATCTCCTGGAAGATATATTGACGCAATGACTAGTTCAGCCCTTCCCTGTATGTTACCACTTACCTGTATGGCAGTGATATCACGCCCACACAGGTGCGGCAGCAGGAGAGCTTTAATGTGGCTGGGAACGTATACACATGTCCTAGGTTTATCTTGCCGTTTGTCGTAGAAAACGGTTCCTTTGGTGCCCCCAAGACCGGAAACCCTTGATTGAACAACCCAGGGCTCTTGGATGAGGGCGATGTCCTGCTTCATAGTAAGGCGCCTGCTTAGGGTAACCGCAGCCGCCCTACAGTGTTGCAGGTTTATTTGAATAAAATGTTCTTTCATACTTAAGGTATGTTAAAGGGGCAGGAGCTGCCTTTCTTTATTCCGCGTTGCTGGATTCTGACTCCAGCAACGCCTCAAGGTTAGCAAACTCATCCCAGTTCGTAATCGGCCCGGGTGGGCTGCTTAGGTTAGAGCATTCACTGACCACAGGTTGCCGTGGCAGCCTGGGCGGTGATGCCTCTTTTTCCTCTGACAGTTGCTCCTGTGGCAACTGCTGAGGTTCTTTTTGTGGTTGTGCCGAGGTACTGGCTCCAACCTGTTTAGCAGGGTTTCTAACCTTCACCTTTAGAGAGGAAAACCTATAATTAAGCTTGCCTCCCTTGGCGTTAAGGTTAGCCTAATCGGCTTCCCCAATGCCGAAAACTATCAGCCTCCCTGGAGGCTGATCGTTCACGGCCGTGTGAAAGACACACCAGCTGCCTACATTTGCCCAGGGATTCTGCCACTCAAGTCGCCGCTTAACCACCTCCAGATCGTCGGGTTCTTCCGGGATCCAGATGGCAGCCTTGCGGAGCCTCTGAAGGCAGTCTTCCTGGACCACCTTTAGGTGTGCAGCCTCCCATAATGGTGGGAGGTCGCTAACCACCTTCTTAAACCACTCAAGGGAGTAGTTGTTCTCGCACGAGATCCGCAAGATCTCGCCCGAGTACCTCCAGCCCTTGAAAGTGGGTGCAGGAGTTGTGCTCTCTGTAGCATAGAAAAGCTGGTCAATGATTTTGGCCAGCTCGTTTTTCACCATCTCTGCCTGGTTAGCTGACAGCTTGCCCACGGGATTGTTGGTGTCGATTACTGCTACCCTGAGTTGCCTTTCGGCAGCTTCTTTGTAGCTGCAGTTGTGGGTATGTGCAGCCTTGCTGCTTCCCGCTGTTGGTTGGGGCTGTGGTCTGCCCTTCTTCTTCGGAGGCGGAGTCGGAGTTGAGGTATCCGACCTCTGCCTTTTCATGCTTTTATCCACCCGTTTTCCCACCTGATCAGAGGTGGCTGAAGGAGCCTGGCTCTCGATCGTAGTTGGGTCGCGGGAGATAGCGGCATTAGAGGATGAAGTGGGGCCAGTTTGGCTTAATTGAGCCAGCCTAGCTTTCCTTCTCCTCTTTTGTTCGGCGCCAGAAATGCGCTTGCCTCTTGGGTGTTGCGGTTGTTGAGGTGCGTTGACCTTCAACTCGGTTTGAGGGGTATACTGAGACGCTCCCTTTGGTTGATTTTGTGGGTTTAGATTATCCACGTTTGGTTTATAAATTTCATCCCTCTATTATAGTATGTAATGGAAACATTTTAATATTATCGTTTACACGGATTTTTTTCAGTGATTAGATATAGAGGAGTGTTTAGCTCAATTTTTTTCAACGTAGAAGAGATAAAGAAATCAATGAGATTAAGCAATTATGAAACAAATAAAGCACTAGAACCGCGATGCCCTTGAACAAAGGGACATGTTGCGATCAAGCCGAAATTGCTTATTTACTGATTCTCTAAAGTTCAGCTCCTGATACAGGAATGTATTCCAAAACCCTTTCGTCTTCTGGCTGAACCATTTGTGACGTTGCATAATACCTTGGTTACCTAACCTAGGTTACATACACTAAATATAAAATTAATTTTTTCCACTACTAGCTGTGAAGTTGACAATTATTGCGTATCCTAGACAACTGAGAAGTTTAATTTCTCTACCTAACGGTCAATAATCTATAATATTATTCACCTAGGTTAATAATGGGAATTTGCATTCCTGTACTACCTACTTGATTTTTACAAGAAATTTTTTTATTTTTAATTTGTGTCTTAAATTTGACTAGTAGTGGAAAAAATTGTATATACACCACGGCGGTGAAGCCATTTATAGACCTCGCACCTTATTCCGCTCGGGGCAAATTCCCTCGCGAAATAATCTTGGTGCTCGGTCAATAATAACAGTCTTCACCACCTTGGTGTATAATATACTATTGCCTACAGGGCGGATATCGTGTTATCTATTTTCTTATTGATTGGTTATCTGAAATTAGAAATTTGGGAACGCCCAAAATTTCCAGACACACCCATATAAAAAAAGAACGAGAGAGAAGTAGAAACATACAGGAAAAAGTATACACTGCGACCAGGACTCGAACCTGGGGCCTGAGTAGTATAATCGTTCCTTTACAGATTTTCTACTCGGCAACCAATCAAATAAGAGAATTCTCATCCACGTGATCATCGGCATGACAACTAACTTGTCAGTTTCGTTCGTTCCGTTTTATTAACCAGATGACACGTATTTATACCCAAAAATTAAGATCTGGAGAGAGTTCATTACTTATCTCATATGCTAGGCGGTGCTTCTCAAAGTGATGGTATTGCAAGACGAGCCTCTGCGATCCACCCCTTATATGAATAAAGAATTTACCAATGCTTTGAGCAAGTTTCTTGTTATGGATTTTAGAACAACTACGGTAGCTACCACAGGAGCAACTGCTAAGGTGTCACCGCCTAGGCTGTCACTGCAACTCGCGCTAATTGAGCAACTCCTCCATGCTGATTACGAACTGGAATATATAAAGTTTGGAAACAACAATATTAAGCTTGTGTCGATACAAAGGCTGGTTGGATGAAAAATTGCAACAGTGTTCAACGTCAAATATTTCAATATTTTGCTACGTTTAGTCATTGAAGCTGACTGACCTAATTTTTTTATTTTCCCTCGTATCCACGCCAACCTTCGTTAATGAATAAACTTTTGTAGGGGTTTTGATAATTCAGTATTGTTTGTTTCCCCAAAAACAAACTTTGCTCTTCTAATTACATTTCGTAAAGCGAAACTTTTGAAACTCTTTTTAATGATTAATTAATTTACAAATTACATCTCCTCCTCAAAAAACTGACTTTCTTATTTATTAGGTAGGTACCTAAAAAATTTAAAACGAACAGTTCTATTAAAGACATGGCTTCGTCAACAGCATCGGATGAAAGAAAATTAATCTCGTACGCGTTATGGCTTTGGGGACTTTTTGGAATGAACCCTTTCAAGCAAAGTTTCCTTGCGAAATTTTGGGCGATCTTCTCTACAACTGTATTTGTTACAATGTTCATTCTGTCCCTGATTGAATATGTGGGACGAACAGATAGGTTAGCTGCCTTTCAAGATATGGGCGAATGCGTAATTGCCAGTTATCAGGTTAGTAGGTACATTTTTTTTTGCTGCGTGTGTGTACAAAATAAATACCTAATTGAAACAAATTAGCTTCCAAGATGAAGCTGCCTGGAAACAATAGAGACTTCTTCAATTCTTCCTCCTATTCTTCAAAGTGCCTCCCTACAGTATGGTTAGGCAACAGGGGTAAATCTTTAATCTTCTTTTGCTTCTTACATTGAGACTACGTATTCTTGCTGCCTCTCAACAGCCCTTATAGTTTTATGCTTGAAATGCTTCCTACAGACTAATTAGGCAGAGTTCTTATCCTCCTCTTTCTCTTTATAATTTGTCTCCTGCTTCTCTTTCTCATTCCTCCTCATGAATTTCTTACTACCTTTGGAACAGCCCCTCTTCCTATGCTTCGAAGAGCTTCTTCCTTACAATCTGGTTTGACAAAAGTGGTACATCTTTAATCTTCTTTCTTTGACTTCCATTTTGTAATTCGTATCCTGCTCGCTTCTTTCACTGCGATTACGTGTCTTGCTGCCTCTCAGTAGTCCTTAGCTCTATATGCTTCAAGTGCTTCCTACAGTCTGATTACGCAAAATTCTCATCCTCCCCTTTCTCTTCATAATTTGTCACCTGCTTTTCTTTCTTGCTACCTTTGAACAGCTCTTCTTCCTATGTTTTAATTCAAAGAGCTTCTTCCTTACAGTCTGGTTTGACAAAAGGGCTTTCTTTGACTTTCCTCTCTCTTCTTACACTGCGATTGCGTGTACTTACTGCCTCTCAGCAATCCTTAGTTCTATGTTTCAAATGCTTCCTACAGTCTAATTAGGCAGAATACTCATCCATTTCATTATCTTTATAATTTGTCTCCTGCTTCACTTTCTCATTCCACCTATGCTTCAAAGAACGTCTTCCTTACAGTGTGGTTTGACATTTTTAATCTTCTTTCTTTAATTCTTGCTGCCTCGTAGTAGTATTAGTTCTATGCTACAGTGTGATTAATAAAAATCCTCATCCTCCTCTTTCTCTTCATAATTTGTCTCGTGCTTCTCTTTCTCGTTCTACCTCGTGTATTCCTGCTACCTTTGAGCAGCCGTTCCCCCTATGCATCAAGGTGCTTCTTTATAGTATGGTTAGACAAAAGGGGTAAATCCTTATTCTTCTACAAGTTATATATGGTACTCTAAACTTAATAGTCTTCCTCCTCTTCTTTTGATTTTCCATTTTGTAATTCAAATTCTGCTGGCTTGTCACTCTACGATTACCTATTCTTGCTGTCTCTTAGCAGTCCTTAGTTCTGTGCTTCAAGTGCTTCCCACAGTCTGATTAAGCAAAATTCTCATCCTACTCCTCTTTCGCTTTATAATTCTTCTTTTGCTTCTCTTTCTCATTCTATGTCGTGTGTTTTTTCTACCTTTGAACAAGCCTTCCTTCCATGCTTCAAATGCTTCTATACAATCTGATTATACAAAAACTATAAATCTTTCTCATTCCACCATCGGGTATTCCTGCTGCCTATCAGTAGCCCTCCATCCCATGCTTCAAGGTGCTTCCCGTTTAATGTTCATTCTCCTTTACATTTTGTAATTCGTGTCCTGCTCACTTCTCTACAATCACGTTTCTTGTTCCCTTTCAGTATGTTTATTCTTCCATGCTTCAAGTGCTTCTCTACTATCTGATTAGACAAAAAATCTTTGTTTCGCCTCAACCCCTTTCTTTGATCTTTTATTTTATAATTCGCCATCTGCCCCTCGTCTCATTCTACCATCACGTATTCTTGTTGCCTCTTACCAGCCCTTTCCCAGATGCTTCAAAGTGCTGTCCTAAAATCTGAACGTCATCGTGAAAGAAGGAAAGTTAGACAGAAAGGGTGATATGAAGATGGGAAAACTTTACAGAAAGATTTTTCTTCATTTAAATTTGTTGCTCTTCCTGCATTTACTTCAAGAGGTTGTCTTCGTTAAAGAGCCTTTTAATTTCAATGATTCTCAGACAGACCTATCACATGATCTTCCTCCAAACTACTCGCTAACGTGCTAACTATTGAAAAATATTCTTTTGGAGGAAGAGCGAGCTGTTGAGCTTGAAAAAGAAGAAACTTATTACAGTATTGCATCTCTTACTGCAGATAGGTTTCTCAAAGGAAACACGGAGACGCTGAAGTGTTGTAATTATAATGCTAATCGGTGATGATAATATTGAGCACTGATCTTAATTATTTGTTTCAGTGCTTTGTCAAGCTGTCGGCTGCGATAATAATGCGTCGAAAACTACACATTCTCATGTCTAAAATTTCTAAATTTAAACAAATTTCTCAATTGGAAGGTCAATTGCGCGCAGACTTGGATAGATCTTTGAAAAGATACGAGACAATCTTCAAAATGTATATTGGAAATTTCTTCTGCTGCTCCACGGCAATATGCCTAACGCCCATAGTGCTTCGTAGGAGAATTTTGACTTATCGCGTATTCAATTTCGTCGATCTAAGCAAGTCGCCTCTGTTTGAAGTTACGTACCTTTTGGGTTGCCTTAGCTATACTTACGTGGCCGGTATTATTGGAGCTGTTGACATTAGCTTCTACACCTGCATCGTTTACATCTATTGTGAGTTTAAGATAATTAAAGAAGAGATTGAGAAATTGAAGGTATCACGAGACTCCATAACGTTGTCGGAAGTTATACGTCATCACGATTTGGTACTGAGGTAAGCCGGACGGACATACCTCATCAATTGCACAGAAACTCATTTCAGTTGCCTACCGGATGTAAACGCTGTCTTCTCAATGGCCTTTTTGCACCAATTCATCACCAGTACATTAGCCATATGTATGACAACATTTGCGTTAACAACGCAAGGGTAAGTTGTATCTATTGGACTAAAATGGTAGCGTTGAGGGGAGTGTTACAGTTTTTCCATTCCATTGCCGTTGATGCTCCAGCAAGGGTCTTACTTGTTTGCAACATTCGTTCAACTGTTCGGTGCCTGTTTAGCTGGAGCCTTCATTACAGCGGAGGTGAGTTCAACGCAACAGCTAACAACGCTAACTGCCCCATTTGCAGAGTCAAGGTGTGGCAAACGCTATATTTCATTCACCGTTTTGGCGGGATGCTCCGAACGTTATGAAAAAGGACATTATGATGGTCATGCAAAGATCCCAAAAATACGAAGGTCTTTCAGCTGGTGGTATGTACAATATGGATTTGGAACTTTTTGGCAACGTAAGTGTACCTATACTTAAATCGTTATCAGATGGTGAAGCTCTCCATTTTACTTAGGTGCTCAAAGTCAGCCTCTCGTTCCTCAACGCAGTCCTCGCATTAAATGCACAACAAGCACATACTTGATCTCCACATCAACTTACCAGTAAAGGTCTCATTTGGACCTCTTTATAGTAACTCGTAAATATATTATTCAATAAAACGTGTGCATGATTTTAATTTATTAACTCTGGCTCTGATCTTTCTGTTCTGTTCTTGTGTTATAAATTTCCAAGCATCCATTGCAATGATCCCAAGTTCATACCATTTCCATTATCCAAAATTAACAACAATCGAGTAAATTGAGTATCTGTCACCTGTCGAACATCAAAAATCAGTTGGTACAGAGAGGGGTATTAAAAGTTGGTAGCGAAAGATATTTTTTTTATTGGTGTCCTATTTTAGCAAACGCGCGTGTTTTAAAGTTGCCATGCTAACATCACCAATTTAAAAAACGTGAATTTTATTGGTTATTGATCTGAAAAGAGTACTTTGTTACGTCAAATAAACGGTTGCAAATTAATTTCCGTTTATTGGTCATTAATCTGACAGGAGTACTTTGTTACGTCAAATAAAATGACAGATTGCAAAGTAATTTCCGTTTTTCTCATTTCCATGACAACAAAAGGTATACTGATTTTACATTAGGAATTCAACCATTTCACATTATTAGTTCTTATTTCCATTTTAATACTAGATTTCAAAGTGAACCAATAAAAAAAAATAGCGTAAAGTATAAGTGGATAAACAGGTCTTTAAAACACTTGCTCTATTTCAAGCACTCCGGCTGCGCCGTCGTGCTTGAAAACTCGCGCGTGTTTTAAAGACCTGTTTATCCACTTATATTTTAATATACCATGTATATATTATAGTAGGTATACTAGGACCTGTGTAATACTACCGTTTAATGTCAGTTAATTTCGCATGGTGATTTTTTTGTTTACGTGTAGTTCACCAGAACGTTTTAAATGTTACTTACTTCACATCTTAATTAGCAAAGTAACAACGAAACACTAATTAGATACAAGCTCGGATGGGTAACCATTTTTTGCTACCATAAGTAACACGAAACATACCTATTGTGTAGATATCAATATTCTATTTTATTTGGATTTTTTTTCTAAGAGGCACTAACAAAGCACGCACCAAAGAAGTGAATTTGTTCCCCATCTATCGGTAAATTCGTCTGCTGTCCGGAAGTTGACCGAAACATGGCTGTGTCGAATATTTTTTCGTTAGAAGAAAGTTACAACAATAACCAAAGATGTACGCTTATTTAGGCCAACCTAGTTTTTTTATGTCAAACGTTTAAGATAAAAAGTCAAACGTTTAAGATAAAAACTTAAGCGTTTAAGATAAATTCAATTCATCTTCTTGAGTTGTACCTTCATTTCAGTTAAATTTCTGTGTTCCGTCGTATGTGATGCTTGTTAGTGACCAACATGGAACAGTTAGATGAAGCAATGACTATCTTATCGGGCTCGAAGGACCATGTTCAATCTCAATGTCAAACGTTTAAGATAAAAAGTCAAACGTTTAAGATAAAAACTTTAAAGCGTTTAAGATAAATTCAACTCATCTACTTGAGTTGTACCTTCATTTCAGTTAAATATCTGTGTTCTGTCGTACGTGATGCTTGTTAGTGACCAACATGGAACAGTTACATGAAACAATGACTATCTTATCCGGCTCGAAGGACCATGTTCAATCTCATTGTCAAACGTTTAAGATAAAAAGTCAAACGTTTAAGATAAAAACTTAAGCGTTTAAGATAAATTCAACTCATCTTCTTGAGTTGTACCTTCATTTCAGTTAAATTTCTGTGTTCTGTCGTACGTGATGCCTGTTAGTGACCAACATGGAACAGTTAGATGAAGCAATGACTATCTTATCCAGCTCGAAGGACCATGTTCAATCTCCGGGTTGAGGGATATTCGATGTTGTTGGTGGTTTTGGTTGTGAGGGGTACGCCGTCACTCGTACCAATTGTAGACTGTTTCTCACACCACCGTTTAGTAGTTGAACAAAATTGCTTTCATTCAAAGACTAATTTATTTACAATATTTACAAATTTATACAGGGTGATTCATTAAGAATGTCCAATCTCTGAACTGTAGATTCCAGACCTCGAAATATGATGATTCTGCCCAACATGCCTTATACAAATATTGATAGTTTCCGAGATACCGGGTGTTTAAAGTTTAAATATGAATTTTGATTTTCGCAATAACTTTCTATTTTTTCACAATTTCTTTTTGAAAATTGGCAGTTTTACCTTTTTTTGCATGAGGATTGCCAATTTGGACTCTAATTTAGCATTGCTAATAGAGGGCGCTAGTTATACTTGGTTGTGTTTAGTAAATCTAAGCAAAAATTTTTTTCGGCTGAACTATTAGCAAACTAATAATAAAATATGAAAAAGCGTTAGATTCTACAAAAAAAGTTACTCTTGTTTGATTCGTGTAACTCGATCAGTTATCGAGTTATTTGCTTCTAAACAGTTCAATAAATTTTAATTTAAAAAAAAAATTTATTCTCTAAATGTGTAACAACAATAAACTATTATTTATGATCCGTTTTCGCAAAGATCTCTTCATATCAAATAACCCTTGTCTATTATTTTTAATCACATTAATTAATTGTTATTGCGAAAATCAAAATTCATATTTAAACTTAAACACCCGGTATCTCGGAAACTAGCAATATTTGTATAAGGCATGTTGGGCAGAATCATCATATTTTGAGGTCTGGAATCTACAATTCAGAGATTGGACATTCTTAATGAATCACCCTGTATAGTACATTCTTATTCTATGAAGTGTTGCTATAACATAATGGTCTAGCTAGGTCATGTATACCTAGCCTGTGCTGAGATTGCATTTCACAATTGTTTCCTTCCTACCCAGCAAACATACATATAAAATATACATACAGCATATATAAGATTGAAGTAAATACCCCTACATATGCTTTTTTATATAATATAAATATAAATAATATAAAGTAAATTAAATTCCGGTCATTTTTAACATAAAGGTGGGTATAATCATTGAATAAGACTTCACTCAACGATATAATCAAACTTAATTGAAACTCGCGAAACAGCGCAAAGTTAGGAAGAACGAAATAAAAAAAAGGAATGTTTCAGATTAGCGCAGTGGCACAATGTCGGATACAAAGAAAACACATGTCGGATTTCGGAATTTGCAACGCCCACCCGCAACGGTTCGAATCCGGTTAGGGCAAACTTTTCAAGCAAGTATATAATATCATAATAAACTATCGGCTTTCAGTTCAGGTAAAAACGGGCTCGTGCAAGAATTAAGTTAATTAAAAGTACAGTTGCACGTAAAAATGTAGTTTTTCCATTTTTTTGTATGAAACTGCTTAAATAATTTTTTACATTGGTAATAATTACATTATGCTCGAGTAGCTGCCATTTGGTCATCGCAACGCTTTTACAACTAATATTTTTTATGTGAATATTACATAAAATATACATAAAACGTATATGAATTCATGTACTACAGATATAGAAGAATTTACATATAGACTGTATATTATTTTGAAAATTGCTGACATCCTGACATTAAATATCTCTTATTTTTCTTCCAGTTTTATATAAATCTAAAAAGCTCTTATATATATATAAATGTGTTTACTGGGACTTTGTCAGCATTCTAACTTATTTGGTAAATAGGAAATCTGTTTAATCCAATATTAAACATATTTCATTTGGACTTTAAACAAGATGAAATGTTACTATTTCTTTTAAACGACGGTTTTTGTTTAAGTAAATCTTCTTTAAAGAGGCGTTTGAAACGTTTAAACTTATACCGCTGGAAAATCTATAGTTCCACGAACAATGTAATAGGGTTTTTGAAATTGCAACTTTTACTTTCCGGAAGGCTACATGGATACAAATGGATGCACTTAAAATATCTGGAATTAACGTCAAACGAGAAACAGTTCGCCTTGTTATGAACATTATTAAATTCTTCCTAGAACGATGTAAAGAAACAAGCTGAAAACAAACTACATAGATACTTATTTGAATAAGGTCCATAAAACAGTAGGTACTGCAAAATAGATTTGTCCAGAAAACGACCCGTGAACTCTCCTTCGTTTCCCAATTGTGAAAACAAATTAATCCAGTACAAGGCTACAATGTTTTCTTAGTATAGACCGCCAAGACTCGATCCTTTCATTGCTGTGGCTCGGTCTAGTACAACTGGCAGTGGCCGACTGGCCGCAGCCGACTGGCCGCGAGACAAGTGGCCGCGGCCAACTTTTAATCTTGAGGGACTGTTATCAATTGAAAAAAACTATACTAAACTTACCTCTAACCTAAGCGCCTGAGTGGCAATATACGTTTAGGTTGGTATTTTTTTTTAAGTTTCAAATACTGTTTAGTATCATAATATTCACGTTTTTATATCAATTGAAAAAAAATATACTAAACCTACCTCTAACCTAAGCGCATGAGTGGCAATATACGCTTAGCAGCTGACAGCTACTTGTCTCGCGGCCAGTTGTCTCGGCGGCCAGTTGGCCCGGCGGCCAGTCGGCCGCGGCTATTCAGCAGCGGTCAGTCGGCCGCGGCCACTAGTCCCATCCCGGCTGTGGCTCGTTCCATAAAGAAAGCCTGGCGTCATATTAGTACCAACCGCAGCCGGGCGAGATGGGACTAGTGGCTGCGAGACAACTGGCCGCCGAGACAACTGGTCGCCGAGACAACTGGCCGCCGAGACAACTGGCCGCCGAGACAACTGGCCGCCGAGACAACTGGCCGCGAGACAAGTAGCTGCCGGGGCAAGTGGTCGTCGCGTCACTGCCAGTACAACTTGACTTCAAATAAATAAATGGCTAGTTTCATTTATTGAAAACAAACAAACATAGCATTTGAAACTTAAAAAAAATGCCAACCTAAGCGTATATTGCCACTCAGGCGCTTAGATTATAGGTAGGTTTAGTATAGTTTTTTTCAATTGATAACAGTCCCTCAAGATTAAAATTATTTTCGATTTTCGATTTGTATGGCGAATCGTTCCTACGGCGAATTTGACCAACGGACAACTGTCCCGACGGCGAAACGGCGACGGCGAAACGACGACCGCGAATAGGCCTAGACCACTGACCTGTATCATAAAGGACTGAGCATTCTTCAATACAACATTGAAGCAAACAAGCCCCACCTAAATATTAGTTACTTCAGGTGCCAACTAGTGCGTTAGTTATATAATGATGGTAGCTCGGTGTTTATAATGTGTTGGTAGTACTGGTATCAGCTGTTACAGTTTAGCTTGTTCTAATCTATATGCTTAATATCTGGTGAAAAGTAGTATAATTACAGGCTCATAATTATTTAAAAACGTAAATTATTAAAAATTGTATTTTATTGCAATGCATAAACGTAGTTTATACTATGTATGAAACAAGGTTATGTTTATGTAAATAAAAACATTAGTTACAGTGTTACCAATAATCACCAACACAACAAACCTAAATTACTAATTGGCACCTTAAAACACCGGTTTTCAATTTGCTTCAAAAATAGTGGAGGGGATCATTAGAATGCTCAGTCCTTTAAGATACAGGTCAGTGGCCTAGACCCTTTTTAGAAGCAGTTGACGGCCAGTTTGCCGCGGCCACTTGTCTCGTGGCTAGTTGTCCTGTCGCCCTGTCGGCTACTTGTCTCGCAGCCAGTCGGCCGCGGCTACTTGTCCCGCGGCCAGCCGGCCGCGGTCAGTTGTACTAGAGCGGACCGCAGCACCATTGATTGTACCAGTTTCATTGAGGAAAATTTGCATAGGTTCCACTCTGTGCCCATGTTGGCCCTTATAGTACGAGGAACACCGTTAAGGTCTCGTACTGTTTCAACCCTGCTATCATCCTTGGATTGTTGTTAGTATGGGAGGCTTTTAACCATACAATTTTTCGGGAATAACCAGCCGCTAATGGTTTTAACTTATCATACCCATCTATAAACCTACCAGAGAGAGATAGCTTCATCTAACTGTTCCATGTTGGTCACTAACAAGGATCACGTACGACAGAACACACACATTTAACTGAAAGTAGACCAGTTGAAATTGTCTTAAACGTTTAAGTTTATATCTTAAACATTAATTTAACTTTTTATCTTAAACGTTTGACTTTTTATCTTAAGCGTTTGACTTACAAAAAAAACTAGATTGGCCTTTCAGCGCTTATTTACCGCCGCAACATTGTATTTACTGGCTTGAGCATATTATATTTCTTAAGAGAGGCTGTCCCAACCGGAAATTTTAGCAAACTTACTAAAAAAATTACGAAGTGTAGTGGGGCAAGTGTAAAATTGGGGTAAAAGGCTTAAGAGCAACCACGGGTTTCCAATCGAAAATCTAAAGGAATTTTTGGTATTTTTTGATTTAAAACCACTTGTTTGGAACCGCCGAACAGTTGTTTTATTATAACGAAAAAAAAATCTGATTTACCGGCTGAGATCCTTACTCAAGTTCATAGGTATCCTCATGTTAAAGGTTACGTCAGTCGCATAGAAAAATTAACCAAGGTTAATTTTTCTGTGGTGAGTCGTGATATTAGTATGTTAAATGCAACGTCTTTTATTTATATTAACGGTTTTAACGTGAAAAACGAAGGTGAGTATCAAGCCAATTATATTAAACTTGTTCATTAATTGTATATTTAATAACCGTTAATGTTTCTTTACAATTTTTTTTAAGTAAGTAAAAATAGTAAAATAAAGTATAAGTGGATAAACGGCTCTTTAAAACACGCGCGATTTTTCAAGCACGACGGCGTAGCCGGAGTGCTTGAAATAGAGCAAGTGTTTTAAAGACCATTTATCCACGAATACTTTACGCTTTTTTTTTATTGGTTCACTTTGAAATCTGGGTATTAAAATGGAAATAAGAACTAATAATGTGAAATGGTTGAATTCGTATGTGAAATCAGTATACCTTTCGTTGTCATGGAAATGAGAAAAATGGAAATTAATTTGCAATCTGTCATTTTCATTTTCTTTGACGTAACAAATTACTCCTGTCAGATCAATAACCAATAGAATTCCCGTTTTTCAAATTTGTTGATGTTGGTATGGCAACTTTAAATTTCCCCAAGAAAAACACGTAAAGGGCAAGTGCAATCAATGCAATTCCGAGAACTGACAATTTTTTTTATTTCAGAAATTCAATACGATAATCGTACGTAGTTATAAAAGAAAGTCAAAACGAGGCTCCAGTTACTCAAACGACGACATTGCGGTAGCTTTGCAGCAGGTACAACGTGGTCTGATGACTACAAGACATGCTTCTCGAACTTATAACATACCTTACAGTACGCTAAATTGTTATATTAGTGGCAGACGGAGAAAAAAGAGCCTCACAGGTGGACGTCCACATGCGCTGCCCCTACAAATGGAAAAAAAATTGCAAATCATTTGAAAATTCTTGAAAAGTGGGGATTCGGTCTCAGTAGGAAAGAACTTTTTGAATGTACCTCTTATAGAAAAATTTGTATTGCAAAACAACTTAAAAACTACATTTAAAAACAACAGGGCAGGTGAAAATTGGTTTTTGAGTTTTAAAAAAAGAAATTGTTTGTCTGTTCATTCAATGATGTTCATTAGCATTTTTTTATTTGAATAAAACATTTTCATATGTATTTTTTAATGTTGTATGTTTGTATTACTTATTAGTCTTGGTTGCCAATGCTCTATCAAAATATATTTGTCAATTCCAGATTTGGCATCTTTTTTTATTGTTAAAATAAAGGTGGTTGCTCTTGCCCAATATTAAATACAATGGTTTTAAATACAAATTTATAGAGGTGATTGCACTTTCCCTTCATGGTGGGAAAGTGCAATCACCAATGGCAGTTTAAAAAAAAAATTTTCTCAAGGCCCGTCATTCATTCTGGCAAAACTTTTTACAGATTTGAAGCCAATGAAGCAAAGAACTAAGCGTATGATTTAGATAATTTTTAAAAATTGTCTTCTATTTCGAAATAGGACTAAAACTTTCACTATACAAAATAGTGGTCGCATTTACCCCACTTTACCTAATGCCTAAATTCAATTTTATTTTAAATAAAGTACCTATTGCACACAATAACCTTTATTTATTTAAATAACAATTTAATACACACACCTATCGTGTAACAAGGTAAACGTTATATGAAACGGTGTAGGTATATGAACTACAATAAAAAAATTCATCTTGATTAGTTACAATTTACCTAAAGTGTTTCTGTGCGATACAGAAAATTAGTGCAACTAAATAGTAGATACTATAATAAATTAATGAAGGGCTACAGAAAAATATATATAAACAATCACACAACACTACAAGAGTTACTATCTATTCTTAATCTCCTTACATAGTAACTGAATAATTCCACATTAAATAATTTACAAATACTTATTCAAAACAAATTCAAAGCAAAATACCACACATGCGGTGCACAAACCAAATCCCAAAAATACGAATATAAAGGTGAGATGTTTCAAGGTTAGTTCTTCTTCTTGAATCGTATCAACCATCCTTGCACGAAATGGATCAACAAAATCTTTTTTACGCTTGCTATATATTCCACTTTCTTCCATTCTAGTTATAAACGTATTTAAGGTAGTTGTGAAATAATGATCGATGAATAAGGAAAGGCGAATTGTAGAAACGCCAGTCATTGAATTATCTCTTATTTCGTAAGCTTCAACTTTCTTGTTTAATGCCTTTTCTATACCGAGCATATCTTCTAGTGTTGTAATAATCGCATAATTCTCGTGAAGATGTAAGTCGAGCAGATAATCGAAATATTGCATATGGGAAAGATTATGCATTGAGTTTTGCAGCTTGGTATAAAGTTTGCGATCGGTGTCAATCTGGTCGAAGAATGCCTTTTTCCAACTATGATCAACATATATGGGTAACTGAGAATCTGCCAACTCTTTCAAGGTCCGTATTTGATAACCATACCGTGGTGTTGTTAGAACAGTGGACATATCTGAGGTGAAAGCACACTGTATGTGTATAACGTAAATTAAGTAAAACAATAATATAATACGTACAGCAAGTGATCTGGGAACTCGTGCTACGTTACCACAAATAGTGAGTGACCAAACATTAAAGAAAGAAAGACATAACTTATCGAATGTAAATCCTCCATTACGAGATATAATTAAAAACCACATTAACCACGCACATATAAATACGACGATTGTTGCTATCCAAACATCATACTTGAAGACTTTCACGCAGACATTCATGTTAGACATTTGTTTGGCTTTGGGTACCATCCATAGAATATCCATTCTTACCAATGGTTCCGTTATTGCATAATTAGGAACTCGGTTGAATGGCGTCCACGACATTGCAATCATTGTTGTGTTTCTTGACAAATCATCAAGTTGCCGCGGCTGAGTAATCGGAATACGTTGAAACGTGGCGTTGCAATGGTCTGATAGTTCTCTGATGAGGTACTGTACATAACGAGCAACTGGATATTTTTCTTCATTTATAAATATACTCCTTGGATTAAATACGAAACTAACTGGACATTTATTCATTTGATGTATCACATTTGTAAATGAAAGAGACAATTGTTCAGCGCAATCATGATCAATAATTAATTTTGCAGTTTTCCCACATTCATTTTCTGGAACAAATCGATTACACGTAAACAATTTCGACATTGCTTGTCCATAAACCAAAATAATCACATTATTAATGCCGTACGACCAAAACATCTCAAACATCGACGAGGCGTCAGCGTCGGTAGCGTTAGCAATAACCAAAATATTAGAATTACCCATACTTCTGTTACTGCTTCGTACAATACCATGTGCACTATGTACTGTGCGATTCAGAGAATGTACATCCTTTGGGCATATTATAAACTGCCCATCATACTGTAATTTAACATTATTAATTGTGCCCATATTTAAAACCATATACGGACGCGTAGTGCTCATTTCAAAAATCGCATCTTCACATAAATCACTATTTAAGATCAAGTTCAAGGTGTCATTCTCTGAAAATAAGTGGTTTAACGTTTTTTGAATGCACATCTTTATTGGCGCGTCCAATCCATTCACGTTATTAACGAAAATATCGCACTGAACTAACAATATTTGAAAATAGAGCCACGTTACGAATATCAAATCTTTCATTTTGATTGATAGTGATACGAGTTCGCACCGAAAATGAAAATTTATGGCAAATGTTCTCACTTAATGTAACCCACCGTGTTTGACGAAAGTTCTAATACAAATAGACAAATAAATGAAGGCAACAACGTATTCAACATACGAACAATCAATAAACCAGTAAAAGCTTTTATTGTAATTGTAGTTTACCGTATTTTCCCTAAACTTAACATATAATTTACTACAAAGTAAATATATACGTACATATAAACTTTTGTTGCCCTAATTATATGGTAGAGAAAAGAATATTGGAAAAGTAATTTTGTATATCAGAATAGTAAATTACGTTTAATGTACAAGTTTCTGGTTTATAGTTCTGAAGGATTATCGAACTACTAATGCGGGATAATAGCTACACAAAAAACGTCCAACATCAAGAATTCTCTCGGACAGAATTTCTTTTCGGAGGGGGTTGTGTAAAATGATTTCCAATTTGAAACCTCAAAATAATATAGTCAAGTGGTTGAATATAAACGCCCTTACTGTGTAAAGAAGATAGAAACAAATTGTAAATAAATATACAGGGTGTAACAGGTACTAAGTGTATACCAAACAAGTATCAAAAGGCGCAAATTCTTATAGAATTCTAATTTCAACCAACTTCAAATCTGTAACCAATTATGGCACATATACAGGGTGTTTTATTGGGAGCTTTAGTTAGACGTTTCTGGGAAAGTTGTATAGGTAGGTTTTTGAAAATGTGTACTTAGGGGTTACTCTGAAAGCCGAATCGATCTAAAATATTTTCAAAATGGCAGCACTTCCGGAAATGCCGGAAGTAGCTACCAACTTCGTTATTTTAAATTGCAACCCCTATTTTTTATTGCATTTTTGGATTATAGGTGAAATTTCATAACTTTTGATACTAACATGTCAATATCTACAAGTTATGGTTTTTAAGTTATTTTCATTTATTTAAAAAAAATGGCGGATGCAGACGGTACTTTAAGAATTCATTACTTGAAAACGGTTGTAGCTATAGCAACCGAGTTTTCACCAGCGCTTAAAGGAAAAATAGGGCTTTCTTTTGGTGTACTTAAAAAAAAGTTATGTTGCGTACGACGCCACCTATGAGGTTCCAAATTTAAGAAAATTCAAAGACTGAAAACTCAAATTTTTTAAATGAAATGACCATTTTCTTACTATTGCATTTAATAGAGAATCAAAATGGGCATATTTTGGTATTACATGTTCCTATCCCTATCTTTAATAGTTTCTGACTTATTCTAATTTTATCGCAATGATACCAATTTTTTCGAATTTTTTGTAGTAGTCGACCATGACATGGACCATGGAAATCCAGTTTTGAACAAATCAGGTGATACTAAACCGTCACCTGTAATAGGTTAACATAAATTTTTCACTAATCGAAAAAAATGAAAAATGGCTCGCAACGGTTTTACATATAAAGATTTTTGGAATCTAATTGTTATTTATAATGAAATTAACAGAATCGTGTCACATGCCTGTCATACGTTAATTGAGAGATATCCAGAAAGACCGCGTTCTAGTGAACGTACCATCCGAACACTGGAATGAAATTGTTTGAATTTTGAAGCTTTGTACCACCTTACCTACAGTAAGAGTTTTACGAATAGGCAAATGTTAAGGAACCAGGACTATTTTTTGGAGAACATTACTTGGTCAGATTTGGAAATTTTATGCAATATTGTTGTTCCTGCAACAGAAGAGCTGTCTCTGCAAGAATATGCTCAATACTGGATCCAAGGCCGTAGACAGAAAAAATATTCGGGGGGGGGGGGGGGGGGGACCAAATTTTAACAATTACACGCCACCCGATGTAACTACAAACTACGTAATGTAATTTACATTTCGTTTAAGAAATTGTTATTTTCCACTGAGTTTCGGGGGGGTTCTGACCCCCTTGATCCCCCCCCCCCGGGCTACGGCCTTGACTGGATCACAAGTCATACAATACTCCACACAAGAACATTCACGAAAAAGAGTTTGTGTTTGGAACATGAAGGCGCTCATTTTGAGCATGTGTTGAAGAAGACAAGGTTTTAAATTGATTTGAAACTAACAGGTGACGGATTGATTTGTTTAAAATTCGTTTGCCATAAGGCCAACTACTAAAAAAATCGAAAAAAATGGTATCAATGCGATAAAATGAGAATAAGTCAGAAACTATTAAAGATAGGGATAGGAACATGTAATACCAAAATATGCCCATTTTGATTCTCTATCAAATGCAATAGTAAGAAAATGGTCATTTCATTTAAAAAATCTGAGTTTTCGGTCTTGGAATTTTCCTAAATTTGGAACCCCATAGGTGACGTCGTACACAACATAACTTTTTTTAAGTACCTACACCAAAAGAAAGCCCTATTCTTCCTTTAAGCGCTGGTGAAAACTCGGTTGCCATAGCTACAACCGTTTTCAAGTAATGAATTCTTAAAGTACCGTCTGCATCCGCCATTTTTTTTAAATAAATGAAAATAACTTAAAAACTATAACTTGTAAATATTGACATGTTAGTATCAAAAGTTATGAAATTTCACGTAGAATCCAAAAATGCAATAAAAAATAGGGGTTGCAATTTAAAACAACGAAGTTGGTAGCTACTTCCGGCATTTCCGGAAGTGCTGCCATTTTGAAAATATTTTAGATCGATTCGGCTTTTTGAGTAACCCCTAAGTACAAATTTTCAAAAACCTACCTATAACACTTTCCCAGAAACGTTTAACTAAAGTTCCCAAAAAAACACCCTGTATATGTATATAACCCCCCCTCCCCCAACCTCAGACACAAGCACGTCGGATTCTGCACAAATGAGTCATTGTTCTTCCTTCCACCCTTAAGGGAGATCGGAGTGGAGAGGGTGACGGACCATTTGTAAATCACGAAAAAATGTTAGAGGAAAAAAGTATAAAAAGATCGTTTTTCTGCGGACGTGCAATTTTCCCCCTTTCCACCCCCAAAACAGGGGTTGCAGTTGGGGGTGAAATTTTGCAATTTGAGGATTGTTTTTTATGTAGAATACAAAAGTAATAAAAAATAGGTGTTCCCATTTACGTTTTGAAAACTCACCCCCGCTCCACCCCACAAGGGAGTGAGGGTGATATTTACGTATCATGACTCAATAGGTTTCAAAAAATAAAAGAAACGTATTTTTTTCTTTTTGTAATTGGACATGTCGTTCTCGAGATATTAAAGGGTGTATATTTTGACTTTAATGCGTCCCGACGGCGCCGCGAACGGGTGATCCGATCAAAAAATTTACCAGCGATTTGGAATCAGTGAAGAATTTCCTATAACATGACACCACTTCCAGCTTTCTAAACCCTGTAACATCGACCAACGCACAGACACACAGACATCCGGACGAATTTACAGTAACCAACTTTTTGAAGTTGGTTGAAAAATTCGCCGTACATGGAGGGGACCAAAGCAAACATTTTTTCCAAATAAAGCAAGGGTCGTTGAGAGTCGTTTGAGAGTTGCTCTTAATGAAATGTTCAAACCATAAGACATACAAAGTAGGACGGTACATCTTTGGATAGGTTTTTGAGACACATGTTTCGATTTTGCAAAAATTAAAAAAAAAATTCCCACTCTGATGTCGAAGAAATTTGGTATCTGGGAGGGAGGGGGAACATCAAAATGGCAAATCCAAAATAATTTTTTGAAAATACCTCCGCATTATGGGATTAGCGGTCGGGATGCAGCGATTTGTTGTAGATTTTTGGGCCCATTTTGTTGTTTATCTTGCTCATTGTCCACAGTAGCCATACTTTTCCACCGGAAGTTCAATATGGCGGATGGCATCGCTTGGTTAAACCTTCTACCACTGTAACGATAATGCGTGCGTGGAAGCAGTTGAGAGGCAGTCCTGCGTCAATCTAAAGTTCGAAATAAGAACAAATGCAAATATACAGGGTGTCTCACGGTGACCGTCGGTTAGAAGTATATCAAGAACTGTAAAAGCTAGAAATTTGAAATTTTGCACATGCAACACGCAGTGTTTAAGCTATTAAATAAAAATATTTTCCAAATGGCAGCACTTCCGGAAATACCGGAAGTGAGCATCAACTTCTTTATTTTAAATACAAACCAGGCAATTTTTTTTCACATTCTGATGTGTCATAAAATGTTTAGTAAGTATGCTTAAAATAATCGGTGTATCAATTTTGATTGTTGAGAAAAAAAATGTTTTCCACTGAAAAATGTCAAAATCTTATTTAGGAAATAAAATTGAAAGTCGAAAGTGGTAAAAGTTAGGGAAATGGGATTTTAGGTTCTCAATGTCAAAAGATTGAGACACAATTGTCTGTAATGGATAATAAAAAATTGCCCCCGGTTACGTATCTATTTGACGTTATTTCCAGACCTAAGAAAAACTTTAAAAAGTATCTTTTTTTAAATGGAATGCCTATTTAATTATCAGCCTATTCGATGCAGAAATAAATTTCCTTTAAATTGATATACCATGTTCCTATACCTAAAATCAATGACTACAGAGTTATTTACATTTTTCTAATTAAATTTATAATTACATACTTTACAAAACATGGTTGGCTTTGAAAATTTTCAAAAAATTTTTATTCAAATGTTTCTTATGCTTTTATGATTACCTATTTAAAATTCTATCTGTGCAACTTCTTGACTATCCAAGGTCTCTTTCCGCCGAACGAACAGAACTTTCAGGGAAAACATTAAAATATCCCAATACATTGGTTTCTGCAGCGTCATTGGGGACAATTGGCTTTGCCAAACTTCGTGGCGCATTTACTTCGCCCAAATTTAGAAAATTCTTTTCAATCATCCTGATTTTTTGTTCTGCCATTGTAGGTAAATGCGGATATCTTTCGTTAAAGTGTTGAGTGATTCTTTATTCAATAGTTAAAGGTTCTGCAGGTCCGAAAAGTAATACGAGTAGACTCGCCATGAATGTAAAACAAATTTAGAATATCAGCGTTTGTGTATTCCATATTTCCCAATTAAAAACAAATATTAAGCGCAAAAATCAAAATTCAAACAGATAACACTAATAACAAACGTAAATGTAGCGTAAATTTTCAAACTGATAGCTAACTGACAACTGTCATCATAAGAAACAATTGAATAAAAGTTTTTTGAAAATTTTCAAAGCCAACCATGTTCTGTAAAGTATGTAATTATAAATTTAATTAGAAAAATGTAAATAACTCCGCAATCATTGATTTTAGGTATAGGAACATGGTATATCAATTTAAAGGAAATTTATTTCTGCATCAAATAGGCTGATAATTAAATAGGCATTCCATTTAAAAAAAGAGACTTTTTTAAGTTTTTCTCAAGTCTGGAAATAACGTCAAATAGATACGTAACCGCGGGCAATTTTTTATTATCCATTACAGACAATTGTGTCTCAATCTTTTGACATTGAGAACCTAAAATCCCATTTCGCTAACTTTTAGCACTTTCGACTTTCAATTTTATTTCCTAAATAAGATTTTGACATTTTTCAGTGGAAAAAAATTTTTTTCTCAACAATCAAAATTGATACACCGATTATTTTAAGCACACTTACTAAACATTTTATGACACATCAGAATGTGAAAAAAAATTGCCTGGTTTGTATTTAAAATAAAGAAGTTGATGCTCACTTCCGGTATTTCCGGAAGTGCTGCCATTTGGAAAATATTTTTATTTAATAGCTTAAACACTGCGTGTTGCATGTGCAAAATTTCAAATTTCTAGCTTTTACAGTTCTTGATATACTTCTAACCGACGGTCACCGTGAGACACCCTGTATAGGAAGAAACGATACTGATCTCTGCCAGAAAATAAAAGTGCTGAAATCTGCATGTTTCAAGAAGAGATTCGCAGGAAATAACAGGAGAAGGATGCTCAAATTTGCCGAAAGAAACAAACCGTTAAGATTCTTAAGAAAAAACAGTGAGATGCGTGGAGAGAAAATGATGCAAGATCCTACAGAAGAAAACAGGAAACCGTATTTTACACGAAGGAGAGATCCACAGAAATAAAGGATGCTGAAATCCTAGAGAAAAAAGATATCGAAATTTTCAAAAAAAAAAAATGAACAAAAAATGCAGGATGGAGCACGAAGAAAAAATGCTTAAATTGACAGGAAGTAAAAGATAATGAGATCTGCAGACAAAATGTCGTCGAAATCGGCAAGATGGCAAAAATGCTGAAATCCATAGAAAGAAATCCAAAATGAGAAAACCAAGATGCTGAAATCCGTCAGAAAAATAAAAATTATCCAATTCGTAAGAAAAAGAGCTGCTGAGACCTGCAAACAAGAAAAATGAGATCAGCGAAAAGAAAAAATGATTCCAAGACACGGAAGAACAAGATAATGAAATCGACAACAAGAAATGATACTATAAGATCTCCAAGAAGAAAAAGATACTAAAGATCCGAAAGAGAAAGAAGATGATGAGATCCGTAAAAAGAGAAGGATGCTGAGATTTATCGAAAGAAAAGATCACACGAGAAGAAAAAAAGATTCTGAGCTACGCAAGAAGAACAAAGGTGCTGAAATCCGCGGGAAAAACATATACCTACTATAGATCCCAAAGGGAAAAATAATGAGATCTGAAGGAAGGAAATATTCTGTGATATGTTGATATCCGCAGCAAATAAGTAGAGTTGAAGTCACCAAGGAAGACGAAGCTGCTGCGATCGATAAGAAAGAGCAAAATACTGAGATTTGCAAAAAGAGAGGGATACTGTTATCTTCAGTTAAAAAAAGATGTTAAGATCCGCAGGGACAAAAAACTGAAGTTTCCAGTAAGAAATGAAAGCCGTGATGACATGCAGTGGGTCTAATGGTTTCATCAATTGGCTGCGATACCAGTTACGTTATAGATTCGATTCTCAATTTCCCCAGGGAGGCTTTCACATTTTTTTTCCTTCGGTGTCCATTAAAACGAATAACTGAAGATATCTCTTGGGCAATAATATCGACGGCTACTAAGACCTACCCATCCCTATGTGTTCAATAAAGAGCCTTTTTATTGTATGTAAAAACGTTCTTTTCCAAAACTCAATGGAAAGCTTGACAAAATTTGTCAACTCCGTCCTACGAGAGATCTACAATCCATGTAACCAAGCGTATCTAAACAAAAAATTGCTTAAGATTATTAAATAGATAAGTAGGTATTTGTGTTTTTATGGTTGTGCCTACCATGAGACCAATCAATTCATGAGTACATGGGGACATATGAAGTGCAGAAATTAGTACATTGTTTGCTGATAATGGGGACCCTACTGAAGTTGCCCCTTTTCCCCTACACTCGTGTAACAAAATTAATCAAACGACACTAGTTCAGTCGGTTAGGTAAACTCAGTGAGACTGAGATAGACAACATTGATCCCCTTACAATTTTGTAGGGCCTAAGCAATTAGATGAGGATCTCAGATGCTTCTTAGGTTATCTCAGGGGTAGTCTGTAAAAGGACACAATCTATTTTGATGCTGCTCTTTAACTGGGAAAAACTTTGGACCTAACAAAACCGACACACCATGTTTTAAGGAAGATTTGAATAAAGGATATTGTCCAGTAGAAGAAGCTACTTTGCCCGAAAAGAAAACACGAGGTGTTGTGATCTTCAAGAAGAAAAGGATGCTGATATCCTCAGGTAGAAAAGGCTGTTGACATTCAGAGGTAGAGGTTGAGACGTTGAGACACGAAACAAGAAAAAACAATATATAAAGTGTTATAGTGTGATCAAATAAATCAAAATCATCAATACCTTCTCATACATCATGCTCTTTTGATACCAATTATGCTCCTATTGAATTTTTTTTTGTAGAGGATTAGGAATCTTGCATAGACACCTGGGGCTTGGTGTTCAGATATCGGACGCTCTAGCTAGTATCGGATTCTTACCGACTAAACCCTTCCCGTCTTTCCACCTGCATCCCTCCCCGGTATCGCCCTGAGTAGAGCATGTCTTCAGGGGGGGGGGAGGTGATTGGAGTCCCTTGGGGTATTTTAAAGTTCCTCCCGTTGGCGCTTCATCCCGTTTCCCGTGCGTATTGTTCTTCAGGTGATGTTGTTTGCCTTTCTTCCCTTTCTTTTAGTCCCTATTACTATTTTGAAGTATGCCATTATCCTTCCCCAGCAGCGCGGATCGCGCGTGGCCACCTCCTCAAATCTTTGATCGTTGAACACTCCACCTGTGACTCCAGTTCCGCTCGTTGTCCTTCCCACCTTCTGCAGTAAAAGATCCTGTGTCCCGCGTTATCGTTTGCTGCTCCGCAGTATTGACACACCGGTGTGTCCTTTTTTCCTATCCTATGCAAGTAGACAGGTTCTCATGAGGCACTGCGTCGAGAACTAATTTACGTTTCGATGCCCACAGTTGTACCACTTTGATATTTCTGGGATGATGGAGTGTGTCCATATTTCCGGGATGATGGAGTGTGTCCATCTTCCCTCCTCCGCGCAGATGGTCCCTTCGCGGATTCTCTTTTTGTCCAGTATCCCTTCCTCTTCAGTGCGGCCAACTCGGCTCTCTCCTCCACTAGTAGGTACACCGGTACCATTCCGGTGATTACATTCAGTGCCGCTGTGGAAGCCGTTCTATACGATCAGGCGACCCTAGTCATCCCGTTGCGTTATGTTCTGCTGACTGTTACCTTGTTCCGACCGATCTCAAGGGCCGATCGGACTTTATGGCCCCTACATCAGAGCCGATAGTGTCGAGCTCGCCAGGATTCTTTTTTTCTGCGTGCTCGGTCCTCCGACATTTGGCAGTACCGCCTGTAGTGCCTTCATTATATTATTTGCTTTTTTAAT
This sequence comes from Pyrocoelia pectoralis, assembly GCA_036250285.1. Classification (NCBI taxonomy): domain Eukaryota; kingdom Metazoa; phylum Arthropoda; class Insecta; order Coleoptera; family Lampyridae; genus Pyrocoelia; species Pyrocoelia pectoralis. The sequence continues at coordinate 8,361,065 of CM070083.1, forward strand.
GGCGTCGGCGACATGGGGGCTGAATGTTCGCGTATAGTCCAGTACTATCGCCAGATACTTCACACTCTTTTGGGGTGTACTCTTCTGTCCATTCTGGGTGATGTTTATCTACCTCACCTTCGGGTTCCAGTTAAATATCGTGATGCTTGTTTTCTCAGGAGCTATCTGCAATTCGTTTTCCCTCATCCAGTTTCGAACTGCATTATGTATATGATTCGCCTTACGTTCGTACTCTCGCGGGGCCTTGGCTGTGATCACCGCTGCCAAGTCGTTGGCATAGCACACCAGTTCTACCCCTGTCAGTAGTTTGAAGCTCATTACATCGTCATACATGATGTTCCACAAGGTAGGTCCGAGGACCGACCCTGTGGTACCGATTCAGCTTACCTGATTTAAATTTTGCTCTAGATGTACCATTTCTTTAAGGAAATCTTCTAGAAAAGAGTCGACCATTGGTGCACTACTGACGGATTTCATACTTCTAGGACTTTCTAAAACAAGAAAATGGATGAGCTGAATCATGTGACTGGAATTTTTTGAAACTTGTTTGAGGGATGTGGGGTGCGTGTATCTACCACGATTAAGTCATTCAAAAACATTCGCAACTTGGATACAACACCTCCTGGTGCACTATCTTTCTCTTTGATCAACTATTAAACTATGAAATCAATCAAAAGTTCTTATTAGACCACTCGTACTAGTACGTAGATGAAATGATCTTTGAAAACGCTTTACAACACCTACTCTCACATTATGTTTTCCTGATACTATGTATTTATAAAAACTTTAGAGAATACCTGCTCGCACATTATGTTCTCCTGGCACCAAATTTCCTCCTGACACAGTTTATATAAAATACCTCCTAGCGAATTATGTTCTCTTGGTACCAATAAAGTATTTAAGGGCTCGTATTAAACATTTACAGCTTGGATACAGCATCTTGTGGGGCCTACTATGTTCCATATACATTATTAATGTCATACCTCCTCGCATAGTATCTCCCTCCTGATACCAAATTTTGCTTTACTATTCATTGTCAAACTATTCAAAACACTCATTTTAAGTGTACAGTGTGCATACAATACCCCCTATCACATTATGTTCTTCTGAAATCGGATTTTGCTCCCAATGAGTCATTAAGCTATAGCGCCTCCTGTAGAATTTTGATCGCACTCCCGATGAGCTACTAAACAAAAGCCCGCATTTAGTACCTATATATAGTTTACATACCATGTCTACTCACGCATTATGCTCTCCTGATATTAAATTTCTCTTGATGCCAATTTTGATCCCTATAAATTACCTACCTACTCGTATTCTGCTCCCTATAAGTTATTAAACTAATTATAGGCTCGGATTGAACATTGTATAAAGCATCTCCTCGCTGACTTCATTCATTTCAAATATGTATTGCTGCGAATGAATTATTAAAATATTCATATGTTCGTAAATTAGATACAGTAGCTGGTAGTGCTCGTAGTATGTTCTCCTAATACCAATTTATGGCTAAACCATTCAAAGGTTATTCAGTTATCCTAATTTCAATTTTTCGGGCGATAAATTAAGCCAATTAAAAGTTCTATTAGACATACACAATACATGTTGGACGTAGCTTGTGCGTTATGTTCCCATTGATGCCTATTTGGTTGTCTATGAATTAAAAATGTCGCGTATTATATCCTCCCGAGTCCCGACACCAAATTATTAAAATATTCAAAGGCGCGTATTAAACATTCACAGATTGGTTTCATTACCTCCTATGGATTGATGCTCTCCTGATACTCGTTTGGTTCTGTATTCGAAATTTCGAATGAAACGCTCACAACTTGAATCCTCGTTTCGCATTATGGTCTCCTGTTGCAACATTATTAAGATATGTAAAGAGAGGCATTAAAAATTCGTAAGTTAGTTACCTCCTCGCCGATTATACTCTCCTAATGAAATATTTGATTCTGTAAGAATTATTAAACCGGATGCAATACCTCCTCGCGCATTATGTTTTCCGGGTGAACTATGAACACGATTCCATACTGTACATACTCGCATATTCTGTTCTCCTCATAAAAATGTTGGCCCTAATAAATTAAAAAACTAATTACTGACGCGTATTCAGTATGCGCAGTTTGTATAAATACCTCCTGCTTGGATATAGCACAAATCTGGAACCAAAGGTTCACAGTTTGGATGCATATGTCCATCTCATACCAAATTTGGCTCCTAATACATTCTGTTCTCCTCATATCAAATTTTGTCCCCGATAAATTATTTGGCTGTTCAAACACAATACATACATTCTCACGAATTATGTTCTCCTGATAACACAACCGAGGAGACGTAACACCTTTTCCAAATACAATTATACCCAATTAAAATTGATTACGTTAAACTATCTCAGGCCATTACCTATTTTCATCAGAGTAAATGCTTGATAAATACAACTTAGATAAGATTACTTGAAATCTTGAATCGACAATTTGTAGCATTTGAACAGATTTGATATAACAGGTGAGTGTACTTTTCGTTTTATATACATTATAAAGAACAATTTTGTATTTTTCAATATAAGTAATAAATGTGTTTGTTGTAAATTAATTCATTTGTGCCTTCCATTCGCGTCTTACAGTTTTTTTAAATTTTATTTTGACTAAAATAACCGTCTTCAACGTTCCCGCCTGTTTTCAAATCATTAAATTTAGAATTGAATTATATCGTACTGTAGTGTGCTATGTTACGCTACGTTATGCTATGATATGCTACATTATGCTGTGTTGTGCTATGTTATGCTATATTATGCTATGTTCAATTCTGGTTGTAAGACGATATTACATTGGAAAGGCCCTTACTTTTACATTCTTATAGATAATTCCCACTTTACCTTACATATCGTCGTAGATACACGCACCCCACATCACTCAAACAAGTTTCAAAACATTCCAGTCGCATGATTCAGCTCATCCATTTTCTTGTTTTAGAAAGTCCTAGAAGTATGAAATCCGTCAGTAGTGCACCAATGGTCGACTCTTTTCTAGAAGATTTCCTTAAAGAAATGGGTATAACAAACTACACAATTGAGGCGCACCACGCTACACGTCCTGGTGAAAATTTCGTATCGAACCTCTTTCGTCTCACCATAAATGGCAAAAATCGGCAAAACGCACACGTGCTACTCAATCTGATTAAGAAGATCGCGCCAAATAACGAGAAGATAAGGGCGGTGTTTCCCTTAAGAGCCATGTATGAACGAGAAACGTATTACTACACGACTATCTTTCCCGAGATGATACAACTGCAAAAGGACTATAAAGTTAAGGAGATATTTAATGTCTTTCCCAAGGTGTATAAGACGAGCTCTGAAGATTTGAACGAAACCCTTCTTCTTCAGGATATGTGTGAATTGGGCTACAAGCAGTGGGATCCATTAAAAGTCTTGGATACGGAACACGCGTTTCTTGTCGCTCGAAGTTATGGCAAACTGCACGCCCTGTCGTTTGCACTTCGTCTTTTAAAACCTACGGTTTTTAAATATCTTGAGTTGAACACACCCGACCATATCTTCGCCGTACTCCAAATGACCGAAGATAGGAAGAAAGGCTACAAACAGAGAGCGGATCAGGTACTCTCCTGTCTTGACGAAAATGAAGATCGAATCGCATACGAAACGTTTAACGAATTTTCCGAACGAATGTTGGACGCAATGAAGAACGTGGTAAAATTGGAGAGGGTTGGAAAACATGCCGTACTTACGCATAGTGATTGCTGGATTAACAACTACCTCTTCGACTACAAGGTTTTCGTTGGTCTACGAAGCTCTGACAGTTAACCGTTTTGTTTTTTTTAGGAATCATCACCAACGGGCATTTGTATCTTGGATTGGCAATTGGCACGTTGCGGATCGCCAGCTTTGGATTTGTCGTATTTTCTGTTTTGCTGCACCAGTCAGGGTTTTCGAAAGGAGCACTATCGTGCGCTCATTGCTGAATACTACGATAGCTTTTCTGAGTTTTTAGCTCAGTTCGGGATAGTGTCAACGGAAGTCTTCCCGTTAGGTGCTTTGGAAGATCATCTGAGACGATTTTCTGTGTATGGTTTGTTTATGGCAATTCTCACACTTAATTTAACCCTACTGCAAGGAAAAGAAGTGCCTAGCTTTCAATCGTCAAAAAGTGAAAAGGATATTTTTAAATTGAGAGAGGCCCACGATAGCAGTGATTTTGAGCTGTACCGGTCTAGAATAAGGGGTGTTGTAGTCGATTTTGTAAATTTAGGATTTGAGATGTAATTAAAGAAAATACAGATGTTATTTACTTAGTTTCCAAACGTCTATCTTAATTTGTTGTCTCCATGGTCTGGACCAAAAAGGTTCAATCTCCACCAAAAATACAAGCATAAGAGCGTTTTGATCTTAAAACACTTTGGTTCACAGACTGCTTGCCTCAACTACAAACAGTGACGGATTTACTGGTATTCTACACTGATTAAATAAAGAAACATCAATCGCCTGTTTTGCCTTTTACAAATTTTGATTCTCACCATGGGGTCAAAAGGCACTACAGTATTGTTGTAAGGCCGATTCTGGATCCAAAAGTCACTAGATTTAGTAACTGTTCTAGTAAATTTTCTTAGGTTGGTAGTACTGGTCACTAGAAAAGTCACTAGATTGGCCACGCCCCTGTTTACCTGTTTTTACCGGTTCAATACCTGTTTTTATCTGTTTTTACCTGCTCAATACCTGTTGCAAACCAGGGACGTGGCCAATTTAGTGACCAGTAATACTAACCTAAGAAAAGTTACTAGAAAAGTCACTAAATCTAGTGACGTTTGGATCCAGAATCGGCCTTACATCACTACTCACTACTTCGAGGGGGGATGACGATGGTGGTTTTCAATCATGGAAAGGGCCACTCAACCAAACATACAAGCGAATAAAATAGGTTTTAAATTGAAAACACTCACACAATCCTTAAAATACCCGCTGGAAGAATGAAGAACACCTAAAGAAGTTTGATTGTGTTTAAATACCTACCGCATCTAAATGTAGGTGGGTATCAAAATTGATTAGGAGGAAATTAAACAGAACATTTAAAAAAATTGTGTTAGAAACAAAGGTTGCTAGAAGAAGAAATGCGATACAGAAGAAAATTTGCAGATCAGAAATATTCACGAAGAATTCGTTAATAATAGAGAAGACAAGGTGATCTTTCATCTTTGACATTCTTCATCAGAAAAATCTACACAACATAAGAATACTCATTTTTCCTCGTTTCTTCGTAAGAGCACGATGGAAGATAGAAGAAAACATTTCCACATGATTACCGCTATGAATCAGGTTCTTCAAGTTCAATTTTCATGTTGGTATCTCGTGCAGATCTTCATCACAATTAGGAAGGTTTTCATGAACCAGGAAGAAATGGTCAAGCAATTGTTTGATGTTCATTGATGGGCAGCACAAAAACTAAAATGAGCGTTACTTTGGTATAAATTATAAACGAAAAAGAAGAATATGAACAAAATGTTCACATTTTTGATGCGTAACGGTTCCCAAACTCAACTTTGGTACTGTTCAGCTACCAATGACCTTTTGTATCAAATAAATAGAACAAATGATCATCTCATCAATTTTCATCAAGCAAACACATCATCGATGGCCATTCGAAAACAACAAAAATCTCGATCTCTTTGTATCATACCAATTGTCACTGCCACTGGTACGAAGAAACGGAAGAACTAACACAAAAAATCGGCACAGTTATATAAGTTTCCACCAAACGACTCATCACTTCTGATGTGAAAAATCCCAAACTGAAAGAAGAAAGTTAGATCAGATATGTTCAGTTCAAGAAGAAAGAACAAACTTGTCTCACAATATGTTATAAGATGGCGTTTCCTACTCCAAAAAAAAGGTGGCATGAAGAAAGAAGTTTGGAGAAAATCTGTTCAGCTCACGAAGAAGAAAGGTTCCCGTTTCACAGTATATGATAGGATCGCGGCTGTTACTCCAAAAAAGGAGGCGTGAAAAAGGAAGGTTGAAGAAGACCTGTTCAGCTGAAGAAGACAGAAAGAATAAGATGTGAGTTGGAAAAGATCTGTTCAGCTGATGAACAAGGAAGGAATCTGTCTCACTATATGTGATAGGATCGCGCTTGCTACTTCAAAAAAGGGGGTGTGAGGAAAGAAGGTTTTGGAAGATCTTTTCCGCTCAAAAAGGAAGAAGAAACTTGTTTCACAATATGAGATAGGATCGCATTTGGTTCCCAAAAAGATAGTGGCATAATGGAATGTTGGAGAAGATCTGTTCAGCTGGAGAAGAAAGAAGAATCATGTCTCACAATATGTGATATGATAGCGGTTGTTGCTACAAAAAAAGAGTGTGTGAAGAAGGAAGGTTGGCGGGGGAGATCTGTTCAGCTCAAGACGAAAGAAGACATGCATACTAAGTGAAAGGATCGTATGTTACTCCAAAAGGAGTGGGAGGGGTATGAAGAAGGAAGATTGAAAATCTGTTCAGCTAGATAAGAGAAAAGGACCTGTCTTAATATATGATAGGATCGCGACTGCTATTTCAAAAAAGAAGATATGAAAACGGAAGGTTGGGGAAAATCTGTTTCGCTCAAGAAGAAAGAAGAAATTTATATCACTTATATCGTGTTTACTGCTCAAAATAATAGTGGGGGGGGGGGGGGGGGGTCGAGAAAAACTGAATGGAAAAGATAGCAGGCTTTCACGTCCGCTACTCAAAAAAATTGTGGTATGAAAGAAAAGGTGGAAGACGATCTGTTCAGTTTAAAAAGTAAGAAGTATCGTGTCGCAAAATAACGGCTGTTACTCCAAAAAAAAGTGGGTATGAAAAAGTAAGGTTGGAGAAGCTCTGTTCAGCTTAACTAATAACTCGTGCGATAAGATTGCAGCTGTTTCTACAAAAGAAGAAGGTGTGAAGAAGGAGAGTTGGAAAATGTCTGTTCAGCTGAAGAACGAAGCACGAATCTGTCTCACTATATAGGTTAGAATCGCGTCTGTTAATTCAAAAAAAGGGCGTATGAGGAAGGAAGATTATGGTAGATCTTTTCCGCTCATGAAGAAAGAAGAAACTTGTTTCACAATATGTGATAAGAACGCGGCTGTTACTTCAAAAAAAAAGATGTGAATAAGGAAGATTGGGAGAGATTTGTTCAGCTCAAGAAGAAATTTGTCCCCAATATGTAATAAAATCGCGTCTGTTACTTCGGGATAAATTTTATGGAAGATAGAAGGATTTCTTTATTCATTAAAATCATTGCCATTTTCATAAATTGTCTCTCGCACAACTTTTCATTTTATTAACTCTCAAATAGTCGTATGACCTTCCACCAAACGACTGAAAACTTGCCAAATTGTGAAAAATTTCGTACTGAAAGAAAAAAGTTCAGTTCAAGCAGAAAGAAGAAACTTGTCTCACAATATGTGATAAGATGGCGTTTGCTACTTCAAAAACAATGGTTGTGTGAAGATAGAAGGTTGGAGAAGGTCTGTTCAGTTTACGAGGAAAAAAGGATCCTGTTTCACAGTATGTGATAGGATCGCGGCCATTACTCCAAAAAAGGGGTATGAAGGAGAAAAGTTGGGGAAAACCTCAAAAACAAAGGAAAAGCGTGTCTCACAATTAAAACAGGATCACGTCTGCTACTCAAAAAAATGATGATATGAAAGAAAAGGTGGGAGAAGATCTGTTCAGTTTAAAAAGTAAGAAGTATTGTGTCGCACAATATGTTGTAAAATAACGGCTGTTACTGCAAGAAAAAGCGGGTATGAAAATGGATGGTTGGAAAAGCTCCGTTCAGCTTAACTCGTAACTCGTGTGGTAAGACTGCAGCTGAAGAACGAAGAAGAAACCTGTCTCACTATATGGGTTAGAATCGCGTCTGTTACTCCAAATAAAGAAGGAAAGTTGGGAAAGATTTGTTCCGCTCCAGAAGAACCTTGTCCCCAATATGTAATAAAATCGCGTCTGTTACTGTGGGGGGTGTGGTAGCTTTGGGGATAAACTTTATTGAAGATAGAAGAATTTCTTTAAGTACCTATTCATTAAAATCAATGCCATTTTCATAAATTGTCTCTCACACAACTTTTCATTTTACTCCGTACTCAAAGAAAAAAAGTTCAGTTCAAGAAGAAAGAAGAAACTTTTGTCGCAGTATGCGATAAGATGGCGCTTGCTACTACAAAAAAAAGTGATGGTATCAGAAAGGTTTAACAAGATCCGTTCAGGTGAAGAAGAAAAAAAGAATCTTGGATTGAGAGATAAGCACATCTTCCTTAGTATGTAAGTGGCGTCTCAACTCTTTAAGACAAATGAAGGAACAGGTTTACTCCAAAGGAAGAATGATTCAAGCCACCCAAGCACAAGGGAGAGACTTCCATGGTACCATAGCAGTCTGGCGCGTTTTGCGCGGAGTTATAAAAGAAGACTTGTTGGTCATTGTAAACTAAACAAGGTACGGGCTTGGTCGATTCGCCATCTTGCAGTTGCCAAATTTCTTAACATTGGTGCACTGTTCTAGACTAAAAATGAAGATCATCTTCTACCAAACGGTTAGAGTTAACGTGACATACAAGGGCGCCGCCATGGGGGCGCTCTGGGAAAAAGAAAAAAGGTAAAAATTATTAAAAATAAAAATAATTTTTTTACGAAATCTTGAAAAAACGCCAGATCCACGAACCCCCCGTACTACTTGCCCCCCTGGGAAAATTTTCTGGCGGCGCCCTTGGTGACATAGAATCGAGTTCCTTAAAGTTTACCCTTCATCCCACTCCAACACCACAAACGCCCTCTTTGCTGATGACACTAATAGAAAACTAACACGTACCAAAAAGTGTACCTTCGTACGCTCTTTCTGGCACCGTACGTGCTTCCATAAGAATTTCAGACAATACAATTTACAATTATCGATTATACACAGTGTTCATTATTTTTGAACAATTAACACATACAGATTAAACCCGAATAGAAATTATCATTTGTTAGTTTGGCAAAACTGTATCACAAATCTTGCTAATGACGCATGCCGATGGGTAGGTTTCGTGTATGCATTTGTGAATTCGAACCCTCTTCAGCTTCCAACCCTTCAATTAAGAATTTTGATTTTTTTGAAAGGTACGAGGTTTGTTTTAAATGGTGTTCATTTGATAAAACGTTAGCAAATATAAGTTGGTGTTAAAAATTTAATAATAGTGAACCCCCTCCCCCCAACGAACCATTTTAAAAATAAAAACTGAACATTTGGATGTCAACTTTGCATCTTAATTTCCCAATTTTTTTAGTTAAAAAACTCATGTTGTGGTTTCCAAAAAAAAGGTCAAAGATGTTTGTTCCCCCAAATTTATAGAATAAATAATAAAGTAGTACACTTTTATTTAATTTATTACAAAAATTGTAAATTTGTAACCTAATGGACGGACAGGAAAATGACCGGTTGTCCTTGCACCTGGAACAAAATTTAACACTATACGAATGTGCACAAAAATAAAAATAATGGAAGTTACCTATACGTACATTGGTTGCTCCAAGCGACGTCACAAAATTACCTTTCAATATTTGCAAAGTGGGCGATTTTTCGATGACGAATTAACTAAAGCCATGTTGCCCTTCATAAGGCAGCTAGCATTGAAAAATTAAGCTAAATGCTACCCGATGATGAGCTGCATTGCAAATAGTTTACAAAAATCTTCATAATTTTTCACCACGATCACAAAAATTTTTTTTCCAATCGCGAACGTAACGCTAAATGAACAATAATGGCCAATTATTTAGACTTTTATAGATTTCCTGTTGGGTGGGGTTAGTTTCCTGTAAATGTGGACAATGTAGATAACAATTAAAACAACTGCTAAACCACAGCTCTTTATCACAAATCGGTTGCTGACCATTAAAACGTGATAAATTCAAGTTTTACCCAAATTCTTACATAATTAGCGTATAATAAAAACTAATTAACGCTAATCAGAGTTTCGATTTTTATAATTGGATGAAATTAGAGGAAAAATGTACCTATTATTGGAAAAACGTCGACCCTTAATTAAAGTTCGAAATTGATAAAAGGTCTTATCGGGCAGAAAGCCGCAATTGTTTCATTATAGGTAACCGAGTATTGGATAAAATTATTTTTCTTTTGTTTCTATGGAATATGGAATATTTACAAACGTGCCCCCCCCCCGCCTGTTTTTTTTCCGAGAAATATTTCGAAATTATACCTTACTAATGTGCAATCGAAAACGGAAACGCAGAGATATTACAAATAACTCGATTCTCAAGCAAAATTGGGCAAAAAACGTGAGATATTGCAAACTGCACATTAAATTGCCATAAATTTGCATACGAGAACGCAGAAATCTCACCAGATTTCGAATTTTGTCAATCAGGCCCTTTTGGACGGACTTGAGCCTTTACATTTTTAATTACCACGTTGTAAGGCTTGCAGCGCTTTATTTAATTTACTATCTACGTATTTTTCAATAGATTTCCAAAAATTGAGGAGTTAATAAACTAAAAAAACTAATGCAAAATATTATAGATAAACGAAAAGTTTACTGAAAGAAGAATTACTAACGATAGATAGCCTGAAAGGCCTGGAAGGGTAGGAAATCAAAATATAGATATTTAGTCCAAGAACTAGCTGGAAAAAAGCTGGCCAATCGAGTAACAGCATGAAATGATTTTTAAAAGCTACCTAGTACTTATACAGACCATCCATAAGATCTTTTTATGCCTGGGCGGAACTTTTGCAGAAATTCGGCATGTCCTCTCTCCTGAATATTTTTTGGATACGAACTGTACCCATCGAGTAACAGCTTCAAATTACTCTTAAAATATAACTTTTATATATGTAGTTAAAAAAGAAAAAAAATGTCTGCCTTGTTTACCTAGGCAGAAAACTTTTTTTAATTTTTTTGGCATCGAGTAACAGCTTCAAACTATAACCAAATTAAAGTTTGAACATAATTCTATAAGAAAAAACATTTCTGCCTCGTTAAATCTTGTGCTAATGCCTTGGCAGAAAACATTCTCTTTCTCAAAGTCTTATGATACCACTAACTAATACAACTATCATAGCAGTACTTAGGTATAAACAAGGAATCGTCCAATGAACAATTATAATGATTTCGACAAAATAATTTTATAATATAAAATATTTAGTAATAGTATACAGGGTGTTTTTTTGGGAGATTTAGTTAGACATTTCTGGGAAAGTTTTATAGATAGGTTTTTGAAAATTTGAACTCAGGGGTTACTCTGAAAACCGAATCGATGTAAAATATTTTCAAAATGGCAGCGCTTCCGGAAATACCGTAAGTAGCTGGAAACTTCGTTATTTTAAATGGGAACTATTGCATTTTTGGATTCTACGTGAAATTTCAGTTCTTTTAATACCCACATGTCAATATCTACAAGTTATGGTTTTTAAGTTATTTTCACTTATTTTTAAAAAAATGGCAGATGCAGACGGTAATTTAGCAATTCATTACTTGAAAACCGTTGTAGCTATTGGCAACCAAGTTTTCTCCAGCGCATAGAAGAGGAATAAGGCTTTCTTTTGGTGCACTTAAAGAAAGTTAAGTTGCGTACGACCTCGCAACTATGGGGCTCCAAATTTAGGAAAGTTCAAAGACTAAAAACTCAGATTTTTTTAATGAAATGATCATTTTCTTACTATTCAATTTGATAGAGAATCAAAATCGGCATATTTTGTTATTACAATGTTCCTATCCCTATCTTTAATAGTTTCTGACTGATTCCCATTTCATCGCTTGATACCATTTTTTTGGATTTTTTTTAGTAGTCGACCATGGCAATCGAATTTTTAACTATATAAAAGCTATATTTTAAGAGTAATTTGAAGCTGTTACTCGATGGGTACAGTTCGTATCCAAAAAATATTCAGGAGACAGGACATGGCGAATTTCTGCACAAGTTCCGCCCAGGCAGCAAAGGATCTTATGGATAGTCTGTATAAGTACTAGCTTTTAAAAATCAATTCATGGTGTTACTCGATAGGGCAGCTTCTTTGCAGCCAGTTCTCGCTCTAATTGAAGAATGCAGACCGGGGGGGGGGGGGGGGGGTGAAAAACAATAGAACTATGTATTGATAGTGAATTAATGATAAATCAACATCAAATGTAAACATAGGCAGAGGTGTGCATAACTCCACGGGAGTGGAGACCATGAGAAATGAAAGATCAGAAGAGGAACACAAATAAGAAGATATGATTCAAACGTAAGTAATTATTTTTGGGGCGAAAAAATTTTTCAAAACTTAAATATACCTATAATATACGTTGGAGCAGAAAATTAATTATTATTTAATTCCCTGGGAGCATTCACAGACTAAGAAAGGGTGTTTGACACTGGGCAAACTGGTCTGTCACCACTTCAGATGGAAGATAAAGCGTAAATAACCTCCTTTCATTATACGCTGGGCTATGCGGATGATTTACCCATCCTAATAACCGGTGAGTTCGAGGCTACTCTGCGCAGTCTCGTGCCATCTGCTATCAGAGCAACCGAAGAATCATATAAGAACCATGACTCCTTGTCGATTATCTGGGAAAAAGCAGAGACAACTGCTTACAGGAGGTATTTTTAGAGTGAAGTACCTAGCCGTTACACGCTTGACAACAGCTCAAGGATCTTCTGCCAATAACGCTGCGTGATTGAAAGACCTTGGAGCCCAACTCAAGAACTCCTCTGTGACCATGTACTGAGGGGTGCAAATTGGACACGTTCTTATGGAAACACCCTTCATTTTAAGAGATAGAAAAAATGGAGGTAGGTGTCTGAAGCTCTGAAATGGTGCACTTTTGCATAGAGGTAAATTGGGTTATATCGGTCTAATATTACCCCATAAGTCTACCCTAAAGCGTTGTAAGGTGTTTTTGGAGACACCCTGTATATCTATAAATCTAATAAAATGCAATACTTAACGTAAATATAACAAGTGATACAGAAAATTGAGGAAATTTTACGCTGTTTTCAAAAACCCCAAAATATACAGGGTGGTCGGTATGAAAAAATGTAGTTTAGGGTCGTATAGAAAAATCAAACACCCGCTGTATAAAAACTGTCTATCGTGATGGATTCTACGTAAATAAGTGCTCTAAGATAGATTTTTCCAAAATCAGTCAAGAAAGTAGGTATCGAATAAATTCGAGAAACGCCCCCTAGCGGCCAAAGCATTAGAGATAGCTGAATTCTGATTGCGCCAGTGATTTTCTCATTAAAATTGAACTCCAGACACCTAGGTCAATTTTTTTCTATCTCTTAAAATAAATGGTGTTTCCATAAGAAAGTGTCCAATTTGGACCACCCGATACACTGCTGTGATGAGACCTACATTTTGCTACAGCCGCCATAGAGACCCTTCCGGTCTGCCTCCACTGGGTCTCTACGTACAAGAGCAGACTAAGTTTAAAAACGTAGTTTAGGCCCAAAAAAATTATGATCTCTGCTTTTGAAACCGTAAAGAAATTCTCTATGTTGAATTTTTAGTCGCAGGGAGAAACAATAAGTCCGCGCGTACTGTGAAACCCCCAAAAAACTACGAATGGCGATACAGAACAAAAGGAGAATGTTAACGAAGGGAGTGTGTTGTTGCACGTACTCACACAACTTTTGGACTTGGAGTGGACAAAGAATTTTGAGCGTCGATGGGATGAAGAGTTCCGTTACGTTTGATGTTACTATACAATGTCTTCAAAGTGAAGTCGCCACTATTGCCAACTTTATTACGAAGTTCGTTAAAAGTGGTCACCTGGTCACGATTGTAATGGTCGAATCAAAAAAACAATTGCACATCAGGTTCCAATGGAGCGCCCTGTATATTTTTACATATTTGTGTGATTATAGAGCCTTAATTAGCCTTTAAATGAACTAGGTTCCATTTAGTTTTATTGTTTCTGTCAGAAGCTCCGCTAGCTGTGTCTTAAGCCAGCGGAACTTTTGCAACAGTAAAAAAAATGGAAGAGCCTTAAATGCAGGAATATGGTACTTAATTAGGTTTTAATTTTCCATATTGACCCATATTTTTGTGACCACTTGGCACCGCCTGGTTAATGGAAGTACACTGAGGAAGTGTTACATATTATGTTCAGGGAGGGTGTCAGCTTAGCGGACGTTGCTTTCCCCATCCTCGTGGGACAGAAATGGGCCAAGCTGATATACAACAAAAATGAAATGGACCAACCTTGAGGAGACTAAAGAAGTATCCGGGTCAACGCGCCGGAAACTGAAAAAGATGAAGTGGGATAGCATCGGCTGCTAAATTGAAGCAACCTCCTCCACGTCCACTAATACTGGGAGGCAAAAGGGACACCGGTTTGACAGAAGCTCTGCTACTACAAAAGGTTGAAACTGGGGCCGAAAAGTGAGGTCGTCGCCATATGCTTCTGAACGGGTTTTATCTAGAAAGACTTGGAGAAGACTCTGTCCGAAGAGAAAATGAAGAAACTGAATCCTTGAATGCTAGACGAGTCGTCATTTACCTACCGAAACCCATAAGATGCCTGGATTCCCCAGATCCAAAAGAAAATAGTCCGAAAGGGATCGAAATCCAAAATGGCAAATGGTAGACAAGAAGGGGTGGGGGAGGGGTAAAAACGCACACTTATTGTTCTCGCGAACCAAGCTTCCTGAAACGATATGGAGGCTATAGCTGCGGCTGTAGGGGTCATCGAGAGGCGTTCAATCTCCGAGATGAAAATGGGGGGAAAGGAGGCGACGAAAATGAAGTGTAAAGAGGTAGGAGTCCAATATGGTCCAAAAGCTTCAAGTAGGATGCCCTAGTAGCCTTTTAATAAGGTAAAAAGTACGTACCGAACCACCCTCATCGATAACAATAAGGCCATTAGTAAGGCGAAACGCGACCGTTATGAGACTCTAAAAAGCCTTACAGGCTGTGAAAGAGATCATACGGAGCTTTTGCTTCAGTCACACTTCCCAGGGTCAACTGACGAAAGCGAACCAACAACTGTGGAACCTCTTCTAAACGGAAGGAGAGGAGATTGAGTTATAACCCGTCAAGTAATTAACCTAACTGAAACTAGGTGGACAGTAAAGAATTTTCCATAAATTGCTCTGAAATACCTATAGCGTGGAGGGACCTAAAAGTCGTTTTCATGACGAAACCTGGGTGAAAGCCAAGTGGTGTAGACACATCAGTCTAACGTCATTTCTCCTCGTCAAGAGAGAGACGAAATCTCCGTCAACGGGGTTCCAAAAGACTTTGTCCCGCTAACGGGAATAATGCGCGTAATGTAGAACCTAAAGGAAGACGGCTCTGGAGTTACGGGAGTAGTGGACGGGGCTGCAGACAAACGAAAAAGCACTTATGGGACCATAACCGATCCGTAGGACTACATATTACACATCCAAAAAGGTACTGCTGGCATCAGTCGAAAATCCCAGAACGGTTCCAGTCGATGATCTTCCTGGAGAACCCAAACAGTGATTAAGCAGGACGACCATAAAACTTGCGACGGAATGGTTATAGACCAGTACCGTCCGAATAAACAACATGGACTGTCCAATAGGTTGTTGTGCATGGAAAGGCGAAGCACCATACCGTACACGATAGACCAATAGATAAAAAGATAATAAACAGAGAAGTGACTTTGCTATCAAAACGTAGGTACCACCAACTTGATTTAATTAAGGAACTCTAAGGACTAAGGACTCCTCATGATGGTACCTCTTGGCTAACAATAACAAAAGACAGAGGAGGAGGAGGTGTCTCGTGCAATTTTAGTGAAAAAATGCATTTAAGGAATTTATGCTAAAATGGGACAGAAGGAAAAATACGAAAATCCACCCCTTCCTCTTCCATTAACATTACAAAAAGATAAATCGTTTCATATGTTTATAATATTATAACAAAAACCGTGACTAATTTCGATTGTTATAAATAAGGCAAAGGTTTAAACTTTTGCTCTAATCTAAATATACATGCTGTGGTAAGGAATTTCCTGTTTTATCAATATAGCCAGACTTCCGCTTTACCATTTATTACTTTGCATGAAAATATTGAAATTTATTTAACTTCCGGAAATTTGATTGATTATATTTTAACTATTTTTACCTAAGTAGGTACCTTTAGGTATATTTTAAAAAAAAGGGGTACCGTTTGGTCGTTCACTAATTTAATTATAAAAATATGCCCTACTTACCGAAATTTTTGAGAAAACGAGACACTAAACCACCCCAAAAACACGACGAGAAAATTCTATTTAAATATGAAATGAATGACTTCTAATGTAATGTGAGAGGATGTAATGTGCACGTTGAGAGTATTGCAAATGGAATATTTTTAATACAGATAGGAAAAGGAGGAATTCTGTAAGTTTAATGGGGAGTGATAGAGATACAGGCGGTTGGTGTATGGAAATATTTATAATCTAACAACAAAAAATGATAATACGAACATATGCCGTATAATAAAAAATCTTCACACATGTGGTTGACGTTTGATTTAACTCTGCTTTATTTTTCATTCTTTGGGTTAATTACAATACCAACAGTTTTCTCTTCGTATCTACGCTTAAAATAGACATTTTTCTTAATATAGATGTCACTTTTCTTCTCATTACTTTTACAGCCTAAATTTCAAAGTCCTCTTTCGCTGTAGGACCATGAGAAAATTACCTGCATAGGTAAGTAAGAAATTGTCAACGATGGAAGAGTGGGATGGCAGACATGTTGCATGATGGATCTTAACATTCAGTTGATGACAAGCAAACAGCTACAGACTAACAAACTACCTCTTGGAAGCCCCAGTAAAGTGTAGTTATTGCCCCCTAATCCACGACACTCTAAGCTATAACGCAATCTTCAAAAAGATGAGTGCAAAGCACCTCGACCACCAGTAAGATAAAGACAACTTCCAGGGTAGGACCGAAACGTTTCGTCCACTTTCGTAAGGGGATCCATCAGGACAAAGAACGAAACGTTGACTTTTCCTGAACATTGACACGGTTCTACCCCGCAAGTCGTCTTTATCGTACTGACTCTGGCCGTAGACTAAACTCCGTCACAAAATTTCCGAGTTGTTGTGCACCTTTCTTCAGTGTGCTAGCTTAACCCTTGCCCGAGAACGCATTCAACAAACCAAGAGGGAACTCGATTCTTTGTCCAAAGAACTTCTATTTCTTCACCTCAAACTCTCAAACACCCTCTCTGCAGACCATTGATCTAATTTCGATAGAATCTTTTAACTAATCGCAGGTAACTTTGGAATTAACCACCTAAGCCCACCTCAAGTCTTCAGTCCAAGAACCTTCAATCTTCTTTCAGCCCAAAGTCTGGTATAGTTACGTCGATGATACTTTTGTACCAAGTTTATCATGCAAGTTGAGGCTAAGGGATCATTCGCTTTTCTCGATGTTTTAGTCATTCGTCACCCTAATGGAAGTATTGGTCACTCAGTTTATAGTAAAGCCACTCACATCGATAGGTACCTACTTACATGCCATCTCGCACCATCATCCTGCCCAAAAACAGTCGACCATCGAGCTCCAATAAGGTTAACCTTCGGAACGAATTACACCACGTCTCCAACACAGTAGTCAACAATGGTTTTAACAGGGGCGAAAACAGCAAGGTTATAAATCGTCATCTAATCCCAAAACCTCTCTACACCGAGGAGAAGGTCGCCAGGAGTATTGCTTTCTTGCCCTACGTCCATACTAAATAGATCGCATTGGAAAGATTCTTCGAAAACACGAAATCAAGGTCGTTTACAATTTATCTAATAAGATCTTATCCAACCCTAAAGATAAATTGGAACCCATATCTAGCAAAGGCGTATACCGCATTCCTTGTTCTTGTGGTTTAGTCTACATCGGCGAAACTATAGCTCCAAGTCCTCTGTTGCTGAGCATTATCTTCAAAACGGCCGCAATATCCTATTTCACGAAGCCAAGTCTCTATCCCACTGCCCCTTCTTCTAACAAAAGAAAATCCGTGAGGGTATTGAGGTCTTCAAACACCCTAACAATTTCAACCGTGCCTTTCTCCACTTTAGAAATCTGTTATCCCATTGGCTGATGTGCCACTTTCTCCCGATCGAATAGGAAAATTCCTATTAAGAACAGACCATGCTGCTTTGAAATGGTTACTGAACTTGAGTCCAGAAGGTCAAATTGCAAGATGGATTGAGAGACTGCAAGAGTACGACTTCAGAACTGAGCACCGATTAGGAACCTGTCATCGAAATGTCCCGAAAACCTTGCGGGTTAGATTGCAATCATTATAATCGATCAGAAAAAAAGATGGCGTCAATATGTGCTACTACTTTGGTGGATGACTTTTGGCAACCCGCCGTCGTTGCTGAGGAACAAGAGGCAGATCCTGACTTACAACCGATTGTGGAATGGAAGAAGAATGGAGACAAATTAAATTGACAAGAAGTGGCGGACCCATTGTTAAGGCGTATTTGGCGGAATGGGAGTCTTTGATGATGGGAGATGGTCTCGTTAAACGTGTCCTGGAGAGTGACGATGGGCAAGAGTAAAAAAAGCAATTGCCGGTTCCGAGAGCAGGGTCTTGGAAGTATTGAAGTAACTTCACGAGGAAGTTGGTGGAGGTCACTTTGGAACGAAGAAGACGTTGGAAAAGTTGCGCCAAAGGTTTATTGGGTGGGTTGCAAGAACGATGTAGATGAGTGGTGCAAGAAGTGCACCGTCTGCGCCACCAGCAAGGGATGCGTCGATGGAACACTAAGTGGCAGTCGTTGTGAGCGGGATGGGCTAGGGTGCAAACACTAGCTATATCGGCTTTGCAACGTTGAAATGCCTGGGTGCGTTCCTCTGTACATTCAATTGGTTGTTTGTCCTTCTTCCTGCATGGGCCTTTGAGTAGTTCTGTCAGTGGATGCTGGGTTGTGGCTGCGTTTTTGATAAAACGTCGATAATAGTTAAACAACATACCTAACGTTCTGCGCAGGTCCTGGATCGTGTTTGGTAACGAGAGAGTCTTGAGCGTCTCGACTCTGGTGGTTGAGGGCTTCACCCCTTCGCTGGAGATGTCCATGGCAAAGAATGTGAGCGATGGTACACCGAACTCGCACTTCGCGACGTTTATGGTGATGCCATGTTGTTGAAAGCACTCAAGAACGGTTTCCAGGTGAACTCTGTGCGTTGTTTCACTAGGTGACGCGACTAGCACGTAGTCCAGGTACGCGAAAGTAAACGGCAAGTCTTTGAGGATTTGATTGATTAGACGTTGAAACGTTTGAGCTGCGTTTCGTGAACCAAGTGTCAGTACGGGGAACTCAAATAGTCCAAAGGGGATTGTTATCGCGGTTTCTTCAATGTCTGTGGGTATTTGGTGAAATTTGCGCACTTAGCTCTAACTTTCAAAAATGGTGCACTTATCCAAAATCTGCGAGACGTTCTGCATGTGGGGGAGTGGATATCGATCCGATATTGTTGAGGCGTTTAGTTGCCTGTAATCTCCGCATGGTCTCCACGAACCATCTTTCTTGGGGACGAGATGTAGTGGGCTTGCCCATGGCGATTGGGACGGTCGGCAAATACCTTGCTCCATCATGACCATCCTGGGAATGACTTCCGTGTTGGTAGGTACGTTGGGTTCTTTTATTTTTTTTAACGGCGAGTGTGTACTCGGCTGTAATTTCGCACTGAAGAGTACCGTGTTGTGTGTTACGAAATCGTGTTCGTAGGCGGGTTACACCTCCGTGGACGGGAATACGGGATCATCTTCTTAGGCGGGTTGCGTTGTTTCTTGGCGGAGTCAAAAATTATGTAGCGTTATCGGGCACCAGGTTGCAGATCCGTATTTCAGGATGGGACGTATGTATTGCTTGAAGATGTTAAGCTTTGTCTGAAGGGGAAGGGCGTCGTGACAAAAGAGGGTTGGGTACAGCATTCCCATTGCTTGTTTGGCTTTGGAGGTGATATTTTGAATGTGTCGAGTGAAGGGGAGGCGGCGGTCTAGGGTTACTCCGAGATACTTGACATGGGGGCTCCAGATGATAGGGTGATTTTTAACTCGAAGATTGGGGAGTTGGTTTGTGATTGAGAATGATGGCTTCCATTTTGGTCTCGTTGATCTCCAGTTTCCAGCGGTCGTACTGGGGAGTTGGCTTTGGAGTCTTCTGACTGTGGTGGCTGGTATTCTTGAGGTGGCGAAGAACATGACGTCGTCTACGTATATGGCGCACCTGACGTCCGGGCGACAGGCGATGTCGTTGATGAAAGCATTGAAAAGGGTGGGCGACAGGCCTCCTTGGAGGACTCCTGATCTTGCAGGTGTGGGTTCTGATAGTTCATTCTCCACTCGGACTTGGAAGGTGCGATTTGTTAGATAATTGTGCAAAAGTTGGATGGTGCCGGGTTCACGTTGTGATTATGGTGTAGTTTCTAGAGAAAGCCCTCGGTCCAGACCTTGTCGAAGGCCTTCTCTGTGTCGAGGAAGGCTGCAGCCGTGTGTTCTCGTCTGTTGTAGCCCTCCGCGATTGTGTCTACCAAACGGATGAGTTGGAGGGTTATGGAGTGGCCTTGTCTAAAGCCAAATTGCTCGGACCTCAGTTGAATTTGAGTGGAGAGTCTGGCCAAGAGCAGTTTCTCGAAGATCTTCGAGAGAGCTGGAAGCAGTGAGATGGGCCGGTAGTTGTTTAGATCTTGACGGAGTTTGCCGAGCTTGGGGAACATAATGACGATGGCCTGCTTCCAGAGAAGGGGATAGTGGCGATGTGTGAGGATCCCGTTGAAGATCCTGGTGATGTATGCGAGGGTTGTTGGATTGATGTTCTGGAGGGCTCCATAGGAAATTCCGTCGATTCCTGGGGCTCTTCTCTTGTTCTATCGGAGAATGACGTCTTTGACTTCATTAGGGCTGATCAATTGAGTCTGCTCATGGTTGATTGGGAGTGAAAGTTTCTTGCAGAGTGTTGGCGAAGAGTTGAGCTCGATCGCATAGATGATACATGAGTCCGGCTTGAGTTCTTAGGGGTTATGTTCCCTGGCTTCTTCTGGTGAGACGTCTGTTGAAGCCATATACGTTGTTGTCAGCCTGAATCACGGTAGTAACGTGCCGTTCCCAGGATTGGCGTTTGTCTCGGAGTGAGTGATCGTTTGATGTTGGGGTCGCGTGTCCGCTGCCATTGTCTCACGAGTCTTTATCGTTTTTCCCGAATAGCTTCTTGTACATGTTGGGGGAGTTGAGGTTTAGCCAGGTTAACTTGAAACTGGCTCGTGCTGGGCTGGAGGGCATCCTTAAGCTTGGTGGTTAGCTCTTCCACGCTTCGCTGAATGTCATCAGGGCTGTTGATGTTGGGATTCCCATTTGGGATCTCGCGGCGAAGTTGCTAGTAGAATTTCTCCCAGTTGGTGCGTTTCCTGACCAGGGGGGAAGCTGCAGTGGCTATGGCCAATGACGTACCTATGCGGTAACTACGCGGGCTAGATCGCTACACGTATGATTCTAAATTTGACATCCAACTATAAATTTTACATACAAAGCAAAATTTATATTCTATCACTTGTAATTATACATATAGTTCCAGTTGCAGCCAATAGGACTTTGCAATTTTGCCATTAGCATTATGTATGTGAATGAGAACAACCTTCAAAAATTGAAAAAAATATATTTTTAAGAAATTGAAAGCAGCAAACCTCTCATAGATAAATCGAATTAACATGAAATGAGTTCCCACTGTAATACAAAAACTGAAAATTTATTATTCTATAGAAATAGGTACATATAAATGACTGAATATGGTATTTTTCCCTCTCAATGTTCTAAATTAGGTAGATGCTTCAATAGGAGAGAAGCTACATTCACTGACACAAAATGGTAGGTAATTGTAAGTACAGTATTGATCTTAGTATTTATGTTTTATTGTAGGTATTTCGTCTCAGTGTTATCGCCCTTTTAGCTCTCTCATGTAGTAAACTGCTAGCTGCAGTCGATACCAATGAGATACTCAACAAAGTGCTCGAGATTGTGAACAATGGATTCAAATTCACAAACGTTCCTGATACTGAAGGTAAGTGTCAAACATGTTTTTTGTTCAAACACTAATTTTTACAACTAAAGAATATGACTTCATCATCATCGGTTCCGGTTCCGCTGGTTCCGTTGTTGCAAATCGTCTATCGGAAATTTCTCACTGGAGAGTACTTCTTCTCGAAGCGGGCCGTCCAGAAACCGCATTTTCAAAAACACCCATGATGACGCCCTTCTTACCTTTTACTGACTTCAATTGGGGATACGTAACAGAACCGACCAAGAAAGCGTGTCTGGGCTTACGAAACAAAAGGTGTCCGTGGCCTAGGGGAAAAGCGTTGGGAGGAACCAGCGCTATCAATGCAATGATATACGCTAGAGGCAACCCCGAAGATTATAACCGTTGGGCAAATTTGGGTAATCCAGGTTGGTCGTACGAAGACGTTTTGCCCTACTTCCTTAAGTCGGAAGACGCCAACCTGACGAATGCCGATCCCAAATATCACAAATCTGGTGGTTATTTACGAGTAAGCAATACGGAAATATCCGATCTTGCGATGGCGTTTATCGATGCGGGAAATGAATTGGGATACAAAAAGATTGATTCCAACACGCTTGAACAAATAGGTATGGCTGAAATATACGCAACAATAAAAGATGGGTATCGGTTCAGTACGGCAAGTGCGTTTTTGGAACCCGTAAAAAGTCGGGATAATTTAATTATAGTCACTGAAGCGCGAGTGGGAAAAATTTTAATCGACCCCGTTACTCTGGAAGCTTACGGTGTGGAGTACATTTTGAACGACAGAAAGTTCACAACTACGGCACGAAAAGAAGTCATACTTTCGGCGGGTGTACTAAACAGTCCACAACTTCTTATGTTGTCAGGCATTGGTCCAGAACGCCATTTGCGTGAACTGGGTATCAAGCCCATACAAAATTTACCCGTTGGTCAAACATTGTACGATCATCTCGTATATGTTGGAATAATCATGACCACTAACACATCTCATGATTTAGACATCGCCAAGTCCTTTCAATCAAATGAAGGCTTACCAAGACTTCCTCTAGTAGACGCAATTGGTTATATCGCGACAAATAAATACGAAGACAAGAACTACCCAGACATAGAAATATACGTTGTGCCCCTCACTTTTGGATCACATCAAGGGGGCGCGCTGAAAAATGTTTTGGGCGTTACAGAAGACCTCTATCAGAAGATGTACTCAGAGCTAAAACATACGAACACCATAGGGATATTTCCCAAGTTGCTTCATCCCAGTTCCGTTGGACAAATGCGACTTAAATCGAGTAACCCCTACGATTATCCGTTGTTCCATCCAAACTACTACAGCGACCCGGGAAATTTAGATAAACGAACCTTAATCGACGGAATACGTTTCGTTGAGAAAATGTCCAAGACCAAAGCCTTCAAAAAATTCAACCTCCAAATATATTCCAAGCCAGTGGTGGGGTGTGAAAAATTTAAATACGATTCTGATGAGTACTGGAGCTGCGCTTTGGAGATACTTTCGACGTCGGGATTACATCAAATGTCAACGTGTAAAATGGGCCCTTCCCATGATCATATGGCTGTCGTGGATAACGAGCTAAAAGTTTACGGTATCAAAAAGCTGAGAATTGCTGATGGAAGTGTGATACCGATACCATTATCTGGACATTTGAATGCTCCCACCATAATGATAGGCGAAAAGGCCGCTGACTTGATTAAGGAAGATTGGAAATGAGATATTTGCGATTAAGAAATTTCAACTTAAAAACTAATTTCCTAATTCTGAGACATGACACATCTCAAAATTGGAATTCACGTTGAATTATTATTATTATATTGTAACTAAATTTAAGTTAAGTTTAAGTATTCATTTCTTGGACTGTCTACAATTTTCAGTCCCATCCAAAAACAATATTTAGAGTGAAAGAAATTATGAATTTCATAATCCTAAAATTCTAAATGATTTTCATGATAAAAAGTCATTTTAAATAGATTTTTTATTCAAAATTATTCAAAATAAAAAATATTATCTGGATGAGTTACATCACGGACGTGTTTTTTTTCAATCGATCGACTTTCAATAGGTGTTTTCTTTTTGCATTTTGTGGTAGCTTTAAGTCAGCTCTGTCAATACACACCATTCGTTTTATAAAAGTAATTTGACTCAGTTCTCAATAACCCTATTCGTTTTAAAAGCTTTATTTTAAGTTTTATATTAACCTGAGGCAGAAATGTCTTATGACGCAAGGCACTTTAATCACGTGATAATTGTGCATGTGCCCAACCCTGTGGCGATGCAAAAAGAAAACACCTATTAACTCCTTCGTGGCTTAAACAAAAATTAAGGGTGTTTTAACATAGAATATTCCAAAATATTATACCAACTAACGAATTTATTCATATCAACCCTTATTAAAGTCAATAAAATGTTGTTACATACTAACTTTTTGTAATAAAGTCAAAGGTACACATCTAGAGTTATACCGGGTGAGTCATTTAACCTGAAATAGGTGTTTTCTTTTTGCACCGCCACAGGGTTAGGTAAAGTCACAATTATCACGTGATTGAAGTGCCTTGCGTCATAAGACATTTCGGCCTCAGGTTAATATAAAACTTAAATAAAGCTTACTTAATAAGAAAAGCAATTTCTTTGGGCGAATTTCGAGAGTTGGATTTTCAACGAGAAAAAATACCAAGTGGTTAGCCTTGCTTTTTTGGCGAAAAAATGAAGAAATTTTTTGTTGGATAAAAGTTTAGAATATGTTAGTTTACTTCATAAAAAATAGTTTAAAGTAGAAAAAGTGAACGAGGTCCATCTGTAAGTGTCCCATTTGTACGATAATGGAGGAAAGGGGTCCGCGAAGAGGGCCTCCATATTAATTTTTAAAGAGCGATATCTCCGAAACGGTGCGACTTTGAATGGAACTGTTTGTAATTATTTAATTGTCGTCTAATGATTAATAAGGAAAGTAATTTGTTTGGGCGAATTTCGAGAGTTGGATTTTCATCGAGAAAAAATACCAAGTGGTTAACCTTGCTTGTTTGGCGAAAAAATGAAGAAATTTTTTGTTGGGAAAAAGTTTAGAATATGTTAGTTTACTTCATAAAAAATAGTTTAAAGTAGAATAAGTGTACGAGGTCCACCTGTAAGTGTCCCATTTGTACGATAATAGAAGAAAGGGGTCTGCGAAGAGGGCCTCCATAATATTAATCTTTAAAGAGCGATATCTCCGAAACGGTGGAAAAAAGTTTAGAATATTATGTTAGTTTACTTCATAAAAGATAGTTTAAAGTAGAAAAAGTGTACAAGGTCCACCTGTAAGTGTCCCATTTGTACGATAATGGAGGAAAGGGGTCCGCGAAGAGGGCCTCCATATTAATCTAGAGCGATATCTCCGAAACGGTGCGACTTTGAATTGAACTGTTTGTAATTATTTAATTGTCGTCTAATGATTAATAAGGAAAGTAATTTGTTTGGGCGAATTTCGAGGGTTGGATTTTCATCGAGAAAAAATACCAAGTGGTTAACCTGGCTTGTTTGGCGAAAAAATGAAGAAATTTTTTGTTGGAAAAAAGTTTAGAATATGTTAGTTTACTTCATAAAAAATAGTTTAAAGTAGAAAAAGTGTACGAGGTCCACCTGTAAGTGTCCCATTTGTACGATAATGGAGGAAAGGAGTCCGCGAAGAGGGCCTCCATATTAATCTTTAAAGAGCGATATCTCCGAAACGGTGCGACTTTGAATGGAACTGTTTGTAGGTAATTTTAATTGTCGTCTAATGATTAATAAGGAAAGTAATTTGTTTGGGCGAATTTCGAGAGTTGGATTTTCATCGAGAAAAAATACCAAGTGGTTAACCTTGCTTGTTTGGCGAAAAAATGAAGAAATTTTTTGTAGGAAAAAAGTTTAGAATATGTTAGTTTACTTCATAAAAAATAGTTTAAAGTAGAAAACGTGTACGAGGTCCACCTGTAAGTGTCCCATTTGTACGATAATGGAGGAAAGGGCTCTGCGGAGATGACCTCCATATTAATCATTAAAGAGCGATAGGTATCTCCGAAACGGTGCGACTGTGAATGGAACTGTTTGTAATTATTTAATTGTCGTCTAATGATTAAGTCATCTACACAACGTGAAAACAGAAAACACCTTTTTGTAATATCCCGAAAAATACGCATCGTATAGAAAAATTTGCCGAATCGAAACTTTAATGTCTCCCAGGTGGACATACGTTAGTACTAAATTGCGCCTACCCCCACAACCCCCCTTGGGCGGTAAATTAAGGAAATTATTACGGAAAAACCGCGTAAATTTTCGATGCGCTTGAAAACTTCCCTAAGAATTTCCTGAATTGTCCGGGTATCCCGGCGATTTTGGTATCAAAAGAAAGCCCCGGGTGTCCTTTTTCGCTTTTTTGCAAAAACAAGTGGAAGTCGTCGCTTTAGATTTCAAGAAAAACGGTAAAATAATAAGTTCTACGTCGTGCAAAATCGGAAGGCTCTTGTTGCAAAAGAACGGTACTTTCAGCGGCGAACGCTCCCGTCCCCGAAAAAAAAACCGTCGAAAAATACTAACGTACGGGACAAATTATATCCATAATAATGCTCAATAATAATAATTAAGTAATCGATCTTTTTCTAGATGGCGGTAATATGTGACACTACGCAGAGTCAGTAGATTAACAGAGTACCGCAACCTCCGCCGTGTTTAGTCCTTTCCGCGCTTCACTCCATACACGTCTACACAAACCACACATTACACGTCTATCTTATGTATATGGACTAAACATGGCCGCCAGGGCGGCATTTGTCGCGTCAAACGCTTGCGGTACTCTGTTAATCTACTGACTCTGACACTACGTACAGTGACTGTAGTACAAACAGTGGCGACAAGCGTGGTATCGATTTTTATTGGCCGAGGTATACTTTGCCTCTTAATGGCGGCCGGACTAATCGCGTGGTAGTTTACCTGTGATCGGCGTGTAACTTTTATTTGGATTTAGCAAGTTGCTAAGATATGTACCACCGTTGAGTTCATATAAATCCGCCCAAAATTTTGTCTCCCAATGACGGATGGGCGGAGCTAATAGCTGCTTGTCGTCACTGTTTGTACAGTGACTTTTTTAGAACAAACAGTGACGACAAGCGCTGTATGCGATTTTTATTGGCTTGACTAGTCACGTGGTATGTTTTGTCTCTTAATGGCGGACTAATCGCCTGGTACAGTGACTCTATTACAAACAGTGGCGACAAGCGATGTATCGATTTTTATTGGTCGTGGTATATTTTGCATCTTAATGGCGGCTTGACTGTGTTTACCTTTGATCAGCGTGTGATTTTTGTTTGGATTTAGCACGTTGCTAGGAACCACCGTTGAGTTCATAGAAACCCGCCCAAAATTTTGCCTCCTAATGGCGGATGGGTGGAGATAATCGCTGCTTGTCGTCACTGTTTGTAAGAGTCACTGTATCGCCTGGTAGTTTACCTTTCATCGGCGTATAACTTTTATTTGGATTTAGCAAGTTGCTAGGATACCACGGTTGAGTTCATATAAATCCGCCCAAAATTTTGCCTCTTAATGGCGGATGGGCGGAGCTAATCGCTGCTTGTCGTCACTGGTTGTAGTAGTCACTGTAACACTACGTAGAGTCCCTGTATCGTCATATATAGGGACTCTTACACTACGACGTTTATAGCAAAATGATTGTTTCTTAAATTCGTATTGTCCTATCTTGACTGGTGTTTTCTTCTGCGTCTTCTGTTTTGGAGGTGTAAAATGGTGTAAAAATAGGTACCATTAATTTTGACAAATGACAATAATGATTAATTTACTTGCATTGAACTACACGCTATACGCAACAGCGTACAGTTCAATGTTTACCTACAGGTCGCACAATTTAAGATGATTTGGGTCGCGCAGACACGTCATCGCGTTCGGGAACAATCGTCAAGTACAACAGCTTCAAATTACTGAAATTCTCGAATTGCCGCGAGTTGAATATTTGAAAACGGACGAATGCGCATATGACCTCCAAATCATCTTAAATTGTGCGACCTGTACTTGCCTCAACTACTCCCAAACAAAGACAATCGTATAGCAGTTGAGTTTTTTTATTTATTTTTTCGTGTATGTGCAATAGGTACATTCCTATCTCCACTCACCCTGTATAAAGAGATGTGATCTTTCGACTTTTTTTACAAGAAAATTAACCATAGCAAATTGTTTAATATATCTTGGTCACATATATGGTTTGCAATAGCTTTCTTTATTCAATGGCATATTATTTACTGCTGAAAAGTTATTGCTTACTTCAAACGGATAGGTATACAGGGTAGACCAGTTTAATCAATACACGCGAATATCTCGAAAAAGATTTCAGACTTAGACCATAATAATGATCTAAGGTTTCAGACAAAAGTTTCCGTGGAGAAAGATGATTTGATGACATTGTCAATTTAACTGTAGATGGCGCCACTTTAGAGATTTCGTTATGGAAGGCATTTTTTTAAATAGGAGTGGATTTTTTCCAAATGAAAGTTGTAGCTAAGACGAATACTATTGTTTTTCTTAATCAGATCATTTTCCACTGAGTTACGTTGTTCCAAAGTTTATAAATTAAGTAAGAGTTTCCACCCCCATAGTGTCTATCTCTCTCTTGTTGTTCCTATCAGTTCCTAACAGTTTTTATTAATAGGGGCAGTGGTATGTTTGTAAAAGCAGTTCGATTCTCTGAATCATGTTTCCACCCCTACAGTGTACGTATTTTGTAACTCTACACCACACCACTCTTACCCCCCCCCCCCCCCCCCCCATTCGCCGTGTGTATCCATTACCTGGACAGATTGTTTTATGGTAAGAAATTATCTAAATACTTAGATGCTATAATGGCATGTGGATTGGACGTGGTGGACCAGTAGTATGGTCAGCGCGATCTCGCGACTTTTATTTACGAGGTTATTTTAAAAATGTCATGTATGAGAGGGAGCCCCACAACTCTAGAAGACATGATTCAGAGAATCCAACTGCTTGTACAAACATACCACGGGCTGTATTAGTAAAAACTAGAAACGGATAGGAACAAAAGAGAACACTATAGGCGGGTGAAAACTTTTGAACACCTAACAGTGAAAAATGATCCGATTAAAAAAAACAAAAAAACCGTTGTATTCATCCATTCGATAAAGTTCACTGAACGATTCATCTTATTGCCAGCTACAATTTTAATTTGGAAATAAATCCACTCTTTAAAAAAATGGTCGCCAGGATGAAATCTCTAGTGCCGCCATCTACAATTAAATTGATGTCATCATTTTTCACCCTCAAAGCGATAACACTTTTCGCTAAAATATTTTTTGGAAAAAATTGTTCTTTTCAAGACATTCGTGTGTATCGATTAAAATGGTCTACCCTGTATAGGTGTGTCTTGTTGGGGCGGCGGTTTCCCATGAGCAGAAAGTTCTCGACCACTGCAAAATTCAAGAGTGGACCTTAAGGTCGATGATGATGGTTAGGGGTAGAACCAGGTGACACTTACATCAATTATTTATTTACAAATACTCTCTGATACATGTATACAATACAAAACAAGTAAAGTTATTAAAAAATTTTCACAATATTACTGTAGAAAAATGTTTTAAATTACATGAAAAACATTGGGTATAAAAAAAATTATTAGTTCACACATTAAAACAATTATTTATTTATTTTATATACTTAATATAAAATCACCGCTTTATTGTGTAAGGAAACACAATTTTTTTTAATTAGGTTGTCGAATTCGTGACATGAAGAGATAAACGAATCAATTAAAACGGAAAAAACCTCCTATCGTTAAAAGTTTAACTGCGAATTTGTACCGAGTCACTTTCTGTGTATAGTGAATTGATATGGCGAATAAAATGATTTCTATCACATAATTGTGGGATTTTGATATAATCATTTTTCTTACATTTGATGAGCTGCACGTGAAATGTGAGTTGGGCAATGTTAAAACTGTCCAATATTTGGTTTAAAAAAAAACGACTAGTACTAAGAGCTGTGATCAACCGTCAACATAACTAGTTTTTGGCTTATACTGTGTCGTTATATTTGTTCCACAGCCTGCATTGAAAAGCTTACCTTTACCTTGCGAGCCAAAACAAGGATTTTAAGGATGATTATCCATCCACTTAGCTCCCGATGGTGGTGAGAAACCAGTAAGCTCATTGTAAAACCAAACGTTCTGACATTTCGGCTTGCATCTCCAGACTGATAGGAATGATCTATCACATAGTAAGGATTCCTATCACATAGGAGTGATTTCTATCACATAGGAAGGATTCCTATGACATAGGAATAATGTCTACCACATAAGAATGATTTCTATCACATAGGAACATAATAGAAATCGTTCCTATCACATAGGAAGGATTCCTATATCGTAGGAATGATTCCTATCTTGTTCAGGATTACAATGGGAGAGTAGTCAGAAGTCCACGCGGACGTAGGTCACCTATTTGGACCCTTTGTGTTATCTCCCTGATTAGAGTCGTTTGACCCCACAACGTCACTCAAGCCATCCCATACGAGATAAACCTAAGGATGCTGGACGGGGAGGCGGCTCTGATCTTAGCCATGTCTGGCCAGGATCCCCCGACATGGGTCGTCTTAATTCGACGAGTACGGAACACTCACAAAGTATCTGTTGCGCCGTCTCGTCGTCTGTGCAGCATCCTCTACAGTCTACAGGATGGTCATTCGATCAAATCCATGCGTTGCATGTGCTTGTTAAGCTTATAGTGCCCAGAAAGTATGCCCACAAGGAGCCGCAGGATAGGCCTGTGCAAGAACGCTCCAGGTTACGAGATGGTCCTCTGAAGGCCTCACTCGTGAGTTTACAGTTGATACTGTAAGTGGAAGAGCCAGCATTGGACCATAAAACGGTTGTTTTGAGGCCAGTCTGGCTAACTTATCGGTTTATTCCTATCTCGTAGGAATGAGTCGCTTATCACATAGGAAGGATTCCTGTCACATAGGAAGGTTACCACCACATAGGAATGATTCCCACCACAAAGAAAGGATTCCTACCACATCCGAATGATTTCTATCACATAGGAATGATTACCAACAGATAGGAACGATTCCCATCAAATAGGAAGGATTCCTATCACTC
This sequence comes from Pyrocoelia pectoralis, assembly GCA_036250285.1. NCBI lineage: Eukaryota > Metazoa > Arthropoda > Insecta > Coleoptera > Lampyridae > Pyrocoelia > Pyrocoelia pectoralis. The sequence continues at coordinate 8,392,218 of CM070083.1, forward strand.
CAAAGATTCAACCTTACGACACGTCAGAACTTTTGGTTTCACATTCAGCGGTCAGGCCTAAGCAAACCTAGAGTTAACTCACCACCATCAGATAATCATCCCAAAAATCCTTGTTTTGGCTCACACAAGGAAAAAAGGTAAGGCAAGCCTCTCAACGCTGTGGAGAAAATATAACGACGCGATACAAACCAACAACTAGTTCTCTTGACAATTCGAGGCAACGCAAAAGCTTCAAAAATTATTTAGCTGTGATGACAAGTCGAAAAATATCACAAATAAATTTTTATAAAAACGCAATTTGAGCAAAATAAATATAGTTAAAAACTCAATTTAGTTTCGAAACTATCTCCGTTTGAGTTGACGACAATATTTTTAGGAATATATCCGTCTGGAATATTTTCCGGTCGTTTATTAATTCTCCTATCGACACTTTTCCTTTTTACGTTTTGATCGTTACTTAAACTAGTACTTTGCGTCTTATTACTATTGCCTAAACTTGACGAGTGTGACGTTAAACTGCTTTGACTTTCGTTGAGCTTATTAGAAGACACCTTCTTGAGATTCTTATCCCAAATGGGGGGAGGATCTGTGTGATTTTCATATGAGGCACATACGGTCGGTGAATCGGATGTGTGGCTTGACTTCGAGCTGTGCTTAACGTGAACGGTATGAACTTCGGGATTTTTGAAATAGGATCCGCTAGACGATCCGTTCTGTTTCCACATTTTCAATCGGTGAACAATTTCATTGAAATTAGGCCGTCGCATAGATAATTCCGCCCAACACTCCACCATTAAAACGTAACAATAACTGGGACAGGCGTCGGGGCACGGAAGAAGTTTCCGTGAACGAATCATACTTATAACTTCTTGATTATTATAACCGTAATAAGGCTACGAATAATACTGTTAGTGTGTGAGTCGAAAATACCTTCATTTACCTGTAGACCGTAGCTGTAGATTTCCCACAACACGACACCGTACGACCAAACGTCACTTTCAGTTGTAAACTTTCCATACAGTATCGATTCTGGAGGCATCCATCTTACGGGTAGTAACGATTTTGACTGCACCCTATCAAGAAAATTACGCTTATTGAAAATATTTACGATGGTGGCGCTACAAATGGTGAAAAGTTTAATCAAATTAATTATAGAAATGTGATTCTTGAATTTAAGCGTGACATTCTACCTACTTGCAGTCGTTTCGTAAATCGCCACCAGAGGTCGCGCGTGACAATTGCAGTTACTAACACAAAAGGAAAAAGGGCGAACTTTACCTATAATAATCACAGCTGTACATGTCTCGACTAAGTCCAAAATCGCTAATTTTCACTACTAAATCCTTTGAAACTAAACAATTTCTTGCGGCTAAATCCCTATGAACATAGTGATTATCGGACAAATACTCCATACCTAAAAGTATAAAGATTAATACAGAATTAATTACAAATACAGATGAATTAGAAAATTATGTAAAAAATTTGTGCTTCATAGTCGTTAATACTTTGCCGCTTCTGAACTTGGACAGTCAAGGTCAAATTATTCTTATATTTGTTAAAATGGAATCTATATAGAATTAATTCTTACCTTAGATAAGCTGTTGTTGTTGTCATCTTAACAGCTAAACAGATTCACATAGTTTTGTTTCATACTGTGGATCTGACAACAACATTGACCACAGATCCATTTAGTTGTTTATCTGTTTAGATGGCAACAACAATTGATCTAAGATAAGAACCACACAACATTTGACCTTGACCAGCCAAGTTCAGAACCTGGTCCGGAGCGACACAGTATTACTACTCTCCATGGTGTGTGCTCCATTGGAATCATGGGTGGTGTACAATTTTTATTCGAAATCGGTTTCAAACATTTATGCTCCTTTTTGTTCTAATCCGTTATTGGTTTGCGCTGCTCTTTATTTCATTAAATTCACGGAGATGCCCTATTTTTGTGCCGCTCTCCGACATGCACAATTTTTACTGCAAAACTGTTTGAAACATTTGTGCTCCATTTGTGTTTATGTTACTTTCAATTGAATTCACGGAAATACGAGATCCACACATGCATTATTTTTTAATGGTGGTGCTTCGGTATCTATTTCATTGAATTCATACATTTTTTATATTGGAAAACTATGTGAAAAGTTTGTGCTTCATTGTGTGTGATCCGTTGGAATCATGGGTAGTGCCCCTTTCATGTATAATTTTGATCAGAAAACTATCTGTGCTCATTGGTACCCCATGCAACACTCTCTGAAACGTTTGTGCTTCGCGTGTGCTCATTTGTGTTTATCTGTTTTTCTATTACCTATATTACTTTCCCCCATTTTACTCATGAAACAGCCCATAAAAATGCGAGTCTCACAGTACACTTTTTATTTGAAAACTATCTAAAACTGTGCTCCTCTTTTTTTGTTTATGCCACTCTCTATTAAATTCACGGAAATTGCACTATTTTTATTGGAAAGATAGGTACCTAAAATGTTTTGTGTTGATCTGTTTTTCATTTATACTGCTTTCTATATGATTGAATTCACTGAAATGTGAGTTCCGTCCATGTAGAGTATGTAATCGAGACCCATGCACTAATTTCATCAGACAGAGACAACTTATATAAACATTTGTGCTTCATTTGTGAGGACCTGTTTTTGTGTTTGTGCTACTCTTGACAGGAAATGCGACCTTCATACATTTAGAGTATGTAATGGAGATACAGCAAAAGTGCTTCAATACAAGTTTCCATTGAAAGTCTTAATAGGACCTTATTATAGCCCATGCACAATTTTTGTCGGATAAGCATATGAATATTTGTACTTCATTTGTGCTCATCTGTGCTAACAGTTTTCATTATTTGTGCTTGTTTCTGTTCCATTTAATTCTTGAAAATGTTGGCTCTATCCATGTACTACTTTTATGGTATTCTACAACTAAGTATATCAATATTTATGCTTCATTTGTGATGACCTGTTTTTGTGTTTGTGCTACTCATGACGGGAAATGCGAGCTTCATCCATGTACTAATTTTATTAGAAAACTATGTAAACATTTGTGCTTCATTTGTGTTTGCGGTACTCTTGACAGGAAATGCGACCTTCATACATTTAGAGTATGTAATGGAGATTTAGCAAAAGTGCTTCAATAAAAGTTTTCATTGAAAGTCTTAATACGACCTCATTATAGTCCATGCACAATTTTTGTCGGATAACCATATGAATATTTGTACTTCATTTGTGCTCATCTGTGCTAACAGTTTTCATTCTTTGTGCTTGTTTCTGTTCCATTTAATTCTTGAAAATGTGGGCTCCACCCATGTACTACTTTTATGGGAAGACTATATGAACATTTATACTTCATGCACTATTTTTGTCAGATAAGCATGTGAATATTTGTACTTCATTTGTGCTCATCTGTGCTAACAGTTTTCATTATTTGTGCTTGTTTCTGTTCCATTTAATTCTTGAAAATGTTGGCTCTATCTATGTACTACATTTATGGTACAACTAGATAAATATTTGTGCTTCATTTGTGATGACCTGTTTTTGTGTTTGTGCTACTCTTGACAGGAAATGAGAGCTGCTCCATCCATGTATTAATTTTATCAGAAAACTATTTAAACATTTGTGCTTCACTTGTGTTTGTAGTACTATTGACAGGAAATGCGACCTTCATCCCTTTAGAGTATGTAATGGAGATGCAGCAATAGTGCTTCAATAAAAGTGTTTCATTGAAAGTCTTAATACGACCTTATTATAGCCCATGCACAATTTTTGTCGGATAAGCATATGAATATTTGTACTTCATTTGTGCTCATCTTATTCATTATTTGTGCTTGTTTCTGTCCCATTAAATTCTCGAAAATGTGGGCTCCACCCATGTACTACTTTTATGGGAAAACTACATGAACATTTACACTTCATTGGCTGTTTTTGTATTTGTGCTACTCTCTATCTCATTGAATTCTTGTGAATGTTTTATTGAAAAACCACATACTCTCCATCCAATTGAACTCTTGAAAATGCACATGTGGTGACCATATAATATTTGTGCTGAAGTTTTTTATAATTATTTGAAAGATTTGTGCCTGCTTTATGTTCATTTGTGCTGTTATTATCTTCCCATTGAAATACACCAAATAAACCAGGGGTAAGCAGTTTATATAATTTTCTAGAAGAAAAAAATAAAAGGGTGGAGTAGGAACTTCTGTGTTTCCAGTTCACCCAATGATTCCTTGAGAAGAGCACAAATGCATAAAATTGTCAGTCAAACATTGAATGGGTGGAGCTATAGAAATGGGCCTATTAAAACAAAAAAAGGACTTACCTTGTGCAATTTGAGATGCTATATGTAAAAATTGGTGCTGCGACAAACATTTACCTTCGTTTGGCGAGTGTAAAATTAAAAATTCATGCAAATCACCCTAAAACGACCGTACAGAACAAACGTTATTGCAACAACATATTATACCTCCGACATAAACTCAAACAACATACACATGGGTTCTTGTTTCACCACCACCCCCAATAAACAAATGATATTCGGATGTTTCAGTTCGGTAATCAACTCGATTTCCCTTTGAAAATCGGCCTGAGTTTTGGCGCTGGCGTTCTCCTTCAACGACTTTACGGCGACTATTATTTTACCCGATTTAGTCTTAAGTTCGCCTTTATACACCTTACCTAAAAATTTAAATCAGCCACGTCCGAGTTTCCAAAATAGACTTACCAAACGCCCCCTCGCCCAATTCCTCCACAAATGTAACCTCCTTATACGTATATTGGGGCGCACTCTGAAACCCGTTACGCTGAGAACTGTGACTCCTCGGTGGCATGTTATTAATTCTCGTCGGCAACAGTGTGTTAAGTTCCATCGGCGAATTGGGTCCCGTGTTTCCGTAGATGTTTTTATCGGCAGTTGGTACGTTCATCTAAATGTAATTTGGTGGAAATTCGGTTAATCTTACATATCATACTTACGTTTTGTAATCTCGTCTTTTGCTTTTTCCTCATTTGATGGCAATAAATAGAAAAGATTATTATGATTGCAACGATTAAAATAATTACGCCTCCAACAATTAAGTACATCCAAATCATGTTCGCTAGAAATAATAATAAAAACAATGGTAAAGCTTCTCCAATTTTCAAGTTGAATTCACATGTTCATTCATCATCTGACGATCTCACTTCTTCTCTTCTTCTTCCGTACAGTATAAGCCTGTTTTGCCCATTTTGAAGGTTTTTCGTTTTTCTTATACATTTTTTCATTTGATTCCTCCCTCTTCTTCTTCTTCTTCTTCTTCTTCTTAATCTTACAGTAAAATAAAGACTAAGATATGCGCTATTCATTTTACTGTTTTACATATTTTGTCCGTTCTTATATGTCGTTCATTTTTTCTTCTCATTTGATTCTTCTTCTCTTCTTCTTCTTCTTACCTTAACGTATACGACTATAAGCAGAGCTATTCATTTTACTCTTTTATGTATTTCCCTTCATTCTGTTCTGTATTTCGTTTTTCTTTTATTTCGTCTTATATGATTCCTTTTTTCTTCTTCTTCTTAATCTGACGCTCCTGTTACAGTAAAGGGTAAGTTCCCTATATACGACTATAAGTAGACCTATTCATTTTGCAGTTTTATACTACATTCTCCTTCTCCTTCATTCTGTTCTGTATTTCGTTTTTCATCCATTTCTTCTCACTTTGATTCCTCTTCCCTTCTTCTTCTTAATCTGACGGCCTTGTTACGGCGTAAAGTAAGGCTATGAATTGGCATTGCTTTACATATTTTTCTGGGTTCTGTTACGGCTTTTGGTTTCCCTTTTACGTCTTGTCATTTGATTCCTTTCGTCTCTGCTTCTTCTATTCTTCTTCTTAATTTTAAGCATTTTTACCGTGAAGTATACGACTATAAGAGAGTTATTCATTTTGCTGCTTTATATATTTTCCTGCATTCTGTTCTGTACTTCGTTTTTCATCCATTTCTACTCACTTGGTTCCTCTTCCCTTCTTCTTAATCTGACGGCCTTGTTACGACGTAAAGTGTAAGGTTATGAATTGGGATTGCTTTACATATTTTTCTGAATTATTTTACAGCTTTTGTTTTCTCTTTTACGTCTTGTGATTCGATCGCTCTTGTCTCTGCTTCTTCTATTCTTCTTCTTAACTTTAAGCATTTTTTACCGTGAAGTATACGACTATAAGTACAGCTATTGATTTTGCTGTTTTATACTACATTTTCCTTCATTCTGTTCTGTATTTCGTTTTTCATCCATTTCTACTCACTTGATTCCTCTTCCCTTCTTCTTCTTCTTCTTCTTAATCTGATGCCCTTGTTACGGCGTAAAGTATAAGGCTATGAATTGGGATTGCTTTACATATTTTTCTGGATTATTTTACAGCTTTTGGTTTGACTTTTACGTCTTGTCATTCAATTGCTCTTATCTCTGCTTCTTCTATTCTTCTTCTTAACTTTAAGCATTTTTTACCGTAAAGAATACGACTATAAGTAGAGCTATTCATTTTGCTGTTTTATACTACAATTTCCTTCATTCTGTTCCGTATTTCGTTTTTCATCCATTTCTTCTCACTTGATTCCTTTTCCCTTCTTCTTCTTCTTAACCTGATGCCCTTGTTACGGCGTAAAGTGTAAAGCTATGAATTGGGATTGCTTTACATATTTTTCTGGATTATTTTACAGCTTTTGGTTTCCCTTTTACGTCTTGTGATTCGATTCCTCTTGTCTCTGTTTCTTCTATTCTTCTTTCTTAACTTTAAGCATTTTTACCATGAAGTATACGACTATAAGTAGAGCTATTCATTTTGCTGTTTTATACTACATTTTCCTTCATTCTGTTCTGTATTTCGTTTTTCATCCATTTCTTCTCACTTGATTCCTCTTCCCTTCTTCTTCTTCTCAATCTGACGGCCTTGTTACGGCGTAAAGCGTAAGGCTATGAATTGGGATTGCTTTACATATTTTTCTGGATTCTTTTACTAGCTTTGGTTTCCCTTTTACGTCCTGTCATTAGATTCCTCTTGTCTCTGCTTCTTCTATTCTTCTTCTTAATTTTACGCATTTTTTACCGTGAAGTACGACTATAAGTAGAGCTATTCATTTTAGTGTTTTATATATTTTCCTGCATTCTGTTCTGTATTTCGTTTTTCATCCATTTCTTCTCACTTGATTCCTCTCCCCTTCTTCTTCTTAATTTGACGCCCTTGTTACGGCCTAAATTGTAAGGCTATGAATTGGGATTGCTTTACATATTTTTCTGGATTCTTTTACGGCTTTTGGTTTCCCTTTTACGTCTTGTCATTTGATTCCTCTTGTCTCTGCTTCTTTTATTCCTCTTCTTAACTTTAAGCATTTTTTACCGTGAAGTATACAACTATAAGTAGAGCTATTCATTTTACTGTTTTATATGTTTTCCTTCATTCTGTTCTGTATTTCGTTTTTCATCCATTTCTACTCACTTGATTCCTCTTCCTTTCTTCTTCTCCTTAATCTGACGACCTTGTTACGACGTAAAGTGTAAGGCTATAAATTGGGATTGCTTTACATATTTTTCTGGATTATTTTACAACTTTTGGTTTCCCTTTTACATCTTGTCGTTTGATTCCTCTTGTCTCCGCTTCTAGTATTCTTCTTCTTAATTTGAAGCATTTTTTACGGTGAAGTATACGATTATAGGTAGAGTTATTCATTTTGCTGTTTTATACTACATTTTCCTTCATTCTGTTCTGTATTTCGTTTTTCATCCATTTCTTCTCACTTGATTCCTCTTCCCTTCTTCTTCTTCGTAATCTGCCGGTCTTGTTACGGCGTAACGTGTAAGGCTATGAATTGGGATTGCTTAACATATTTTTCTAGATTCTTTTACTAGCTTTGGTTTTTATTTGATGTCTTCTCATTTGATTCCTCTTCTTCAACAGCATTTTTTCCGTAAAGTATAAGACTGTTGAACTATTCATTTTACAGTTTACAATATTTTTTCTATTCTTTTATCTTTCGTTTTTTCCTTTACTTATTCATGTTTCATTTCTCGTCTCCTTATATCTTCTTCTCAATCTAAAAGCTCTTTTAACTGTAAAGTGTAAGGGCATGAGTTGAAATTGTTTTCATCTTTCATTGCTTTCTTTTACTTCTCCGTATTTGATTTCTCTTCTCCCTATTTCTTCTCCTCTTTCTCTTCTTAACCTTACCATAAAGCGTAACGCTATTTGCAGCCCTATTCATTTTACTGTTTAACATATTTTTATGGATTCTTTTACATCTTTTGATTTTTCTTTTACTTCTTCACATTTGATTCTCCTTCTCTTCTTCTTAATGTTAAGCTTTTCTACTTCTTCTCTCCTTCTTCCTCTTTTTAACCTTAAGTGTTTTTTTTTACTGTAAAGTGTGGCACTATTCTATTGCGCTATTTATTTCCGGTTTTACATGTTTTTCTGGATTATTTTACGCTATTTGGTTTTTCTTTTAATTCTTCATATTTGATTTCTCTTCTCTCGTTCATCTTCTTGTTAAGCTACTTTTACTGTAAAGTGTAAGACTATGGCTTGTGCTATTCGTTTTAGTGTTTTATATATTTTTCGCTATTCATTTGCGCCTTTCGGTTTTTCTTTAGATTTGATTCCCTCTACATCTTCACTTTTTCTTCTTCTTAGGAATCTTAAGGCCATTTTACTACAAAGTGTAAGGCTAGGAATTATCCTATTACTGTTTTAAATTTTTTCTCCATTCTTTTCTGCCTTCCGTTTTGTCTTTTACTTCTTCATATTTGATACCCCTTCTCTTTTATTTCATCTTTCTTTCTTCTTCTTCTTCTTTATCTCAATCTTGAAACTTTTAGCATGAAGTGTCAGGCTATGAGTTGAGGTAGTTTTGCATATTTTTCTTCATTCTATTGCACCTTGCATTTTCTTTTACTTCTTCATATTGCATTTCTCTTCCCTTTAATTTCTTCTTCTTCTCAATCACCTACAAAATGTATAGCTATGAATTGAGATTTTTTGCTGCACCGAGTAAGGCTACGAGTTGAGCTGTTCATTTTACTGTTTTACATACTTTCCGTCTTTCAGTTTTTCTTTCACTTCTTCTCATTTGATTCCCCTTCTCTTTCACTTGATCTTTCCTTCTTCTTTATCTTCAGACTTTTAGCATGAAGTGTAAGGCTATGAGTTGAGGTTACTTTGCATATTTTTCTTCATTCTTTTCTACCTTTCATTTCCTTTTACTTCTTCCTCTACTCATTAATTTCTTTTTTTCTTTTTCTTTTTCTTCTCAATCTTAAGTCTCTTATTTCACCTATAAAATGTATAGCTATGAATTGAGATTTTTTGCCGCACTGAGTGAGGTTGAGTTGAGTTGAGCTGTTTATTTTACTGTTTTACATACTTTTCTGCATTCCTTTCTGTCATTCAGTTTTTCTTTCACTTTCTCTCATTTGATTCCTCTTCTCTTTTATTTCTTCTTTCTATCATCTTTTCCTTTTACTTCTTTATGTTTGATTCCTCTTCTCTTTAATTTCTTCTTTTCTTTTTCTTCTCAATCTTATTTCACCTATAAAATGTATAGCTATGAGTGAGTTGAACTGTTCATTTTACTGTTTTACCCACTTTTCAGTATTCCTCTCGATTGATTCTTCTTCTCTTCTCTATTTCCCTTCTGTTCTCTTCTTCCTAATCAGAAGCCTTAGAGTGATAAAGTGAATCCGCACCTTTATCTGACATTAGAAAGAAGTTGAAAATATCGTGAACAATTTCACGCCACATTATTTACGAATTAATTCGGCCAATAAAAAAAGTTTGATATGGTGAGATCATCAGATGATGGACGCCCATGAATCCCATAAATAAAATAATAATTTCCACTTACCACATTTCGGCAATCCACAAACCTCCTTCCTCGTTTGATCCAAATAACAAAAGGGTTCTGCCTCAGTTTTTCCCGGGTTCCTGCAACGAAAAGTAATTACAAGCGAATAATCACAATTGCTCACACACCTGCAATAAGAATGTCCCGACAATTCCGGATATTCTGATAAAGCGATAGTGAATTGATGTGACCAACGGATACACTTTTTATTTGTGATACTGGTATCGTGAACGCCCCTGTATGACTCGCCGTAATCCCAATAGCACAGCTCATCTGCAATGTAATGGTGAAAAATTTCGCCGACGATATAGGCACAAACCTTCGTTAACGTTTTGCGTACGTTCAACACCTAAACTGAGACAGTACATGGAATTTTTATCCGCGTCGTCGGGTAAATATTCACATTCGTCCAATTCCAGTGGTTGACTAATTATCGGATGACGCTTAGCAATGGCATACTCGCGTCTACACAACTCCTTCTCTAAAAGTTCACATTCCTCCTTACATATGCGTTGCAGAGACATAGACAGCTTATTGCGTAAATTTTTAAAAATACTTTTATCTTGCTCCGCTAAATATCTCTTAGTGAAATCCCTCTGGTAATTAACCACTTGCTTTGGATCGATGCAAATTGGAAACGCGGAGAAACACAGACTGGGAATAGCAAATTTGCTGCAACTCGTCGAGATTTCGCTGCAAAATAAACATCAAACTGTGCCTCAATTCACAAAACCACCGCTTACTTCGACTGAGAAACGACCAAAACCGCCTGCTCAAGCTTCGCCTCTATATTCTCTTGCGTATACGGCGGTTGCACGAAGACCAATTTCCCACCCAAGTATTCCTTACAAGTATTTCCCTCGTAAGTTTGACAGAACGGTTGCGTAACGTCATAATCTGTAATGTTCGGAAGCTGTGACAGGTCCTCCAGGTTGGAAGTGGGAAAAATCGGATGCGAGAAGGTTGCAAGAAAATCGTCTTTCCGTTTCGAATCGGCGTTTGGGAAAAACGTAGTTATATCGCCGCCGGAACTAAAACTATTCCATTTACTAACGTCAACGCAATTCCTATCAACGTACCTGCGACTGTGAATATCTTCAAATACAGGTTTAGATGTTGGTAAAATACTGGCCGATGTACCTGTCGAAAAATACAAATATCTCAGACGCACCACACAGTGTGTTTGATTAAACAAGAAATGCTGTTACGTTTACTAAACACGATTTGGTAGACCTAAACTTCACTGATGTAGACTTAAAACGTTGAATCCCTCTACGTTAACAAAATTTAATTTTACATATAAAAGGAGATTAGACTCCATCAGAAGTGTTTATAATCAGATACCTTCTGTAAGTAAAAGTTCGCAAAATAACTGATACAGACCCACTCTGGCCGCCACTGCGGCGTCTGCCAATGGAGGGCGTTGATTACTAAATCTCACATGATATGTCTGTTGATGACACCGGTTGCATTTAATGTAAAGCTTTATATTCATTTCTTTGCATTTCCAACAATTAGCAAGAATGACTGTACCTAACCTGGAATGTTTGTACTTGCACCGTGCAGAGTTTTAAACAGGTGAAGAAATGAATTAATGATGTCCTGTTTGCTTCTCAAGTCTCATCTTAATAGGCTGCGATCCCCGAAACCAGGCGCCAAATACCTATCCGAGGAATCGGATTAACTAACCTATTTTCTTTTATGTTTAAAATGATGTATGATATTTAATAGCTAAAAATGTGTTCATTGATGGATATTCCAGATTTCAATTTTATATTTAGTATGCACAGACCCTCTGGAGAAATATCTCCTGAGTCACCCTTCTCGAGATACCATTGCTTAGGCATGGAAATGGAAAATTTTGTTGACATTCATTAAGGATTTACATGTGATAATATTTTTGAATATTTGTGTCAAAACACCCTTAATTCTTAGTTAACCACCCTCAAGTGTATACTTGTTACGTATAATCAAACGGAACTATTAAATACTGGGTCAGGAAATGGAGGAATTCCAAAAAGGCCTTTGTTTGTAACGGAGATGGGGTTCGGAAAAAAAAACCTGGAAAAAAAACGGGAAAAAAACTCCGGAAAAAACCCGGAAAAAACCCCCAAGAAAAAAAACCGGAAAAAACCCGAAAACTAATTATAGATGGCTGTGAATAAATATACAAATATGCAAAGTTTGGAAATAAAAGTAATGCCAAACTTAAACGTAGATTGCCACTAAAACGCCTAGGTTATTTGCAGGTTTAGTACCTATATTTTTTTTCAATTGATACAAAATGGCAACATGACACTAAACAAAGTTTGGAAGTAAAAAAAAATGCTAAACTTAAACGTAGATTGCCACTAAAGCGCCTAGGTTATTTGCAGGTTTAGTATATTTTTTTTTAATTGATACAAAATGGTAACATGACACTAAACAAAGTTTGGAAGTAAAAAATGCTAAACTTAAACGTAGATTGCCACTAAAGCGGATAGGTTATTTGCAGGTTTAGTATATTTTTTTCAATTGATACAAAATGGCAACATGACACTAAACAAAGTTTGGAAGTAAAAAAATGCTAAACTTAAACGTAGATTGCCACTAAAGCGCCTAGGTTATTTGCAGGTTTAGTATATTTTTTTCAATTGATACAAAATGGCAACATGACACTAAACAAAGTTTGGAAGTAAAAAAAATGCTAAAGTTAAACGTAGGCTGCCACTAAAGCGCCTAGGTTATTTGCAGGTTTAGTATATTTTTTTCAATTGATACAAAATGGCAACATGACACTAAACAAAGTTTGGAAGTAAAAAAAATGCTAAAGTTAAAGGTAGATTGCCACTAAAGCGCCTAGGTTATTTGCAGGTTTAGTATATTTTTTTAAACTGATACAAAATGGCAACATGACACTAAACAAAGTTTGGAAGTAAAAAAAATGCTAAAGTTAAACGTAGATTGCCACTAAAGCGCCTAGGTTATTTGCAGGTTTAGTATATTTTTTTCAATTGATACAAAATGGCAACATGACACTAAACAAAGTTTGGAAGTAAAAAAAATGCTAAAGTTAAACGTAGGCTGCCACTAAAGCGCCTAGGTTATTTGCAGGTTTAGTATATTTTTTTCAATTGATACAAAATGGCAACATGACACTAAACAAAGTTTGGAAGTTAAAAAAATGCTAAAGTTAAAGGAAGATTGCCACTAAAGCGCCTAGGTTATTTGCAGGTTTAGTATATTTTTTTTAAATTGATACAAAATGGCAACATGACACTAAACAAAGTTTGGAAGTAAAAAAAATGCTAAACTTAAACGTAGATTGCCACTAAAGCGCCTAGGTTATTTGCAGGTTTAGTATATTTTTTTAAACTGATACAAAATGGCAACATGACACTAAACAAAGTTTGGAAGTAAAAAAAATGCTAAAGTTAAAGGTAGATTGCCACTAAAGCGCCTAGGTTATTTGCAGGTTTAGTATATTTTTTTTAAATTGATACAAAATGGCAACATGACACTAAACAAAGTTTGGAAGTAAAAAAAATGCTAAACTTAAACGTAGATTGCCACTAAAGCGCCTAGGTTATTTGCAGGTTTAGTATATTTTTTTAAACTGATACAAAATGGCAACATGACACTAAACAAAGTTTGGAAGTAAAAAAAATGCTAAAGTTAAACGTAGATTGCCACTAAAGCGCCTAGGTTATTTGCAGGTTTAGTATATTTTTTTAAATTGATACAAAATGGCAACATGACACTAAACAAAGTTTGGAAGTAAAAAAAATGCTAAAGTTAAAGGTAGATTGCCACTAAAGCGCCTAGGTTATTTGCAGGTTTAGTATATTTTTTTTAAATTGATACAAAATGGCAACATGACACTAAACAAAGTTTGGAAGTAAAAAAAATGCTAAACTTAAACGTAGATTGCCACTAAAGCGCCTAGGTTATTTGCAGGTTTAGTATATTTTTTTAAACTGATACAAAATGGCAACATGACACTAAACAAAGTTTGGAAGTAAAAAAAATGCTAAAGTTAAACGTAGATTGCCACTAAAGCGCCTAGGTTATTTGCAGGTTTAGTAAATTTTTTTAAACTGATACAAAATGGCAACATGACACTAAACAAAGTTTGGAAGTAAAAAAAATGCTAAACTTAAACGTAGATTGCCACTAAAGCGCCTAGGTTATTTGCAGGTTTAGTATATTTTTTTCAATTGATACAAAATGGCAACATGACACTAAACAAAGTTTGGAAGTAAAAAAATGCTAAAGTTAAACGTAGACTGCCACTAAAGGGCCTAGGTTATTTGCAGGTTTAGTATATTTTTTTAAACTGATACAAAATGGCAACATGACACTAAACAAAGTTTGGAAGTAAAAAAAATGCTAAACTTAAACGTAGATTGCCACTAAAGCGCCTAGGTTATTTGCAGATTTAGTATATTTTTTTCAATTGATACAAAATGGCAACATGACACTAAACAAAGTTTGGAAGTAAAAAAAATGCTAAAGTTAAACGTAGACTGCCACTAAAGCGCCTAGGTTATTTGCAGGTTTAGTATATTTTTTTAAACTGATACAAAATGGCAACATGACACTAAACAAAGTTTGGAAGTAAAAAAAATGCTAAACTTAAACGTAGATTGCCACTAAAGCGCCTAGGTTATTTGCAGGTTTAGTATATTTTTTTCAATTGATACAAAATGGCAACATGACACTAAACAAAGTTTGGAAGTAAAAAAAATGCTAAAGTTAAACGTAGATTGCCACTAAAGCGCCTAGGTTATTTGCAGGTTTAGTATATTTTTTTCAATTGATACAAAATGGCAACATGACACTAAACAAAGTTTGGAAGTAAAAAAAATGCTAAAGTTAAACGTAGATTGCCACTAAAGCGCCTAGGTTATTTGCAGGTTTAGTATATTTTTTCAATTGATACAAAATGGCAACATGACACTAAACAAAGTTTGGAAGTAAAAAAAATGCTAAAGTTAAACGCAGATTGCCACTAAAGCGCCTAGGTTATTTGCAGGTTTAGTATATTTTTTTCAATTGATACAAAATGGCAACATGACACTAAACAAAGTTTGGAAGTAAAAAAAATGCTAAACTTAAACGTAGATTGCCACTAAAGCGCCTAGGTTATTTGCAGGTTTAGTATATTTTTTTCAATTGATACAAAATGGCAACATGACACTAAACAAAGTTTGGAAGTAAAAAAAATGCTAAAGTTAAACGTAGATTGCCACTAAAGCGCCTAGGTTATTTGCAGATTTAGTATATTTTTTTCAATTGATACAAAATGACAACATGACACTAAACAAAGTTTGGAAGTAAAAAAAATGCTAAAGTTAAACGTAGATTGCCACTAAAGCGCCTAGGTTATTTGCAGGTTTAGTATATTTTTTTCAATTGATACAAAATGGCAACATGACACTAAACAAAGTTTGGAAGTAAAAAAAATGCTAAAGTTAAACGCAGATTGCCACTAAAGCGCCTAGGTTATTTGCAGGTTTAGTATATTTTTTTCAATTGATACAAAATGGCAACATGACACTAAACAAAGTTTGGAAGTAAAAAAAATGCTAAAGTTAAACGTAGACTGGCACTAAAGCGCCTAGGTTATTTGCAGGTTTAGTATATTTTTTTAAACTGATACAAAATGGCAACATGACACTAAACAAAGTTTGGAAGTAAAAAAAATGCTAAACTTAAACGTAGATTGCCACTAAAGCGCCTAGGTTATTTGCAGGTTTAGTATATTTTTTTCAATTGATACAAAATGGCAACATGACACTAAACAAAGTTTGGAAGAAAAAAAATGCTAAAGTTAAACGTAGATTGCCACTAAAGCGCCTAGGTTATTTGCAGGTTTAGTATATTTTTTTCAATTGATACAAAATGGCAACATGACACTAAACAAAGTTTGGAAGTAAAAAAAATGCTAAAGTTAAACGCAGATTGCCACTAAAGCGCCTAGGTTATTTGCAGGTTTAGTATATTTTTTTCAATTGATACAAAATGGCAACATGACACTAAACAAAGTTTGGAAGTAAAAAAAATGCTAAAGTTAAACGTAGATTGCCACTAAAGCGCCTAGGTTATTTGCAGGTTTAGTATATTTTTTTCAATTGATACAAAATGGCAACATGACACTAAACAAAGTTTGGAAGTAAAAAAAATGCTAAACTTAAACGTAGATTGCCACTAAAGCGCCTAGGTTATTTGCAGGTTTAATATATATTTTTTTTCAATTTTCGGGGGTTTTTCTTCCCGGGGTTTTTTTTCCTGGTTTTTTTTCGGGGGTTTTTTTCGGGGTTTTTTTTCTAGGGGTTTTTTCCTAAACTCAACGGAGATACCCCAAACAAGTGTCAAAAATTGAACAAACTTTACTTGCTCTACTTACCCCACTTATCACTGCTGACAGAAAGCACCCCTTGCGATTGTATCCTATCATTTCCATTCGAAGCGGTACAATCATAGAATCCCTGATCGAATAATTCGAGATCTTTTATTTTTAAAGAGGACGCGTACACGTGATTCTCAGATTTCTATCAGGAAAACGATTTTAAAGATACGATAACATGAAAATCGTCTTACCCCACCTCATGGTGTTTAATTATAAATCTTCTACTTTCTTTAACTTCGGCATAATTTTGCCTCCATGTAAATTGTACCTTGGTATTCGTTGAATTCACGTCTAAATTTTTAACTTCGCAAATTAATTTAACGGTTTTTCCGCTTTGTTTTGTTAAATTTGTTAGCTCCTTAATAAACTGGAGGCTGCCTAAAATTGTACAGAATTGGTAAATGGGAAAGAAAAGTTGGTGCAAATGTGATACCGTTCACTGTCAAATTGCCTTGGGCAATATCTTCGTAGTCATCATAGTCATCTTCCACATCGTTGTTGCCGGTTGTCATAGTCAAATCTGAAACAATAATATGTCAATTTAGTTAGATCTAATCGCAGTATTTTCATAAATCTTCCACTTGAACATTTCAAGATTTTCACGACCTTATTGGTTGATTAACTAAGACATCGCCTTACAATTAGATAAAATATAATCATCGCTTTAACACAATTGACCCTTATGCCTCTTGATCAGTGCCTATACACATAATTGTCTCCATTAGGACCCCTCAAACCTTTGAGGATCAGTAGTTCTGAACTTAGACAAGGTCACGGGTTCTGAACTTGGGTAAAGTCACAGGTTCTGAACTTGAACAAGGTTACAGCTTCTGAACTTCGTCGCCTATAAAACAGATTGGCGGTTAGATTCAAGGACATCGAGTTCCACGAAACCGCTTTCATGAACTGTAAGTCAACCTCAAGGTCATTGCATTCAATAACTTAGCCCTGAAATCGTTGTAGATTCAAGGACATGCATTTGTTGAAAACGCTAAAATTCATTGAGTGTTCGGTAGATTTCCTAGAATTCGAAGCGAAAACTATGTTTAAAATAGTCGTAAATATTTGAATACTGAAACGTAAAAAGAAAACTGCACCACGTTAGGTTGACTTAATTACAGTTCATTAAAGCGGTTTCGTGGAACTCGATGTCCTTGAACCAAGTTCATAACCGTCAATCTGCTTTATAGGCGACGAAATTCAGAAGCTGTAACCTTGTTCAAGGTCTTTATCCAAGTTCAGAACCTGTAACCTTGACCAATATCCAGAATCGGCCTTGCTATACTACTAGGATCTTGTCAAAGTGGTCCAGTGTAACGTAAAGACGAAAAAATACTATGGTTAACCGGATGTATGTCGCGTAGAACAAGAAGAGGCGGGAGTCGGACGATTCGAGGGCTCGCGAAATTCCAAAGATCTCGTGCGAGAACAACCATTACCTTGAGTGGTTGAAAAAGGTGGTCGGAAAGTTCCCACCATTATGGTAAACTGCACACCTTGAGATAATTCAGGGCTGTCTCCTCAATAGCTCGGCAAGGACACCATTTGGATACCGGAGAAACTCGTACCGCCAAACGGTGATAGAACAACCTCAAGAAAGGTAGGTCTGTTTTCTGCGACCCTTGAAAGATTTATTATTCTAGTAACCATAGTGTCTGGACAAATGTCTCCTTATTCGGCGTGGTGAATGGGAAGCTGTATCATTCAACAAGGATAATAAAACAAAAATAAGCACTACAGAAGGAGCGCCCCAGGATCTCAGTTTGCAGATCGTTGAGCTCAAACAAGAAACGAAAACACATCTGCGGCACAGAACAAAAGAGAAGATCCACCGCGGTTCCCTAACCCTTCTACCTACCGTGACTCAACCTCGGTTCAGAAGTAAACTTCTACAGTCACGTAGGCAAGCATGCAGACGTGAACAAAAAGAGACAAAGGTCGTACAATTCAACTCCAACCCAAGCTCCGAACGGCAGACAGTGGTAAAGTCTTGTAATTCCGGTAACTCAGGATACCAATCGTAGCCAGAAGTCGCCTACCGTCTATTCTTGTGATTCTGGGGTCCCCATACCGTTAGTTTAACACTGAAGTCAAATATACAGGAATTAGTGTTAGGATTCTAAACTCGGGCACTTGCACTATGGTACTGAATAGTGTACAGTTAAAAGAGAGATAAAACTCCTGTCTGAAAGGATTCCAAAACTCTTCAGCATCAGCATAGATCACATCCAACAGTCTATAGTTTATCGATTGCAGCTCCATCAACCGAGTCATAAGTATGACAATAGAGAACTTGCACATGTCTTGAATATTAATAAGTCTGATATATAATGTAAGTAACAAGTTTATAGAGAGCTGTTGTTAATTATTTCAATTTAAAACTTTATATTTATTGAGATATTAAGGGTTGAAAATTTAAGAAGGGGAACAGCATATCACGTGCGCGAATACACTCCAACGGTTGGTCCACGTCACACGATCTTAAATGTCACAAATCAGCTGGCGCGAAGCCACAGTATACGTCATTCGTAAGACGGCGAAAACTGTCGAAACCATTATAACGTCGAGAAGTACTACTTTTCATCGCGCGCCTGTGTTTATACAGGCTACAGGCAAGCCATGAAAAGTAATTTCTCCGCCAAATAAAATATGCTATTTTTTCTTCAAACTTCCGCAAATTTACCCAAAACATTTATTTTTAAATGGTTTTAAGGGATATTATTAGCGGCGTTCGTTAATTATTTACAATGGAATCAGGTTATGTAAAAGCACAATCCGATAATTTGCCAAAATGTTATCTAATCGAATAAAATGTTGAGCATTTTACATGTCTCTCTACGCATAATTTTACACCATAAATTTCGTAACTTTTCTATGGAGTAAACATATTTTATCAGGCGTTTAACTGTTTTATTTGTACACAAAAGTATCACACAGTATTTGTAAGGCATTTTTCTAACAGAGCGATAAGGCTAGTAACTACAATGGCTAAAAACAATATCGTTCCAATGCATTTTCTTTACGCGCTTGACAAATTGAGTCGTGTGACGTCACGCCCAAAAGCGCGCGTTCTAGCAGCGTTTCGGCGTAAATTCAAATCGTTAAATTCAATCAAAATTTTCACCAGTTTTTTGGAAGCTCATATGGGAATGTCATATATCAAAATTTTTGTAATTTTTTGTACTTTTTTTTAATGCAATAAACAAAAACACGTGCAAGTTCTCTATTGAAGGCCCATTGAATATCCTTCTCTAGTTTAGAAAGTTTAGATTGCACTCTTCTGTAGCGGTATTTCTCCATTGGCTTGAGTACAGAATTAGGAGTAAAACCTGGTTTATGGTCATATTCGTTCCTGAGAGGAATCGGTTGCTCACCTGCACATTCCATTAAACCAGAGAAGTGGACCTGAATAAGGACTCTTAAGAGTATCCTTTTTCGGATCCGGCGAAGCTAACGTCTGACATTGTGAGAGAGAAGAAGCTTTTATGGCACGAAGACTTATTTCAAAGAAAGAAAAAGGCTGTACGGCCATAAACGCAAGTTACGCCAGAAATGCATACACTATTTTATGCACAGATTAAATATTTATCTCAAATAATTTAAATATCGCATAAACTTGAGTAGATTTATCAAGCCGCTTGAAGTATGTTGCTATAGATATTAAAGCATATTACATTGAACTGTACGCTATACGCAACTGGAAAGGAAACGCGCATAAGTAACACTGAAGCCAAACGAATGGGTATCTCTATCTTTTTCTTTTACACGCAACGTCATACAAACCATGACACGGAGCATAAAATGCAGGTGACAGATAAAAAAAATATATTGCAGCAGTTATCTCTCTCGTCTGCCCTACTACCGCAACAAGCTAGAAGGCAACAGAAGTACCCATTCCGCATCTGCCTTTGTCAGCCTTCAACGCCTACAATGCATTGAAATAGCCCGTTTCCCTTCCAGTTGCTTATAGCGTACAGTTCAGTGGCATATTACAGGTATAAAATACTCGCTTAAGGTCCGATCACCTCTGGGAGACATTTTTGGGGCTCTATTTGCACTGCGCAAGTACTTTTTCTTGATACGCTATGCTATGTTCATACCTTTCCTTCCCTGGGATACAGTCAGAAGATATCGATTGTTTACCTGCACATTCCACTGGACCAGGGAAGTAGGTATGAACCTTAGATTATAGAAAGGTACAGATACGCTTTTCCATATACGAACGTTATTAAAACATGAAGGAAACACTGACGAGAGAGTGCGTAGGAAAAAAGAGAGAAGAAAAAACAACAAGACTACATGTTCAGTGACGTACTGTATTTAACTGTCATATAAATTATAACAATATTATAGTATATTATACAACAAGTTTATAATCTTGGTGTTTATTGCACGAGATAATGTTTAACGTACGAGCGAGCGCAGCGAGCGAGTCACGCTAAATTTCCCGAGCGCAATTAACACCAAGATTATAACGAGTTGTATACATCATAAACATTGTACAAATGCTGTATAATATGAATAAGGGACATGCAAGGTAGATATAATATCTTCAGATACACACTTCTCTCCTTAAAATAGAAAATAATCTAAGCTTCTCCTTCAAATATTAAGTAAATAATCACTTTACCCCATTAAAATTTCTTTCTACGTCTATGAACGTTACTACCTAAGTATTGTATGTAAGGTTATATTTTCTATTTGCCCTTGAACACCCGCAAAAAGGCTTCTTTTGCACACAAAGCACCATCGCGGCATTATTGTCTTTTCCGTTTTAATAATTAAATGTAGAACAAAATAATCCTTCTTGTATTTAAGCAACCAATTTATAATAATTGACAGCATACACAATTACCGCTGTGTTGTCAAATCAGATTCACTTTGTATCTATGGAAGACTTTATTGAAGAACGTAAATTAATAAAGGTTGTACAAAGTCGCTTAATGTTTTAGTTTAGTTTTTATAGATATTTTAATTACTATTTTAGTTGTGATGTTGATAATTGGACAACATTGCATTGCAAAGTACAATAAATAAAACTGAATTAGGCTATCATTGTCCTGGCTTCACAAACCAATGTAAACAAACGTTTCTGTAGTTCATTTATATTCTAAGGTATGAACAAACGTTCTTAAGCGTTTCCTTTCTCCTCCCTCCTTTTCCAGATAATTTCACAGAACCATCTCCCAGCTAGCGAGATGACCTTGGTACT
This sequence comes from Pyrocoelia pectoralis, assembly GCA_036250285.1. NCBI lineage: Eukaryota > Metazoa > Arthropoda > Insecta > Coleoptera > Lampyridae > Pyrocoelia > Pyrocoelia pectoralis. Next base: position 8,413,693 of record CM070083.1, read on the forward strand.
CTGTGAATAGTTTCTGACCTTATTGAATGACAGTTGGAGTTTCACTGTCATGTTTTTGGTCCCTATTCTTAACTTTATGTAACAATAATAATAATAGTAATAGTCGCGATTTTGGAACGTTTGACGACGGTTCTGCATCGCCGCCATATCTGGAATATCTCCAGAGAGCTTAAACGTCCAAATGACCATTAGGTAGCCATTTTATGGAAACAACCACGAGGAGAAAAGGTGCCAAAGTTGTTTCTGGCGGGACCAGGAATCGAACGCGGTCCATCTGCGTTACATTTTAGCGCTCTTAACCATCAGGCAACCAACCCTCCTCCTTATTTTGTCTCATTGGGGTAATGTCTGACCTTGACTCAATGTAATGAACCCTCTACCGAAATCGGACCATAAGTAGACGTTGTTTCCCAACCATAAAAAAAGCGTAGTGGCCGCCAACAATAATTCAGTTGAGAAATTTAACCTGAGAAAGCGAAATATGACACCTGCCAAAAAAACCCATTAAAGAGTCAGAAAATATCGACGTTAATATTAAATATAAACCTACCGCCTTTAACTTTAGTTTAAAAAAAAGAAAAAAAGAAAAAACCATTAATCCTAAAATCGATAAAGTCTAAAATTCCCCAAACACGAAATGAATCTCAAAATAAGTTAAGATAATTTTAGATTTTAAGATATAAACAGGTTTGGTAGTGGAGGAAGTTTGGAAATATAGTTCAAATGAAACGGGAATATTTTCGTTATTCTGTTAGAGGAGGATGTGAGATAAATATGTGGTTCGAAATTTTAATTATATATGACACACATGATTATGGTTTTGAGTGTTATGAAAATTTCGCATGGAATGAAGCGCGATTTTTTTTAGTCGTACGGACGTTACCGTTATTGCGCGTCGGAAAAAAAAACAAGAAATGACATTTAAGTGGTTTGGCACTCTGTTTTAAATTGTGCTCGCATGTGTGATAAATGTGTTCCTTGGTAATAATACAAAAATGGTATGTGTTTTTGGATTGCCTTCTCTCAATAACTTGCGCACCACTGACCTTTTCTAACTATTTTTCCGCTGGCCTTGCCAAGGTTACTTTTAATTTCCATTTTCCATAGTATTTTTTTTCTTTAGAAAGCTTGCATTACATCCTTTTCTAGGAATTTGACCTTCTTCCCTTCTTCGACCACATATCACTTTCTTCAACCCCAACAGACATTAAAATCTACTGTGCAGCCCCACTTTGAAAAAGTAGGAGTGCCATTATGAAGTTGGGTATCTTTCCAGTTTCACCCATCTTCAGGGGATGAAGATTTGTTATTAATTTCCATCCTCTTTTTCATTTTACTTCCACCTCCCTTTCATTAATTTTTTTTCCAACTGAACATTCACTCGCCCTTTAATACTGCTTCATCTCCCTTTTCTTCTTCTTCCTCTGCCTACCACTTAGATTTACTGTGCAATCTTCCCTGTCATCATCTATGCATTCTTCGTCCGCTTGTTTTCGCTAGTGTTAGACGTACACTTATACGCCAAAATTGCTTCTTCTTCACACTAACCACATGATAATGATGGTGAGCCATCCTTTTTATAAATATTACCATTCCTCAAAAGCCCTCGCCCTAATGATAAATAATGACTAGTAAATGTATACCAATTAAGTCTGAGGAACCTGATGACGTCATTCTCGATCAACACTTCAGAGCGAAGCCTAAGACCTTTCTACTGTACTATGCTGATACCTTCGGTTTCTAGATATAGTCACCAGGTGTTTTCCTCCACCCTCTGAATCTTCTCGTGGTATCTGAGGCATCAATGAAAGCTGCAAAAGCCAGAAATGAAACTCTTAGACTGCCGTTTTCGCTTATTATTCAACTCAACGGAAAATGAGATATTTGAAGAGACCTCAAAGACGGATTCTGGGTTCACTTCGATCTTCTTCACATGTCTCTCTCGAAACTATTGACAATCTTCATTTCTCTTGAACTGTTATGGTTCAACATAACAAATAATTTTTTTTATTGTGAATATTTCAAAGATTGCCTTCTTTTTGAAACTTTTCTTCTCTTCCGTCATCAAAATATGTTCTATGGTACTATGCTATGACACGTTTTGATGGTATCGTTCACAACAACTGATCTTCAACCGTTGTTCTGGCACAGTCGTGATCTCACATTTATTAAAACGTTTCATATCTGCTGCTTTTGTCATTTCTTCTCTCTATATTTCTTCATATATTTTCAATGTATTTTGTCATTTTCGATTGGATAATCGCTGCTTCCTTTCTTCGCGCTCCTAGTCCCCTCCTTTCGCTGTTTATTTACATCTCCCATCTTTCTAATACGTTATTCTTCTATGTTCTTCTTTCCCTTTTCCTTTCTCTGTGTCGTAAGCTCTCTTTAAACTTGAGGTAGCATTCTCATCTCTCCTATCGTCAAGATCCTCATTCATCTTACATCTGTTTTTGTCATTGTTATAAGATGTATTTCAGCTAGTTACCAAGATTTATTATTCTTTATTCTTCAAAGTGTTCGTTTTATAAATATTGTCATTCCATTTTCTTCATTTGCTTTTTTCCCCCCCAATTTTCCGTTCTGTTCTATTTCATCTTTATTTGGTTTCGATTTTTCTTCTTCTGCCTCTCCATCTTTTGGTGTTTCTGCCAACCGTTCACATTCACTTGTTTTGAACACCCCCGTATAAGTACTTTTTCTTCCTATCCGCTTCATCTCTCTTCGCCTCATTCGGATCATCGCTATTTCTCTTGAACTCTTACTGAATTGCACCTGAAGTCTTCCCCCTACATCTTTCCTATTTGGTGAAGCATTCTTGCAGTTTCTTCATTCGCAAATTTCCAATTGCTTCCTACGTTCTTCGTAGTTTCTTTTTTAAACAAATTTTCATTCTTCTTTCCATTATGATTCACGGGAACAAATCCTGCTTCTGCTTCGATTGTTTTCTTCCATCTTTCATTAATGGTAAGAGAGCTACCCTCCATAGTTGCAGGTTGCGGAAGAATTCTACCATCATTTGTTCTTGCTATACCCTCAGCAGCCCCCCATAGTGCGTTTTCTTTTGGCCCATCATTTGGTAATTCGCCTCTTTTTCATGTTTCTCATACTACCATTACTTCTTCTTGCCTAATTCCATGCTTCAAGTGCTTTAGCCTGTTAGGCAATGGAAGTAAAGCATTGATTCTTTTCCTCCTTCTTGCCGTCTACTTCATAATACGGTCTCCCTTCTCATTTTACCACCACGTACTTTTGCTACCTTTCAGCACTCTTTCCTTAGATGCTTCAAACTGATTCCTTAGAGTCTGCTTAGACTCACTCTACCATCATGTATTTTTACTTGCCTTTCATCACTCCTTCCCATGCTTCAAAGTACTCTTCTATAGTCTGATTAGACAAAGGGAGAAACCGTCTATCCTCCTTTCTCTGTTTTTTTTTTGCTCTTTCACATTATAATTCGCCTTGGCATTCTCTTTCTTCCTGTATCATCACTAATCCTTGCTTGCTCCTCTGTAGTTCTTCTTTTCATTCTTCACGTGCTTTCCTCCAATCCTTGGTTCTCCTTCTTCTCTTGCTTTGGCGTATCATTTTATAATTATGATTCGCCCCTTGTCTCGCTTCTCATTCTACTATCAAGTAGGTTGGTACTCTTTACACCTCCCAGCAGTTCTGCCTGCCATTCTTCAAGTGATTCCTCATAGTCTCAGCCTCCTCCTTTTATATAATTTACCTCCCACTTCTCTTCCTCATTTTACCATACTTTAAGCACGTTCCTACAGTCTGATCTGACAAAAGCAGTAGGTAAATCTTTGATTTTCCTCTCTCTCTTCTTATGACCTTTCATTTTGTAATTAGTCTTCCGTCTCGCTTTTTATTCTGCCATCACCTGCCTCTCAGCAATCCTTAGTTCTGTGCTTCAAGTGCTTCCTACAGACTGTTTAGGCAAATCCTCTTTCACTTTATAATTCGTCTCCTGCTTCTCTTTCTCATTCTACCTAATCTATTCTTGGTAGCTTTGAACAGCCCCTCCTTCCGTGCTTCAGGTGCTTTCATACAGTATGGTTAGACAAAAGGAGTAACTTAGACTCTTTTGAAATTTACTTTCTTCACGTTTTAATGTTGCCTTTCACTGCCTCTCGGTTCATGGTCCTCTTTCTTTTGTTTTGACTTTTCATTTTATAATTAATTCGCCTCCTGTCTCGCTTTCCCATTCTTCCATCACGTCTTCGTGGTACCTCTCCGGAGTTCTTCCTTCCATGCTTTAAAGTGATTCCGTACCACATTAATTACATAAATGGAGTAAATCCTTCATTTAAGTCATTCTAACACGACTGAGTCATCGCTAACGCAATAAATTCATTCAAAATAAACCAACAAACACTCATCCAAACAGCTTCACGTTATCAATTTAATTGGTATACATTTACTAGTCATTATTTATAACACGACACACCATCCTATACTACTAAAAGCATTAAAACATAACCTAAATTTCTTTCATTAAAAAAAAACTCTCACTTTCAGTTATGAACATTCCAAAGTCGATTATCATTTTAAAAAAAAAAGGAAGGAGTCATTGATTACTCTCAGCTGACTAACGAGAAGTAGCTGCTCCGAACTGACCGATTATTTATTTGAATCTAAATACTTCTTAAAATAGAGTATAATATAAACTTGAAGTTATTCTTTGAGAGAGCATTTAACACATCCAGTATGTCAAAGTCGGCAAACATGTTAAGAACGCGTCGAAAGGACAACAATGTCAAACCGAATCGACGGTAAGTTGAATTTTCGCACGTACATAACCTCAAAATATTAATCCGATTTCGAATTTTCATGTGCATGCACTTAAAATGCTTTTTTTAACCTATATTTAGAACGCGCTCACTAGATCCCGATGTTTATTATAAAACTTTTAATGTCCGAAAGTTTAATGGAGAGAATAAAGATTTTTGGACGTTTTAAGTAATGGAATGTGGGGGCGGGTTAATTGAGTTACGCGTTCACGTGTAATATTAAATTATTGTGGCCGCGAAAGTTTATGGCATCGGTTTTGGAAGCCCCTTCCACAAATTTTAAATTTTTTTAAATATTTATGCAAGCATTAGTACTACCCCCCCCCCCCCGAACACAAATTGTTTTTTTTAATTTTTCATTTCTATATTTATTGAAAACATTTTTCATTTTTGTACATTTTTTTTAAGTTTTCGGCCATTTTATCACTTTGTTAAATTTTGCTCAATTTTCTCATTATTTTTGATAATTTAATTATTCAACTTCTTTTTGTGTTACATGAAACCTCAAAATACGAAATAAATAGAATCAAGTAAATAACAATTTTAACATAAAAAATTGACAATTCCTAACGTACTCCCTTTTCTACAAATTTTTTTCATCGGTGCCCTATTTTTAAAATTTTTTTTAATGAATGTCGCCCACGTTGGTCTTCAAGCGACTCACAATTTAATCTCCACAGGTAACGGAATGAAATTATCTAATTATTTCTTTAAGTTAATTTTCGACCCAAAATAAACAAAATTGTTCATTTAAATAAAGTATAGATCATTTTTGAGTATTTAATTTTTAAATTTTTTTTAAATTTATAATACTCAATTGAAAATTTTGTACACTTAACAGCAACCCTATTTACACCTACAATTCTTTTTTTAGTTTAAAACGCATAATTATAATCAAAAATAAGTATAATTAATCCCTTCATCTAGATATTAATTAATGATCACCACTTTCCATCCACTAAAGGGAGGAAAATTGAATAAAAAATGATATGCAACCAAAAAGTCGAATAAATAACCTAAAACGATTCTAATTAATATTTAGTTTTTGGAGGGAAACCAAGTATTGTTTACCAATTAAAAAAATGATTAATTAAAATTTTAAAAATGCAAAAAGGCGCATATTAACATTGTTACTATTTACTGCATGTTATTTCCAACGTAAAAAATTGAAATAGGCGGGCGTGGGCCAGAAAATATGACGCCATTAAAATTTAAAGTAAACGACAGGAAACGTTAAAAAATAGCACAAGGTACCGAAAAATTATTTAAATTTTTTTCTTGCCAAATATTTTTCACAAATATGTCTTATATTTATGTTCGTCTTAATATTCAAATTCAAGAGGAGCTATCAATCACTCATTTTTCAAAATAGACATATTTAGTCGTTAGAATAATAAATAAAATAAATAAAAATACCCTTCCATCACGGAGGGGGAATAAAATAATATCGAATAGGTTAATGATGCCAAAACGAAAGCCCGTAAGCGCTAATTTGTAAGCGACATACGTAAATTTAAAAAAAACCCCCTTCCAATTAAATGCGTGGGACTAGCCTTTGTTAGCAATATTCATTATTATATCCGTTAGTGCTTTATACCTGCATCCCCCCCCAATCAAGGAAAGGACATTTCCTTGTGTAGTGTTGATTTCCTATCTTCATACAAAACACTAATAAGGGATTAGTGCTCCATAGCTTACATCAATACATTCCCGTTTTCAAGAAAACGAGGCGTCCTTGTATATCCTCTCTTCCTGATAGATATCACTACTATTGGATCAAGTACACGTCGTTTCAAAGGTCGCGCTGCCCCTTACAAGAAAACCACGCTCTCTTATGGAAATCGAGAATGCTAATTCAAGGCAATTAAGTACACAGAATTTTTTTAATTAACGCGAATTAATTGAAGTTTATTGTTTTTGAAAATTAAAGTATTCAAAATTATTCAGTATCATAATCATTGAAAAACACCTACTTAAATATTAATTTCGAATACTTTTTTGAGAGGAAATAACGTAGACTGTAATAAGAAAAATCCAAAATTTTAGAATTCGAAAAAATTCTGCAAATACAAAGTTACATAAAACTACCTAAATTCTTCTTAACTTAGCATTACAAGCACTCGAGAGTAAAATGGAATAAATTCTGGAAAATTACTGAAAAATGGTTTTTGAAATACGGAATTCATGCAGCTGAAATAACGCAAATTTCAGAATTCTAAAATTAGAATTTCTAAATTAATCCTAATTTGCCAATATTTTGAATGTAAGTATATTGCAATATTAGAAACTTTAAAGTTCCAAAATTCTTATATTATAAATTAAATCTCAAAATAAAATTATTAAATTCTTTTTCTTATCAAATTTCCAAAATTCTTCAATATTCTGCGATTAAATTTACAGCAAAAATTAAGCTTACAATTCCTTTAAAATTTTTTTCATTATTGAAATTTGTTGTGTCACTTACTGATCTATTTCATAACAAATTAATAATTTTTGAATGTTGAGAAAGACCAAAAATAATTATCATCTTACGATTCTTTGGAATATTTGATAAAAATTTTACATTTTTCTTTCTAGTAAAATACAGTGTGACTCATTTAGAATGGAAACACACATGTAAAATCTGAAGTTATTTACCGATTTTAACCAATTTTTTTTTTAAATGTCAAATAAATAATCAAAAATCTACTTTGGGACAAAATTTTAAATGTTTATTCCAATTTTCAGGGCATACTACGATAACTTTTTCGTACTCGGAATGGAGAATTATTATTAGCGATTTGTTTATAAAAAAAATATCTACGCCACTGGATTCAGAATGCTTCCAAATAGCTATCACCAAAATTTTACAAAAATATATTTATTAATAACAAAGTTATAACAACTTAAAGTTCTAAGCTAACAGTTACAAAACGACACCCTGTATCAATAGATTGCCATGGAAAATATGTTAATAAGTCTTAAATTAAACTATCAGTGGAGAAAAAAATATTTAAAGTAACGTAATATTTAATAAAAGTGACGGAATCGCACAATTGAGTGAATACATAATAAGACCTAACATTTCCATTTAAATCTTAGTTACCATGGCAATTATGTTACTGTTTAACAGTTATAATAGATTTTTATTAAATATTACGTTACTTTAAATATTTTTTTCTCCAATGATGGTTTAAATAGTTTAATTTAAGAATTATTAACATAATTTCCATGGCCATCTATTGATACAGGGTGTTGTTTTGTAACTGTTAGCTTTGAAACCGAGAAACTTTTCGAACTTTAAGTTGTTATAACTTTGTTATTAATAAATATATTTTTGTAAAATTTTGGCGACAGTTAGTTGGAAGCATTCTGAATCTAGTGGCGTAGATATTATTTTTATAAACAAATCGCTAATAATAATTCTCCATTCCGAGTACGAAAAAGTTATCGTAGTATGCCCTGAAAATTGGAATAAACATTTAAAATTTTGTCCCAAAGTAGATTTTTGATTATTTGACATTTTAAAAAAAAATTGGTTAAAATCGGTAAATAACTTCAGATTTTACATGTGTGTTTCCATTCTAAATGAGTCACACTGTAGGTGTCTTACAATTTTCAGAAAGTACACTCTACCATTTGAGGTTTTTGAATTTTTTTAATACATATGTTGCATTTTTTAAATATTTAAGATTTCGTTTTTTCTTTAAACTCTTCAGTTTTTTCATATTATTTCTAAATCTTTAATTTTTCAATCTATTGAATTTATTTAAAACGTTTTGGTTTTTTGAAAATGTGGGACATATTTGAACCGTAATTTATCGAGAAGTGGGCTAAAATTTATCCTTTTTTTTAACAAATTATTAATTCTTTTTTCAAAAATATATTTTTCACTATTCGGCTTAAAACAGGGAAAAAGTTTTCCGATTTCTTTAAAATATCTTGTATATAATAAACGAAACGGAAATTGTAGGAATGATAGGGAAGGGGTCCGTTATAGGAAAAATGAAAAAAAAATTGTCTCGGAAAACAACCCTTTTTTTCAAAAAAAAAATTGTAATTAATTACTTACTAGATTTAAATAATAATGATCTTAATCTGTAAACATAATTTAGTGCTCAAAAATGGTCATGTTTTGAATTTAAGAATCAGCGACCATTTTATGTTTTTTGAATTACGTAAACTTGTGATTATAACGAACAATTTGTTATATGCAATCACATTAGTGCTCGATGGTGGGCTAGGTTGCAAGCTACAAGGGAAAAAGTGACGCCCGTTAACAGTGTCTAGATTTTTGGTGATTACAAAATTCTAAGAATAACGACCTTTGCAACGGCTTACAATACGTACATCACTCATTGGTCTATGCATAATCATTAGTGCCTAACAAAGAGGAACTGTTAGTGTTTATTGGTGCATATTTTCTAAAGGAATTTAGCTTAACCAAAGAAAACGAATCTGCAGAACCAAGAAAACAGCAACACATCTTTCCTTTACAAAAATTACTAACGAGCACTAATGACATGAACGCTAATGAAAACATTGGTTTCGTTTAGACTTTTATAATATTGCAATCTTCAACTTGAACGGGGAACTTTATGCAAGCTAACTTCGTATGAGCACTACCTAAGCACTAACTAATTGTAACCCTACCAACCACTGCAGATAACATTCTATAAATCAAATGCATATTACACTTTGCTAGATTCGTCAAAAGATTTTGACATCTTCACTTGTTTTGGACGATTAAGTTCGACACTAGTGGACCAAATTTTCAGTGATCACTTTGTTAACGGTGGCTGCCAAGAATCGACTTGACCGACAATAAATTCATTAACCAAGAACAGTTTTCTTGCGTTATTTTTACTAATCCTCCCACTATGACCTTTACTAACAATGATAACATCGCACCGGCACGTCAGTAAAATTGAGCTTGTAAGTGTGAGTGCTTCTCTCTCGTTCATCAATTTTTTCTATTCTTAAATAATAACTAAAATTAGCTTTTAAAAGCACGTCATTAAGAAAATCCAAACATTTAGACATACGTCTATAAATTAGAACTATAATCATTAAGCGTCTGTATCTAAATATGTCAAGTTCTCGAGTTGATCGTTTTACAATTTTAGATTAGATCGAAAATCTTCACGTGGAATGCTTTACGAGAATGAGGAGCTAAGACTGAAGACGATTAATATAAACGCAGAGGTTGAAAGAGGTAAGTGTTCAAAAAAATATATGAAAATGGTTAGAATTAATTGGATACATTCCCAAATTGGTTTTTTCTAGGTCAGTCCGACATCAAAAAGTTAAAAAGGGAGAATGATCAGTTGAGAAGAGAGATTTGGTACTTGAGAGATGAGTACGATAAGTTGGATAAGTTGCTGAGAGAGAAGGGCAGTTTGTGTTCTTCGTCATCGAGTACATATTCCAGTGATTCGGTAAGCCTTTTTAATGTTAGTAGCACCTTTCCTCTGATCCACCTCGTTCCATTCTTCTCTGGTCTCCATCCATCTTGTATTTCCTTTCGACTCTTTCACCTTGACTGCCGAACAGGGTTCCAAGGAAAATCTCAAAATTCCAAGACAAAAATTCGGAATTCCGGAACAGTTCCAGAATTTTACGAAAATTCCAAAATTTGGAGAAAAATGTTCAAAATTTCCAGGAAAACCTAAAGTAGAATTCCACAGAAAATTTCAGAGTTTTCCTGAAAATTATTTATTAGAATTAGAATTCTGCACTTTTTCTCGGAAAGTTTTCGAATTTCGACAAAAAATTTCCAGAATTCGGGGGAAAATGATCATTTGAGAAAAACTCAAAATTCCCGAATAATTGTCAAAATTAATTGTTTTTTGAATTCCGAGTGTTGTTTATGGTTATTCAAAGACGTTTGCTCGAAAGTCGTCCTTTCCCAGCTGTTTTGAATTAATTGTATTCTTTTTATTGAAAGCTTTTAAAATCTCAGAACTGAGAAGAAAACTTTCAATCATGAGAAAAAAATATAAAATGGAAGCAATTCAAAATGAAGAGCAAAAGATTCTAGATAGCGAGAGAAAACTCCAAGTTAGAAGAAAAACATTCAGAATTCACAGAAAAAAATAATGATTCCGAAAAAAACTGATTTTGCTAGAATTTAAAACGTCATAAACAAATTTGACAAAAACCTACTGACCTTTACTATTATTAGGTGATGTTCCACATGGTTTTCCAACTACACGTACATTTTCTTCAGAATTCTAAGAAAAGGTTTCAAAATTCCAAAGGAATATCTCAGGAATTTTAGAATCGCCAGAGAAATCTCAAAAACTCAAAAGAAAAATTCGAATTCGAAGAAGAAAACTTACAATCACGAAAAAAAATTTAGAATGAAGAAAAAATTCAAAATGAAAAGTAAAACATTATAAATTGAGAGAAAAAAACTCCATTAAAAGAAAAGCATTCAGAATTCACATAAAAAAATTAAAATTCTGGAAATTCGCGAGAAAAAGTTAGAAATTCTATAAAAATAAAAAATTAATTTAAAAATTCTCTTGACAAAAACATTAATTATATTCCAGTCCATTTTCTCCACAAGAAAACTTCAGAATTCCGAGAAAAATTGTAATATCTATTGCCAAAAAACGACATACTCTTGACGGAAATATTAACCATGTTTAAAAAATCTCGTAGCTCCAGGGATGAATTTTGATTTATTTTCAAAATCGACACACTTATCGAAAAGGCAAAAAATTTGCTGCTCGATATTTTTTCTTGGAATCCTGATTTTGAATAAAATACAGCATTTTAAGGTTGACATCAATTAATTAAATAATTATTTAAATTAATTAATCGCAGACACAGAAAAATGTGAATTGCCAATTACTTAATTAATAATTAACGCGTCTCTGCGAGAAACCCCACCGAAATTATAAGAAAAAATATTCAGCTAACGAAATAATTTCGTCAAGAATATTTAGAGTAGGTAATTTCAGAATTCCGCGAAAAAAACGGAATTGTTAATTTTTCTTCAGCGCCATTTTATCATAATGTTTTTCCTGGAAATAATAAATATTTGTCCAGAATTCTGAAATTTTCTTGGGAATTAACAAATTTTTTCTTGAGATTATGAAATATTTTCCTCGAATTCTAAAATAAGCAATACAAGAACATCATTTCATATTAAAATCAAAGCTCATAATTTCAAGAAAAAAATTCACAAGAGCATAAAATTCCCGAGTAAAATATTAGAATTATTAGTCACCCCAAAGAGTTGAAATTATTTAATACAAAGCTTGTTTCTTCACGTAATTAGAAAATTTTTCTTCAAAATTATGAGGAATTCTGAGTTTACCTCGGGAATTTTAATTGTTATCTCAGAATTAGGAAATTTTTTCTAGACAGCCTGGGATTTTTCGGAATTTCGAATAGTTAACGTTAGCAATTACTCCTTAATTCTATATTTTATGAGGGGTTAATTATAGTGAATTAGTGTAAAATAACTATAAATAAATATGACTACTGAGTTTTTCATGAAATTCTTCAAAAAAATTTCTCTGAGCTGAGATTTTCTCAGAATTTCTGAATTTTGAGATTGGAAGGTTTGTTCTGGAATTCTAAATTTTTTTCGGAAAATTTTAAATTTTCCTCCAAGTTTTGTTGGAATTTTGAATTTCGGATACGTTAAAAGCAATATTCATATTAATGAATCATCAAAGTCCACAGGTCGTAAAAAGCACATTTTGTATTTACAAAAAGATTATAATTTTAAATTTCATAGAATCATTTGTTTATTGAAAAAAAAAATTAAATATCTTCTGGAATTGAAGTGGCCAACTATTTTATTAATACATACTTTCTTCTTTTAGGACTCATGCAGTTCTTACACTGAAGAATCTGAGGCAGTTGAGACATCACAAAACATAGAAAATGTAAACAAAACGCACTTAAAGAAGTTAAACGAAGATTTCGACCACCTCTCAGTGGTACAAGAAGAGAATTCCGGAGAAAATTCCGAAAAAAATTCCCAATCAAAGCGCTGCTCGTGGACAGAAAATGTGCAAACACAAAATGACGTAATCAAAGCGGACCAAAGTTATCCAATTTACGCAACTATCAACAAAGATGACTCTGTCAAATCTCCCAAGCACTTCTTCTCGCCAATTAGTAAACCAAATGACGATTATGTCAATAACCAATTTTTGGGGCCCGATGTACCGTACGCCGAGCCGAATTATTCGGCCGAAATTTATTACGAAAGTCCACAAACGGTGCAGGATTTTCCGTCCTATTTCTCCCCCACATTGGATAAAGCAAATACGGACGTTATTGTCAAAACTGACAATCAGAATTTTAACACATTGAATAGTCACAGTTCGTTCAGTAATGGGGGCAATTTAGAAGAGCTACTCAACGACATTGAGACAATTTCGCAAGACATTCTCACGATCTCAAATGGCCCAAACCGCCAATTTCTTCCATATTCCACTTTAAATGACGATATTCCACAAGATGGCAATTTAAGTTATATGGCGGCTGGTCGTGTTGACAACTATGAGTTTGTAGCAGGGGAGGAAGGAAAGCCATACAAAAGTGAGTTAAACGTAGTATTGATGCCCACGCCAATGAAACTGATCGAAATTGAAAAGTACAAGAATATACAAAAAAGCTGCGAGAGCATCAACCAAAAATCACTGGAGAACCTATCTCATTGCAGCTTCAAATTGTCACCCGAGATATTAACACCGAGCCTCTTAATACCGCCCCATCAATTCTGTGGAACTCCCCTTCAACCTTTCGTACCTGTACCGCCAAAGTGCCCCGAACCGCGACGGGAAAAACGCGAAGAACCGAACCCATTCTTCTTCGGAACGATTCACCAAGCCCCCACTACCTCCGACAATCGCGATCAAACGTGGACTCCAAAACTCAAAGAAACGGAACTGTACGGCTCTAAAGCAAACCTATTGGATACGTCCCATTCATCCGACCACGTCTCGAGCGAAAATGAAGAAAATCTTAAATTTAAAACTTCGCGAGTGCAAGAACCGACACCTCAAACACCAAACGAAAAATTACCCGACCAACCGAAAAGCGAAACTTCCAAATCAAAATCTGGAATAAAAGGTAAAGTGTCAATACACTTCAAAGGGAAAAAAGACCGACCGCCCAAAATAAAAACACGCGAATCAAAATTTTTCGACATTAAACTTACGGGTAGCGAAAAGGAGAAAAAACACACACTCCAAAAAACTCCGAGCATCGAATCAAAAACGTCGATAACACCGTGCGAGCCAAAAACGCCAACGAGTGCCGACTCGAAAACGTCCACATCGGAAAACTGTGATAAAACACCCGAATCGAAGGGAAGTCCCGAACGTAAACAAAGCAAAAAGGTTCACAAACGGCACAAAAAGTTGGACAGAGGTAAAAATCGTCGTAGATCAATCAGTACGGATAGATATAATCGGGAACGTAGCTTTTCAATTTGTACCGATCGATCAAATATTATCGATCATCGTATAGGTTTTTGTAGCGTTTATGATGATTTTACAACGTCGGATCGTGAAAGGACGAACAGTTTAAGCAGTTGTGAGACTTTAAAGGGTCGAAAATTGTCGGTAACGCATTTTCCTACGGGAAAAATTCCGTGGTGCGGATGTTGGGGGAATGGATGTTTGTGATAAGAGGAAAAGACTTCAGTATTATCTTTAGGCTTTTATTTTAGCATTTAACATGTAGAAAATATTCTTTTTGTAATTGATTAAAATTGTTAAATAAAGATCGGCCCTGAGCTAAGGCACATTATTTTTGTGCGGTACACTATGGTAAATTATATTGACATTTCCTTATATCAATGTTGACACAATAATTGCTTAGTTACACTCATAATATAGCCATCAGCATTAATTATTTTATCCATAACTAAACAAATGTAAACAAAGACATTAAATTCATGATTAGGTGAAGAATTGCCGAGTGTTGTGTGCTTTGGGTCAATAGAATTTATCCATTTTTACATAGCCTCAAGGGCTTCTGAGATCAACAGGTCATGTTAAAACAGAAAATTAGGTGAGTACGACGTTTCTTAATTAAAAACATACAGGGTGTCTCACGGTGACCACCCATTTGAATATTTGTGAGACTACTATGATCTGAATTTTGAACATTTGGACAATAGGGTTTTCGGGCATGGTCTCCTCAAATAAAATAATGGCGTCTACGTAACACTTCCGATTTTTACGGAAATGACACCAACTTTGTTATTTTAAACATAATACCCTATATATTATTCCGATTTTGGATTCTACATAAAATTTTCCTAAAGTTTTCCTATTCCTAAAATTAACCGTTTCTGAGATATTTAATTTTTTTAATAAAAATTAAACTAAACACTATTTCGCTTAAACCCTTGTGAATTCTACAGCAAGAAAGATAAAGGAACCATATTCACAGGAGAGATAGCTAGACCCCCAAGCTTGTCATCCATACTTTATTGGCTTAATTGCATATACAGGGTGGTGGAATTGAATGCCGAATTTAGTTAACTTCAAATCATCATAAGTTGTTTTTTTCAAATGTAACACCCTGTATGTTTTGTCGTAGTCTAATGCACACTTTTATTCTCTTTCGAACGGTACCAAGAAAAAAGGGGACAAAAGCAGATTTTTTGAAATAATTTAAAAATCGTTCCTTGGAATTTCTTAGGAATTCCGATTTTACATCGGAATTCTGAATTTTTCCAACGAATTTTGCAATTTTCCATGAAATCGTGATTTTTGCTCGGAATTATGAACGCTTTCTGAACACTTTTAAAAGCTTTTCTGAAATTTTTAATAAACTGCAAGGAATGTAAACAGCATCTCTTTCTTCCACCAAAACGTGAGATTTTTCTCGGGAAGCCGAAGTTTTTCAACGAATTTTGCAATATTCCATGAAATCGTGAGATTTTTGCTCGGAATTATGAATACTTTCTGAACACTTTAAAGGCTTTTCTGAAATTTTTAATAAAATGCAAGGAATGTAAACAGCATCTCTTCCTTCCACGAAAACGTGAGATTTTTCTCGGGAAGCCGACTTTTTTCAACGAATTTTGCAATATTCCATGAAATCGTGAGATTTTTGCTCGGAATTGTGAATGCTTTCCTCAACACTTTTAAAAGCTTTTCTGAAATTTTTAATAAACTGCAAGGAATGTTAACAGCATCTCTTCCTTCCACGAAACGTGAGATTTTTCTCGGGAAGCCGAAATTTTTTCTCTGTTAGAAATTGTTAATTTTGAATAACGTAAATTCACATTGTTTCTTCATCGAGAGCATTTCCTCGAACTTGAATATACTTTCCACAGAATTTTGGGGTTGTTTCCTCGGAATTTTTACTTTTCTCTCGGAATTGTAAGTTTTTCTCTCAGAATTTTTCATTTATTTTATTCAAAAGAAAAAGCTTAAAATTCTCAAGTCTGCCAATACCAAAATTGTGTCTTGAGCAAGACTATTTATCATAATTTAAATATTTTTACACGGTTTTTGCCATTTGAATATTTTTAGTCAAAAATTTGATTCTTTTTATCTGGGAATTATTAATCGTTAGCTAGGAATTTTGAGATTTTTACTTTCACATAGGGAAAGCAATGTAAAAAAAAATCGAACTCGATATTTTGACGAATCTCGACGTTTAGAATCCAAAACCATCATCTTTGAACAATTTTTGTCTGTGGGGGTGCGTACGTGACGGCTGTGGAGCCTAAACTACTAGGCCGATTTTGATTAAATTTAAAACTAAGGCCTATAAAAAAACTTCATCGGTAAAACAAGCTTCTCATCAAAATCGGCCCAGAGGGGCCCAAACTAGGGGCGTTATTTTGGGAGCAAACATTCAAATTTTAACCCAAAGTAATTTCCCTTTGTGAAAAGTTAGTAGATATGGTTACAGGTAAAACGCCGTTTTTCGTTTGTTTCTAAATTCAAAATGGCGGCCAATATAGCAATTCTCCAAGTTTTCCCTGTTTAGGGTCAAGCTCCAGAACCCTTTAACTTAATTAAACTTTGAAAATTGAAAATTATAGCCAAAGGACGGCCAGAACATTTACTTATAAGTTATAATTGATAAGGAACAAAAATTTAACGTGGCCAATTTATTGGTGCCCAAAGTGGGTCAACAGTTAAAAATCAATTTTCTCAAAATTTGCTACAAGCATTTTTTTTATTTTTTGAAATGTTATACATATACATAGGTCATGAAATACTATTGGCACTACATTTATTTCTTTATTTCCCATAGGAGAAGGGGGATGAATGTTTGAAGTTGAAAATTTTTAAAATTCATAACTTTTTTGCTTTTTTGCTAACAAAGATGAATATGTAAAGTTGTACAGTGAAGTAGAGGACATGCGACTTTTTTAATCGAGTATAATAGGTATACCAATTTACTTCCGGCCTAGCCGGAAATTAAAGAAATATTTGTCACATGCCCTGTATATTATTTCAGGAGAAAATCAGAAATCGTTTTCTGTATACTATACTATACTACACACTATACATTTATTTTTTTGAGTTATTACGCAAAAACTATTTTATTTTAAGTTATTATTTTCTCGGAAGGTTGTTGTTCTTCACGTCGGATGTCGTGATTGCAATTTAATTAAAGTAGATATAATTGCAATTACGCGCGAAGCATTCTGAATTTTTTCACGAAATTCTGTAAAATTTTTCCGCGACATTGCGAGATTTTTCTATAAATTCTGAATTCTTCTTAAAAATTTGAAATTTTAAGTTTCGGATAAATTACAAGCACGAATATTTTTCTTGAAAATTCCAAAAATCTGGAGTATAATATTGATAACTATTCTCGGAATTGTACAAAAAAAAACATAATTTCAGTAGTCTCTCAGAATTTTAAAATCCTTCACGAAATTTTAATTTTTCCTCGAAATTATGAACTTTTATTGCGAAATTTTGAGATTTTCATCGAAAATGAGATTTTTTCTAGGAATTACTTGTTGATTTTTTTTTTGAAATTTTGAGTATCGTATAATTAATTATAATAAATATAAGTTTACTGTTTTATATTAATGGGCGCATTAATGTCAGCATGTCGAATAAACACATAATGATATTGGTATCTTTTGTTTGTAAAAAGGAACGTAATTAGTAAGTTACCTCCGTAATTACCTGTCAACTTGAAAATTTATAATGGATTAATGTCACTTACTCCATGTACCGGGTGGTCCAAATTGTACATTTTCTTATGGAAACACCCATTATCTTAAGAGATAGAAAAAATTAACCTAAGTAGGTGTCTGGAACTCAATTTTAACAAGAAAATCACTGGTGCAGTTCGGCTATCACTAATCTTTTGGCCATTAGAATTTAGTCGATTTCTTTAATACGCCATAACTTTCTTATTATTAAGGATAATTGATTTTGGTACAATCTTTCTTAGAGCACTTTTTACGTAGAATCCATCGCGATAGATAGTTTCTATACGGAGTGTTTAGTTTTTTTACATGACTCCAAACTGCATATGTCCCCTGTATATTTTAGGGTTTTTGAAAAATGTCCCTAAATTTTGATGTATTAGCAGGATTATCTGCAAGTATAATAAACAAATAATAATTTACTTTCCCTCAGTTTCTCTCGGAATTATTATGAATTTGTTTCCGGAATTCGAAGGCCTTTTGTAAAATATGATTCTTTTACTCAAAATTTTGAATTGCGAATAAGTTATAAACAGTACAAGTTCACTGTTTCTATCATAATTCAAATATTTGTTCACAGATTCAGAATTATGAAGTTTCTTCTGAAAGTTGTGAATTTCTTCTCGAGATTCTGAAATTTTCCTTGAAGTTGAGAGATTTTTCCTCGAAAACTGATACATTTCTCGCAATTTTGAATTTCGAACAAGAAACAATAAAAATTGTCTGTAGCATATCAAGTAGGTACCTACCTATAATGGTAAACGTCAAATACACAGCCTAAAGGTACCTTTTTACTTTCAAATGAAATACCCAGTAAACTGGTAATTAAAAGTTTCTCGTAAAATATTTACCTACTTATTCACATTAATTTCACTCATAAGCTTCTTTTTTGTCGTACAGGACACCCTGTATACTGTAACCGTTTAACGAAGGCTACATTGATCAATTATAATATAACAACGTATTAAATAAGTTAGTCATAGCTAATAGCACAGCCTATATACAAACGTAATAGTAATAGTTTTTGCGCAAGAACTCAAAAAAATAAAAACATAAATAATATATAGTGTGCAGTCTCCGAGGCAGTATCGTTGTAATCAGAAAACGATTTCCGATTTTCTCCTTAAGCACTATACAGGGTATGTCATAAATATTTTTAATATTTTGTTAATTTCCGGAAGTAAACTGGTATACTTATTATACTGGATTAAGAGTCTTCTCCTTCATTGTAAAATTTTATTTTTCATCTTTGTTGGCAAAAAAGGGATAAATTTTTCAAATTTTCTACCTCAAAAATTAACCCCGCTTCCACTATGGGAAATAAAGAAATATATGTGGTGCCAATAGTTGTTCATGAACTACATAATGTAAGTATAGTAACATTTCAAAAAATAAAAAAAAATGCTTGCAGCAGATTTTGAGAAAATCGATTTTTAATTTTTGACCAATTATGGGCACCAATAAATTGGTCACGTTAAATTTTTGTTCTTTATCAATTATAACTAAACGTTCTGGCCGTCCTCTGGCTACAATTTCCAATTTTCAAAATTTAATTAACTTAAACCGTTCTTGAGATAAGAGTCTAAAAATCAAAACGTTGGAGAATTACTATATTGACCGCCATTTTGAATTTGGCAACAAACGAAAAAGGGTGTTTTTCTTGTCTACTAACTTTTCAACAAGAGAGATTACTTTGGGTTCAAATTTGAATTTTTGCGCCCAAAAATAACGCCTCTAGTTTGATGAAGGTTTTTTATAGGCCTTAGTTTTAAATTTCATAAAAATCCCACAACAGTTACGCACACACCACTAAAAACCACCATTTTACATTTTTCAAAAATGGTGATTTTTAGACTCGGGGGGGGGGGGGGGGCCAAAACGTCGATATTCAGGAAAATCTCGAATTCGATTGCAATACTTTCCTTATTATAGGTACACGTCTGTATATGCATGGGAAAGTAAAAATAGCGTACCTAATTAAAAATTACTCCACAATTTAATACTTTATTATGGACCAATTACACTAACTCTGTCTAAAAGGTCAACTACTGTTAAAGACCTAGAATTTTTTAAGAAAAAAATTCAGAGTAACACTAAGATGTATTACAATTCGTATGTTTTTAACTGGCGAAATTTACAATTTTCCTGGGAATTCTGAATTTGTTATGAATTTGTATCTCCGGAAATTTTTAAAGGAAGTGCGTAAAAATGTGCACGTAAAGCAGATAGTAGATGACTCCTTAAAAATGGAATAATGTAATACTATTAACAAACAAAATTTACATTCAATAACATAAAAGACGTAATTAAGTCTATTTCCTTGGAAAAAGGCGCCAAACGTATTACCTCGACGGACAAAAACGAACTTTTAAGGTTTTACTGTTTTAGCCATGATTTGTGATCAGGGGTATTCAACATTTGGGGGACGGCGATGTCTAAAATCATTATTTGCATTTTTTGCATCGTTGAAAATTCTTCTGATAATCGTCAGTCTTAAACATTTTCTCCCCTATAACATGGTAAATAGAATTGCAATTTTTTCACAAAATTTTTGTTTTTATGATTAACTTAGTCGTGAATGTACTTGAGTTGTATGCTTTCCTGCACTTTTATTTCAATCACTTTCTATCTTAGGTCTGATTTTTAATTCCTCCCCACTCCATACCTCACCGTTCCACTGGTTTCCTAACTTCGCCGTTCAATGTTCTCTCTCTTATTCTTCCTTAACACCTTTGTCTCATACGTACTTCGGATTTAATCCCTTATTTGTAACACGTTTTTTTATAGGTATAAGTATATTTAAATATTCATTTAGTAATTAGGGAGTACATGCAGTCATGATGGGTTGCCTAACTTAAGTATTTATAAGCAAATTTTATTTTGTTAAGATGAGGTCAGGAGTCGAATGATAATCCTTTAATCATTATATTAAGGATAAGATTTCACCGGTAAAATAGACAGGCAAAAGCCATTTTGAAAATTCCGTGCTTTGACTAAGGTAGAACAATTATTTAATTCTCCATTTAGTGGGCTCATCTTAGTTACAACTATACCCAGTAGAGACAACTTTAAAGTTGTACTATACCCAGTAGAGACAACTATATTCCGCAACCAACGAAACACCCTGTATTCGATAGTATTTTTTATTACGAATTTAACGATGTATTTCACATTATGGTTTTGAAGCTAATTTTTAAGAAAAATTTCAATAAACACAGTCAACCTGTGTCCAGAAAATAACGGCAACCCATTTAAACAGTTATTGCAATTATTTAACTTTAATTAAATAGGTTTAAAAGATTGGAGTTGTTAAATTTGTACATAAAAAAATATTATCAAATACTAAAATTAATCCGAATATTCCTTAAAAAAAATTTGCTTGAAAACCATAATGTGTAATACATCGTTAAATTCGTAATAAAAAATACTATCGAATACAGGGTGTTTCGTTGATTGCGGCCATATAAAAAATAAAGTTGATGATGGTTCCTCTGAGACGAAACGTCGTATAAAAAAATTGAGACCGCCATCTAATAGAATTCAAAAAGTGACAATGAAGAAGTATCTTTGGTTTTTAAAAATCTTTTAAAACAAAGGAAGGAATTACGAAAAAAGAAAAACCCAAAAATCGCATTTTGTTTAAAATCTCGGAAACGATAAACAATAATGAACTTTTGCAAACTACATATGAACATGCCCTAAATTATACAACTTTTCTCTAATTTAACCGCATTCGTATCTCTTACCGTTTTCAAGATCCCCATGCTGTTCATCCTTATCTTGGACACGTTGTATACATACAGATAATTACATATTACTCATGAAATTCATGTGCTGTCATATTTACATAATTAGATTTATGTACGTTATATGTAAAATCTTATATGTA
The DNA here is from genome assembly GCA_036250285.1 of Pyrocoelia pectoralis. Lineage (NCBI taxonomy): Eukaryota > Metazoa > Arthropoda > Insecta > Coleoptera > Lampyridae > Pyrocoelia > Pyrocoelia pectoralis. The sequence continues at coordinate 8,435,525 of CM070083.1, forward strand.
AGAAGTTACATATTTTTTATGTATGCCTTCTGTAAATATAATTAGAAATTGTCATTACATATATTGTATGGTCGAAAATAACGTCCGTTTCTATTTGCCCCGCATAAGTAATCGCACGCGCGTATTTTCTATAACGCCAAAAATTGTAGTTCACGTACCTTTAATATTAGATCCGTATCGACTAAAATGCGTCTAATTTATCTACAAAATAAATAACATAAAATAAATTAAATCCTGGTCATTTTTAACATAAAGGTAGGTATAATCATTGAATAAGACTTCACTTAACTATCGACCAATATCCCTCTTACCAGTTATATCAAAGGTATTAGAAAGCGTGGTAAAAAATCAAATAGTGCACTTCTTCGAGACCAATTTCCTATTTAATGTAGCACAGTTTGGATTTATACAGAATCTAAATACCGATCAAGCCAGCTATACACTACTAAATAAAATACATAATTCCTTAGAAAATCGTATGCAAGTAGCATTCACCTTATGTGATCTCACGAAGGCATTTCATTGTGTATCCCACCACATACTGTTGAGGAAATTAGAGTTCTATGGCGTTCGAGGACGTAACAATGAAAAATAAATAATGTAACTACCGCCAAGTTTCTAGGAGTCTGGATGGACAGCATGCTGAATTGGAAAGAACACATTGAATTTGTGAGGGGTAGATTATGCAGGGCTGTCTTTGCAATTAAGATTATAAGAAACAAATAAATTTTGAGACAGCCAGAGTGGTCTACGACTCACACTTTCAATGCCATATCAACTATGGAATTGAACTGTGTGGTAACTCAGGTCAAGCAAATAGTGTATTCGAGCATCTTTCAACTTACATCCTCAGCAATCGTGCAGAGAATATTTCAAAAATTACATCCTTTTCACTATAACAAATCTCTACATTTCAAAAGTCGCTAAATTAACATACACCGTGTCCAAGATAAGAATGCACAGCATGGGGATCTTGAAAACGGTAGAAGATACAGGGTGGCTTAAATTAGAAAAAAGTTGCGCTATTTAGAGTATGTTCTAGTGGTGGCAAATTTAATTTTTTTCGTATTCGAATATTCGTTAAAAATATATTCGAATATAGAATTATTCGAATTCGAATAATATTCAGGAAAAAAATCGTTTTATTCGTTGTATTCGTTGTAGGTATTCGTTTTATTCGTTTCATTCGTTGTATTCGTTTTATTCGTTTTATTCGTTGTATTCGTTTTATTCGTTTTATTCGTTTTATTCGTTTTATTCGTTTTACTCCTTTTATTCGCTGGACTAGTTTTATACTACCTATCTAGTAGAGCATTCTCCAATGGAAGTTTCATTTAAGCATAAACATTTGAATAGTAAATTACTTGTTGTTGCTCCATTAAATTTAAGACACTTATTGCAAATTTTGCAAGTAACTACCGCATCACTCGTATTCTTCACGAAATATTTCCACACTTTACTCATAAATCACAATAATGTAGTCGTCTAGGCTGAGAAATAGTTTGAACTAAATTAAAAATTTATATTTAAATGCTTAGATATTCCTTTAAAGGAATAAATTATCATCAAAGGCGAGTAAAAAGCACAAACTTAAATAAACAAAATCCAAGCTTCACAATACCATGAAAATAATTCCAGTTAAAATCACCCTGCGTGGTTGAGGATTATTGTAGGTAATGTTTAGAGAAACGTGTTCACTGATTTACCGAAAACCTTTTACACTAAGAAACAATAAATTACAGTTCATTACGACTTGTAAAAGGGTGTTATTGAATAGAGAATGACTTTAAGCTGACAGAAAAGAAATGCTGAAATAGCTATTTACAATACGAATATTGTAGCTACAACGTTTTATCTACTGTTCATAAAATATTGTCGGTCGAAAGAAATTTGTAAATGAGAAATAATTCCATGAAATGAAAGTAGGTAGCAGGCCTACCTGCCGTCTGTCATCTCTCAATAATAAACCAACGAAGTTCTCTTTTTCCTTAATTTCTGGCCATTATTCGTTTTATACGTTTTTTTCGTTTCATTCGTTTTATTCGTTTTATTCGTTTCATTCGTTTTATTCGTTTCATTCGTTTTATTCGTTTTATTCGTTTTTATTCTAATTCGAATAGTGGTATTGTTAAGTATTCGAATAATTCCCGATTATACATTCGAATATTCGAATATTCGAAAAAAATTGCCACCACTAGATATTATGAGCGGTTGTCGAGATATATACAAGGGTGGGTTTTTCAACCCCTTGGACGGCTGTGCACCGCGAAGGTTTTCGAGCATATTAATTGTGGAATTATTATCAACCCGTCGCGTAAATTTGTTTGGGATATTATGAGCGGTTGTCGAGATAATATACGGGATGGGTTTTTCAACCCCTTGGACGGCCGTGCACCGGGAAGGTTTTCGAGCATATTAATTGTGGAATTATTATCAACCCGTCGCGTAAATTTGTTTGGGATATTATGAGCGGTTGTCGAGATAATATACGGGGGTGGGGTTTTCAACCCCTTGGACGGCCGTGCACCGGGAAGGTTTTCGTGGATATTAATTGTGGAATTATTATCAACCCGTCACGTCGCGTAAATTTGATTGCGATATTATGAGCGGTTGTCGAGATAATATACGGGGGTGATTTTTCAACCCCTTGGACGGCTGTGCACCGCGAAGGTTTTAGAGCATATTAATTGTGGAATTATTATCAACCCGTCGCGTAAATTTGATTGCGATATTATGAGCGGTTGTCGATATATACGGGGGGGGGGGTTCAACCCCTTGGACGGCTGTGCACCCGTATTATATTTATTCTAAACGATTATTAATGTGAACTGTGTGACGATATATGAACATAATTTTTATTGTGAAGCCAGTTTATATTTCGGGCATCGTCGAAAATATAGGCTCCTGAAACAGATCGCTCTTTTCACAACTGTGAAACACACGACAACAATCATTTCATTTTCTCAATTTGAATAAAATTTATCTAAAAATCACATGTATGAAAAACCTTGAAGAGCTACCTACTTGATAACTTTTTTTAACTTACCTAAACCACTACCTACTATTTTGTTTGTAACGAAAATTAAAAAATGGGCGGATCTTAGCGAGGGGTGGAGATTTTAAACTTAATTCAATCACAGAGGGTTTATTAATAATTCGTTTTATAAATTTCTTTTTGAAATGTGTAAATTCATAGAAAATCTACGGCTTCTCGTGCTGAAAAAACAGAAATTTTGCCGTATATGAATATAAAACGCAAATTTAGTCATTTTTTTAACTTTAAATCAATTTTTCAAAAAATGTAAATATTTTTTTGTAAAAGTACAAACGAGATTCTGTAGCGAAGGGTTGACGCTTCCAAATAATCCTTGTCGCAAGAATTTTTAACGATTCGTTTCGCTCTGTGGTTGAAGTAGTTTTACATTGTTTAACATAGGAAGTTTATATGTAGAGAACAACCTTAAGGAAGCAATTTAGCGAGCGAATTTGTTGAGAAAGATATTTTACCCGAAAAGGGGGTTTAAAGGGAATTAATGTAAATTAATGTAAATAAAATTCATCCATTAAACAGGTGAGTGTTTGCTAATTAGCCATTCGTTAAGGCTCATGTTAATATAAATTTCAGATCCATTACTTATAAGTTAATTAGGAACATCATTAAGTTCATCACAAGCTAATTAGCAACATAGGAAAAACAGGAATATATTAGAGGCTATAACACACTAGGTAAGGGGGGGAATATTAGGTAGAATATCCAGGTAATTCTCCTATTTTAGCCAGTCACAAAATTCCGGGAATTGGTAATAATCGTTGCAGCCGTCCAATTAATTTAATCCCGATATTCTTTGGCAACCTTGATTAGTCTCGGAAGTACCGAAGATACATCCGGCCTGATCGACATCACGTTTAACCCGTACCGCCATCATCTGTAAGCAGACTTTCATCAAATACGAGGTCAGATTTGTAAAATTATATTATATACAGGGTATACCACGGAACCCGTTCATTAGAAGTTTCTGGGGTCCTTTACTACTTATGAATTTGAAATTTCAGGTTAAGGATAACCCATAGCCTTCTTTTGTTCTAAAATATTGTCGATGTTGTACAACTTCCGGAAAGACCGGAAATCGCCATTCATCTTCTTATTTTAAATGGAACACCATGTATATTATTGCATTTTTGGATTATACAATCGATTCTGCGTTAATCTGTATTAGATTATCCTATACCTATCTTCAACTGTTTTTGAGATATGATTTTTTTGAAAAATTTGCGCTTTGCGGGGCGATGGATAATAGCCCACCTTTTGCTCTTCTTTGAACGCAAAACATTCATACTTTACAAACACGAAGTAAAACCATAAGGGTTCACAAAATGTATTTGCAAACCTATCATAGATTATAATAATAATAATAATAATAATATATTTTTATTGCAGCGATCCTAGATATACAACATGTGATAATACTTAATGATGTGTAGGTTACGGCAATTCTTTTTATATTAGATGATCCACGAAGGTTATTTTTGCCAAAAAATAATTTTCCATTATGTGATATTTATTTATTGATGAAACAGAAAATTGTTGCAATGAACGATGAAAGACGACGTTTCGCCATAGGAATAGCTTTTTCAAGTCTAATATGTGTAAAAACACTTGTCATTTAATAAAAGTTTTGTAAAATTACAATAATATATGCGTGTTAACGAATGTGTAATGTGAATTCACATTACACATTCGTTAACACGCATAATAGTCCAAGAAAATAGACTTTTAAATACGAATTTTGAGGAAATACTTGAATTTTTGATATAAGTTTCTTTAAATGATTAAAAAACGAATTGTGAAAGTTTTTTTTAAATCACCCCCGGGGAGGGTTGAAAAAAAATAAAAAGGGTGTTTTTTTTTAATTTTGAGGAAACCGTAAGAACTAGAAAAAAAAAGTTGAAACGAAAGTTCTAGAGCATCCAATTTTAGAAAGAAATGATCTCTTTATATTTTTTGCTAAAATTAAAATTATCCGAGATAGGGTGGTTAGAAGGTAGGGAATGATAGTAACAACTTTAAAAAATCATAAGTTGTTAAAAAATTGATATTTTCAATGGTTTTTTTTTTAATTTACTCAGAAAAAAATAATCTTTCATTCTAGAGATACTTTTTTTTTTTAATTATTTATAACCCCTCGAGAAATCTGTCAACAGGTAAATTATTTATACCTGCTTGGAAAAGACAGGTAAAAATAAAATTTCAACGCATATGGTCAGTTTATAAAATAATAAAAGAATAAATAAAAGAAAAAAATTAATTTCATCGAGTGAAGCTGTTTTAATTCGGTCCTGAAAATTTTGAATTGTTCTAACTTTGTTATAAATAATTAAAAAAAAAAGTATCTCTAGAATGAAAGATTATTTTTTTCTGAGTAAATTAAAAAAAAAATTATTGAAAATATCAATTTTTTAACAACTTATGATTTTTTAAAGTTGTTACTATCATTCCCTACCTTCTAACCACCCTATCTCGGATAATTTTAATTTTAGCAAAAAATATAAAGAGATCATTTCTTTCTAAAATTGGATGCTCTACAACTTTCGTTTCAACTTTTTTTTCTAGTTCTTACGGTTTCCTCAAAATTAAAAAAAAAAACACTCTTTTTATTTTTTTTCAACCCTCCCCGGGGGTGATTTAAAAAAAAACTTTCACAATTCGTTTTTTAATCATTTAAAGAAACTTATATCAAAAATTCAAGTATTTACCTCAAAATTCGTATTTAAAGGTCTATTTTCTTGGACTATAATATATTATTGTAATTTTACAAAATTTTTATGTGAATTCACATTACACATTCGTTAACACGCATATATGTATTAGTAATTTTACAACATTTTTATTAAATGACAAGTGTTTTTACACATATTAGACTTGAAAAAGCCATTCCTATGGCGAAACGTCGTCTTTCATCGTTCATTGCAACAATTTTCTGTTTCATCAATAAATAAATATCACATAATGGAAAATTATTTTTTGCCAAAAATAACCTTCGTGAATCATCTAATGTCATAATACTATTGTTAATGTTAGATGATGATAATTCAGTTAAAAAATTCATCCAAACTATAATGACTTCTATCAAGAAGAAAAACTCTTATTTCTTTTTTTAAATTTTGGAAGGGTACAAATATTTTTCAGATGTGCTGGCAAATGGTTAAAGATTTTTACCCCGTAATAATTCGGTGAACGTTGACCTATCTTACATTTACGAAATACCAGATGTAAATCTTGCCTTTGCCTCGTATCATGATTATATGATAGGTCTCGTTCGTCTGAAAAAGTTGTTTATTTTTGAAAACATATATTGACAAATTTAATACGATTAGATCGTATAGGTTAATATTTTAAGTTTCTTAAATAATGAACGACAACTGTGCCTCTGATCAACACCTTCTATACAACGGATAATCCTCTTTTGCATTAGAAATACTTTTCTGGAATCAGAAGAGGAGTGCCAGGCGCAAATACCGTACATTAGTCTAGATTCAACATAAGAGTAATAAATATTAATTATCTGTTGTACCGAGAGTACAGTTTTTAGTTGTCTGATTAAGTAACGCAGTGAACTAAGTTTTGATACCAAATCAGTGCAGTGATCCTTCCAATCTAAATGTTCGTCTACGAGGATGCCCAAAAATTTTTTACTCTGAGCTCTGGCTATTGTGTTGTTATTTAGGTTTAAGTTTAAATTAAAGTCTCCTTTATTCTGTTTGGTATGAAACCTCATATAGTACGTTTTTGAACAATTCATATGCCGCAAGTTGTTTGCTAACCAGTCACTTAACTTATTTAAAACAGCTTTACATCTCTGATGGAGTGAAGTTGAATTTGGGTCACTAATTACTACAGATGTATCGTCGGCATAAATTGTACATTTTACATTATTATAAGCTATAGATGTTTCAATGTCGTTAATATACAGAATGAACAGAAACGGCCCTAATACCGTTCCTTGACCTACCCCCAACGTATTCGTGATTGCAGCCGAATTTATAGATTTGCATATTGTGTCAGTTTCATGTTTTATAGAAACATACTGTTTTCGATCTTTAAGAAAGGAACTTATCCAATTTCGTTTTTTCGTTCGTTCAAAATTAGTAGCAAAGTTAAAAAACACCAAAAAGTCATTTTTTTCAAATCGAACACCCTGTATATTTTTACATATTTGGAAGACGATTTAATTTAGGCATCGATAAACTATAGGTATCCCTATACCTATCTTTAGCGGTTTTGTAGTTATTAACACTTTTTATCTAATATTGATTAAAACTGCACTTAAAACCTATGCACATTTGAAAGTAGGCTGTGAGTATGACAACAGGAAAAACAATTACTTTTACAAAACGAATTTAATGATCTTATTTATACAACAAACAAATAAAAAGGACTATAAAATGGATATAGAACAAATTCAAAATATCAGTATTGGAATATGCGTTAACTGCTTCCATTTTATAAAATTGTTTACTGTTTACGACCTGTTTGCTTTAATGAGCATGACATCCAGATAAACATTCGTTTGTCTAATCATACTAATAATAATAATAATAATAATACTTACTTGATTCCGATCCGTGCAGTTAGCTAACCAGGCTTGGCCTAAGGATCGATAAAAACCGAAGTATAATAAATAATAATAATACCTTTTATTGAGAGCAAACTATTAAATTACATAAGATTGTTCAAAATACGTTAAAACTGCACACTTGTTCTCAAAAGGAGTGGGTTCAGGTGTCTACAAAAAAAGTAGAGACCTGTTCTTTCACTCAACCCTCATTACCATATTTTATTTTCGCATACTCATAGCCTACTTTCAAATGCGCATAAGTTTTAAGTGCAGTTTTAATCAATATTAGATAAAAAGTGTTAATAACTACAAAACCGCTAAAGACAGGTATAGGGATACCTATAGTTTATCGATGCGTAAATTAAATCGCCTTCCAAATATGTAAAAATATACAGGGTGTTCGATTTGAAAAAAATTACTTTTTGGTGTTTGAAGTTTTTTAACTTTGCCACTAATTTTGAACGCCCTGTATAATCTGTGATAGGTTTGCAAATGCATTTTGTGAACCCTTATGGTTTTACTTCGTGTTTGTAAAGTATGAATGTTTTGCGTTCAAAGAAGAGCAAAAGGTGAGCTATTAAACAAACATCCCTCCGCAAAGCGCAAATTTTTCAAAAAAATCATAATATCTCAAAAACAGTTGAAGATAGGTATAGGATAATCTAATACAGATTAACGCAGAATCGATTGTATAATCCAAAAATGCAATAATATACAGGGTGTTCCATTTAAAATAAGAAGATGAATGGCGATTTCTGGTCTTTCCGGAAGTTGTACAACATCGACAATATTTTAGAACAAAAGAAGGCTATGGGTTATCCTTAACCTGAAAGTTTCAAATTCATAAGTAGTAAGGGACCCCAGAAACTTCTAATGAACGGGTTCCGTGGTATACTCTGTATATAGACTCACCTTATTGCTGAATATTATAACTTGGTATATTAGCCGATTGATCACTTAATTACTCATTATAATGTAAAGACATAATTCGAAGCGTTCTTTACTTATACTTTTAAACTTACGGAATATCTTTGGTGACGCTTCATTCATTTATTGCACGCTTCGAACATTGCACGTTACCGATGTGAGGTTAGAATTAACTACCGTCACCAAGGTTATCCGAGATAAACAATATAACATACGTACAGGGTGCGGCAAGGGGGTCACAAACTAGTTGTATCAAGGTTTGTGATTACTCCAATTACGTTGGCCAGGGTAATTACCAGAACCCTTTACACCAAATTCATCTAGGGATATAACACAAAAATTGGCAGGCATTATTAAGGTGCTATTTACAAAATTAAACCTCCGAATTATATCTATAATATTATTACATGTGATATTCTCCCAATTTAATTAGTAACATTATTTTCATAACCCATGGTTACAAAAGTGCAATTGTTATCAAAAATAGGTGAACAGATAAATAAAGATTTATATTTGGTGCATACTTTTTACCATATTTTGTATATATTCATAAGAAGTGGCCAGCCTGTTCTGTTGACCACAGGAACGTTTTTCCAAGGCTTGGTCTGGCGCCCTAACAAGAGTATTGGTAGGTTACACAATAGTGATTGCAGAGCCGAACCTGCCCACCGAGACAACAGCGAACCGGGTAATTGTTATAAATATTTCGTCCACTTCTGTGTGGAACCTTTTATATGTAGAGAAGTTAGTTTACCCTACCTTCTGGGGTTACAAATTTCTGCCAGTATGCCACATTCCTTACTTTGTCTCTCCTGCTTTTATTTTCTATTCTTCTCTCACATCTATTGCATTAATTGTTTCCGTCATTCTCCTCGTCTCGATGCGATGGTCTATACTCTATATTATGTAAGTCTCCAATCGTTCAATACTTTTGATTTGTTTATCTTTATCTTTATTTTTGTTCTCTTTTGTACCTTCTGCTGTTGTAGCTGATACAACATACTTTTTTTAGCTTCCTCGATAACTTTACCAATAAGTAAATACAATAATGAGCTTAACACGCAAAATCTTTAGGTTCTTTGTTCTTCGTTCTTACTATGTTTTGTATTCTTCATGTACGAGTATAATGCTTTAACTATTTCTATTCTCTAATCGACTTACCTAGAGTTTTTCGTATCTATTTTGTCTTTCTACACGATCAAACGCCTTTCCAAGGTCTGTGAAACGCGTACATATTTCTTTCTTCTTATTCTTCGATCATTTTCGATTTTCCTCTCGGTTCTTCCTTCCATAATTCATGTTAAAATTTCCATGTAACAGTCATCTGTTATTCCTTTCTGGCATCTCTCTTTTTTGCGTATGTTGCTATTAGTGTCCACATCTTTTCATCCTTTAACTACATTGCTACACATAGTGTTCTTTTATAACATATACAAGCTTTTTTAGTGTTACTATTACTCCCTCTTTTGTTTCTTCATTTGTTTTTACATCTGGTTACATTAGTCAGAATCCCTTAGGTACCTTTCCTTACTGGATAACTTTCTGTAACTCCTAGTATTTCGATTTCTGCTTTTACCATTTTTTTGTTACATTATTATTTATTATTTCACCATATTTCGTTTTTGTCATTTTACTTTTCTTAAAGATCTCTTCGTAATCCTTGTTTTCCCTTCCCCGTTTAGAATCCTCTGCAGTCTACTTGTCATGTCACTATACATGTTTGACTCTTCGTTGTTAGCTTTTCCTATGTTTGTGTTGCTGCTCTTAAACTCTTAACCATTTTTATTGTTCCCTTATGTATTTTTCTATTTTCAAGAGTTTTCCATATACCAATAAAAGTATTGCTTTTTTCTTGGCTATAAACACAATTTGAATAAAATTAGCCAAGGGCGTACAAGCATATTAGCGATCCTGTAATGGGTACATGGCTTAAGTCCAATGTCATTCAATTGTTTTATATGCGCGAAACCCGAAGGTTGTGAATATCTCAAACGTTTATTACTGTAATTGCAAACTGTGCTTTATGTCGTACAGGGTGAGTTTTTTCCTACGTTTTCGTTTCGTTTTTTTTTGGTATAGTGCCTATAGCTCTGTTATTATTGACTTTAGAAAAAAAGTGTAAAGGAAAAAGTTGTAGATAATTATGGGCTAAATAATAGAGTTTAATCAAATTTTTTATTTAATTCTATTATTGTTTACAATATACACCACTCCATAAATCAATATACACCACTCCATAAATCTATTAGCAACGAGAATATAATAGAAAGAGAGCTAAAGTAATGGGCTTTTTCGTAGGTATCTACGTTGGGTTGCGTATCACTTTATGTTTACATTTTTGTCCTAAAAGTAGTTTCGGGCTATTGAAAGATTGAGATAAAAGAATTCGTTTTTCTAAAAGGTCTTACAACGTTGCCATAACTAGTTTAGTGTTTTCAAAGATGCAGTAGGTAACATTATCTTTGAGTGTTAATCTCTTATTATTAAGCAGATTAGAATTGCATACACCTGGCAAAATTTCTTTTGAATTGAAAAGATATATTTGAAACCAAAACAATAAGTCCGCAAACAAGTTATCGTTAAAGCAAATGAATGGACAGGTAAAATAATGTCACAACACCGTAAAATAAAAACCATAAAATTTTACAGGGAACTATTTTTTTTCGAGTTAGTTCGTTAGTCCTCTACTAGGTGGCCGACAGTAGCGCTGTAAAGCGGCGGACTAACTTTTATCATGACGCTGTTTTTAAAGGACATTGCTTCTCTTACTTATTATATACTCTTTGCTATTAGGAACAATAAATTCACATGTATGGTGATAATGATTTATGTATATACGATATCCATGTACTTAAATGTCATAAATCGAAAGGTCAAAAGTCGTCAGATTTGTTCCATCTTCGAACTTAAATTAAGTTTGAAAATTAGGTGTGTGTGAAATGAAATGAATGTACTGAACTAAATTTATTTATTTCATAGTTAACATTAAGACATTAACACCAAAACTTTGTAGGTTTCTTTCGTCAGTCCTCACCATGAAGATTGTATATAAGAAGCTCTTCCCTATCGAACCAATCGTATGTTTAAACCTAATGACAATTTCCATCCGAGAGATGTTATTAAATAACTTACTTATTGAAATGGCTTGTGGAGTGAACATGGGGTATAATAAGACGGTATGCGAATCGATAACAAACGGTTTACACAGAAAGAACAACTTAACAAATGAAAATAGCAAAATTCAACAAGAGATCAATTATATGTTAAGTTGGTGTTTGCCAATAAATAGTATAATACCGATTGTTTTATTACTATTTTTGGGCAACTTTAGTGACGAGAATAAGATACGTAAACCGTTTCTGATTATGCCGACGATAGGCGATCTGCTTTCGACTATGTGTTGTGTGCTGTGCGTGTGGTATCGTGAAGTACTTCCGGTGGAAATGGGCGGTATTGCTCACTATGTGGTACCGGCTCTGTTTGGTACTACGCCTATGCTTTATATGGCAGCATACACGCATATCGCCGATGCTAGCGTGAATAAGACGTGCATTGTGAGGTTGGCGGTTATGCAGGTGTGCATAAACGTAAGTAAAATGGTAGGGACGGTTGTGAGCGGCTACTTTTTTCAACAACTGGGATACGTTGTGTTACTGCTGTCGTGTATGTTTCTACAACTCACTGTATTCGGTTACGGACTATTTCTGGTGGAAGACTTGCAGACCGAAACGAAGAAATCAATGCGAAGTCCCTTCAGCTACACACGTGTGTGTGAGACACTTCAATTGGTAACCTCAAGTACGGGAATTCGACGTACCAATATCGTATTTCTCTTAGTTCTACAGTTCTTGGTGGTGACGGTTTTCTTAGGTAGGTACTCAACTTAGGTAACTGTGTCAAGAGATGGCACTATTAAAAAACATTTATAGATACAATTTCATACTTCATTTCATATGCAATATAGTCACCCTCAATAAGAAGATCAAAAGAAACAGAATAAAGTTTTCATCCCATTATGAAGACTCACTGCTATTCAAATAGTCACTCAGGTGTTGTCAATTTCTCATCTTCCTCTATTCTGGTTGTTTTGTTGTCTTGATACCTGATATTAACTAAACACTGGAAGTTCAATCGATCAATTGATGTTTTTTTTTTCTGAAATCTTGACTCTTTTTAAGTTCTTTTCTCATAAGGAACCCATTTTTGAACTTAAATCTTCCACTCTGATCGAATACTGTAAAAAAACAGCCACGTACATAGGCTGAATCAAATGAGTTAGATTTTGATATAGTGCTATCAACTCAATGCCATTTCCAATATAAAAATTTGATCGGTGCAGAGAAGTACGCGATCCGTGACGGTCAAGAAAATCTTTCGATTTTTTTTTGGAAGCCATTCCAGAAAAATATTTATAATGTTGTCATAAAAGAGTTCTTGGATCATCCATCTTTTTCCCTATCGCGCTATTTCCAAATCATATGTTACAGTTTCGGCCATATGGACCTGCGATTGAAGGTATAACTAGTATGTTTTCACACGTTCGCTATTTCCTTCAAGTCATAAAAAAAATAAACTTGTTTCCTTCAATAATAGCTGCTTTCTGCTAATTATGCCAAAGTATCCCAAACTTCATAAAAATCGGCATTTTGAGATTTCGGCCCTTAAAGCGAGCGTTCTGACAATATTCCATTTCCTGGAACACTTAACAGTGTTACGTTCCTGTATTTATTGCAGTTTCTCTTTTCATCGCTCTTGTAGGATAATATCCGTTTTCCAGTCCCTTTGCTCTCTTTATTATGCCATTCATTAATTCTCGTAGATTATTTTCTTCTCTTTCCCATGTATTTTTAATATTTATGAGGCGATTTTGTCCTTGCCTAGAGCTGTCCCTAATTTAATCATTCGCATTGCCTCCACTTATGACTTTTTTCTAGTTCTTCGTTTGTACCTTCTTCGACCTTCTCCACCTCCTGTACGATCATGTGTGTTAGTTCCTTAAAATACCCTCGCCATTGTTATTTTATTTGCTGTCTCAATGTCTCCCATGATTTCTCTCGTGCGGCCTCGACTTCAATTTTACCTTCACTTCCTTTTACTTTATATTATATTCTTTGTAGTCTTGCCGTTTATTTATGTCTTTTCTTTCATCACTCAGTTTGGTGTCTATTATTTCTTTATACCTCTTTTGATATATACTTTCCTTCTCTACGTTTATGGCTTTTTATTCTTTCCTTTACCTTTATTCTTCCCTTTTTCTTCCTTTGTATTCTTCAATCACGTGATTACTAAAAAATGGCCACCCTAATTCTCTTTCCTGCACTGTTTCCATTTATTTTTACTCACCAAAAAGTAATTAATAATTGATTTTCCGTTCCTACTCTCAGATACTCTTACATGCACATTTCTATTATTCCTCCTCGTTCCTTTCCCATGCATTCCTCTGTAGATATTTGCGACTTCCATTTAAATCTCCCATTATTACTCTATTTTCTTCATCGGCGTCAATTTCCGATCTAAAATAAGCATGGCCATAACCTTTACACTACCCAGTATTACTTATTAGTACATTATATTCAAGAATAACTATGATGAGCAAAAAATGTAATAATATACTGGGCGTGCCATTTAAAAAATGCAAGTATTTGGTGTGGCCTGACTATGAATCGCTCTGTAGATATGAAAATATTTTTAAATTATAGCTTGTCTTAGTACTTACCACGTTGTTACTTAAACTAAAGCATGTATTCGTATTTGACGTATCATCAATAAGCCATCCTGTATATGATGTATAATACATTTCATCAGAAATAGAACTCTTTTTTCTAGACCTCTTTTGTGAACTTCTTCAACTATATGTACCTATGGCTCTTCTTAATTCTTTAGGGTTGCCAGTTGATACTATAAGAAACTCAAAACCTTGCTGAAATCTTATATGATGAACATATCTGTATTATATTAGTGGACTCTTTTCTATTACTTGTTTTAAAATATGAATTGCATCAACAGTTGATCAACAAATAAACAAAGTTTGAAAATTTTCTACTTTCTTCTCTGTGTGTTCTGCTAGTCACTTTTTTATTATGGATTTTATTTTATTATTTTATTATCGATAATTCCATCCATTAGGCTTTTTCTCTTTCCGTCATATCCATAGTATATTGATACAATTTCCTTTCCCCTTCTGCTCCATAATTATCGATTTCGGCACTGTTATTTCTTCCCAATCTTTTGATTGCATTATATATGGGTATCTTTACCTCATTTTCTCTGTATATTTGTACATTTCTCTCGTATTTAATATTCATTTTCGCTCATTACCGGTGTCGTATTTGTATCTAGTTTCTGTATCCTTTGCTTCATGCTCTCTTTCCCAATTTCATCCATCGTCCCTTCCAATCACTCTTCTGTTTTTACACAATGTCGAAGTGTTTTTTTCTGGTAATTATGTAGAATCCGGTCGTATGCACCAAGCCGTATTACCAGACAACTAAGAAAAGCTATACCATAGTGAGCACAAGTCACTAAATTGTTTAAAAATTCAATAAATAAACTAGTTGAAATCCCCGGATTACAGAACGAACTTCGAATACCGCAGCGACGAAAGTATTAAAAAAATCTGGCCTTATCAAAGACAAATTTTAATAATTTCGACATTTTGACTTTAAACTCGAATATCTCGAAAAGTATTTGAGATACCGAAAAATTGGCACCGGATCTTGAATCAGCATAAAATTTCACATAAGATCCATATCTTAACTCTTAACTGTAGACATACGCATCTCTTGCAACGAACGGACACACGGGCGGAATATTGAATACAGTTGATAATGGCAAAATGTCAAAACTTGAAGGAATTGTCCATAAAAAGGGATCGATATTTACAAGGCAATACTACTGCGCATGCGCGTGCTCGTAAATGGATCAATGCTTCCAACAATTGTTTACGCGCATCTCTGTCTTACAATTACCGTTCCATATTATTAGCGCCATATTTTCCTGCACGGTCTGTCAATCATCTTTCTTTTTGATCGAGTTTGTATTCTGCTCTTTTCGAACCAATGAATTGTGCAACTTGTGTAAACTTTTTTTTCTCTTTTATAGCTTATCCACTCCGTATTGATTATTCTACAATTTCTTGTGTTATCGATTATGTAAAGCGACTATGGCAGGTTATCCGTTAGTATATAAAGCCATGTAAATGCCACTGTTTTATTTATGTAGAGCTAATTCTCAAGCGAACAATATTTAGCTAACGGTAATAAACTGTACTTTTTGATCTATGCCTCAGGTTGAAAAGAGAATTTACTTCGCTAAAATCTTTTCCGTTTATTACTCGCATACATTAGACACGTGTCTTTAAGAAATGAGTACTACTTTATTGCTACAGTGAATGCTCCGACGACCGCCAGAGTCACAAACTTTTCCAACTGTCAAGGTCCATACCCCGGGAGTTGTTTTTATCTTACTCCGTTACTATTTTAAATTAATTTCTGGCAGGGTATGTGACTTTCAATGCCCAAGTGCGTTTATATTAGACAACCCACATGTTATTTATACGTTCTTTCAATTCAGGCAGAGACAACGGTGATTCAGGTATATAATAAATAGTTATCCACTTTCTTTTGATTATTCTACAATTGCGTTAAGTACTTATCGATTATATGTTGAATAACGCTATTTTTTTTAATATGTATCTACTTTTCCGTTACAAGTTCATACCCACTGAACAGTAGACTGTAACTATAATTCAAGCCCTTAACACAAAAAAGGCGTGGTTTTCCGTGAAATTTCTTTTTCGGCTTTTCTATAACGAACCCATTCCCTACCATTCCTACAAATTTTACCGCGAAATTAGGTACCGACCGAACACTAAACTGTCACCAATTTTTTATACTTTCTTTACATTCTTTATCAATCCTTATTACGATACTATTCATAATTTGGCGAAGTTCTTCGGTTCCTTTTTGTAGCAGATTTCACTTCTGATGTTACTTCGTCCTTTCCAGGAGCTTTACTCAACTTAAATTTATCAATAGATTCTGTTATTTCTTTTTCCGTTATTAAAGTAATCTCTTGTGTATTTACACTGCTTACGTGAAGGTCATCGAGTCCCCGCTCTTCGAAACCGTTTAGCTTTGTACAAACATGTATAGCTATAGCTGTTCAAATGTTACAGTTACCCTCTTCCATCTCTGTACAAAGCTGTTTAAATCGAGCTGTTCTGTAGAACTCCTTGTAACAGCACAAACAGATAACAGAGATGGAACAGAGTAACTGTAACAGGTGAACAAAGCTAATAATAAAGCCAGAACCGTTTAGCCAAGTTCAGAACTGACCTTGGAGAGCGACATCCTTAAGTGAACCAGAAGTAAACGACCTCCTTGAAGTGAGTTAGAAGTGACCGGCCTTGAAGTTGGTGAGAAGTGACATAGCTATACTAGTTACACCAAAGACTTCCATGTCCATTAAGTTGGACCCCCCACCAACAGAAAAAAAATTCCGACTACTTAAAAAATTAGTGCTAATTATGTGCTAATTTGTTACCGTATTCAAAATTTTGTTGCTCAAGAAAAACAGCAGTAAATAAAAAATGAAGTGGGTGGGGCCAGTTTAACATAAAGCTGGACCCCCCCACAAAAAAAAAAGCTTATTGCGTACAAGAAAACGAATGACTATCAGGCGGGAATTTGTTGCTAATTTGTTGCTGTAAAATAGCAATAACTAATTTGCAAAAAAAGTTATGTAGATGTATCCTTTTACAAATGAAAACGATTAATTGTAAAAGACAAACACCATACCTGATTTGAGTTTCCCTAAAAAAGGATAGCGATAGAAAATTAGTTATTAAAACATCAATCAGTTTAAGAAAATCTAAATCAAAATTATTAGACATACCTACCCTGTACCCACTTCGCTAAAGTAACCACGATGCGTTTGCCGCCCCCACGCGACGCAAGTAAATCACATTGCCTTTATTTATTTGCATTTACAACTTCATGCTAAAATAGTTATTACGTAAAATTGATCATCACATTACAATTAACAATAATTTACGTAATTACAAAACGGGTTGCTTGAACTTGTCAAGCCCTTACGTACAAATTAAGTGTAAAAGTAAACAAATGACAGTTAAAAAAAGCACTCTTTGCTGGTTGCTATCAGAGAAAAGAGCGGGTCTTAGCAGTGATAGGCTAAGACGTGTTATGGACCCCATTACAAATAAAGAAACAACCCATAACAAACCGATAATTGATAAATTCAAAAATGACAAACAACAAAGGACAAGAAGAATAAAATTAAACCACGTATTGTCTACTTCAGAAGAATCCGAAGAATGTACTAATGAAATCGAGTTCGATGAACACAGCTCCGATTATCATGAGTCTGAAGAAGAAACTGTTGCTCATGACAGAATTTCATTGGAGTGCGAAAACTATTACGCTGTCGTTTACCATAATGGATGGTACATACCGCGAATCATTGAAATTAAATATAATGGGGCTATAATTAAGTTAATAATTTAATAATTTTAAGTTATAATTAAGATCTTGGCAGATACGTATGGCCTAAAGCATAGACTAAGGAGTATTTGGTCTATGCCTAAAGTGACAGATATCCATTTTGTAGAAAAAAAAATTCATTTTTTATGGTCCAATTTGTTTAATTGGAAATTGTCCTTTTTCTCTTAAAAGAAGCGACAAATTACAAATTGAAAGCAAATACAAAATCATTAAATGTGAATAAATTTATTGTTATTTTTGAAAAGATTAATAAATATTTTACATCAGAGTAACATTAATATTTAAAAAATAGTTTTATTTAACCACTTAGTAACAATGTTTGAAGCTTGATATACTAATATACTTCTCAATGATGTCTTTTTTAACAAAAACATTATTTGGTAATGGCTGTATTTTTATTTCAACTTTTTTTTATTAAACTCAGTATTCATTTATTCTTTAGAGTGATTATTGTGCAAAAAACATTTATCAAAAATTTACTGGGAAGAAAACGTACCAAATTATATAATTAATGTGTATACTCTATACTATTTTTATTTAAACAAATAATTCAAACTTCACGATTACATGACGAAGAATGGCATTTTGAGCAACATTTGTAATAAACCTAACTTCGTAGCAAGTTGTTTTATGCATTCAGTATCTGTTCAGTACGGTCAGTACGGGTACAATATGAGGTCAGTATAGTCAGTATGAGTTCAGTATGGTCATTATAGGTTCAGTATTTTGTCAGTACTAGTTCAGTCTGTTGAGTAAATTCAGTACGCATTCAGTACTTTCGAAGTAGGTTCAGTATCAAAAAGTTAAATATGGTGTACAGATTTTTTGCGAGTGAGCCACACCTCGTTTATACATAATGAAATTTGTTGCTAACTATAAACAATAAAAAACGACGGAACATCGATGTGCTCTCATACGGGACTTTTCGTTGTTTATAATTAGCAACAAATTTCATTATGTATAAATTATCGTTAAGTATAGTGCGAAGAACAATTTTACGCAATAACTATTTGAGCAACAAATTGTTTATGCAAATTAAAACAACGAAAAGTCCCGCGTGAGGGCGTATCGATTCTCCTTCATTTTCTTAGTAACAAACGCGTTAATCTGTAAATTATTGTTAATTGTAATGTGATGGTCAATTTTACGTAATAACTATTTTAGCATGAAGTTGTAAATGCAAATAAATAAAGGTAATGTGATTTACTTGCGTCGCGTGGGGGCGGCAAACGCATCGTGGTTACTTTAGCGAAGTGGGTACAGGGTAGGTATGGCTAATAATTTTAATTTAGATTTTCTTAAACTGATTGATGTTTTAATAACTAATTTTCTATCGCTATCCTTTTTTAGGGAAACTCAAATCAGGTATGGTGTTTGTCTTTTACAATTAATCGTTTTCATTTGTAAAAGGATACATCTACATAACTTTTTTTGCAAATTAGTTATTGCTATTTTACAGCAACAAATTAGCAACAAATTCCCGCCTGACAGTCATTCGTTTTCTTGCACGCAATAAGCTTTTTTTGTGGGGGGGGGGGGTTCAGCTTTACGTTAAACTGGCCCCACCCACTTCATTTCTTATTTACTGCTGTTTTTCTTGAGCAACAAAATTTTGAATACGGTAACAAATTAGCACATACAGGTCCCGTCACGACTGAAGGCGAGCAGCCGGCGCATCGCGAAGGTGTTACGACAGAACACGATGTAGTTGAAAAGCTACTTCAGTGGCGTCGTTAAACTTAGAGTATAAAAATAGATAATATTTTATACAGGGTGTTTCAGAATAAGATGCTGATCCTTAAGGGTGTGAATCCTTGTGTGATTTTAGGAAGAAAAGTTCAAATAAACCTATGTCCTAAACCTCTTAACTTTTGAGCTCCAAGGTGTTAAAGTTTTAAGACAAAAATGGTTTTTTTATCGTATCTTTAATAATTTCCTAGATATTTTTATCAAATTTGGCACGCGCCCTCTAAGCATCAACAGCCATTTTTTGATAAAAAAGATTTTTTAATTTTTTAACCAGTGGCGTGATCTAGATATTTTTGGAAAAATATTATGCAAGCCACTGCTTTTTCTTAAAATAAAAATTGTTTTTAAAATTCCCATTCATTTTAGGGCAAATTTGATTTTTTGACTTTTTTTCGTCCGACGAACGGTTTCCGATAAAAAAAAATAAAAAGCATTTAATGCGCATGCCGCTATGTGCCTTATGATTTCTGAAACGGCTAGAAACTTTGTTGTCAAGGAAATAATTGCAATGACAAAATAATTAATGCTTAGAGGGCGTGTGCCAAATTTGATAAAAATATCTAGGAAATTATTAAAGATAGGTACATACTGTTATTGTTTGATATTTCTTGCAGAGATTTTATTTTCTTAAAACATATTTTACACACATTTTATCCTTTACACACTTCAACTATTTTTTTATTTTATTTACATGTTGCTAGGGAGCATCGCGGAAAACGTGATTAAATACTTTCCATAATACTCCCCTTTATTTAGTGGAGTTTTCAAATCCTACCTTACGTTCACAAAGACAAAACAAAAAAAAATTTAAAGTTCATCAACACTTTGCAAGTAAGTAGCCCAAAGTCTACTATGCACTAACGAAACAAGAGGCTAGCAATTCTTGAGAGCGCTTATTAATTTTTTTAGGTCATTCCATATTGCTCTCGGGAATTCAGGAACTTCTGACGGTCAAGCGGTTTAGTAAGGCCATCAGCAATTTGATCCTCAGACGAAACATATTTTACAGAAATTTGGTTCTTCTCGACTATATCTCGAATGTACAAATACTTCACTTCAATGTGCTTTGTGCTCTTGAAGAATTCAGGATTGTCGATTACTTGTAAAGCACTCATATTGTCGATTTGAACGATAGGTATTTTGGAATAATTTGCAATTTCCGAAAACAGTCTTTTAATCCAAACAGCATGACGTGCCGCTTCATTTGCAGCCACTAGCTCGGCTTCCATAGTTGATTGTGCAATTAGAGTCTGTTTGCGACTTGACCATGCAATTGCAGCACTACCAAATTTAAAGATAACACCGGAAATTGATTTACGGTCTTTACTTGCGGCAAAATCGGCGTCACTGTAGATTTCAAGTTCACATGCAGCTGACGAATATTTTAGGCCTAGTTGCTTTGTACCAACCAAATAACGAAGTACACGCTTCACACTGCTCCAATTATTTTCAGTTGGATTTTCCACAAATTTTGCCAAATTGTTAACAGCGAAAGTAATGTCCGGTCGTGTCGTTTGTGACAAAAACATAAGGCATCCAATAGCTTCACGATATGGAGCTTTGCACGGTGGAGATTCGGGTTCCTTTCCGAGAGAACACAAGTCAGATTTCACCATTGGGGTTGAAACTGGTTTTGCAGACAACATATTGAATTTATTCAAAATTCGATCAACATAACCAGGTTGGTTTATGATAATTGAACCATCCATTTCTTGTTTGATATTCATACCTAGGTAGCTTGATGCATCACTAACAGTAACTTGAATCTCCTTTTTCAGATCTTGCAGAAATAGTTTCACAATTTCTTCAGAAGATGACATCACCAGTCCATCATCAACGTAAAAGACCAACATTAATTTATGACCCTTAAATTCACCGATATACAGGCACGGATCTGCATCACTTTGTTTCAGTCCATAATTCTTTAAAATTCGAACGAACTTTGTGTTCCAGCATCTGGGGGCCTGTTTTAAACCATAGAGGCTTTTCTGGAGTAGACAGACGCGGTTACTACCGTCTTCAAATCCTTCGGGTTGTTCCATATAAATTTCTTCTTCTAAATCGCCATACAAAAAAGCAGTCTTGACATCAAATTGTTTAATTTTATATCGTTTAACAGCAGCAACACTTAACAAGGAACGAATGGTATCAAATCTGGCAACTGGACTAAACGTATCATGGTAATCGATACCTGGCTTCTGGGAATATCCCTTGGCAACTAATCTTGCTTTGTAGCGATTTTCAAAACCATCAGCATTGGTCTTGATTCGAAACACCCACTTGCATTTAACGATTTTTCTGTTTGCAGGTGGAGTTACTAATTTCCAGGTTTTATTCTTCATCAACGAATCATACTCTTCTTTCATAGCAATTTTCCAGTTTGCAGATTTTACAGCTTCAGAATAATCAACAGGTTCAGTCGTTATGACGAAGGCTTCCTCAACAAAATTACAGTCTCCATAATCTTGAACATAATCTTCATGACGTTTCGGAGTTTTCATTTTCGATCGATCACGTAGGCCATATTGACTTTTCATAGGGGTTTTATTGGTTTCAGCTTGAACGGGTTCTTCATGTTCTTCTTCTTGATCATTGTGATCATTCTCAGGTTCCATTTCAGATTCAGTTTCAGGTATTTCATTATAGGAGTCCTTCGAAATTCTCTGGGTTGTCTCCCCTTGAAATTCAACGTCTTTGCTAATCTTTACTCCAACATTGTCATCAATCCAAACACGATATCCATCACGGGCACCATGATAGCCAACCAAAATTCCTTTCTGGCTTTTCTTGTCGAGCTTTTGTCGATTTTGCTTTGGTATGTGGACATAACATTTAGTACCAAAAATTCGAAAGTGATTTAACGAAGCCTTTCGACCGGTCCACAATTCGTAAGGAGTTTTGTTCTCCAGTGGTGTTGGTGCACTTCGGTTAAATACATACGCAGCAGTGTTGACCGCCTCAGCCCACAATTTGTACGGAAGGTCTTTCGAATGCATCATAGAACGAGCTGCTTCCATCAATGTCCGATTTTCACGTTCGGCAGCGCCATTTTGTTCGGGCGTATACGGGGCTGTTTTACAAAACTGAATACCGTTGTCGGCTAGGTACTTACGAAATTCCTTGTTGTCGTATTCACGTCCACCATCACATCTGAAGGCTTTAATCACGTGACCAGAAGTTTTCGCAAATTCAATGAAGTTACGAGTTTTTTCATAAACTTCAGATTTTTCTTTGATAAAATAGACAGTTCGAAATTTTGAGAAATCATCCTTGAACTGAACATAATATCTGCACCCGGCTAACGATGGCGTTTGCATTGGACCACAAACATCACTACTAATCAATTCACCGACTTGTGTCGCTCTTTCGGGACGAGATTTGTAACTCTTACGGTGCTGTTTACCATACATACAGCCTTCACACAGTTCGTCACTTTTGTCGAGATTTATACCGTCGAGTCGAAGTAACTTTTTCACATGTCGTTTGTTCTAATGAGCAAGTCGCTCATGCCAAATTTGCAGATGAACTGTATCACTAATCAACGAGTTACTAAAGTCTTTGTTACCTTTAGGCATTATTATTTCACACATTAGCTTGTAGATATTTCCGGAGCGTTTTGGTTCAGCCAATATTTGACGATGTTTGTTTATAATTATGCACTTGTCCTTTAGCACAGTAACCTTGTTTCCTCTGTCGATTATCATTGCACCAGACAGTAAATTTCTTGAGATTCCAGGAACATACCAAACATTATGAATTGGTATCTTTTGTTCTTTTCCACGTGTTCGAATCTTGATTTCAACATTTCCTGTCATTGTGACATTTATGCATTGTCCATTACCAAAACGAACGCTGGTAGGAATGTCCAACTTTGTTGGTGAGTCAAGCCATTCCAAATTACCACACATGTGATGAGTTGCACCAGTATCGTATATCCACTCGTTCTCACATTTCTTCTGATGAAACAAATGGCTACTCATTGCTTCGCTTATAAAGCCATTTTTTGAGTCCTTTTCGTTCAACGATCGAGGTTCAAAATCAGCGTTGTGCTTACTTTTGCAATCCCTTGAATAGTGTCCAGGTCTTTGACAGGTAAAACATATCAATTCACGCTTTCTAGCATTTCCTTGTCGATTTACTGAAGAATTGTTCTTCAATGACTCATAACCTGACGACTGGTTTTTCGGACGATAATTTCCCGCAGAACTTGGTTTTTCACTTTGATTACTTCTGGACCTTGTAAAGAATGCTTCACTGGACGAATCAGGGCAATTTCTTCTTAGTGAAATTTCTTTGAGTCTCAACCGTTCAACCAAATTGTTCAGTTTCCGATCTTCAACACTTAGTGTGTCCTTGAACTCAAAGTAGTCCGATGGTAGTGTGTTTAGAATTCTATTTACCACCATTGTACTCACAATTTCGTCTGTTTTCATTTCACCAAGCTCATCACGAATTTCTTTGCCGAGAGTTTCGATCGCACTGCAATGTGCAGCAATATTATTTTCCAGCACCTTTTCATAGTTGAAAAACTTTGTGTATAACAAGTCCAGTCGTTGTCCACTGCGCTGCTCATACAGTCCCAGTAGCTTGTGCCACATTTGATGAGCAGTTTCACAGACACCCAGCATCGTTCGAATACTTTCACTAACACTTTCGGAAATCAAAATTTGTGCTCCCATGTCCTTTTTGTTGAAACTTTTCAGAGCTTTCTCGTAGGCAGCATCGGCGCCTGCTTGAGGTACTGTTGGGGCTGTGCCGGCATATGTCGGCAGCACACACTCAAAACAGTCTTTATACTTCAGTAGACGAGTCATTCTAATCTTCCAATCATTCCAATTTGCAGGACCTTGAAGTGGGTCGATTTTCAAAAGTTTGTCGTTATCCATTTTTACTTTTCTTATACAAGTCTCACAAGTTTAAATCACGTTACGCCATGGTAGCGTCTCTGGGGCTCATAACCTGTTATTGTTTGATATTTCTTGCAGAGATTTTATTTTCTTAAAACATATTTTACACACATTTTTTCCTTTACACACTTCAACTATTTTTTTATTTTATTTACATGTTGCTAGGGAGCATCGCGGAAAACGTGATTAAATACTTTCCATAATAGATACGATAAAAAAACAATTTTTTTCTTAAAACTTTAACACCTTGTAGCTCAAAAGTTAAGAGGTTTAGGACATAGGTTTATTTGAACTTTTCTTCCTAAAATCACATAAGGATTCACACCCTTAAGGATCAGCATCTTATTCTGAAACACCCTGTATTTTAGAAACAAGTACGAATTCACTAAACGCCACTGTAAGCGCGGGAACCGCGTACCTAAGAAAGACAAGTGCGCATCGAACAGAAATTGGCGCGCTCGCCTTCTGTCGTGACGGGACCTTTAATTAGCACTAATTTTTTTAAGTAGTCGGAATTTTTTTTCTGTTGGTTGGGGGGTCCAACTTAATGGACATAAGACATCCTTCGCTGTATCTTGGCAACTCTCGTCTAATTTTAATTTGTCAAAATCCGTCATCCTTAAAAAGTACGTATTGAGTTGAATTTAAAATAAACAATTATCAAAAGGCGCAAATTCTTATAGAATTTTAATTTCAACCAACTTCAAATCTGTAACTAATTATGGCATGTACACATGTATATAACTTACCCCCCCCCCCCCACCTCAGACACGAGCATCCCGGATTCTGCACAAATGAGTCATTGTTTTTCTTTCCACACTGACCACACTTAAGGGAGATGGGAGCGAAGAGGGTGACGGACAATTTGTAAATCACGAAAAGATGTTAGAGGAAAACAAAATAAAAAAAGATCGTTTTTCTGCGCACCCCTTTCGCCCTTTCCACCCCCAAAAAAGGGGTAGCAGTTGGGGGTGAAATTTGAAATTTGAGGACCGTTTTTTATGGAGAATCCAAAAGTGTAATAAAAATAGGTGTTCCCATTTAAGTTTTCAAAACTCACCCCCGCTCCACCCCACAGGGGGGTGTGGGTGATGTTTACGTATCATGACTCAATAGGTTTCCAAAAATAAAGCGGGCCACAGACTTCGTGATTTTTCATCGGTTGTCGGTCATCGTGCCAACCGTTCCTGCCGCCTGATGAGCCCACAGACTACGTGCGAAGTAGCAGTCCGGTTCCAGAAATTACAATAAACAGGACACAATTATTGGCAGTAGCGGCGGCACTTGCAGTTGGCAATAAAATTTAACACAATAAAAGAAGATCGGTTTGATGCAAAGAGTGGCTGTTGAAAAGAAGCAGTTTTTCACATATAAATTTATTAAATGAGCTGAGATTTGAATCAGGAAATTGGTATAATTATTGATCACAACGACGGACGTTACTGATCTTAAAACCGACGAGATGGAACGAAATCCCCACACACATCGGTTTAGCACGATGACCGACACACCGAACCGACAAAAATCAAGCTCCGCCAGAAATTCGTCGTGACGGTTCATCGTGACAGTTTTCACCCCACACACTACGGTTTTTGGCACGAACGGTCGGCACGATGACCGACAACCGATGAAAAATCACGAAGTCTGTGGCCCGCTTAAAGGAAATGTGTTTTTTTCTTTTTGTAATGGGACGTGTCGTTCTCGAGATATTAAAGGGTGTATATTTGACTTTAATGGCGTCCCGACGGCCAACGGGTGATCCGATCAAAAAATTTACCAGTGATTTGGAATCAGTAAAGAATTTCCTATAAGATGACACCACTTGCAGCTTTCTAAACCTTGTAACATCGACCAACGCACAGACACACAGACACGCAGACATCCGGACGAATTTAGTAACCAACTTTTTGAAGTTGGTTGAAAATTAATTCAACAGTGTAAGTTTAAATAATGCAACAAAGTTGCCACATTTCACCTATTGTTGTGAATAACATGGAGTGACATTTATTAGTTGTTCTTTACCTTAATAATGTTACGAATTCTAGGCGAGGGGAATGTGTACTTCTGGTTCACGCAGCAGAGGTACGGATGGACAAATAGCGACTACGCCTACTTCCAGGGTACCAGAGGCGTCCTCAATTCGTTAACACTTTCGATAGCCGTACCGACACTCTCACAACTGCTACACTTCCATGATATCACAATTATTACATTATCGTTGCTCGACAAAGTGGTATCGACTGTCGTTTGTATTACCGTACAGACGTCGATTGGGGAGTACATAAGTATGCTAGTTGGCGCGTTTACAATTGCGGCGACTAGTGGTATACGTTCACTGTCGTCGACGTATATCTCCGCAGACAATGTCGGTAAGATCCAATCGCTATTATCGATTGTCCAGGCAATCGGAACAAGTGTAGCAGCACAAATTTACAATCGAGGCATATACGACTACACTCACAACAGTTATCCGTACGCATTCCTCTACCTCAGCATCGTCATCTGTATTGTCAGTGTAACGTTGTGCACGTAAGTAACCTACACTTTTCTTAACGAAAACACAACATTAAGCACCGATTTCAGGTGGAAATACTACAACGAACACGAATATAAACTGGACGATCGACAAGATTTACATAAAAAAGAAAACTCACTCACCTTCATAAGTAATAACAATAACACCGCATAAAATAAGTTTCCAAAGAAGCATTGTACATTAATTTATTAATTAACCATTTTTACACTTCAATCACGTTTTTTTCTTTAATTAATAAATAATTACCGATAAGTCGATTAATTATAAAATTAAATGAGGTTGGGTGGTGACGAGAAAGTTCACATTACCGGTTTGTTTTTTTTTTTTAGGTTACACGAATTTTATTGGAAAATGTCGAGAAAATGTTTACAAAATCGTAATTTATCACTCATCGATTAGTTTTTTTATATAACGAGGTTAATAGAATTACTCATTAATTATTTATTTATTTACAAAAGGTTAAAAAGGGGAAATTTTTAACGTCATAAGATAATTTTGTTGACATACAATTTCTATTCTAGTTACATTCGTTAGGTATGCAGTTGTACCAATACCAAATATTCTCACAGAGGGTGACCCATTAAACTGAATCAAAAGTATGAACGTAGCAACGTTTCACTGATATAGAAATAGAGTCCGGGCAGCAGCTGACTTTGACAGCTCTGAGGGCAAAAAACGCTAACTTAAAACACGTATCTTCAGTTTACGCGGGCTAAAATTACAATTGTGAATGCAACTCTCACATTCTCTTAACGCGCGCAACCTGTAAATGTGAACAGTATAGGCTGTGCTATTACGAATAGAAAAATGTTGCCCTCAGAGCTGTAAAAAATAGGTTAATGACGTCATCTGCCCGGTCCCTATACGATTCTGTGCCTAAAGTTGGGGCAAAGCAAAAAGCGTTGCACGTCACGAGTATTATATACATGTCAATAGTGTTGTCATATGGATTAAAACGAAATAGAATAAAATACGAAATGGAAGACAATAAATGACAGATGTCCTTGGTTGCAACATTGTAATTTTATTTATGATGCTGCCAACATGTAGAATTATTTTACCCTAGAATATTACCTTTAATCACTCAGTACCTAGCGATCTAAAAATCAAATCGGTGAACACCTTTCGTATCAAGTACAGAAGCAAAACCAGACTAAAAGTCAATAAATTTCATTTAAGTATAATTCATACAACTACTGCCTAATCTTCATCATCACAACTTCATTATCACTCATATTCATAATACTCACATCCACCATCATCACAGAAGTTTTTAGTTTTTTTGTTTGGTTTAGTAATAGGAAATTTCTCATTTGTTAATTAATCTTAAAAACATGGTTTCAGTGGAAGAGCAAGTTTTACTTGAACTGCACCATGTGGTTTTCTATGATGATATGATTTGTAATTTTATTTTTTATTTTATTTTATTTTTTATTTTATTTTATCTTCTTATTTTATAATCAAAGTATGTTCGCTAGACTCATAGGAAATAAAGACCATTATTATTATTATTATTATTATTATTATTATTTCAAAAAGGTTCTGGTCCCTGCTGAGAAGATGCTAGAGGGCTGTTCGGCGCTCCCAGTTGACACGATTTTTTCCATCTTCAACAATAATCGTCATACTTCAGCCAATTTACACAAAACCTTCACTCCGTCCATTGGTCACAATCGCATGAAAATCAGACACACAGACGCGGGGATGGTAACGCCAGTAGATACGACGGTGTCGGCGCTGATATCTGCGACGAAAAAAAGCTACGATTCTCAGTCACAAGGGTAATCGCGGAGAGAAAGTCTTATCCCAGCTCGGCTCACTATATTCTGAGGAAAAAAGGCAAATAACCTGACCTGATTGGTTCTGGTTAGCGGAAGTGGTTCTCGAAATGGTTCTGCCATTATATCACGATTAGAACCGAAGTGGTCTTCTATGTTGTGGTTGGTCCTTATATCATGTTCCGAGTTAAGGTGGTCGGACCACTTAATTACGATGGAACACCTCTATTGCCCTTATTGGTCGATACACCCACGGTTCCAGTTTCACCTTGGTACAGAAAGCAGGCTTTCTGCAGGCCTGTATATACATGGGATGGTCTCTGCACTGCGACATTTTGGTCTATTGTGCTCCGCTTCTAGAATACCTGTATCCTTATATCAAAGTCCAGAATTTTCGTAGGGCGCTAATCATCTTTACTGCCTCTTGTGTAATCTATTCATTCCCAAGTATTCCCTTTGCTTGTGTGTATGTCTCACATTGGCAAATAACGTGATATGACGTTTCTTCTTCCTCGCCATAACCCCTGCATAACGGGCTATCAGTCAGTCCCATGTTATGCAGGTATTTGTTCAGACTACAGAGGCCTGATGTTTTATCTTGACGTTGCTAAGTCCCCATTTGAGGTCTCAACAAAGATCTGCCCTGAAATTTTCGACCAGTATCTGCAGTGCCCTTCTGTAAGTATTGACTGAATCTCCTTTTTGGCAATGTTATCCGACAGGACAAGCTTGTCAGCAACCTGGTTAACTGCGATTCCCGCATGCCCATGTGCCCACACTAGTGTGACTGTTTTACACTTGCCTAAGCGCCTTTAGTATTTGTGTGCATTCAAGGACTAGCCCTGAATTTACCACATGTAAATCTACTACTGCAATCGCTGCTTTGCTGTCTGTAACCGTTGAGGGAAGTATACTCATCAACGCTGTAACTATAAAGTTTTCCTTTTGGTGAGGTTCTCTTTTAATATCTGTACAGACACTGTCAGGATTGCATATACCTAGGCTTGGAACACGGTCGCTTTTGTCCTAGGCTTGCAGCCCCGCCCATTACTCCCCTATACTCCAAAGTATACCCTCAGTGGTTTTCGAGCTGCTATCTACCTATGTAATACACGATTCCATTCGGCTTTCTCGAATTATTCTCCCAGTCGTACCGAGTGGGGATTATACCTCACCCTTGACGATCCCTCCTCGCCGTGACTCTCAGCCGGTATGTCCCTCTGTCCTATTTACTGGGTTTAGTGGCGGCAGGTTCAAGTAGAGTACGCATAGCTGCCGTAGGGGTGATTTTCATTGGTCCCGTAATTCTAAGGCAAGCAGTGTGCTAAGTTTCAGTATGTTCTTCTGTGTGAAGAGGTCTTATGCCACACCACACCAGTGAAGCATACGTAATGAGCGGCCTAATCATTTTGGTGTAGCGTGTAGGTATATTTAGTGGGCCATCTTCGCCTACAAGCACACAAGGACTTTGTGGCTTTGTATCGATTTACCCACAATAGTATGTAGCTACTCCCTTGTTTTCCATAGAACATAGAACACCCCCTCTATAGCTAAAAACGCCCATAGAGCTACCTCCTTACAGGAGGATTGCCCCTTGCGGATATGTCCACTACTTTGGGGATGGCAAGTTCATGGGATCTACCTAGTATTTACTGATGGACTCAAGCCCCAACATCTCGTCCCTAATGTGTCGCTCAAAGAGTTTCTACAATAGTTTTAGGTAGGAGAAATGGCTGTTAGACTGATGGATCTAAATGACTTGGATTGGGCGTATGAATCTCGCCCAGGCTTCGGTATGAACACGACTTTTACGTCCCTACACGTCATAGGTAGGGCAATACTTGCCCTTTCCCTTAGTAACGTACATAGTGTGGAAGGCAACAAGTCGAGGTTTTGTTGTAGTAGAGCAGGGAAAATTCCATCCACCCCTGGGGTTTATACAGATGGAAATTCTTTACTATCCACCTAATTTTGATTAGGTAGGCGACGAGCCAAAACCCAACCTCCTCTGTTCCCTTTTAAAAGGGATTCCACGGTTGTTGCCGTTGTTGGTTCGCCTGCGAGGGTTTTTGATCGCGGACAAGTATGATTGAAGCAGAAGTTCTCCTACGCGGTCCCTTCAATTTTCTTCAGTGAAGCGATTCTGGCCTCTTTTCTTTCGTGTTAAGCTCTTTGGAGCCTGTGGCACCTTTTGCGATTTGCATATGGCTGCGTGTCCTGCTTGCTATTGGGTTCTCGCCTAATAGCAGTGGGGAAGCGAGGAGGGGGAATCATGCCCCGGGCGCTCCTCACAAAGGGGCGCCAAATGGTCCACAAAACAAAAAAATTGCTGTGTTTTTAAAATAAGTATCTACTTAATAAACCTCTAACTCACTGACCGACTGACTGACTGTGACTGACAGACAAGCCACATTTTTGGTCTCAAATTTAAAGCCTACCTTGAGCCTATGACTTTATTTTACTTTATTTATTTATTAATTTGCGAGTATATTTTACATAATACATATATTATATGGTTTTCGAATAGGGGGGGGGGGGGGGGCTAAAAAGGTATTGGCTACGCCCCTGCCTAATAGATGCCTGTGTATTAATTTGAAAACTTCCTACCCTTATTCCTTACATGGTGGCGTCGACTGTTATCTTGTTTGCAACTCTCTCGATTCGGGCGGGTCGTATCCGACCATTAGGTATTATGTATGCTTCTTCCTCTACAAAACTCGCACTCACATTGTGCGTCTTTTATGCGTCCTCTTTTCTTCATATCTTCATTCTTGCCAATATTTCTTCTGGAACGCTTGATGGTGTGATTCTCTCTTGTCTCTTCTAGATATATTCGTTAATTCCATCCTTTCGGTACCCTTTTTTCTTGTATTACCTATCTCAATCATTAGTTTTTTGTTTAACTGTCTATGATTATTCATCTGTTTTTCACATACTTTACCATTGGTTGCTTTCTCAAAGTTATTTTTTTCTGTTGCTTCTATTAATCCATTAATAAATTTGGTGGATACTATGCATTAAAAATGCGCAACTGTCACGGCGAACTCCTGACCAATCCTATGGCTTCATTTTATTTCCTATTTACGTATTTACGCCATGTTTCCGCTTATGGGCACCTACCAGAGTACCATAGCATACTTTTTGGTTTTGTCTGTTGTTTCTCGTCACCTTACCCACAATTTTTTTACTATCTATTTTTATGCTAGGTATCTTATTTTATTATGTACACATCAGTACATGTGTGTACTTACAATATACATTTCCTGTTTCCACTATGTACGTATACAGCCATTGACTTTAGTAACGTCCCTTGCATACTGTGACTTAGGCAACCAACATATCTCATAGTAGAGGATGTTTACCATGTACATCATCATATGTAATAATTGCGAATGAACGGGTGTCCTGTCCGTCCGTAACAAATTCGCATTAAAGTAGATATAGGTACTTTCATCTTATGCAATGACGTAGACATAAGATTTTTCGAAGCCCGTGATTAAAGTAGATATACATATACATGTATATCTACTTTAAAATACCAAAGTGCGCGAAGCCTCCTGGTATTTATATTTATAAGAAAACGAAATGATTATTTTCAGCATATTCACAAATTCCATTGTTTATCTACAAATCTACATCGTTTATCATCTACTATGTGATATGTTGGTTGCCTAAGTCACTGTATTCAATAATAAATGCATGTCTTCTAAGGGAGAGCATACAAAGCCCTTCTGAGCATTTATTCCAGGAAAAGCTACTTTTTTACATAAACAATTACCTAAATTGACTACAATAAAATTAACATCAAGAACCTGTCGCTAATTTTAAAATATCACCACATTTAGCAGAAATTTTTATATGCGCACAATTGTCGGCACGAGTACTACCAATATTAACAATAGCTATTTCCTTTCGCAAACCTACGGCTTGTAGTATTATACGATAGGCCGAGTAGACGGACAAGCTCGAACCTAAAACTAAAATACCGTCGCTCTCGGATACGGCTTCTTCTACTTTTACAACTCGACTTCTCGGTATGTTATCACCGAAAAATATAATATCCGGTTTTAGTATACCTCCGCATCGATTACACATGGGTGGTTTAAAATGTGCGATTCTATCCTAAAAACCTAACGAATTAATTACCTGCTCTCGCTCACACCTCCAACCCACCTCGGATATTTCAACGTCGCCGTCAGGTCGTATCATTGTGGTAGTTTCGTTCATTTCCGAATTCGATTCGTGCATTATTTGTTGTATAGTATGTCTGTTGTAACTGTTACTGCAATTCAAACAAACTACTTTATACGCAGTACCGTGTAGTTCAATAACATTACAACTACCTGCCTTACGGTGAAGATTATCGACGTTTTGAGTAACAAGCGTACTAATCCTATTATGATCGACTTCCCAATCTTTCAACCAGTGGTGAATAACGTTCGGTTGGGCATTGGAGAAACGTTCCCAGCCAACGTAGTTACGTGCCCAGTAACGTTGACGTACCAAAGGGGAGTCCAAAAATTGTTTGTACTGTACGGGTTTGTGATTAGATCGGGCGTATAAACCGACAGTTTCGGAACGATAATCTGGAATACCTACACGAATTATAATTGGTTTTTTTGTAGTCTGTTCTTTTAGTGTACCTACCTGATTCGGTTGATATTCCAGCACCGGTTAAGACGAACAACTTACGAGATCTGTCGATAAAACTTTTGAAGATGCTTATATCGAATTCGGTGGGGGGTGAGTGTTTGGGAACGAACTGAAGGAGATTTTGAAGTTTAGTAGACATTCTTTCATCAAAACACTAAAAGTTTGGTTATGTAAATGACATTAATTTGACGTACCACAATGTATGGAAATATACAGGTTGTTTGGAAATTATTTACATTGCTCTTATCTATTTCGATTGAAATTTTGGGCGTTTGTAATGATGGGGCGGGGGACACTGAACTCGGTAGGGGATCGTCGTTACGAACAGAAATTAAACAGGAATTGAAAGTATCCGCACCTCCGGGTTCACTATTTTTACATCCGACCCCCAAATGGAGTACTTACCTATAATTAATTCAATGAGCTGTTGGGTATCTTGGTGCATATCCAACAAAAACTGTCCACCAATGAAGAATGACGGTGATTTAGACTGCCTTCTTTGTTTAAACGTGGACTCTCTCCCCAAGTAATATTAGGTGTTTTCTTTTTGCACGTTTGTGGTAGATTTAAGTCACCTCTGTCAATAACACACCATTCGTTTTATAAAAATAATTTGACTTAGTTCTCAATAACCCTATTCGTTTTAAAAACTTTATTTAAGTTTTATATTAACCTGAGGCAAAAATGTCTACATGACGCAAGGCACTTCAATTACGTGATGATTGTGACTTTACGTTACCCTGTGGCGATCCAAAAAGAAAACACCTAATGCCAATAATGGAGAGTTGATTTGAGGTTCCAGTTCTCTTCGTTGATGGCTTTCATCGCCTGTCTTAAATTTGAACAGATTGAAAGTTACTAGCAGTTTTTCTATGATGAAGATCATTGGCTCACAGGCTCAGCTTCATCATTTCACCTACTCGAAGGATTTCAATACCTCTGTACTTCTCAACTTTTTTCAGTTACCTACCTACTTTTTGAGTCTTCTTGAAGACATCCCTTGATTTCTTGTAATTTGTTTCTTTGGTCCTAAGGTCTTGTACAAACCTTTACATCCAATCACCCTTGCGGTGAGCTAAGGTGTGATTTTTGGGTCTTCTAGGAGTCTTTGAAATTCGGTGTTGCAGTATTCTTCTCTGTTTTTTTCTACTCTTTATTTTTTTTCACGGCGAATTTTGGTAGTGGTTATAATAGGGGCATTCAAGCGACAAATTCGTGCCGCCGATACATGTGACCAGCTTAGGCGAGAGCGCGCGACAATTAAATCCCAATTCAGAAATCCACGCAATTATTCGGATGCCATCGTAAGCGTACAACCTACACGAATGAAATTGTGATACGAGCGTAATTTAACAATCAACAACTCTGTCGCAGACGGCCACGTGTTTAAAAGCTTTCAAATATTGTAATTAGGTTCCAGTTTATTGGTAGGTAAGTTATTGTTTCCTTCCATCCATTTTTTCAATATTTAATTGATTTCTATTGAAAAAGGTGAATGATACGGATGAGGAACAATTAATTCTATTGGTGCGAGATTACCCTTTTCCTGTACGACCTGCAGGATGCAATGTCTGGCAAACTCATTAATCTGTCAGCTGCCACTTCTTCATGACGACCGATAGTATCGAAACACAAATGAGTAAAATTATCTCTAAAAAAATTGTGAAGGTAGTATGTATAGCCGATATTAGGTACAACAGTAATAAAATAACATAAGGCCGGTTATGTTCAACCAATTGACTGTAGGTAGGTATTATTTTTTGGTTTTAAAATGAAAATCATAAGTGTTTAATATAAAAGCAAAATTATACCGGACCCCCTCCGAAAAAAAGGAAAGTCGCTACTTTTTCGCGTAGTGTATAATACAGCATTAATAGTTCGATAATTCTTCAGAACTATTATACAACAGAAACTTGTATGTTTACTTATACATTAAACGTAATTTACTATTCT
The DNA here is from genome assembly GCA_036250285.1 of Pyrocoelia pectoralis. Taxonomy (NCBI): domain Eukaryota; kingdom Metazoa; phylum Arthropoda; class Insecta; order Coleoptera; family Lampyridae; genus Pyrocoelia; species Pyrocoelia pectoralis. The sequence goes on from CM070083.1 coordinate 8,471,165, forward strand.
CGTATACAAAATTACTTTTCTAATATTCTATTTCTACCATATGGCAACAAAAGTTTCTATATACTTACTTTATAGTAAATTATAGGTTGAGTTTAGGGAAAGTACGGTAAACTCGAATTAGACTGCAATTACTATAAAAGCTTTTATCGGTTTATTGATTCTTCGTATATTTCATACGTTGTTGCCTTCATTTCTCTATCTGTTTGTATTAGAACTTTGGTCAAATACGTTGTGTTAAATCAAGTGAATACATTTGCCATAATTCTTCTCTTTCGGTGCAAACTGGTATCACTATCAATCAAAATGAAAGATTTGATATTCGTAACGTGGCTCTATTTTCAATTAATGTTAGTTCAGTGCGATATTTTCGTTAATAACTTTAATGGATCGGACGCGTCAATAAAAATCTGCATTAAAAAAACGATAAATCACTTATTTTCAGATAATGACACCTTGAGTTTGATCTTAAATAGTGATTTATGTGAAGATGCGATTTTTGAAATGAGCACTACGCGTCCGTATATGGTTTTAAATATGGACGTTATTAATGATGTTAATAAATTACAGTATGATGGACAGTTTATAATATGCCCAAAGGATGTACATTCTCTAAATCGCACAATACATAGTGCAAATGATATTGCACGAAGCAATAAGAGAAATATGGGTAATTCTAAAATTCTGGTTATTACTAACACGTCCGATGCCACATGGATGTTTGAGTTGTTTTGGTCGTACGGCATTAATAATGTGATTATTTTGGTTTATGGTCAAGGAACATCGAAATTGTTTACGTGTAATCTATTTGCTCCAGAAAATGAGTGTGGGAAAATGGCAAAATTAATTATTGATCATGATTGCGAAGAACAATTGTCTCTTTCATTTACAAATGTAATACATCAAATGAATAAATGTCCAGTTAGTTTCATGTCTAAGCCAAACGATATGTATATATATATGAAGAAAGATATCCAACTGCTCGTGCTATGCTGCACGTCATCAGAGAACTATCAAACCGTGTTAACGCCACCTTTCAAATTGAGAAATCGAACGGTGTTCTTTCGCCAAAACTCACAACGAAAATTCTAATATCATCGGTGGCATTCATCCTACTTGATAATTACGCAATGACGGAACCATTGGTAAGAATGGATGTTGTATGGTTGGTACCCAAAGCCGAACAAATTTCTAACATGAATGTCTGCGTGAACGTCTTTAATTATGATGTTTGGATAGCAACAAGCGTCGTATTTATAAGTGCGTCGTTAACGTGGTTTTTAATTTTATCTCGTAATGGAGGATTTACATTCGATAAGTTATGTATTTCTTTGTTAAATGTCTGGTCACTCACTATTTGTGGTAACGTAGCACAAGTTCCGAAATCACTTGCTTTACGTATTATATTATTATTTTATTTAATTTACGTTATACATATACAGTGTGCTTTCACCTCAGATATGTCAACTGTTTTAACAACACCACAGTATGGTTTTCAAATACGGAACTTGGAAGAGTTGGCAGATTCTCAGCTTCCCATATACAGGGTTTTTCAACGAAAAGGAGCCACACTTTATAACTTCTAACAGAATCAAAATTTGAAAAATCGGCGATACCCGTCTATAATAATATCGAGGGGGACACTTTTTGACATAAGTTTGAGATTTCATACCTTAACCCCCTGGGTCCCACAAACATACCCTTAATTTTTTTAAATGGCAACATGGGTCATGTGATACGTCATTTGAAAGGTCTTTTGATATCTTGCATTACTGCGTTTAAAATTTTAAAATCGTTCAATTCGTTTGTGAGATATTTTAATTTAAAGTTTTAGAGAACTGATATAATTTTCTTCAAAATGGTTGTTTTTTATTTATTTTTTTGCTTTTATAGTCAAGATAAATTGATACGAAATTCATTGTATTAAACTTTTTTTTATTTACATGGAAATAAAACTTAAAATAAATTAAAAAGTCAGTAATACTTTTATATTGCATTATTATAACGACAAATTATATCAGTTCTCTAAAACTTTAAATTAAAATATCTCACAAACGAATTGAACGATTTTAAAATTTTAAACGCAGTAATGCAAGATATCAAAAGACCTTTCAAATGACGTATCACATGACCCATGTTGCCATTTAAAAAAATTAAGGGTATGTTTGTGGGACCCAGGGGGTTAAGGTATGAAATCTCAAACTTATGTCAAAAAGTGTCCCCCTCGATATTATTATAGACGGGTATCGCCGATTTTTCAAATTTTGATTCTGTTAGAAGTTATAAAGGGTGGCTCCTTTTCGTTGAAAAACCCTGTATACTAATGATATTTTTAAATTGAAGTACTTCAGCGAGAATAACACCGATCGGAAACTTTATACCAAGCTGCAAAACTCAGTGCACGGTTTTACCGGTAGGAAATATTTAGAACATATGCTCAACTTTCGTTTTCACGAGAATTATGCCATGATTTTATTATCAGAAATAGTGCGCCAAACGGAAATCGTATCGGGCAAGAAAATTGGAGCTTACGAAATAAAGGATAATTCAATTACAGGCGTTCATGCAATACGTCTTTGCTTACCCATCGATCATTATTTCACAACTACCTTAAATACATTTATAAGTAGAATGGTAGAATGTGGAATACATGACAAGCGTAAAAATGATTTTTATCAAGAATTGCGGGCAGAGAAGGTTGAAACGATGCAAGATGATGAACTAACATTGAAACATCTGACTTTCATATTCATATTTTTGGGATTTGGTTTGTGCACCGCATGTGTGGTGTTTTGCTTTGAAATTGTTTTGCATAAGTATCTGTAAATTATTCTACATGTCATTTAATGTGTAATTATGTATCTATTTGAAACAGTTGTACTATGTAGGGATATTAAGAATAGTAGATAACTCTTGCAGTGTTGTTGATTATTTTAATGTATTTTTCTCTACACTCCTTCATTAAATTGTACCTATTACCTAGCTATAATTGCACTAATTTTCTGTATCGGACAGAAACACTGGATAAATTTTAACTAATGCAAGATTAATGTTTCATTGTAGTTCATATAACGTTTACGGTTTACGTGTTATGTATATTAAATTGTTATTTAAATAAATAATGGATATTGTGTGCATTTGGTACATATTATTTTTTAAAATATTGAATTTGCAGCCATCAAGTTTAGTAGAATTTCCATCTGGGACAGCCTCAAATAAAATGTTCAAGTGAACTTTAGGCCTAAGTGGAAAAAATGTAGCGGCGAAAAATGAGTGCTCATTATTGCTTTCGACGCAGCCATATTTCGGCTAACTTCAGAGCAGCATTTGCAGCAAACGAATTTACCTTTGAGAAAGGATACTCAAAGGAATTTACCGATGATGGGAAATAAATTTGCTTCTTTCGTTAGAGCCTCTTAGTGAAGAAAATTCCAAATATCGATAGAATATTGACACATAACTGCCGTCTTAAAGGCGTAGGTAGGTACCACAACCGAGGATTCAAAAGATTTGATTTTTGTAGACACTGGAGACGATTTTGTATAGCACATTGAATTCTCGAGGAGGGTAAGTAAGGAGCATTAGACTTACACGAACGTCTTCATTGTAATATTAATAATAAAATGAGAATCATTTAATAACCAAAATTTTGTCCTGTTTTTTGAAAACAATAATTAATTGCCCTCGGCACGCTATGGTGTCGCAAACCTCGGCCGTAAAAATTGACCTTAAAATGCGTTTTAAAAGAAAGTTGTTACACCTAAACAACGTCGAAATAAACAAAGTTTAATTTGACAACAAGCCTATTCGAATTGGCCAAATGGTCATTTTTTTATTCAGCTTCAAACTCGAGTAAAGGACCTGTGGCGGAACGGAACGGAACGGAACGGAAACGAAAGGTATATTCACACTTGTGCATTTCCATGCTACATTTTTAGATGCGGCATCACCTTGCACTTGCTGCATTTTTTCATGCACCAACTCCTAGTGCATTTTTAAATGCATAGGGAAAATCTCTGTAGGGATTTAATTTTTCACAAATTATAACTATATGTTGGTGTTGAGGGATGCACATTGCCACAGTTTAATGCTTAGCTTATCTTTATGAACACTCTAACTATGTGCATCACGCATCTTGTGATGCTGCAACTTTTGCAGTGTGAACCAAGAAATGCATGCATTTTGATGCTGCAACTAAAAATGCAGCATGGAAATGCACAAGTGTGAATACACCTGAAGAGAGCTGCCCTATAGCGAAGTACAGTGACGACAAGCAGCGATTAGCTACACCCATCCGCCATTAGGAGGCAAAAGTTTGGGCGAGTTTCTATGAACTCAACGGTGGTATCCTAGCAACTTGCTAAATCCAAATAAAAGTTACACGCTGATCAAAGGTAAACTACCACGTGATTAGTCAGGCCGCCATTAAGAGGCAAAATATACTACGGCCAATAAAAATCGATACATCGCTTGTCACCACTGTTTGTAATAGAGTCACTGTACCTATAGCGAAGAGGACCGCTCGTTCACTTTAGTTGGTAGTAGCAAAGTACGAGCTCCGTCGAAGATGTTATACACCGTGTCCAAGATAAGAATGCACAGCATGGGGATCTTGAAAACAGTAGAAGATACAGGGTGGCTTAAATTAGAAAAAAGTTGCGCTATTTAGAGTATGTTCACATGCTGGCCGCAAAAGTTCATTATTGTTTATCGTTTTCAAAATTCTCAAAAAAATGTGATTTTTTGGATTTTCGTTTCTTTTCATTTTTTTATTTATTTTAACTGATATTAAAAAACTACCGGCACTTTCTCATTGCCACTTTTTACGCTCTACAAAATGTCGTGTTCAAATTTTTAATCCGACGTTTCGTATCCGAGAAACCATCATCAACTTTATTTTTTTATATGGCCTCAAACAAAGAGACACTCTGTATTCGGTAGCATTATTCATTACAAATTCAACGATGTATCACACATTATGGTTTTGAAGCCAAAAAATGGGAAAAACGTGAGTTATAAGGTTTTTTATTTTTTAAATTAGTAGGCATTGAAATAATCGCAATATTTATGTTTTATCTGTCACATTATTGTTGAAAACGTAATTTGGTGTTGTGTAAGTTGTTTTTACGGGAATTTGAAGTGTTTTAATTTTTGTTCTTGTTAAAGTTACTTATTCGTTAGTTTGTTGCTTCGTGCCTTTAATTTATTTACAAGTGTTACCATGGAAAGAGAACGTTTCACAAACGAAGAAAAATTTGATATGTTGACGTGTTACATCTTGTGCCGCAAAAATTGTGTAGCTGCTGAACAAATGTACTCTGATAATTATCCTGAACGAAGACAACCTGAAAAATCCATTTTTAGACGTTTGGTATCTAATTTAAAGGAATTTGGCTCATTTAAAAAACCTGTTGTATCTCGTAAAAAATAATCCAACGAAGAAAAGGCGACTACTGTTTTACAAATGGTTGTTGAAAATCCTGAAATATCAACAAGACAATTGAACGTCGAACTGGAGTAGCTAGATCTACAGCCCATTTCGTTTTACAAAAGAATAAATTTCATCCCTATAAATTTAGAATTTGCCAGGGTCTTAGACCTGGTGACGAGAGAAGGCGAGCAAGTTTTTGTGAATGGTATACCAGAAAATGTGAAGAAGATCAAAATTTTCCTTTTAAAGTAATTTGGTCTGATGAGAGCGTGATAACCAACAATGGCATTTTCAACCGGCGTAACAAACATTATTGGGCAACAGACAATCCTCATTTAATAAAAGAAGCAAGGCATCAACATCGATTTGGATTTAATCTGTGGGTAGGCATTTTGGGTGGCAGAATAATAGGACCTTTTATTTATCACAACAATTTAAATTCCGAACGATATCTCGACCTACTGCAGATTGATTTGGAGAATGCCTTGGATGAATTACCATTACTTATGGTTAACAACTGCTGGTTTCAGCAAGATGGTGCCCCAGCGCATAATTCAAGAAATGTGCGAGAATATTTGTCCCAGAGGTTTCCTGGAAAATGCATTGGAACTCACAGTGAAGTAGCCTGGCCAGCCCGATCACCTGACTTAACCCCATTGGATTTTTTCCTGTGGGGTTATTTAAAAAACCAAGTGTATGACGCCATTTTTGAAAATGAAGAACAGTTATTGGCATTGGTTTTAGCAGCAGTTAATACAATCACACCAGAAATTAGACCATGTTTTGAATTCTTCTGTAGACAGAGCATACTTGTGTCTAGAAAATAATGGCAACCTATTTGAGCAATTATTATAATTTTTTGACATTGTGTTTCTGTTATTGTACCAGCGCCTACTAATTTAAAAAATAAAAAACCTTATAATTCACGTTTTCCCCATTTTTTGGCTTCAAAACCATAATGTGTGATACATCGTTGAATTTGTAATGAATAATGCTACCGAATACAGAGTGTCTCTTTGTTTGAGGCCATATAAAAAAATAAAGTTGATGATGGTTTCTCGGATACGAAACGTCGGATTAAAAATTTGAACACGCCATTTTGTAGAGCTTAAAAAGTGGCAATGAGAAAGTGCCGGTAGTTTTTTAATATCAGTTAAAATAAATAAAAAAATGAAAGAAACGAAAATCCAAAAAATCACATTTTTTTGAGAATTTTGAAAACGATAAACAATAATGAACTTTTGCGGCCAGCATGTGAACATACTCTAAATAGCGCAACTTTTTTCTAATTTAAGCCACCCTGTATCTTCTACCGTTTTCAAGATCCCCATGCTGTGCATTCTTATCTTGGACACGGTGTATAGCACGGCGCGACGTCCGCGGTCCGCTGCTATCTCACAGTGCAGAAACGCTCCTCCAGCTGCACATAGCAAAGGAGTGCACCATCGGCGAAACCGGTGCAGGACGACGATGCTGTACGATAGCTTTTGTGGTAACAACCGCTGCCGCTCCCACCGCGGAGAGACGCATCTCATCCAGTCAGCGGTCTGGTCCGACCAGCCAATTGATCGACTTAGTGTCAACTCCTATCTTGAGTGAAAATTCTAATCAAAGTGGTGTGTTAGAGATCTCAAAACGGAGAAAAGGAAGGGTGGGGGGGGGGGGATTGTATTTTTGTTTGTTTTAGAGAAATTAAATTTTATTTAGCTTGTTAAATTGTAAAACCTACTCGGTCAAAGTAACAACACTAATTTCTCGCCAATTCTCAAAAGCTTCATCGATCAACCCCACAAGGAAGCACCAAATTTATTCGTTGCGCATTATTTATTAAATTGCAATTTATCAATACATATTATAAATTACGCATAAAAACATTGTAAAACAAATGTCGGCAACAAATTTATTTAAACATAATAATAATTTAAATAACAAAACTGGATGTATAAACTCTAAATATTATCAACGACGATTTTTATGGCAATAGAATAATTATTGCGCATTGAAAGAAATTTACATAAAATGCACATTTATGCGATGTATTAATCTACCGTACACAAGAGTTTTTTTGTATAACGATAACTAAGAATAGATATAGGTAGGTAGGTATGTGATGGCTACTTGAAACGCAACAATTTACGTTATTACGGTTGGTTCTTCTCGGCCAGTAAATTCTTTCAATTTTGAAATTTGAAGACCGACATTCACCAATGGTTTCAACATTACCTAAAATTAAAAATGGTAAATAGTGTAGTAGTAGTAGTAGTAGTAGTATAGTAGTAGTAGTGTAGTAAATAGTTTTAGTGTAGTGTAAAATATATTGTAGTGTAAAATATATTGTAGTGTAGATGAGGCGAAAATACCTTCATATGTTCGTTGTATCTGTAGGTACTATCTGCACTATTTCATAACAGTGTAGTTAATGAAAGACTAGTGTGTGTTAAAATTCAGTTTGGAGGTGTCTATCTCAATCGATAATGTAATTATTGTAGTTCCATTTAAACCTCCACTCGCCTATACTTTGTAGTGTAGTGAAAAATATATTGTAGTGTAGATATGGCGGACATACCTTTGTATATTCGTTGTACCTGCACTATCCACACAGTTACATAATAGTGTGTTAATGTAACACTGGTGTGTATTGAAATACAGTTGGGAGGTGTCTATCTCAATCGATAATGTAATTATTGTAGTTTCATTTAAACCTCCACTCGCCTATACTTTGTAGTGTAGTGTAAAATATATTGTAGTGTAGATACGGCCAACATTCCTTTGTATGTACATTGTACCTTACATTATCCACATAGTTACATAATAGTGTAGGTAGTTAATGTGACACGGCTGTGTGCCGAAGTAAAAAAGTGCAGATTACACTACCTCAAACGTTAATGTGATTATTGTAGTGCATAGTTTACCATTCCAGTGTAGATCTAATATTGCTTAAGTACAGTACTTACCTGTGCATCTGCAGTGGTATCAGTTTTTTCATAACTGTCTACATAAATACGAATGGTAGCTCCGCTACTACCAGTACCGGATAACCGATAAATTAATCTAGATCCGTCCTCGAACAAAATTCGAATTCCCTACAAATTTTGAAGAAATTACTAAGCCGTGAAAATTTTCGAATACGATCTTACCTGATTCTTTGCCTCACTGTGATCGATGGGATCAACATATGAGAAGTTATCCGCCTGTTTAATGAGGTAAGTTTTTCCACAGTTGGTAAAACTTTTACCGATTACCTACACTAGAATCGGCTATAAAACTTTCTAGGTGGTCCATCATTTTGTTTGCATCCTCATTTTCGCATTCTTCATAATCGTACCTGCATTTTGAAGTTAAGGATAAAAGCGAGGAATAGTTGTATTATAAAAATAACAAGTAATTCCACCCAAATTCTATTTTAATATAACCCAACACAGTTTTTACGGTATGTATCGTTTAAAAAAGTGCCCTATGGGACAAGAGGAACCTTAAAAATTAAGCGCAGCGCTTGAGGTCTAAAGTTTGTGGTGTGATTCATGGACTATAAAGTCTGAAATTTGAAGTCTTAATGCGTAAGGTGTGTAGTATTGAGTTTTAAACCTGAAACTTACAAGGTAAAGTAAGTACAACGTTCGAAATTTAAAGGGTTGAAACCTTCAGTTTGGAGTGTAAAGATTGAAACTTGAAGTCTAAAGACAGTGAGTTAAAGTTTACAATCTCGAAAGTAAGTACTTAGGTGACCAATGTTACTAAACCTAAACCCTTAGGTTCGGAATATTCCATCTGGAGTTAAAAGTACTAAGTTTGAAGCTGTAAGTATGAGAATTTTGAAGTCTAAAATCTGCTAAAGTACTTATAATAAATCTCTATTGGTGGAGCTGATGGCTAAAGTTTGAAAACCGGAATCAGCAGTTTGAACTCTGCAGTGTGGACTTTGAGGGTTTTATTCCAGAATCGTGACTGTCTGGAATGTGATGCCTAAGAAGATTTGAATTTGTGTCCCAAGCTTGAAATCCAAAGTATTGAGCCTAAAATTTAAAGAGTGAATTCTGATGTAGTATAAAGCTCGAGATCGTAAGTGCGTTGATGTATTAGGTCCAAAGGTTTAAGGTTGAAGTCTGATGTATAAAGGTTATTGTAGCCTGAAGTCGTAAGTCCAAAGAATGAGGTCTGAGAATTGGAATCTAAAAGCTGGACTTTCAAGTTTGGAGCCAGGAGCTTGTATGGGAGTTGAAATTTGTAATCTGAACCCTGAAGCTTGAAATCCTAACCTAGAAGGCTAAGGTCTATTGTATTTTTCACACCGAGAATTCAGTATCGAGCCTTACAGAGTTTGCAAATATTCAAATATAATGTACAAGGATTAAAGATTAAAGCATAATAATACTTGCACGGCGCAGAGAAAAAAGCAGAGATATACAAACACTAATTATGTACTTAATGCATTTAATTAATTCAAAATGCATTACCTATGCTAGCCATACTGAATTCTCGGTGTGAAAAGTACAATAGACTGTTTTTTGTGTTTTGACGTTTGAAGTCTACGGTCTGCAGGCTGAAGTTTGAATCTGAACTATTGCATGAGGACTACTGGAGGAACACCCCTGGTTAACGATAAGCCAAGGCCTGGTTAGAGATGCCAAATCTACTCAAATTCGGTAAGGAAGACATAAATCTTCTAACAGGCCTAAAAATGGAGCAGTGTTGAATAAAAAGATGCTCTGGCGACCGCGTGAACGGCCTGCAGCATACTGAGAGGTAGCTGCAAGCTCATTGACTGACCAATGAGGCGGGGGGTCACCGGTCGCAATGTTTAAAAGCAACGCGCCGCAATGCAAAAGACGTTCGCTTTCTGATCGCGCTGCAGAAAACATCGACCTGATCTAGTTATCTGCTACTTGCAGAACCAGGCACGTCCACTGGTGGATTCAGCAGAACTTCGTTCAACCCACAGCAGCTTCCTGCTCCGTCGACCGCATGCCACATGAAGTAGGGAGCAATAGGGACTTACACCTCTGAGAGAAATAATAATATGCAGAAGTTGTGAAAAGGAGGATGTACTGCTTCATTGCGAGGCATACAATTTCTTAAGACACAGGTTCTTTGGGGGAAGGTCCTAAACATGATGTGGAATTACATTCCATTGCCTTGCATTACGCGACACAAGCCTGCATTACCCCGAATTACGCAGTATTATATTGCATTAACTACTTATGTAGGTACTTCCACCACGTAAATCTTAATAAAATTAATTATTAAAGCGAGGTTACCTGGTGAAGTAGTTGCGCCCATAAATTTTCCAATGTTCTTTTAGAATATCTTCGACGCTCATTTTTTTATGTTCAATGATCGATAACCAAGCTAAAACTAACCCAAACACCATCTTTTTCGCGTATATGATCAGATCCAGTCCTAACACAGACAAATATAACAAAAACAATTAACACACTCCGCAGACGTACCCAAAACTCTCTTCACCACAAAGCGACAAACGGCCTGCGTCCATAAGATTGCCAAAGTACTTCCAACCAGTTGGTACTTCAAACATTTCTTTTTTTAATTTTTGCGCAACTCTAAAAAACGTTATTAAATCTTTCTACACACGTGTACACGATCTGAAAATTACCTGTCGACAGCGGCCGCTGTCGGCATCGATCTAGCAAAGCCGTGAACGCCATGATTTCGAAAATAAGGAATGCAATCTAAATTATTCGCGATCACCGCTAAACTATCACTGGGAGTGACGAAAAATGCGTTTTTACCAATTATCATATTACGATCCTAAAAGTAATGTAAAGAAAAAAACGGTTACACCTACAAAAGTAAATACTAACACCATCGCCATCGAAAGCTGCACCAAAATCGTATCTGGTATCCTCTTGAACTTTATCGACCAAATCTTTCGCATAAGTCAAATTTGGATCCGGATGAATTTCGCCGAAATTATCTAAGGGAATGATACCTACGGCACTATCTTGATTACTTCCTAATTCTTCCAAAAATATCCTTTTTACATACACGCCGCGCCGGTCACTAAAATAACAACGTTTAAAATCGCGAGAGCCAATCGAATGATAATACCTCCATTCATTGAGTTGATCAAAACATTAAAAGGTGGTTGTGTTTCGGAGCCGCTTAGGAGAACGCGCAACTTTTCAAAATCGAAAATATTCTTCATTAATTGTACATAGTCTTCGACGGGATCAATAACTTCGACGACAAATTCACGTCCGTCGACCTGTGTACTTTAATTGTAATAATAATCGTAAGAACATTTAGGAGTTGAGGTTTTGTGTGGCAAAGTGAGCGGACTTGTGTTAATTTGTATAGCATGAACACATTTTGTATAATATCAAAAAAATTAAAGTGAATTAATGCGTGCAGACATAATTATAAAGGTTGAAGCAAGGGAAATGTAGTGAGATCTTAAGAATAGTGGAAAGATAATATAGAAAAAAAACAAGAGAATTAGTGTGAGTAAAATAACAAGGAGGGTGATGAAGAAGCATTGATAAAGAATTAATGAACAGAAATGATGAAAGAAACTGGAGAATAACAGAGGGAAAGCGTTGAGTGAAAAGTATAAAGAGGCAAAACCATAATGCAAAATTGAGTATACTATTGCTGTCTCACTCTTACTCGTATCGCTACTGAACTGTCGAGTGAGATAGTGTAATATCAGACCCAACTCTCGGACCCATCAGGAGCTACGTTAAAACGACATCACTTTCGCCTCTTACTTATTTCTCACTCAACGACGAAAGCTTGGAGCAGATTAGAGAATTGAAAGATACAAGTAGGGAAAGTAACAAATGGGAGAATAGAGCATAAAAGGATTGAAAAAGAAAAATATGTATTGTAATGGAAAAATAATTATATTAAAAAAACAAATTTCATAAGACCAATCTTGAAACACAAATTCAAGTTTAAAAAACGAGTGGCGTAGCCACAAGTTATTTTAAAGAATGAGTGCTAATAAAAAAAATAAAAGTGGACACTACTAACACAACCAAAGTCATGCAAAATATAAATGAACAACTGAAAAAATATGGAGAAGAAATAAGGATCATAGAGGAAGAAGCACCAAAAAAGGAAGTGAAATGGGAAAAGCACAAGACTGAAATGAAAAGGAAATTGAGACAATGAAGAAAAAACTAGAAAACAAGGAGAAGAATGAAAAGAAAAATAACAAATAACATAATAATAAAAGGTAAAAACTTTGCAAAGGAAAACAGCAAACAAGAAGTAATGTAATTGACAAAAATATTAATCATAGTTAAAAAACAACTTGAGATCCATGACAATTTGCTAAAATTTTTGTTTTGTGGTAGACACTTTCCATTTTTTACCGATTTCCTTCTACTGACTTTTACTATAATTATAAGGTGATGTTCTACATGGTTTTTCAACTACATGTACATTTTCTTCAGAATTCTAAGAAAAAGTTTCAAAATTCCAAAGGAATATCTTAGGAATTAGAGAGACAATTTTAGAATCGCTAGAGAAATCTCAAAAACCCAAGAGAAAAATTCGCTTTCGAAGAAAACTTCTAAATCGAGAGAGAAAAACTCCATTAAAGGAAAAGCATTCAGAATTCACAGAAAAAAAATTAAAATTCTGGAAAAATCCGAGAAAAGGTTAGAAATTCTATAAAAAACAGAATTCCGAAAAAACCTAATTTTTCTAGAATTTAAAAATTCATCATCGTACTTTTGACAAAAGCATTAATGATATTCCAGTCCATTTTCTGCAGAATTTTAAGAAAAAGTTTCAGAATTACACAGGAAAATTTCAGAATTCAGAGAAAAATTGCAATATCTTTTGCAAAAAAAACTCTTGACGAAAATATTAACCATATTTAAAAAATCTCGTAGCTCCTAGCTTCAGTAATTATGATTTATTTTCAATATCGACACACTTATCGAAAAGACAAATTTAAAAATATTCTAAAAAATAGAAAGATGGTAATGATTTGAGGACCGTCATACAAAATTTTAAGTTTGACACCAATTAATTAAAAAATTATAAATTAATTAATGGCAGACACAGAAAAATGTAAATTACCAATTAATTAATTAATAATTAACGCGTTTCTGCGATTAATCCACAACAAAGTTTTAAATTGAAGCCAAATTACTTAGGAAAAAATAATAAGAAAAACCGTAATTCCGAGGAATTCTAATGAAAAATATTCAGCCAACAAAATAATTTCTTCAAGAGTATTTAGAATTATTATTAGAATTATTCCGAAAATTTCAGAATTCCACGAAAAAAATGGAATTGTTAATTTTTCTTCAGCACCATTTTATCATAATGTTTTTCCTCGAAATAATGAATATTTGTCTAGAATTTGTCCAAAACTCATAATTTCAAGATTCACAACAAGAGCATAAAATTCCCGAGTAAAATATTCGAATTATTATAGTCATTCTAAATTCTAAATTTTTTTCGGAAAATTTTAAATTTTCCTCCAAGTTTTGTTGGAATTTTGAATTTCGGATACGTTAAAAGCAATATTCATATTAATGAAGCATCAAAGCATTATAAGTTTTCATTGAAAAAAAAATTAAATATCTTCTGGAATTGAAGTGGCCAACTATTTTATTAATACATACATACTTTCTTCTTTTAGGACTCATGCAGTTCTTACACTGAAGAATCTGAGGCAGTTGAGACATCACAAAACATAGAAAATGTAAACAAGACGCACTTAAAGAAGTTAAACGAAGATTTCGACCACCTCTCAGTGGTACAAGAAGAGAATTCCGGAGAAAATTCCGAAAAAAATTCCCAATCAAAGCGCTGCTCGTGGACAGAAAATGTGCAAAACACAAAATGACGTAATCAAAGCGGACCAAAGTTATCCAATTTACGCAACTATCAACAAAGATGACTCTGTCAAATCTCCCAAGCACTTCTTCTCGCCAATTAGCAAACCAAATGACGATTATGTCAATAACCAATTTTTGGGACCCGATGTACCGTACGCCGAGCCTAATTATTCGGCCGAAATTTATTACGAAAGTCCACAAACGGTGCAGGATTTTCCGTCCTATTTCTCCCCCACATTGGATAAAGCAAATACGGACGTTATTGTCAAAACTGACAATCAGAATTTTAACACATTGAATAGTCACAGTTCGTTCAGTAATGGGGACAATTTAGAAGAGCTACTCAACGACATTGAGACAATTTCGCAAGACATTCTCACGATCTCAAATGGCCCAAACCGTCAATTTCTTCCATATTCCACTTTGAATGACGATATTCCACAAGATGGCAATTTAAGTTATATGGCGGCTGGTCGTGTTGACAACTATGAGTTTATAGCGGGGGAGGAAGGAAAGCCATACAAAAGTGTGTTAAACGTAGTACTGACGCCCACGCCAATGAAACTGATCGAAATTGAAAAGTACAAGAATATACAAAAAAGCTGCGAGAGCATCAACCAAAAATTACTGGAGAACCTAACTCATTGCAGCTTCAAATTGTCACCCGAGATATTAACACCGAGCCTCTTAATACCGCCCCATCAATTCTGTGGAACCCCCCTTCAACCTTTCGTACCTGTACCGCCAAAGTGCCCCGAACCGCGACGGGAAAAACGCGAAGAACCGAACCCATTCTTCTTCGGAACCATTCACCAAGCCCCCACTACCTCCGACAATCGCGATCAAACGTGGACTCCAAAACTCAAAGAAACGGAACTGTACGGCTCTAAAGCAAACCTTTTGGATACGTCCCATTCATCCGACCACGTCTCGAGCGAAAATGAAGAAAACCTTAAATTTAAAACTTCGCGAGTGCAAGAACCGACACCTCAAACACCAAACGAAAAATTACCCGACCAACCGAAAAGCGAAACTTCCAAATCAAAATCTGGAATAAAAGGTAAAGTGTCAATACACTTCAAAGGGAAAAAAGACCGACCGCCCAAAATAAAAACACGCGAATCAAAATTTTTCGACATCAAACTTACGGGTAGCGAAATATATTACAATGTCATTTTCATCAATGTTTCCAAAGTACTTTTGATTTAATTTCATGAATGCTTCAGGAGCACAAGATAGACCAAATGGTAATCTATTAAACTTAAAATACCCCATAGGTGTACTGAAGGTACACAAATCAGTAGACTTATTATCTAATTTAATGTGCCAAAATCCCTGTTTTATGTCCAACACTGTATAAAATTTTTTATTCAAAAGTTTTACTCTAATATCTTCAAATTTTGGAATTAACAAATAGTCTCTTTTAATCACTTTATTCAGATCTACAGGATCTAAGCATATTCTTAAAGTTCCGTCATTTTTCTCTATTAATACTAAATTACTACTCCATTCCCTAGGTTGTTCTACATTAGAAATTATACCATCTTTTAGTAACTGTTGCAACTGACCTTTTAATTTTGTCATTAAGCTCTGTGGTATTCTTCTAGGTGGTCTAATTACACCTACAGCATTCTCATTAATTTTTATATTATATTCATCAGGGAATGACCCTATACCTTCAAAAACGTTCTTATTATTATTAATAAATTCTTGTACTGAATTAATCTGTGTGACACCACTGTTTCTAGTTACTAATTTTAATTTAAGACAACCTTCCAGTCCAATTAATGGCTGTGTATTCATCTCTACTATAACATAATCCAAGTCAACAACAATATTCCCTACTTTTGATGACAATGTGACTTTACATATTGGCTTAATCTTAAACCCTCCATATGCTTGTAATATTACATTCGTTTTGTTTACATTTTTGTTTAAATTTAACGTTTTAAAAATATTATAAGGTAATATGTTAACTTCTGAACCAGTATCAAGCTTAAATTCTACACAGTTTACATTTTCAAGGTAAATTTTATGTAACCACATTGTAGACACAGTATTCATATTTTTTACTATAAACTTACTAGCTTGTGCCGCTTGTACCTTTGTTATCGAGTCAGCAAACAGTTCTAAGTTGTCGCCTTCTTCGATTGGTTCTTGTACTTCGTCCACATTTTTTCTCCAACGTCTTCTTAACATGCATCCCACACTAAAATGGTTTAGTTTATTACAGTTTAAACACCTCTTACCATAAGCAGGGCACTTTCTTGCGACATGTTTCGTGTTGCATTTTTTACACTGGTATTTTATTTCACTGCTTGATCCACTTGGATTGTTTCCAGTCCCTTCATATTTAGGATTCTTAACTTTTTGAACACTATCTGCTCGTGCCTCATTCCTTAGTTCCTTAATGTGACCACGACTAATTTCTGACGCTCTGCTTATATTCACAGCTTCATTAAGTTCTAATTTAGCTATACGTAAAAGCCTTTCTTGAACAGCTCTGTCGTAAACCCCCAAAACAATTCTGTCACGGAGCATTTCTTCTTCGTTGGTAAATTCACACGTTTTTATTAATTTCTTCAGATTGGTATAGAACTGATCAAACTCTTCATTCTCCTTTTGATTCCTAGAGTAGAAATTGTACCTTTCGTAAATAATGTTCTTTCTTGGTTTGATGTATTCTTCAAATGCTTGTATTATTTTCTTAACATCTTTCCCATCATTTTCGTCTAAATTAAAGGTATTGTACAACTCTAATCCTTCCTCGCCCAGAAAATTTAAAAAGATTGCCGCCTTCATTGGTTTTGATACGGAGTTTTTACCAGATGCCTCCATATAAATATTATACCCTTGTACGAACTGTTTCCAGTTTCCTGCCAAATTTTCATTAACAATAAGGCTCCTTGGTGGCTTAAATTCCATTTTTATTAATAATTATTACTTTTTTAGAACACGTGTTTAACCTCACTTTCTTACTTCTTACTTTTCCTCTTCTTATTAATGATTTTAACACAAAAACTTATTTCTATCTTACTTAGTACGCAGCGCCATGTTTTATATAGTTCTTTATTATAAAGAATAGTCTTAAAGAAAATACAAGATTGCTAACACTTCATCTTATGTGCTCGTGTTGGCATGTAGCTTTATTAACTGCCCTCAACCCACCAAGCCTGGTTTACACTATACAACACCGACCAACCGAAAAGCGAAACTTCCAAATCAAAATCTGGAATAAAAGGTAAAGTGTCAATACACTTCAAAGGGAAAAAAGACCGACCGCCCAAAATAAAAACACGCGAATCAAAATTTTTCGACATCAAACTTACGGGTAGCGAAAAGGAGAAAAAACACACACTCCAAAAAACGCCGAGCATCGAATCAAAAACGTCGATAACACCGTGCGAGCCAAAAACGCCAACGAGCGCCGACTCGAAGACGTCCACATCGGAAAACTGTGATAAAACACCCGAATCGAAGGGAAGTCCCGAACGTAAACAAAGCAAAAAGGTTCACAAACGGCACAAAAAGTTGGACAGAGGTAAAAATCGTCGTAGATCAATCAGTACGGATAGATATAATCGGGAACGTAGCTTTTCAATTTGTACCGATCGATCAAATATTATCGATCATCGTATAGGTTTTTGTAACGTTTATGATGATTTTACAACGACGGATCGTGAAAGGACGAACAGTTTAAGCAGTTGTGAGACTTTAAACGGTCGAAAATTGTCGGTAACGCATTTTCCTACGGGAAAAATTCCGTGGTGCGGATGTTGGGGGAATGGATGTTTGTGATAAGAGGAAAAGACTTCAGTATGTATTATCTTTAGGCTTTTAAATTTTAGCATTTAACATGTAGAAAATATTCTTTTTGTAATTGATTAAAATTATTAAATAAAGATCGGCCCTGAGCTAAGGCACATTATTTTTGTGCGGTACACTATGGTAAATTATATTGACATTTCCTTATATCAATGTTGACACAATAATTGCTTAGCTACACTCATAATATAGCCATCAGCATTAATTATTTTATCCATAACTAAACAAATGTAAACAAAGACATTAATTCATGATTAGGTGAAGAATTGCCGAGTGTTGTGTGCTTTGGGTCAATAGAATTTATCCATTTTTACATAGCCTCAAGGGCTTCTGAGATCAACAGGTCATGTTAAAACAGAAAATTAGGTGAGTACGACGTTTCTTAATTAAAAACATACAGGGTGTCTCACGGTGACCACCCATTTGAATATTTGTGAGACTACTATGATCTGAATTTTGAACATTTGGACAATAGGGTTTTCGGGCATGGTCTCCTCAAATAAAATAATGGCGTCTACGTGACACTTCCGATTTTTACGGAAATGACATCAACTTTGTTATTTTAAACATAACACCCTATATATTATTCCGATTTTGGATTCTACATAAAATTTTAGGTACACTTTCATCAAGTTTTCCTATTCCTAAAATTAACCGTTTCTGAGATATTTAATTTTTTTAATAAAAATTAAACTAAACACTATTTCGCTTAAACCCTTGTGAATTCTACAGCAAGAAAGATAAAGGAACCATATTCACAGGAGAGATAGCTAGACCCCCAAGCTTGTCATCCATACTTTATTGGCTTAATTGCATACAGGGTGGTGGAATTGAATGCCGAATTTAGTTAACTTCAAATCATCATAAGTTGTTTTTTTCAATTGGAACACCCTGTATGTTTTGTCGTAGTCTAATGCACACTTTTATTCTCTTTCGAACGGTACCAAGAAAAAAGGGGACAAAAGCAGATTTTTTGAAATAATTTAAAAATCGTTCCTTGGAATTTCTTAGGAATTCCGATTTTACATCGGAATTCTGAATTTTTCCAACGAATTTTGCAATTTTCTATGAAATCGTGAGATTTTTGCTCGGAATTATGGATGCTTTCTGAATACTTTTAAAAGCTTTTCTGAAATTTTTAATAAACACAAGGAATGTAAACAGCATCTCTTCCTTCCACGAAAACGTGAGATTTTTCCGGCGAAATTTTTCCTCTGTTAGAAATTGTTAGTTTTCAATAACGTTTAACGTAAATTCACATTGTTTCTTCATCGAGAGCATTTACTCGAACTCGAATACATTTTCGACAGAAGTTTGGGGTTGTTTCCTCGAAATTTTTACTTTTCTCTCAGAATTCTAGATTTTTTCTCAGAATTTTTCATTTATATTATTCAAAAGAATAAGCTTAAAATTCCAAAGTCTGTCAATACCAAAATTGTGTCGTGAGGGAGACTATTTATCATAATTTAAATATTTTTACTCGGTTTTTGCCATTTGAATATTTTCAGTCCAAAATTTGAGATTCTTTTTATCTCGGACTTATTAATCGTTAGCTAGGAATTTTGAGATTTTTAGTCCAAAACCACTATCTTTGAAAAATTTTTGTCTGTGGGTGCGTACGTAACGGCTATCGAGCCTAAACTACGATGCCGATTTTGATGAAATTTAAAACCAAGGCCTATAAAAAAACTTCATCGGTAAAACAAGTCTCTCATCAAAATCGGCCCAAAGGGGCCCAAACTAGGGGGCGTTATTTTGGGAGCAAACATTCAAATTTTAACCCAAACTAATTTCCCTTGGTGAAAA
The DNA here is from genome assembly GCA_036250285.1 of Pyrocoelia pectoralis. Taxonomy (NCBI): domain Eukaryota; kingdom Metazoa; phylum Arthropoda; class Insecta; order Coleoptera; family Lampyridae; genus Pyrocoelia; species Pyrocoelia pectoralis. Next base: position 8,491,040 of record CM070083.1, read on the forward strand.
GTTAGTAGACATGGTTACAAGTAAAACGCCGTTTTTCGTTTGTTTCTAAATTCAAAATGGCAGCCAATATAAAGTTGGGGCAAAGCAAAAAGCGTTGCACGTCACGAGTATTATATACATGTCAACAGTATTGTCATATGGATTAAAACGAAATAGAATAAAATACGAAATGGAAGACAATAAATGACAGATGTCCTTGGTTGCAACATTGTAATTTTATTTATGATGCTGCCAACTTATAGAAGTATTTTACCCTAGAATATTACCTTTAATGACATTCCGAAAAATTAGTATTACATTGGTACTGTTTTTACGTCATATGTCACGTGCAACGCTTTTAGGATTGCCGTGACTATAGCAATTTTCCAAGTTTTTCCTTTTTAGGGTGTAGCGCAAGAACCGTTTAACTTAATTAAAATTTGAAAATTGGAAATTGTAGCCAAATGATGGCCAGAACTTTTACTCATAATTGATAAAGAACAAAAACTTTAACGTGGCCAATTTGGTACCAAAAAATGATCAAAAATTAGAAATCGATTTTGTCAAATTTTATTTTTTGAAATGTTATACATAACATATAGTTCATGGAATACTATTGGCAGTACATTTATTTCCCATAGGAGAAGGGGGATGAATGTTTGAAGTTGAAAATTTAAAAAATTCATAACTCTTTTGCTAACAAAGATGAAAATTGAGTAACAAAGATGAAGATGTAAAATTGTACAGTGCAGTAGAGGACATACGACTCTTTTAACTGAGTATAATAAGTATACCAATTTACCTCCGGCCTAGCCGAAAATTAACAAAATATTAAAAATATTTATGATATGCCCTGTATATTATTTCAGGAGAAAATCAGAAATTTTATTTTAAGTTATTATTTTCTACGAAGGTTGTTTCTTCACGTCGGATGTCGTGATTGCAATTTGATTCAAGTAGATATACCTAATTGAAATTGTGCGCGAAGATTGCAAATTCCGTTCCTCCTAGACCGAGAGCCAGCAACGTATTTTGAGTTGTCATTTCAAAAGTCATGAAAAGTCACTCAGTGAATCTCTAATATCTGCTGAAAAATAAAAGTTACTTCTGCCAACCCACTTCGGTCGGGTTGTACTACTAAGACAGGCGTGATTCAGGAATTTTCGAAATTCAACCCCTAAGGGGGGTAAAATAAGGGATGAAAGTTTATATGGAACTTCGTCATTCTTTAAGTTAAATCCATAAAAAATTAGTATATGACCTTTCGGTTAGAAATTGAAAGACGTGTTTCAGGATTTTTTGAAATTCAACACCTAAGGGGGTAAAATGGGGATGAATTTATTTCTACTTTTCTACGAAGCGTGGTATTTCGTCAATCAATTGCAACAAATGAACAAACTCCCCTCAGTTACAATTTATTTCTGCCAAATCGTGACGTTACTATTTTTGTGGTAATTTTCTGTAGGTAGGTAATTGCAGAAAAATTTGAGCCAACAACGTATTTCGAGAAATCCTAAAATACGCCTTTCTTAACTTGTAACAGAAGGTCCAAATTCCAATTTTTATGTATGTACCTTAAAAAATGACGAATTTCCATGTAAAGCTTTATCCCCATTTTACCCCCTTAGGTATTGAATTTCAAAAAATCCTGAAACACGTCTTTCAATTTCTAACCGAAAGGCCATATACCAATTTTTTATGGATTTAACTTAAAGAATGACGAAGTTCCATATAAACTTTCATCCCCTATTTTACCCCCTTAGGGGTTGAATTTCGAAAATTCCTGAATCACGCCTGTCTTAATTTCTAACCGAAAGGTCATATACCAATTTTTATGGATTTAACTTAAAATGCAAACTTTCATCCCCTATTTTAACTCCTTAGGGGTTGAATTTGAAATATCCGGCCTTATCCCTTGTCTACATCATAAAACCAACCTCTGTGTCAAATTTCAGCCATCTAGATCCAGGGGTATGGGCGTTGATATGTCAGTCAGGACTTTTAGTTTTATATACGTATACCTAGAGATTACAGCGTTCTGTCAGCAATTAAGGGGGGGGGGGGGGATGTTCTGTCAACATTCTCATAAATCCAGAATTTAAGTGAGAATAACCTCCTGAAATTTCATGACTGATACTTTAACCATATTGATCCTTTATTTGTTACCCTCTTTGTAAATGTAGTTTTATGTACTTATACTTAGACTTTAGGGCGTTCTGTCAGCAATTAGGTGAAGGGGGAAATGTTCTGTCAACATTCTCATAAATCCAGAATTTAAGTGAGAATAACCTCCTGAAATTTCATGACTGATACTTTAACCATATTGAACCTTTATTTGTTACCCTCTTTGTAAATGTAGTTTTATGTACTTATACTTAGACTTTAGGGCGTTCTGTCAGCAATTAGGTGAAGGGGGAAATGTTCTGTCAACATTCTCATAAATCCAGAATTTAAGTGAGAATAACCTCCTGAAATTTCATGACTGATACTTTAACCATATTGAACCTTTATTTGTTACCCTCTTTGTAAATGTAGTTTTATATACTTATACTTAGACTTTAGGGCGTTCTGTCAGCAATTAGGTGAGGGGGGAAATGTTCTGTCAACATGCTGATAAATCCAGAATATAAGTGAGAATAACCTCCTGAAATTTCATGACTGATACTATAACTACATTGAGCCTTATTTCTTACCCCTTTTGAAAATTTAGGGTAGTACAACCCGACCGGAGTGGGTTGGCAGAAGTAACTTTCATTTTTCAGCAGATATTAGAGATACACTGAGTGACTTTTCATGACTTTTGAAATGACAACTCAAAATACGTTGCTGGCTCTCCGTCTATTAGCATTCTGCAATTTTTCACGAAATTCTGTAAAATTTTTCCCTGACATTGCGAGATTTGTCTATAAATTCTGAATTTTTCTTGAAAATTTGAAATTTTAAGTTTCGGAAAAATTACAAGCACGAATTTTAATATTTTTCTTGAAAATTTCAAAAATTTGGAGTATAATTGATAACTATTCTCGGAATTCACAAACAATCATAATTTCAGTAGTCTCTCAGGATTTTAAAATTCTTCACGAAATTGTAATTTTTCGTCAAAATTATGGACTTTTATTGCGAAATTTTGAGATTTTCATCGAAATGAGAGATTTTTTCTAGGAATTACCTGTCGATTTTTTTTTTTTTGAAATTTTGAGTATCGTATAACTTATAATAAATATAAGTTTACTGTTTTATATTAATGAAAATGATAATGATATTGGTATCTTTTGTTTGTAAAAAGGAACGTAATTAGTTACCTCCGTAATTACCTGTCAACTTGAAAATTTATAATGGATTAATGTCACTTACTCCATGTACCGGGTGGTCCAAATTGTACATTTTCTTATGGAAACACCCATTATCTTAAGAGATAGAAAAAATGGACCTAGGTGCCTGGAACTCAATTTTAACAAGAAAATCACTGGTGCAGTTCGGCTATCTCTAATCTTTTGGCCGTTTTAGTCGATTTCGCCATAACTTTCTTATTATTAAGGATAATTGATTTTGGTACAATTTTTCTTAGAGCACTTTTTACGTAGAATCCATCGCGATAGATAGTTTCTATATGGAGTGTTTGGTTTTTTTACACGACTCTAAACTGCATATTTCCCCTGTATATTTTAGGGTTTTTGAAAAATTTCCTAAATTTGATGTATTAGCAGCATTATCTGCAAGTATAATAGACAAATAAATAATCATTTACTTTCTCTCAGTTTCTCTCAAATTATTATGAATTTGTTTCCGGAATTCGAAGGCCTTTTGTAAAATATGATTCTTTTACTCAAAATTTTGAATTGCGAATAAGTTATAAACAGTACAAGTTCACTGTTTCTATCATAATTCAAATATTTGTTCACAAGTTGTGAATTTTTTCTCGAGATTCTGAAATTTTCCTTGAAGTTGAGAGATTTTTCCTCGAAAACTGATACTTTTCTCGCAATTTTGAATTTCGAACAAGAAACAATAAAAATTGTCTGTAGCATATCAAGTACCTACCTATAATGGTAAACGTCAAATACACAGCCTAAAGGTAACTTTTTACTTTCAAATGAAATACCCAGTAAACTGGAAATTAAAAGTTTCTCGTAAAGTATTTACCTACATTAATTTCACTCATAAACTTCTTTTTTGTCGTACAGGACACCCTGTATACTGTAACCGTTTAACGAAGGCTACATTGATAAATTATAATATAACAACGTATTAAATAAGTTAGTAATAGCACAGCCTATATACAAACGTAATAGTAAGTAGGTATGTAATAGTTTTTGCGCAAGAACTCAAAAAATAAAAACATAAATAATATATAGTGTGCAGTATACGAGGCAGTATCGTTGTAATCAGAAAACGATTTCCGATTTTCTCGTTAAGCAATATACAGGGTATGTCATAAATATTTTTAATATTTTGTTAATTTCCGGAAGTAAACTGGTATACTTATTATACTGGATCAAAAGTCTTCTCCTTCATTGTAAAATTTTATTTTTCATCTTTGTTGGCGAAAAAGGGATAAATTTTTCAAATTTTCTACCTCAAAAATTAATCCCCCTTCCACTATGGGAAATTTTTAACTTTTGACCAATTATGGGCACCAATAAATTGGCCACGTTAAATTTTTGTTCTTTATCAATTATACAGAGTGACATTGAAAAAACTACAATGCATATTACCACGCGATAGAGGGCCAAGAAATAATAAAAAAAATTCCTATACACTAATGTCCGATCACCTTTTGTTGTTAAGATAGAGCATCTTGACTACGAAATTATGACACCTATCAAATTAATATTGTAATAATTTATTCGAGTTTCTCGTGTTCCTGATTACGTTTTTGTTTGATTATTTTGCTTCTTGTTTTTTTAAATTGCTTTTAAAAATGGTTCTCTACACGTTTGAAGATTACAGAGACATGATTATGTGTTATGGCGTAGCTCGATCAAATTCTTCCGAAGCTCAACGTATCTATCTTATCTTAAAAACAAAAGGCGATAGGACATTAGTGTATAACAATTTTTTTTATTATTTCATGGCCCTCTATCGCGTGGTAATATGCATTGTAGTTTTTTCAATGTCACCCTGTATATAACTAAAAGTTCTGGCGGTCCTTTGGCTACAATTTCCAATTTTCAAAATTTAATTAACTTAACCGTTCTTGAGATAGAGTCTGAAAACCAAAGCGTTGGAGAATTGCTATATTGACCGCCATTTTGAATTTAGCAACAAACGAAAAAGGACGTTTTACTTGTAATCATGTCTACTAACTTTTCAACAAGAGAAATTACTTTGGGTTAAAATTTGTATTTATGCGCCCAAAATAACGCCTCTGGTTTGATGAAGGTTTTTTTATAGGCTGCCTTAGTTTTAAATTTCATAAAAATCCCACAACAGTTACCCACGTACCACCAGACAAACATTTTTCAAAAATGGTGGTTTTAGACTCAGGGAAAGTAAAAATAGCGTAATTAAAAATTACCCCACAATTTAATACTTTATTATGGATTAATTACACTAACTCTGTCTAAAACGTCAATTAGAATGGCGTGTTGGAATCAAACTCGAAATCATTAAATGTGTTATCCAGAATACCACTAAGAAGTATTTCTAATTCGTATATTTTTAACTGGCGAAAGTTATAATTTTCGTGGGAATTCTGAATTTGTTATAAATTTGTGTCTCAGAATTCCGGAAATTTTTCAAGGAAGTGCGGAAAAATATGCGCGTAAAGCAGATAGTAGATGACCCCTTAAAAATGGAATAATGTAATACTATTAACAAGCAAAATTTACATTCAATAACATAAAAGACGTGATTAAGTCTATTTCCTTGGAAAAAGGCGCCAAACGTATTGCCTCGACGGACAAGAACGAACTTTTAAGGTTTTACTGTTTTAGCCATGATTTGTGATCAGGGGTATTCAACATTTGGGGGACGGCGATGTCTAAAATCATTATTTGCATTTTTTGCATCGTTGAAAATCCTTCTGATAATCGTCAGTCTTCAACATTTTCTCCCCTAACATGGTAAATAGAATTGCAATTTTTTCCCAAAATTTTTGTTTTTATGATTAACTTAGTCTTACGATCAAAGACTTGAATGTAATTGAGTTGTATGTTTTCCTCCACTTTTATTTCAATCCCTTTCTATCTTAGGTCTGCTTTTTAATTCCTCCCCACTCCATACCTCCCCGTTCCACTGGTTTCCTAACTTTGCCGTTCAATGTTCTCTCTCTTATTCTTCCTTAACACCTTTGTCTTATACGTACTTTGGATTTAATCCCTAATTTCTGCCAGTATGCCTCATTCCTTACTTTGTCTCTTCTGGTTTTATTATCTATTCTTCTCTCACATCTATTGCATTAATTGTTTCCGTCATTCTCCTCGTCTCGCTGCGATGGTCTATACTCTATATGTAAGTCTCCAATCGTTCAATACTTTCCTTTGTTTATCCTTATCTTTATTTTTGTTCTCTTTTGTACCTTCTGCTGTTGTAGCTGATACAACATTCTTTTTTTAGCTTCCTCGATAACTTTACCAATAAGTAAATACAATAATGAGCTTAACACGCAAAATCTTTAGGTTCTTTGTTCTTCGTTCTTACTATGTTTTGTGTTCTTCATGTACGAGTATAATGCTTTAACTATTTCTATTCTCTAATCGACTTGCCTAGAGTTTTTCGTATCTATTTTGTCTTTCTACACGATCAAACGCCTTTCCAAGGTCTGTGAAACGCGTACATATTTCTTTCTTCTTATTCTTCGATCATTTTCGATGTTCCTCTCGGTTCTTCCTTCCATAATTCATGTTAAAATTTCTATGCAACAGTCATCTTTTATTCCTTTCTGGCATCTCCCTTTTTTGCGTATGTTGCTATTAGTGTCCACATCTTTTCATCCTTTAACTACATTGCTACACATAGTGTTCTTTTATAACATATACAAGCTTTTTTAGTGTTACTATTACTCCCTCTTTTGTTTCTTCATTTGTTTTTACATCTGTTCACATTAGTCAGAATCCCTTATGTACCTTTCCTTACTGGATAATTTTCTGTAACTCCTAGTATTTGGATTTCTGCTTTTACCATTTTTTTGTTACATTATTATTTATTATTTCACCATATTTCGTTTTTGTCATTTTACTTTTCTTAAAGATCTCTTCGTAATCCTTGTTTTCCCTCCGCCGTTTAGAGTCCTCTGCAGTCTACTTGTCATGTCACTATACATGTTTGACTCTTCGTTGTTAGCTTTTCCTATGTTTGTGTTGCTGCTCTTAAACTCTTAACCATTTTTATTGTTCCCTTATGTATTTTTCTTTTTTCAAGAATTTTCCATATACCAATAAAAGTATTGCTTTTTTCTTGGCTATAAACACAAACAATGTGAATAAAATTAGCCAAGGGCGTACAAGCATATTAGCGATCCTGTTATGGGTAATGGGTACATGGCTTAAGTCCAATGTCAGTCAATTGTTTTATATGCGCGAAACCCGAAGGTTGTGAATATCTCAAACGTTCATTACTGTAATTGCAAACTGTGCTTTATGTCGTACAGGGTGAGTTTTTTCCTACGTTTAGTACCTATAGGGATCTTGGAAACTAGGGAAAGAAATGCAGTTTTACCAGCTCATTTTAATGTGCTTTTCACTTTTTGGAAATAATTCATGACTAACTAGATACCTATCTTAAGAAACAATTTTCGTTTTTTTTTGTATAGTGCCTATAGCTCTGTTATTATTGACTTTAGAAAAAAGGTGTAAAGGAAAAAGTTGTAGATAATTATGGGCTAAATAATAGAGTTTAATCAAATTTTTTATTTAATTCTATTATTGCTTACAATATACACCACTCATTTCCATAAATCTATTAGCAACGAGAATATAATAGAAAGAGAGCTAAAGTAATGGGCTTTTTCGTAGGTATGTACGTTGGGTTGCGTATCACTTTATGTTTACATTTTTGTCCTAAAAGTAGCTTCGGGCTATTGAAAGATGGAGATAAAAGAATTCGTTTTTCTAAAAGGTCTTACAACGTTGCCATAACTAGTTTAGTGTTTTCAAAGATGCAGTAGGTAACATTATCTTTGAGTGTTAATCTCTTATTATTAAGCAGATTTGAATTGCATACACCTGGCAAAATTTCTTTTGAATTGAAAAGATATATTTGAAACCAAAACAATAAGTCCGCAAACAAGTTATCGTTAAATCAAATGAATGGACAAGTAAATGTCACAACACCGTAAAATAAAAACCATAAAATTTTACAGGGAACTATTTTTTTTCGAGTTAGTTCGTTAGTCCTCTACTAGGTGGCCGACAGTAGCGCTGTAAAGCGGCGGACTAACTTTTATCATGACGCTGTTTTTAAAGGACATTGCTTCTCTTACCTATTATATACTCTTTGCTATTTAGGAACAATAAATTCACATGTATGCTGATAATGATTTATGTATATACGATATCCATGTAAATGTCATAAATCGAAAGGTCAAAGGTCGTCAGATTTGGTTTGAAAATTAGGTATGTGTGAAATGAAATGAATGTACTGAACTAGATTTATTTATTTCATAGTTAACATTAAGACATTAACACCAAAACTTTGTAGGTTTCTTTCGTCAGTCCTCACCATGAAGTTTGTATGTAAGAAGCTCTTCCCTATCGAACCAATCGTATGTTTAAACCTAATGACAATTTCCATCCGAGAGATGTTATTAAATAACTTACTTATTGAAATGGCTTGTGGAGTGAACATGGGGTATAATAAGACGGTATGCGAATCGATAACAAACGGTTTACACAGAAAGAACAACTTAACAAATGAAAATAGCAAAATTCAACAAGAGATCAATTATATGTTAAGTTGGTGTTTACCAATAAATAGTATAATACCGATTGTTTTATTACTATTTTTGGGCAACTTTAGTGACGAGAATAAGATACGTAAACCGTTTCTGATTATGCCGACGATAGGCGAGTTGTTTTCGACTTTGTGTTGTGTGCTGTGCGTGTGGTATCGTGAAGTACTTCCGGTGGAAATGGGCGGTATTGCTCACTATGTGGTACCGGCTCTGTTTGGTACTACGCCTATGCTTTATATGGCAGCATACACGCATATCGCCGATGCTAGCGTGAATAAGACGTGCATTGTGAGGTTGGCGGTTATGCAGGTGTGCATAAACGTATGTAAAATGGTAGGGATGGTTGTGAGCGGCTACTTGTTTCAACAACTGGGATACGTTGTGTTACTGCTGTCATGTACGTTTCTACAACTCACTGTACTCGGTTACGGACTATTTCTGGTGGAAGACTTGCAGACCGAAACGAAGAAATCAATGCGAAGTCCCTTCAGCTACACACGTGTGTGTGAGACACTTCAATTGGTAACCTCAAGTACGGGAATTCGACGTACGAATATCGTATTTCTCTTAGTTCTACAGTTCTTGGTGGTGACGGTTTTCTTAGGTAGGTACTCAACTTAGGTAACTGTGCCAAGAGATGGCACTATTAAAAAACATTTTATAGATACAATTTCATACTTCATTTCATATGCAATATAGTCCCCCTCAATAAGAAGATCAAAAGAAACAGAATAAAGTCTTCATCCCATTATGAAGACTCACTGCTATTCAAATAGTCACTCAGGTGTTGTCAATTTCTCATCTTCCTCTATTCTGGTTGTTTTGTTGTCTTGATACCTGATATCAACTAAACACTGGAAGTTCAATTCAATTGATGTTTTTTTTCTGAAATCTTGACTCTTTTTAAGTTCTTTTCTGATATGGGACCCATTTTTGAACTTAAATCTTCCACTCTGATCGAATACTGTAAAAAAACAGCCACGTACATAGGCTGAATCAAATGAGTTAGATTTTGATATTGTGCTATCAACTCAATGCCATTTTCAATATAAAAATTTCATCGGTGCAGAGAAGTACGCGATCCGTGGCCGCCAAGAAAATATACTACACGTATTTTGATTTTATTTTGGAACCCATTCCAGAAAAATATTTATAATGTTGTCATAAAAGAGTTCTTGGATCATCCATCTTTTTCCCTATCGCGCTATTGCCAAATCATATGGTACAGTTTCGGCCATATGGACCTGCTCTTGAAGGTATAACTAGTATGTTTTCACACGTTCGCTATTTGCTTCATGTCATTAAAAAAATAAACTTGTTTCCTTCAAGAATAGCTGCGTTCTGCTAATTACGCCAAAGTATCGCAAATTTCATAAAAATCGGCATTTTGAGATTTCGGCCCTTAAAGCGAGCGTTCTGACAATATTCCTTTCCTGGAACACTTAACAGTGTTACGCTCCTGTATTTATTGCAGTTTCTCTATTCATCGCTCTTGTAGGATAATATCCGTTTTCCAGTCCCTTTGCTCTCTTTATTATGCCATTCATTAATTCTCGTAGATTATTTTCTTCTCTTTCCCATGTATTTTAATATTTTTGAGGTGATTTTGTCCTTGCCTAGAGCTGTCCCTAATTTAATCATTCGTATTGCCTCCTCTTATGACTTTTTTTCTAGTTCTTCGTTTGTACCTTCTTCGACCTTCTCCACCTCCTGTACGATCATGTGTGTTAGTTCCTTAAAATACCCTCGCCACGGTTCCATTATTTTTACTTTTTCGTATGTATGTTCCCAACGTTGTTTTTATTTGCTGTCTCAATGTCTCCCATGATTTCTCTCGTGCCGCCTCGACTTCGATTTTACCTTCACTTCCTTTTACTTTAAAATTATATTCTTTGTACCTAGTATGCTCTATATTTATGTCTTTTCTTTCATCACTCAGTTTGGTATCCACTATTTCTTGATACCTCTTTTGATATATACTTTCCTTCTCTATGGCTTTTTGTTTTTTCTTTACCTTTATTCTTCCCTTTTTCTTCTTTTATATTCTTGAATCAAAAATGGCCACCCCAATTCTCTTTCACTTCTTCCTGCACTGTTTCCATTTATTTTTACTCACCAAAAAGTAACTGATAATTGATTTTCCGTTCCTACTCTCACATACTCTTACATGCACATTTCTATTATTCCTCCTCGTTCCTTTCCCATGCATTCCTTTCTAGATATTTGCGACTTCCATTTAAATCTCCCATTACTTATTACTCTATTTTCTTCAACGACGTCAATGATACCGATGTAAGATAAGCATGGCCATAACTTTTACACTACCCAGTATAACCCATTAGTACATTATACTAAAGCATGGGCAGGATGCGATTTTTGGGTCAAAAAATCGGTGATGAGTGTCCATCGATGAGGCGGCACATTATCGTGCAACAAACGCCAAATCCCCTTCCTGACGATATTCTGGACGAATGCGACGAGTACGATGCAACAACCGCCTTAAAACACCAAGATAAAGCCTTTGTGCCGGATGGAACGAACTCATGATGAACAATACTGTAAAGGAAGTTTTCCTCCTTTTTGGCCTATTTAACGTTGTCCTTGCAATGTTGGATTCTGAGCAATGTTTTGGTCGTCTATCAACTTGTGCGGCACAAAGATCGAATCTTTGGACATTTTCAATTCCATTTCCATAAAACGCAACGATGATTTTGGATGAATCTTGAGAAAATTACGCACTTCTTTAATGCGCTCTCTGTCGTAATTATGAATTTCGGCTGGTCAACATGGGGGTCGTCATTGATGTCTTCACGACCGTTTTTAAAGCGCGTATACCACTCATAAACTCTGCCACGAGATAAACAATCATCACCATAAACTTTGTTGCATCAATTGAAACGTTTCGATAAACGTTTTACCGAGTTTGAAACAAAACTTGGCTCTTTGTTCGATGCTCATTTTTGTACAGATGAAAAAACATACTGACATTTGAGACGCTTATAACTCCGCTTCCAGTGTGACCAACTGTCATGAAATTTTTACTAGAAGTCGGTAAAGGATGTACCTACCATTCGAACGCCTATAGCCACATATAGGTGGCGTCACCAGAAATGACCTTATTGACAAAGACTTGTTTACTTTGAGACAGACCGTGTAGATGGAACATGATAACTGTAACAGGTGAACAGCTATACTTACCTGTTAATACAAAGCTAAACGGTTTCGAAGAGCGGGGGCACGATGACCTTCACGTAAGTGGTTTCGACAAGCTGTCCTTGAGGCGGAACCGATTACTTTAACCACGTTCAGAACCTCTTAGCCAAGTTCAGAACTGACCTTGGGGAGTGGCATCCTTGAAGTGAACCAGAAGATGTCGAAACGGATTAGGTTGCATTACAGCAAAGGTTGCATATTTAAAATAAAAAATTAATTCAACAAAGTTTGAATAATGAAACAACGTTGCCACATTTCACCTATTGGTGTGAACAAACATGGGATGGGGTGGTATCTATTGGTTGTTTTACCTTAATAATGTTACGAATTCTAGGCGAGGGGAATGTGTACTTCTGGTTCACTCAGCAGACGTACGGTTGGACTAATAGCGACTACGCGTACTTCCAGGGTACCAGAAGCATCCTCAATTCGTTAACGCTTTCGATTGCTGTACCCATACTCTCAAAACTACTACACTTCCGCGATGTCACAATTATTATATTATCGTTGGTGGACAAAGTGGTATCGACTGTCATTTGTATTACCATACAGACGTCGATTGGGGAGTGCATAAGTATGCTAGTTGGCACGTTTACAATTGCGGCGACTACTGGTATACGTTCAATGTCGTCGACGTACGTCTCCACAGACAATCTCTGTAAGACCCAATCGCTATTATCGATTGTCGAGGCAATCGGAACAAGCGTAGCTGCACAAATTTACAATCGAGGCATATACGACTACACTCACAACAGTTATCCGTATGCATTCCTCTACCTCAGCATCGTCATCTGTATTGTCAGTGTAACGTTGTGCACGTAAGTAACCTACACTTCTTTTAACGAAAACACAACATTAAGCACCGATTTCAGGTGGAAATACTACAACGAACACGAATATAAATTGAACGATCGACAAGATTTACATAAAAAAGAAAACGCACTCACCTCCATAAGTAATAACAATAACACCGCATAAAATGTTTCCAAAGAAGCATTGTACATTAATTAATTAAACATTTTTACACTTCAATCACGTTTTTTTCTTTAATTAATAAATAATTACGGGATAAGTCGAATAATTAAAAAATTAAATGAGGTTGGGTGGTGAGAAAGTTCACATTACTTACCGGTTTGTTTTTTTTTTTTAGGTTACACGAATTTTATTGGAAAATGTCGAGAAAATGTTTACAAAATTAGTTTTTTTATATAACTATGTTAACTGTTAACAGAATTACTCATTATTTATTTATTTATTTACAAAAGGTTAAAGGGGAAATTTTTAACGTCATAAGATAATTTTGTTGACATACAATCTTCGAACATATAACAAACATACAATTTCTATTCTAGTTACATTCGTTAGGTATGCAGGTGTACCAATACCAAATATTCTCACAGAGGGTGACCCATTAAACTGAATCAAAAGTATGAACGTAGCAACGTTTCACAGATATAGGAATACGATTCTGGGCCTATTAGTATTTATACATAGGCCGTTGTGTATAGCTCCCCCGGTCTTGACCATATAATAAACAATTCGTTCTTATATGGTCTTGACCGTGATTCAATTTAAATAGGTACCTAATTTCTGTTGGGCTGTTCGGCTCTCCCAGTTGGCACGATTTTTCTATCTTCAACAATAATCGTCATACTTCAACCAATTTACGCAAAACCTTCTCTCCATCCATTGGTCACAATCGCATGAAAATCAGACACACAAACGCGGGGATGGCAACGCCAGTAGAGACGACGGTGTCGGCGCTGATATCTGCGACGAAAAAAAGCTACGATTCTCAGTCACAAGGGCAATCGCGGCGAAAGTCTTATCCCAGCTCGGCTCACTATATTCTGAGGAAAAAAGGCAAAAAACCTGACCTGACACTTGGTTCTGATTAGCGGAAGTGGTTCTCGAAATGGTTCTGCCATTATATCACGATTAGAACTGAAGCGGTCTTCTATGCTGTGGTTGGTCCTTATTAAGGTAGAGTAGGTTTTTACACAGGAGAATTGTAGCAAGATGTGTAATGATTAAGTAAACAGGTAAGTAAACGTTTATTAATAGGTACTCAAGAAAAGAACATGAACGTAATTAACATAGAACCCAGTTCGAGTTAGTTCGCTAACAGACAAGCAATTGCATAAGCACTCCACTGATGCGTAAACACAACTAACTGAACTAACTGACTAACTAACTACTCACGGTTATACCGCTCGTATATATATATATATATATATATATACATATTATACAGCCGCAACTGCGCAGTGACAATTTGAATATTTTCCTTAACACTTTCACCAAATTTTCCAATTGTCACTATTCTGCCTATTATATACCAACTATATAAACTAAAACCTGAAAACAATCAAATGAGTAGGAAACTTCAAATTGTTTTAACACTTTTCATCCCTAAAGATGATCTTAAAGTGTCAAATTGACATTGGCTCAAGGGTTTTGTCAAGATATCAGCATATTGTTCCTTTGTTTCAACATAGTCAACGTCTATTTCCTTATTTTTGAATTTTTCACGTATATAGTGAAATCTGATATCGATATGCTTCGTTCATTTATGAAGTTCACTGTTTTTTACCAATCTAATTGCACTTTGATTGTCTATCTTCATCACTGTTGGTGATTTTTGTTCTTCACCGATATCGCACAGTAATTGTCTTAACCAAACAGTTTCCCTTGTTGCTTGGCTTGCACTTACATATTCACTTTCGGTGCTGGATAAGGTTACCATTTGCTGTCTTTGACTTGCCCACGTTATTACACCATTGTTGATTTTAAAGACATAACCTGAGGTTGACCTTCTCGTGTCGATGTCGCCTCCGAAATCTGCGTCTGAATAACCAATCAGTTTATTATCGTCGTTGCTTTTTCCGTCATATTCTATCCCTAGGTCATTGGTATTTTTTAAGTAACGTATTATTTGTTTGACGGCGTTACATTACAATGGTCTTTGTTTGGATTCTCAAGGAATCTGCTTACAACGCCTACTGCGTATGCGATGTCCGGCCTTGAGACGATTGCTGCAAAGATCAGCGATCCCACGGCTTCGCGGTACGGGAACTTGATATTGCTCTTATCTTCAAGATTTCTCGTCAGTTTTATATTTGGATTAGCTGGCACTTTCGCGATTTTTGCATCCTGTTGATTGAACCGTTTTATCAATCTATTTACGTAACTTTGCTGATGGATGAATATCGTTTTATTTTCGCGATTTCTAATCACTTCAAGTCCAACAAAATATTTTAATTCGTTTATTGTTATTTCGAATTCACTTTTGAGTTCACGTAACACTTTATTTACAATTTTCATGTCTTTGCACAAAATTAACCCGTCGTCGACAAATATTATTAACAAAATTTTTGTTTTCTCAATTTCACCTTTATAAACACATTTATCTGCTTCCGCTTGAACGAAACCGAATTGTTTTAGAAAATTGTCGAATTTCTTGTTCCAGCATTTTGGGGCTTGTTTCAATCCATATAGTGCTTTTTTCAATTTACACACAAGATTGCCTTTTATGGTTGTACCTGTAGGTGGTTCCATAAAAACTTCTTCCTTCAATTCTCCATACAGGAAAGCCGTCCTTATGTCGAATTGCATGATTTCAAGATCCCTTTTTGCTGCAACTGATAAGAGAGTTCTTATCGAGTCGTATCTCGTGGTCGGCGAGAATGTTTCTTCGTAATCGATGCCCTTTCTTTGTGCGAAACCTTTAGCACAGAGGCGTGCCTTGTAACGTTTCTGTCCATCTGGGTTGTTTTTAATTTTAAAAACCCATTTACAACCTATAACGTTCTGATTTTGTTTTCTTTCCGTTAATTCCCAAGTTGAATTTTTTTCTAATGCCGTCAATTCGTCTTTCACCGCATCTTGCCATTTTTCTGAATTTTTGCTCGACATTGCTTCTTCGTAAGATTGAGGTTCTTCCATGACAAAGTTTACTTCATAGTCTTCATACCTGAGTGGTGCCGATATGCTTTCTCTTGGACGTAGTCCGTATCTTTGCTGTTCCGCCGTTTCATCTTCTTCAGCTTCTTCGACTATTGGAACTTCCGGTGTGGGTAGCCGTTCCTCTTGGTTTTCTTCCCTCTCGTTATATTCTTCTTCGCAGTTTTCTAAGTCCACTTTTACGGTGTTTTTCCTCTCGATTGGTGCTGCCAAATCTTCATCGAAAATAACGTCCCTGGATATCGTGATTCTCTTGGACTCTACGTCGAATAAACGATAATTGGTTGAATTGCCATCATAACCCACCAAAATTGTCTTTTTGCTTTTTGGTTCCAGCTTTGTACGCTTTTCTTTTGGTACATGTGCGTATGCTATGCATCCGAATGTTCTTATGTGCGACAGATTCGCTTTTTTGCCTGTCCACAGTTCATACGGCGTTTTTCCAGGTGTATTTGCATTTGGTGTTCTGTTTAACACGTATACGGCCGTGTTTACAGCTTCACCCCATAATTGCTTTTCTAGGTCTTTTTGGTATAATAACGCTCTTGCACTTTCAACTATTGTTCTCATTTCGCGTTCTGCTCGACCGTTTTGCGGAGGTGTGTATGGAGCAGTTCTTTCGATTTCGATTCCCCGATCGCGTAAAAAGTCTTTGAAATTTTTGTTTACGTATTCTGTTCCATTGTCCACGTGCAATGTTTTTATTTGATGCCCGAATTTATTGTTGCACAATTCAACAAATGATTTGAAAGATTCTTCAAAATATCAGTATTGGAATATGCGTTAACTGCTTCCATTTTATAAAATTGTTTACTGTTTACCACCTGTTTGCTTTAATGAGCATGACATCCAGATAAACATTCGTTTGTCTAATCATACTAATAATAATAATAATAATAATAATAATAATAATACTTTGTAACATCCTGGATGTCATTTTTAATATTTTAAATAGATTCTTACGTTATTCCTTTAGTTTTCTGTTTGTATTCGTATTTCATTTCATTTTTCATTCAATAGATGGCTCATCATACACTATTTCGTTCATATATTATTTTTATTAGAATAATCAGTTATCATACTATCACTTGTATTGGATGGGTCAGGAGTCAAGTACCTTTAATCCCAGGATCGGTGGGTCATCTCGCAGCAATTTCCCATGATTAGAAAAGTTAATAAAAGCCTGTCCGAGTAGTTATTTGTCCTCTATTTCATTCCTGCAACATTACGTGTAGTTACGATCAAAAGTGCTAAAGTATTTCACTAATTAATTTGATATTTGGTTTATCAGTCAAGTTATTTCTTGGATAATAATTAGTTGAAGTTAAGGGTATTGTCGTATAATTGTATAGTAGACAATTAGTATTTTAAGTACCCGTCCTGTAAAGGATTTTAAATAAAAAAAAGCACTTTATCGGTTAACGAAGGACGTTAGAAGCCCATATCATCTAAGGGTATGTACAAACCAATTACATTAGGTGTAAATTACAGAACATTTTCTTACTTTAGGCTTCAATTGAATTTCATTTAATTCCATTTCGTATCAAATCAAGTTTTACCTTTTGAAGTCGGTGATAAGATTTCATATAAATTTTCGATCATCTGGGAAACCTGGTGACCTCATCTGTAGTCGCTGATCTGGCAGACCTCAACAATCAGAGCTAATTAAGAAGCTTTAAATATCATCGGAAAAGATACTTACTGTCCACGTTCTGGTACATATTGGTCTTGATAACCCAGTAGAAAATCAACAAAAGGTCAGACGTCTTCATTATTCTCAATCATAGTATCGTTCACCTCATAATCATTATCGATTTAAATAAAGATTTCATTCATTGTCTCATTAAAAATTCATTTCATTAATCGTATAATTTTCTTGTATAAATTGATTTCATGCATATAATTTTACTGTGAATCTGAATTGACATTTGACACTGCGATAATTGGTGAAGATTTTTTTTTTCTTATACAACTCAAATGTCATATTAGGTTAATGTTATCTATACTCAATGGTATTTTGTTATACTTATTTAAATCAAATTCAAAATTAACTGATTGTATCAAACTTTTATTTTAATTTTTATAGTTACAAGACAGAAACGACTACGCAAGTAGAATTTTTTTTAAAATTTTACTGAAGGTATTTTATTGAAAATAAAGACGTCACACAAGCTTGTGCGAAATCTTCCCTCGGGAATTTATACAACTTTTACCCTTACAAATAGATACTTATTCTATTTTATATTAGATTCTAATAAAGAGAATCACATTGCAATCTTATTTTCACTTGCGTATTTCATCTAGGTACATAATTCTTTAGTAAATAATTTTCATATTGAATTATTTCTGATAGTGTAAAATAGTACATAACTTTTGATAAATTTAGAATTATTTGTTTTTAGTTATTATTACATATCATTTGGAATACATCAATAAATTTTATTTTCGTTATAACTTATAACATAAACATAGCGTTCTTGATTATTTTTGCCACCATAACATTTATAGGCCTTCAGGGTTTTCACTAGTTTGGAATCGGCTATTGAGCAAAACACCTTCCTAGAGGTATTCAACATTAATTAATAGATTCCTGGCGCCCTTATTAAATTTTTCGAAACATCGTATCGTGCTTTAGGTTCCAATTAAACCCACCCCTAGCCGCGAGCCTTATACCTTTAGGAACCCAATATTATCGGTAACATTTTACCGTGATATTTTTGGCGCCCAACTTATGTGGTATTGATTTTTTTTTTTTTTTTTGTAAAACTTTACAGGGTTTTTGACGTAGAAGTAATTATTGACAGATTCGTTAATTTTTTACGGTCGTTGGTTAATTTTGTGTACATTATACATACATTTTTGAACATTTTATTTGTGGTTATTTGAATTTTACATTTATTTTCTTTGATATATCATATTTTGTGTTACATTATTATTAATTAAATATGGAGTCTATTATGAATATTAATCGTTTACGTCAGGATGAACTCATTTACGAGTTAGTAATTAGGAAGGCTATAGTTAGTAGTACGGTAGCTGAGAATAGGAAAATGCTACGCCAAACAATAAATGATCCTATTTCGTCAAGCATCGAACTTAATGTGGATATAGCCACTGAAATTGAAATTTGTTCTCAAAAGTTGAGAGATCTAAGTCAAGATGTTGAAGATTTTGATACGGGGAACAAACATAATGAATATGATAGAATTATGTCCAGAATAATACATGTCAGACAACGTCTTTCTCGTTTGCCTATTATAAACCCAGAAGAAATAAACATGCGGCATAGTCTTCTAACCTTTCTGAATAAACTAACAGAAAATTTAAATAATCTGTATCATGAAAACCATGTTGTTGTAACAAATCAAACGGAGCAACCAATTTCTACGCTATCGATTTTAGATCAACCAAATCCTATAGTATCTCATACTTCAACACCAACAGCATCTCGTATTCGTTCACCTACGGAATGTAATGTAGATACATTAATTACTTTCGATGACATACCACCTCGTACGTCTACCCAAGTTCGTTTCATGCCAGAAATCCAGTTCAATGAGTTCGCACATTCTCTTCCAAAATTTCCAACGAGATATTATAATGAAGATTCAAGAGTGCCTAATTTTGTTAAGGAAACTTCATTACACAAATGGAACATAGTATATGATGGTGAGACTAGCATAACGGAATTTTTAGAGCGAGTTGAGGAATTGCGAATAGCTAGGAGTTACACAAAATTACAAATGTTTCGTGGAGCTGTGGAAATATTTTCAGGTTCTGCCTTAAATTGGTACAGGTCGGTAAGAGAAAGCTTAAAAGATTGGGATGATTTGGTACAGCAATTGAAGATTGCATTTTTACCTGTGGATTATGATCATAGATTATGGGAGGAAATTCGTCAAAGAACTCAGGGTTCTGCAGAAAAAATTGTGTGCTACGTTGCGTGTATGGAGAACTTGTTTAATCGGCTGCAGCAAAAACCTTCGGAACCTGTAAGATTAGACATTATTAAAAGAAATTTACTACCCGATCATCAAAAAGTACTAGCCTTACAAGATATTTATTCGATTTCAGAATTGCGTAGGCTCTGTAAAACGGTTGAAGATGTTGCGGATCGCGTCCAGAGATATCAGCCACCTCCAACCAATCTGAGTCATTGTTTGGAACCGTCGTTGGCATACCATAAACAGCAAACAAGAAAAGTTTCTGCTATACAAGAACAATTAGATAATTCATCTAGTAAGGTACAGAAGTTTACATGTTGGAACTGTAGTAAACAAGGACATACGGCACGGCAATGTACTGAAACAAAGAAATTATATTGTTATAAATGTGGAAAGCCTGATGTAACAATACGTACTTGTAGTAAGTGTTCGGGAAACGGAAGGCAGGGGAGCCACAAGGTCGAGTGATTCCTCATATGATGTTTAAGAATTCGGCCCGACATTTCAAAAATCGAAGACAAACTTTACAACGGCAATGGGAAACGAATAAAATTGTACTGAATTATATAATTAGTCATGCTAAAGGAGACACTAGACCGTATATCAAGGTTAAGGTATATGGTAAAGAATTTTTAGGATTGTTAGATACGGGTGCAAATTGTACTTTAATAGGAAGTGAGTGTTGGGAATATTTACAACATTTAGGATTGCAAGTTCATAAAAATAAGGACACATTATGTATTATGGCTGATGGTACTCCGTGTGAGGTATTGGGAACTCTTGATTTACCTATAACACTTGAAAATAAGACCAAAGTAATAAATGTTTTAATAGCGCAAAACATTCCTCAAAGTATAATACTAGGGATAGATTTTTGGAGAGAGATGGAAATAATACCGGATCTCGCTAATGATGTTTGGAACTTTACTGACATTGGAAACAATACGAATTATGTATCGAGTATAACGCAGGTTGCGGATTTGAATTTAGCACAACAAGAAGAATTACATACATTATTAGAAGGAAAATTTGAAAAGATGGGTACAAAATTGGGATTTACGACGGTAATAGAGCATGACATACAAGTAGATTCACAACCAATTAAGCAACGTTATTACCCAGTTTCACCAAAAAGACAAGCAATGATTGATCATGAAATCACGGAAATGCTTAGAAATGATGTAATAGAACGCTCAACGAGCGGATGGTCAAGTCCAGTACTATTGGTGCCAAAGAAAGATGGTACACATCGTTTTTGTGTAGATTACAGAAAACTTAATAAAGTTACGAAACCTGATGCATATCCAATTCCGTACATTTCTTCGATTTTAGATAAGTTAAAAGGAGCACGATTTATTAGTTCACTTGACATAAAGTCTGCATATTGGCAAGTTCCTGTGAAGAAAAGTGCAAGGGAATTGACAGCATTTACGGTGCCTGGAAGAGGTCTTTTTCAATTTAAGAGGATGCCATTTGGTCTTACTAATGCTCCTGCAACATTTCAGAGATTAATTGACACAGTCATTGGTGCTGATCTCGAACCATCAGTTATGGTATATTTGGATGATATCATCATTATTTCAGCTACATTTGAAGAGCACTTAAACATTTTAGGTAAAGTTTTTGATCGTTTAAAGAAAGCTAATCTTACCTTAAGTCGTGAGAAATGTTATTTTTGTAGACCGGAACTAAAGTATTTAGGATACGTTGTAAATAAGTACGGCTTAAATGTGGATCCGGATAAAGTTAAAGCAATTCTTGATATTCGTACACCTGCAAATGTAAAAGAAGTAAGAAGTTTTGTTGGGATGTCATCGTGGTATCGTAGATTTATACCAAATTATGCAACAATCAGTGCACCACTGACGGAGTTAACGAAGAAAAATAAAAAATGGGAATGGACAGATGAATGTGATGCTGCTTTTAATGAAATAAAGAAGAATTTAGTATCTGCGCCAATTTTAACATGTCCTGATTTTGAACAACCCTTTGTACTTCAAACTGATGCATGTGCTTATGGAATAGGTGCGGTTTTAACACAGGTGATCAATGGAGAAGAGAAAGTTATTTCATTTTTATCGAGAACTTTGACGGCACAGGAACGGAAATATTCAACGGTTGAAAGAGAATGTCTCGCTGTTCTGTGGTCTGTTACAAAACTTCGACATTATTTGGAAGGAGTAAAGTTTACGGTGGTTACAGATCATTACTCTCTTGTGTGGTTGGATAGGTTAAAAGATCCTACAGGTCGTTTAGGAAGATGGGCTCTTCAGCTACAACAATTTAATTATGAAGTAATACATAGGAAAGGAAAGAATAATATAGTACCTGATTTTTTATCAAGAGCTGTTCCGGAGAAGTTAACATCGGAAGTAGAAAGTACTTTTCAAGTGGATGCAGTACAACAAGTGGAAAAAGTAGATCCATGGCTTGTTCGTTTAGAGCAACAGATTGATAAGAATCCTGGAAAATATCCTAAATTTAGAAAGGAACAGAACAAAATATATAAATATGTTAAATGTGCAATACCTGAATTAGCCACAAGTAGAGATTATTGGAAAGAAATTGTTCCTAAGCATCGTCGTTTGGAATTAATCAGAGAAAATCATGATTCTGTAACTGCGGGTCATTTTGGGATACATAAGACGTATTGGCGTTTACAGAACAAATACTTTTGGCCAAAAATGAAGGCAGATGTAAAAAAATATGTTAATGGGTGTAATACCTGTGCACAGAATAAACCTGAACAGAAGAAACCAGCAGGGTTGATGGGTGAGAGACCAAAAATAGAATACCCCTGGCAAGTTATTTCGTTAGATTTTATAGGACCTTTGCCAAGAACGAAAAATGGAAATACGCATATTTTAGTAATTGTTGATTATTTTAGTAAATATCCTGTAATAATTCCAGTAAGGAAAAGTACTGGTGCTATTTTGGCTAAACATGTAGAACAAGTTTTTTTAACGTATAGTGTTCCAGAATTCATTATCTGTGATAATGGGGTACAAATGAAAAGTAAAGAATTTCAGAAATTAGTACAAACTTATAATACCAAACTTAATTATACTTCGTTATATAATCCGAGAGCAGATCCAGCTGAGAGAACTAACCGAACAATAAAAACGATGATAAAATGTTATTTAAAAGATAATCATAGGGAATGGGATGCAAATATTGGATCGTTAACATGTGCTCTTCGGACTGCAAAGAATGAGACGACAGGATATTCCCCACATTTTGTTAATTTTGGACGAGAGCATATTATAAATGCTAATATATATAAAAATACTTTAGGAGAAGATGAGAAAAAACCTATTAAGGTAGAAGAAAGAATTAATGGTTATAAAAAATTATTTAATGAAATTAAAGTCAAAATAAAAAAATCGCAAGATAAAAATAGGGAGTATTACAATTTAAGGAGAAGACCTGTGGAGTATAATATAGGAGACCAGGTATGGAGGAAAAATAAGGTGATTTCAGATGCCACAAAACATTTTTCGGCAAAATTAGCACCGAATTATATAGGGCCTTTTATTATAAAGAAAAAGATAGGTAATTGGACGTATGAATTGGAAGATGAATCTGGAGTTGATAGTGGAATTTGGCATGTACAGGAATTAAAGCCGTGTAATATACTAGAAGAAACTTCGTTTCTGGGAAGCGAAGGGGGAGTGTAACATCCTGGATGTCATTTTTAATATTTTAAATAGATTCTTACGTTATTCCTTTAGTTTTCTGTTTGTATTCGTATTTCATTTCATTTTTCATTCAATAGATGGCTCATCATACACTATTTCGTTCATATATTATTTTTATTAGAATAATCAGTTATCATACTATCACTTGTATTGGATGGGTCAGGAGTCAAGTACCTTTAATCCCAGGATCGGTGGGTCATCTCGCAGCAATTTCCCATGATTAGAAAAGTTAATAAAAGCCTGTCCGAGTAGTTATTTGTCCTCTATTTCATTCCTGCAACATTACGTGTAGTTACGATCAAAAGTGCTAAAGTATTTCACTAATTAATTTGATATTTGGTTTATCAGTCAAGTTATTTCTTGGATAATAATTAGTTGAAGTTAAGGGTATTGTCGTATAATTGTATAGTAGACAATTAGTATTTTAAGTACCCGTCCTGTAAAGGATTTTAAATAAAAAAAAGCACTTTATCGGTTAACGAAGGACGTTAGAAGCCCATATCATCTAAGGGTATGTACAAACCAATTACATTAGGTGTAAATTACAGAACATTTTCTTACTTTAGGCTTCAATTGAATTTCATTTAATTCCATTTCGTATCAAATCAAGTTTTACCTTTTGAAGTCGGTGATAAGATTTCATATAAATTTTCGATCATCTGGGAAACCTGGTGACCTCATCTGTAGTCGCTGATCTGGCAGACCTCAACAATCAGAGCTAATTAAGAAGCTTTAAATATCATCGGAAAAGATACTTACTGTCCACGTTCTGGTACATATTGGTCTTGATAACCCAGTAGAAAATCAACAAAAGGTCAGACGTCTTCATTATTCTCAATCATAGTATCGTTCACCTCATAATCATTATCGATTTAAATAAAGATTTCATTCATTGTCTCATTAAAAATTCATTTCATTAATCGTATAATTTTCTTGTATAAATTGATTTCATGCATATAATTTTACTGTGAATCTGAATTGACATTTGACACTGCGATAATTGGTGAAGATTTTTTTTTTCTTATACAACTCAAATGTCATATTAGGTTAATGTTATCTATACTCAATGGTATTTTGTTATACTTATTTAAATCAAATTCAAAATTAACTGATTGTATCAAACTTTTATTTTAATTTTTATAGTTACAAGACAGAAACGACTACGCAAGTAGAATTTTTTTTAAAATTTTACTGAAGGTATTTTATTGAAAATAAAGACGTCACACAAGCTTGTGCGAAATCTTCCCTCGGGAATTTATACAACTTTTACCCTTACAAATAGATACTTATTCTATTTTATATTAGATTCTAATAAAGAGAATCACATTGCAATCTTATTTTCACTTGCGTATTTCATCTAGGTACATAATTCTTTAGTAAATAATTTTCATATTGAATTATTTCTGATAGTGTAAAATAGTACATAACTTTTGATAAATTTAGAATTATTTGTTTTTAGTTATTATTACATATCATTTGGAATACATCAATAAATTTTATTTTCGTTATAACTTATAACATAAACATAGCGTTCTTGATTATTTTTGCCACCATAACATTTATAGGCCTTCAGGGTTTTCACTAGTTTGGAATCGGCTATTGAGCAAAACACCTTCCTAGAGGTATTCAACATTAATTAATAGATTCCTGGCGCCCTTATTAAATTTTTCGAAACATCGTATCGTGCTTTAGGTTCCAATTAAACCCACCCCTAGCCGCGAGCCTTATACCTTTAGGAACCCAATATTATCGGTAACATTTTACCGTGATAACTTACTTGATTTCGATCCGTGCGGTTAGTTAACCAGGCTTGGCCTAAGTATCGATAAAAACCGAAGTATAATAATAATAATACCTTTTATTGAGAGCAAACTATTAAATTACATAAGATTGTTCAAAATACGTTAAAACTGCACACTTGTTCTCAAAAGAAGGGAGTTCAGGTGTCTACAAAAAAAGTAGAGACCTGTTCTTGCACTCAACCCTGTTAGACGTTCATTACCGTATTTTATTTTCGCATACTCACAGCCTACTTTCAAATGTGCATAGGTTTTGAGTGCAGTTTTAATCAATATTAGATAAAAAGTGTTAATAACTACAAAACCGCTAAAGATAGGTATAGGGATACCTATAGTTTATCGATGCGTAAATTAAATCGCTTTCCAAATATGTAAAAATATACGGGGTGTTCCATTTGAAAAAAATGACTTTTTGGTGTTTGAAGTTTTTTATCTTTGCCACTAATTTTGAACGCCCTGTATAATCTGTGATAGGTTTGCAAATGCATTTTGTGAACCCTTATGGTTTTACTTCGTGTTTGTAAAGTATGAATGTTTTGCGTTCAAAGAAGAGCAAAAGGTGGGCTATTAAACATCCCTCCGCAAAGCGCAAATTTTTCAAAAAAATCATAATATCTCAAAAACAGTTGAAGATAGGTATAGGATAATCTAATACAGATTAACGCAGAATCGATTGTATAATCGAAAAATGCAATAATATATAGGGGGTTCCATTTAAAATAAGAAGATGAATGGCGACTTCCGGTCCTTCCGGAAGTTGTACAACATCGACAATATTTTAGAACAAAAGAAGGCTATGGGTTATCCTTAACCTGAAAGTTTCAAATTCATAACTAATAAGGGACCCCAGAAACTTCTAATGAACGGGTTCCGTGGTATACCCTGTATAGGTACCTTATTCTATAAAATATTATTGAAATTGCAGCCACCAAGTTAAGTAGAATTTCCATCTGGCACAGCCTCTCTGAAGATTCAAGTGAACTTTAGGCCAGTGTAAAAAATGTAGCGGCGAGAAATAAGTGATCATTATTGCTTTCGACACAGCCATGTTTCAGCCAACTTCAGGCCAGCAAACGACTTTACCGATGGATGGGAAATATATTTGCTTCTTTTGGTTAGTGCCTCTTAGCGAAAAAAGTTCCCAGCAGACTTTTCTGTTTATCGAGCGCCTTACACCACCAGGGGTGGTGGTGGGGCGTCTTGGCAGTTCTCAGGGGACATGCCTATTCAAACGACCACATAATGAAGTTGGACAGAAGGTCAACTTTGTCCTGCACGTCAGCAGGACTTAAGAGACGTCCCTCAGAAGGGTGTCCTTTTAGTTTCTCTCCAAGGAGATGTTTGTATAGGGGAATGTCCGTTATTTTGGGGTTGCGATAACTCCGTTGGACTTCTCCCATGTGGTTCATTTCAAAGGAAATCATTTTATGATCTGACATTGTCGCTTCTGGAGTGATCCGCCAGTCAGAGATGCTCACTGCGGCCAGAAGGAGATCAAGCACAGTCTGACTTCAGGTATAGCTACGAACGTCGGTTCACTGCCCCGATTGAGTATCTCTAGGTTAGTACTTGTCAAACATTCAAGTAGTGATTTACCCCTAGGGTTGACGTTAGTGCTCCCCCACGTGGTGTGGTGAGCATTTGAATCACACCCTGTAATGATGAGGTGTTTGTTGTTTTTCTCACAGTGTTCTATCAGCTCTACCATCTCCGTTACTAGGAGGTAGGTTAACAGAATCTCCTGGGAGATATATTGACGCAATGACTAATAGTTCAGCCCTTCTCTGTATAAATATTACCACTTACTTGTATGGGCGTGATATGACATCCACACAGGTGCGGCAGCAGGAGAGCTTTAATGTGGCTGGGAACGTATATAGGTACATGTCGTAGGTTTTTCTTGCCGTTTGTCGAAAAGACACCTTTGGTGCCCCCAAGACCAGTAACCCTTGATTTAACAACCCGGCGCTCCTTGGTGAGGGCGATGTCCTGCTTCAATAGTGAGGTGCCTGCTTAGGGTAACCTCAGCCGCCTTACATTGTTGCAGGTTTATTTGAATAAAATATTCTTTCATACTTTGGTATGTTAAAGAGGCAGGAGCTGTCTTTATTTATTCCGTGTTGCTGGATTCTGACTTCAGCAACGCCTCAAGGTTAGCAAACTCATCCCAGTTCGTAATCGGCCCGGGTGAGCTGCTTAAGTTGCAGCATTCACTGACCACAGTTTGTCGTGGCAGCCTGGGCGGTGATGCCTCTTTTTCCTCTGGCAGTTGCACCTGTGGCAACTGCTGAGGTTTTTTTGTGGTTGTGCCGAGATACTGAGTCCAACCGGTTTGGCAGGGTTCCTAACCCTCACCTGGGGAATCGTTGTTATGAACAGAATTGAAACAGCTAGATATCAGCACCTCCAGGTTCACTATGTATCATCCGCCCTCAAATTGAGTGTAGTTCTCTAAATTCTGGATTACGATGGGAGGGTAGTCCGAGGTTTACGCGCACATAAGTCACCTATTCGGTTCCTTTGTGCTACCTCTCTAATTAGAGTCGTCTGCCCCCGCAACGTCACTCAAGGCATCCCACACGCGATATAAGGCTGAGGATGCCCGAAGGGGAAGTGGCTATAATCGTAGCCACGTCCGGCCAGAATTCCCCGAACATATGAATCGTCATGTGGTGTGCCGTCTCGTCGTCTGTATAGCATGCTCTACTGGATGGCAGTTCGACCAAGTCCATGAGGTGCGTGTGCTTCATTTACAGTGCCCAGAAAGTACCTATATCCACATAAGTAGTGGCAGGTTCTTCCTTGATAGACCTGCGCAGAAACGCGCCAGGTTGTGAGATGGTCCCCAGAGGGCCTCTCTCACGCTACGACAAGCTAGAACCTATCATCAAGTTCCACCTAGCCTTGTGCTGGGCTTGCGTGTCTTGAGTTGTGCAGTTGTTTACAGTTGATACTGATCATAAAACGGTTGTTTTGAGGCCAGTCGGGCTAATTTATATCCGCTTTCTCATTGCCTCTTGTTCCAGTATGCCCTTTAACCCATACGAGCTCGAGGGTATTGCTGTTTGTCACTTGCTCTAGTACTTGATGCTGACATTGGGAAATCAAACTAGTCTTACAGGGCTGGGCAAAATACATGCACTAACGTATTTGAAATACAAATTACAAAATATTCCTAGAAATGTATTTGAAATACAAAATACCTACGAGATATATACTTTCATATTATCTTTAAAAATAAAAAATACAAATACAATATTTGAAATATTAAAATACAAAAATACCTATACGCATACGGGGTGTTTTTTTGGGAGATTTAGTTAGACGT
This sequence comes from Pyrocoelia pectoralis, assembly GCA_036250285.1. NCBI lineage: Eukaryota > Metazoa > Arthropoda > Insecta > Coleoptera > Lampyridae > Pyrocoelia > Pyrocoelia pectoralis. Next base: position 8,519,857 of record CM070083.1, read on the forward strand.
TTCTAGGAAAGTTTTATAAGTAGGTTCTTGAAAATGTATACTTAGAATTCACTCTGAACCTATCGTTAACATTGCGGTGGGAAAATACATACATTAATGTATTTCAAATCCACAATTCAAAATACTCATAAGAGAGTATTTGAAATACAAAATACTTTAGGGAAAAATCATCAAATACAAAAGTATCTTCAATACAAGTATTTTGTGACTGCCCACCCCTGCCTAGAGAGGTGATTTTGCATTGACCTAGTGGTTGCATAAGCGGATCTGATGCCGACTGCCGTCACTGGAAATTCTGACAATGTTATTCTTTATGCTGTGCATATCACTTGGTTCTTGGTTCTTCTACCTAATGTATCTATTGTAATCATCGCCAAATTTAGCGACTGATCTCTTTTCAGTTGGTAAGATATACAGGGTGTATCACGGTGACCGTCGGTTAGAAGTACATCAAGAACTGTAAAAGCTAGAAATTTGAAATTTTGCACATGCGACATGCCGTGTTTAATCTATTAAATAAAAATGTTTTCCAAATGGCAGCACTTCCGGAAATACCGGAAGTGAGCATCAACATCCGTATTTTAAATACAAACCAGGCAATTTTTTTCAATTCTGATGTTTAGTAAGTAGGTATGCTTAAAATAATCGGCAAATCAATTTTGATTGTTGAGAAAAAAAAATTTTTTTCACAGAAAAATTTCAAAATCTTGTTTAGGAAATAAAATTGAAAGTCAAAAGTGGTAAAAGTTAGGGAAATGGGATTTTAGGTTCTCAATGTCAAAAGATTGAGACACGATTGTCTGTAATGGATAATAAAAAATTGTACGCGGTTACGTTATTTCCAGACTTAAGAAAAACTTTAAAAAGCCTCTTTTTTCAAATGAAGTGCCTATTTAATTATCAGTCCATTCGATGCAGAAATAAATTTCCTTTACATATTCCTATATCTAAAATCAATGATTACAGAGTTATTTACATTTTTATATTTAAATTTATAATTACATAGGTACTTTACAAAACATGGTTGGCTTTGACAATTTTCAAAATTTTTTTATTCAATTGTGGATGCGCTCCTGGACGGGCATGCAGCGGCCCTACGAAGCGTATGGGTTTGTGAATGGCGATAGTGTGAGAGGACTCGTGAATGTGATACTTCTGTTGCTTTCAGGAGCTTTAATAATATCTACTATCTTCTTCAGGATCTCCTCTATGGTACAGAACAAGCCACTATGAACGCACTAGAAACACTGAGATAGGTAATCTATAAGTTTATATTAATCACCAGGACCAGGATTGGACGACATAATACCAGCTCTTCTGCAATGGGGACTGGATGTTATTATGGTCCACCTGGTAAGAATTTATGCGGGCTGTATCGCCTTTAGATACATACCAAAACAATGGGGGAAGATAAAAATTGCTTTTATCCAAAAACCTGGCAAAGGTGATTACTCCACACCTAAATCTTATCGTCGAATCAGTCTAATGTCTTTTCTCCTTAAGACACTTGAAAGATTGTGCGACGGACACATAAAGGATACGGCGCGGCGCTTATACGTTTCCCCCTGCACCCTAATCTACATGCTTATTCACCTCCAGGAAGATCCATAGAATCAGCCCTACATTCCGTCATAGGGCTGATTGAGAGATTGCTGGACTATAAACAGTCCGCCCTGCGCGTCCACATGCCCCACGAATTGTTGCAGATTACTGTTGAAATTCCGGTTATGGAGTGGCCCGCTCGAAGTCCTGACATGAAGTCAATTAAACATCTATGAGATGAAATGTTAAAAAAACACAACCATTGCCAGAAATCATTCCCGAGCGGCGGACAGCTTTGTCTGAAGAATGGGAACAGATGCCGCAAGAAACGATTCAACATCTTATTGAAAGTATGCCTAGACACATACAAACACTAGAATCCAGGGAGTAACATAGGGTTTAAACCCAAAAGAATTACAATTTTACAAAATGTCTTCGTTTTGTTTAATAATTTGAAAATGTTATATTTCTTTTTGTAAATTTGTACTTCTTTTTTTATTAAAATAAAAGTTTTTTTGTTATTTTATATTGCAATTGTTTACTTTCTTTCTAGAAAAAACACTCAAACAACTTGAAAATTAATCAATAATTTAAAAAAATAAATATCCGGTTTTACTTGTCCAGGAGTGTATTATAAATTTAATTCAAAGACTATGTATGTCACGTTACTAGGACCAATCTTCAAACCAGAATGCTCTTATGCCCTTCCAGCCTTCCACTCAGGTGGCTGGTAACGTCAACTTCAATCACTATCACTACGATTATTGGTAGTCTATAAAACAGAAACTTGTAGGTATGTGTATGAATACATGAAACGTAATTTAGTATTCTCATATAAAAAATTATTTGAACAATATCCATATTTCTACCCGACTTGGACAACAAGATTATATGTACCTACCTACCTATACGTTCACTAATAATAGTAAAATATGGGTTTGGTTCAGGGAAAATAATAATGTAAATATGTACGTACCCATTAGAATGAGCCATTACGGTAAATGTTTTTATGATTTTATTGATTGTTCGTATATTTTATAGGTTGTTGTATATTCATGTATTAGAACGTTTTGTGCGTTTATTGAAGTGAGACCTACATTTGCCATAACTTTGCTTTTCGGTGTAAACTAGTAGATATCACTATCAATCAAAATGAAAGATTTGATATTCGTAACGTGGCTCTATTTTCAAATATTGTTAGTACAGTGCGATATTTTCGTTAATAACTTGAATGGATCAGACGCGCCAATAAAGATGTGCATTCAAAAAACGATAAACCACTTATTTTCAGATAATGACACGTTGAGCTTGATCTTAAATAGTGATTTATGTGAAGATGCGATTTTTGAAATCATCACTAGGCGCCCGTATATTGTTTTAAATATGGACGCTATTAATGATGTTAATAAATTACAGTATGATGGACAGTTTATAATATGCCCAAGGGATGTACATTCTCTAAATCGCACAATACATAGTGCACATGGTATTGCACGAAGCAATAAGAGAGGTATGGGTAATTCTAAAATTCTGGTTATTACTAACACTACCGATGTCTCATTAATGTTTGAGATGTTTTGGTTGTACGGCATTAATAATGTGATTGTTTTGGTTTATGGGCAAGGAACACCGAAACTGTTTACGTGTAATCTATTTGCTCCAGAAAACGAGTGTGGAAAAAGCGCAAAATTAATTATTGATCATGATTGCGAAGAACAATTATTGTCTCTTTCATTTACAAATGTGATAAATCAAATGAATCAATGTCCCATTATATACAGATTTACGAAAAGCGAGATGCACAGAAATGAAGAACAATATCCCATTGCTCTTCCTCTACTGTACTTCGTCAAAGAACTATCAAACCGTCTTAACGCCACATTGAAACGTGACTTCTCTCAATTGAACTTCGATTTTGCATCTAGACCCACAACGAAAATTGTAATATCATCGACGCCATACAACGTACTGGATAATTACACAATAATGGAACCATTGGTAAGAACAGACTTTTTATGGTTAGTACCCAAAGCCAGACAAATTTCCAACCTGAATGTCTGCGTGCAAGTCTTCAATTATGATGTTTGGATAGCAACAAGCGTCGTATTTATATGTGTGTGGTTAATGTGGTTTTTAATTATATCTCGTAATGGAGGATTTACATTTGATAAGTTGTGTGTTTCTTTCTTAAATGTCTGGTCACTCACTATTTGTGGTAACGTAGCACAATTGCCTAGACCTACATCACTCGCTTTACGTATTCTATTATTGTTTTATTTAATTTATGCTATGCAGATGCAGTTTGCTTTCACCTCAGATATGTCAACTGTTTTAACGACACCACGGTATGGTTTTCAAATACGGAACTTGGAGGAGTTGGCAGATTCTCAGCTACCCATATATACTGTTGATACTATAAAAACGATTTACTTCAGTAAAAACAACACCGATCTGAAACTTTATAGCACGCTGCAAAACTCATTGCATAATGTTACTATGAAGCAATATATTAAACATCTGCTCGACCTTCATCTTCAGGGGAATTATGCGGTTATTACAACACTAGAAGTAATACGCTCTATGGAAATCTTTTTCAACAAGACAATTGATGCTTACAAAATAAGGGATAATTCAATTACTGGCGGCATTACAATTCGTCTTTGCTTACTCATCGATCATTATTTCACAACTACCTTGAATACATTTAGAAGTAGAATGGTAGAAAGTGGAATACATGACAAGCGTACAAAAGATTTTTATGAGCTATATCGCGCAGAGAAGGTTGTGACGACGAAAGAAGATGAACTAACCTTGAAACATCTCATATTTATATTCAGATTTTTGGGACTTGGTTTGTGCACCGCATTTGTGGTGTTTTGCTTTGAAATTGTTTTGAATAAATATCTGTAAATTATTCTGTGGAATTATTTGAAACAATTAAGTATTATTATTTAAAAATTTTATTTGTTCTGGGTTAAACTGTGTAGATACTTTTTAACCCACTGAAGAAGGCACCTGTAATTGGTGTCCGAAACGTTTGGATTATTTAATCAATTCCATTATCTACACAGTTTAACCCAGAACAAACAAAATTTTTAAATAAAAATGAATAACTGTGGAAGCTTTCATTATTAAATTAAGTATTATTCTCTGTACTATATTAGGAGATTGATACCCGTTTTCACCATACAAATTAAGTAATGCTTAAACTTAGGCAGAACATAAATACCATAGCAACCATTGTCTCAATAATCGTTGCCATGGCATTTAAGCTCTGCCTAAGTTTAAGCATTACTTAATTTGTATGGTGAAAATGGGCATAAGAATAGTAACTCTTGTTGTTCGATTGTTTTAATGTATTTTTCTCTATACCGCTTGATAAATTGTAATAGGTACTTACTTAGTAGTATTTAACTGCATTAAATTTCGGTATTGTATCGCACAGTGGATAAATTTTAACTAATCAAGATTATTGTTTGTAATTGTAGTTCATGTGCACTGTTTCATATAACGTTTACGTGTTATGTATATTAAATTATTATTTAAATAAATAATGGTTATTGTGTGCAATATGTACCTTCTTTAAAATAGAATTGAATTTAGCCATCATTTTTTTAGTAAGTTTAATAAAATTTCCAGCTGGGACAGCCTCTTTGAAAAAATATTCAACATAATAATGGTAAAGGCAACTTTACGCTGCTAGAAAAAAAATTTAATGGCGGGAAATAAGTGCTCATTATTGCTTTAACTTTATTTAGGAATATTCGACACAGCTATGTTTCGGAGAACTTCAGGTCAGCATCTCAGCAAACCAATTTACTGATGGATGGGAAATAATAATAATAACAACCATTTATTGCCAATCTGATCTTGATGACACAAGGGGATTATAAATTGCGTAATTGTACAATAAATGATTAAGATAATACCTAATATACATGTTGTAACTATTTTACATGATTAATGATGATCATCTATTGTGCAAACTGTAAAACTAAGTCATAAATTGATTTGTTATTTCACAGTTATATACAGGGTGTCCCAGGTTTAATGATCAGGACTTTGACATTTTGTAGAGAACACATTTTAAGGTGGGTTGCTCCTATATACATAGGTCCTAAAATTTTTTGTTTTTGACATTGCGTCACAATTTTCTAAAAAAATAAGGTTTTATTTATTTATTTCCGAACTGTTGAAAATATTCAAACCAAAATTGGCACACAAGATACATGGACCGAGCATAAGATCCATGGCAACCATAATTTTTGTACACAGCCAAAATACATTTTTCGTGAAATAAATGACAAAAATCTAGTTTGCGGCCGCACGGTAACAGAAACGAAAAAAAGTCTAGAGACATTTTTTCTTCAGAATTGAATGCTCCATCGAAAAGTATATTTCGAATATTTAATTCAGGGCCGTACTCTTTTTATTTATCAAATTAGTAGAACGGATTACCCATATCTCCGCCACTGGTTGATTAAAAATATTGATATTCTTCAATCTTGTGGCCCTCTGTCGTTGTATCTTGTGTGCCAATTTTGGTTTGAATTATTGCTACAGTTTGGAAATAAATAAAAACTTTATTTTTTAGAAAACTTTAACGCCCTGTATCTCAAAAACAAAGAATTTTAGGAATTTTGAGATATTATGATTTTTTTGAAAAATTTGCGCTTCGCGGAGGGATGTTTAATAGCCCACCTTTTGGTCTTCTTTGAACGCAAAACATTCATACTTTACAAACACGAAGTAAAACCATAAGGGTTCACAAAATGTATTTGCAAACCTATCATAGATTATACAGGACGTTCAAAATTAGTAGCAAAGTTAAAAAACTTCAAACACCAAAAAGTCATTTTTTTCAAATCGAACACCCTGTATATTTGTACATATTTGGAAGACGATTTAATTTAGGCATCGATAAGCTATAGGTATCCCTATACCTATCTTTAGCGGTTTTGTAGTTATTAACACTTTTTATCTAATATTGATTAAAACTGCACTTATTAAAACCTATGCACATTTGAAAGTAGGCTGTGAGTATGACAACAGGAAAAACAATTACTTTTACAAAACGAATTTAATAATCTTATTTATACAACAAACAAATAAAAAAGACTATAAAATGGATATAGAACAAATTCAAAATATCAGTATTGGAATATGCGTTAACTGCTTCCATTTTATAAAATTGTTTACTGTTTACCACCTGTTTGCTTTAATGAGCATGACGATGACATCCAGATAAACATTCGTTTGTCTAATCATACTAATAATAATAATAATAATACTTACTTGATTCCGATCCGTGCAGTTAGTTAACCAGGCTTGGCCTAAGTATCGATAAAAACCGAAGTATAATAATAATACCTTTTATTGAGAGCAAACTATTAAATTACATAAGATTGTTCAAAATACGTTAAAACTGCACACTTGTTCTCAAAAGGAGTGAGTTCAGGTGTCTACAAAAAAAGTAGAGACCTGTTCTTTCACTCAACCCTCATTACCATATTTTATTTTCGCATACTCATAGCCTACTTTCAAATGCGCTTAAGTTTTAAGTGCAGTTTTAATCAATATTAGATAAAAAGTGTTAATAACTATAAAACTACTAAAGATAGGTATAGGGATACCTATAATTTATCGATGCGTAAATTAAATCGCCTTCCAAATATGTAAAAATATACGGGGTGTTCGATTTGAAAAAAATGCCTTTTTGGTGTTTGAAGTTTTTTAACTTTGCCACTAATTTTGAACGCCCTGTATAATCTGTGATAGGTTTGCAAATGCATTTTGTGAACCCTTATGGTTTTACTTCGTGTTTGTAAGGTATGAATGTTTTGCGTTCAAAGAAGAGCAAAAGGTGGGCTATTAAACATCCCTCCGCAAAGCGCAAATTTTTTTAAAAAATCATAATATCTCAAAAAAACAGTTGAAGATAGGTATGTATATGATAATCTAATACATATTAACGCAGAATCGATTGTATAATCCAAAAATGCAATAATATACAGGGTGTTCCATTTAAAATAAGAAGATGAATGGCGATTTCCGGTCTTTCCGGAAGTTGTACAACATCGACAATATTTTAGAACAAAAGAAGGCTATGGGTTATCCTTAACCTGAAAGTTTCAAATTCATAAGTAGTAAGGGACCCCAGAAACTTCTAATGAACGGGTTCCGTGGTATACCCTGTATATGTAGAGATAATGATAATAGGACTTTATTGCCGAATATAGGTGATAAACAAAGGTAATGGGAAAACAAAGGAAAAAAAACAATATATATCAACATATTCGCAAAAGGCGAAGTTTAGTTCCAAATTGAATTGTTTTTCAACTTAACCTAAATTTAAAATGTAAACTAGATAATTACAAAGAGAATATACTCCTTGATAATTAGCGAATGCAACATGGAGCGATTGAGAAATGAAAACTTAGAATTATACACATTAACACATACGTATTTAAACTTTGATAGCAAAGGAAAATAAGTAATTAAAGCTTAGCACAATCAATACAGGTGAACAGGTCCTGGTACGCAGTAAGGAAAAAAATACTCAGGCTGTTTGTGTATTCAATAGATGTTTATACCATTCGTAAGACGTATACTGTGTTTATACATTTGACATTTGAAAGCGTGATTACTGGAGTGACTTAGATGGGCAGGTAAAGCAGTAACAGAACGATCTTTCACAGAGGCTGGTTTTATAAGAGGGCATGCCAAGGAATTCTTTTTGTCTTATATTGATATTATGCACGTCCCTTCTATAGTGAATCCTATTGTAAAGGTAACTAGGCCTCTTATTCAGGATTAACCTATGGGCAAGACAGGCGCGAAATGCAACCTTCGGCGATTTATCATATTGAGCCATTGTAAATCTTTGAGTTTGTGTGATACGTGATCGTATTTTCTTAGACCATAAATTAGTCTAATGCAAGAATTTTGCACAGTTTGGATACGCCTGATGCCATCGCTGTCAATGCACGAACCATAAACAATGCCCCCGTAGTTGAAATGGGATAATACTAAGGCTAAGGCATTCACAAGTATGATCTTAGCTTGTCTTGGTATGAAATTTCTATGGAGATATAATTTCCTTAAATTGAAATAAGCTTTTTGTATGCATTTGCTAATATGAGCTTGGAAGCGTAAATTGTAATCCACGAGTAAACCCAAATTGCGCCCAATGTCTTGCGGTGGTAAGGTATCGTTGTTCAAAGTTATAGTCATTTGTGATAAAACTTTTTCCCTAGCACCAGCTTTGCCGAAAACCAAGATAATTGACCTCTCTCCGCTTTTTTCGATTTTAAATGCCTCAAACTCTTTCCTCCTTTTCCATGTTTGCAACTTCAATTTTTTTGTTAAAAATAAAAAAAACTAAAAAGAACTAGTGCACTTAATTCAGAAAAGAAAGACCTTTCAAATCATGTATCACTTGCCCTATCCCTATTTAAATTATAGCGCTAAGGGATGAAATCATTTCAGGTTGAAAATCATGGCAAAAGTTGTGCCCTTTGATATAAAAAAATTTCTAGCCAGAAACCCATCTGTTACCTTTTCGTTGGGCCACCCTGTATATAAATTGCTCAAAATGTACACCGTTATGTTCACGACACAATTCCACTTTGTTCCAAATCCAATTGTCGATCTCTTTTTCCACAGTTGCTGCTTGTAGTTCGTTCAATGTATGGAGACGGTTTCGAAAAACGTTGAACAGAAAAATAATAACGGAGTTACATCTGGAAAACTGGGAGTCATAATATAATCCTTTGCTAATTAAACAATTTTCAAATCGATTAACAATTCGTTTCTTATGGTTAGCAAAGACTCGATAAGGAATATTTAAATCGTGGTGCTCTTCCATAAACTGCTCTCAACAGGAGCAGTTCAACTTCCCAATAGGGACCTGGCAAGTGAGGTCATTAACCTATTTTTTGACGGCTCTGAGGGTAAATTTTTTTCTATTCGTAATAGCACAGCCTACAGTGTTTGCATGCAGGGCCGGACTGCTTTGTTAGGGTCTACCGGGAAAAATGTAAGCTAAGGCCCCCACCACATATCGTTACTTGCATTTACACTATACCATTTTTCAATAAAACAAACGTACAAAGATGGAAGTCACCCGACGCTAAGTCGAGACCATATGGTATGTGTTCGAAGATGTCCTATTTAAATTGCTTAAGTAACCGTTGGGTTACACGATCACTGTGAAAACGGGCATTGTCATTTCCCCACTTCTCATCACCGGTTACAATTGATTTCAAAAAATCTTCTCCATCAGTAAGTATGTATACTTAAAAACAACTGAAATAATTAGGAAGGCCAGGTAAACGTACCATCTATTATTTGCAAAAAGTGACACAAGCGTGTCCTAGATACATGCCTTTAGTTTATAAATAAGTATAGGTATAGCTTTAAAAATAAATATCCATCATTAATGAAAAATTTATGGCAAGACCTGTGCCTAAAAGGTAACACCACGAGAAAATTGTTTTGTTTTCTACTCATTTTTTATGTTTTTGGCTTCAAAATGTCTTAAGACGACTATACATCTAGCCTTCCTAATTATTTCAGTTGTTTAAGAGTCTAGCTCAGAGGTGGGGAACCTTTTTACCATTAGAGGCCACATTTAAATTAGGCAGTAATTAGAGAGGCTGCATAAACCGATATACCTACCTATGAAAGTGACTTTACAGGGTGTCCGGGAAAAGTGGGAAATCTCTCGGATTTAGACAGAGGATGGAAAAATAAGATGACAAGTTCCTATAAAATTTTTCCGTACAGGAGTTTCCTGCGGAGATCAGGGGCGGGCTAAGCTTTACACATTGATGCTTAAATTTTTAACACCTTGTATGATAAAGCCTTTAAAGAAATGAATCTGGGTAGCTCCAACCTTAGACTCAAAAAAATGTACTGGGTTTATTGTGGATAAAATGAATCGTTTTCGAGATAAAGAATAATAAACGACAATAATTCATGTTTTCTCTAATAAAAGTTAACATTAATTCGTAAGTAATTCATAAGTAGATTGAAACTACAGCTTGACACACGAGAACTTGCGGCTGAGTTAGCCCCACCCACAGTTGTGCAGTAAACTGAGTAGGGTTTCAGTTTAACGACCCTTAAGTACGGTAGTTCATTATTAATTATTTGTGTGTAATTAAATGTCCGGTGACCGTGACTATCAATTAGTTGTACTTTGCTATTTGAGGGAATAAAAAGTTTGCATAACGCCCCGACCCTGCTGTGCTGCACAACAAACTGCGGCTAGAAAGGCACTTTCTGCAGCGCGTAATTTTATCTCTGTCTACCCGAATACTTTCTTACTCCGCTGTTGCGCATCTTTCTCAATTCTCAGCCGCAAGTTCTCGTGTGTCGCCTGTACCCAGATTCATTTCTTTAAAGTATTTATCATACAGGGTGTTAAAAATTTGAGCATCAATGTGTAAAGCTTAGCCCGCCCCTGATCTCCGCAGGAAAGTAGGGAAAAATTTTATAGGAACTTGTCATCTTATTTTTCCATGCTCTGTCTGAAACCGAGAGATTTTCCACTTTTTCCCGGACACCCTGTATATTAATTGAACCAAGAGCTACCGAGCTACCTTTCTTAAAGGCCGCACAAAAAACTCACGGAGGCCGCAGGTTCCCCACCTCTGGTCTAGCTCTTATACTTTCAACGGAAAAGCGAATTTTGTAGAGAGTTGCAATGAATCTAAAGCGGCCGTTGGAGAACTCCCTTAAACAAAAAGTTACAGCAATATATTGGTTTATATTTGAATGCTCCTTGCAATATAAAGGTAAAATAAATGATTATTTTTGACATTAACGACTTGAATTATTCTAAAAAAAATTTCGCGAGAATATTTTATGAACCAGAAATTTGTGTTGTTGTTTATTGGTAACTCGGCGTGGGGGGCAAGGGGGAGCAGAACTAGTGTGGAACGCGATTTTCTAACAGATTGCGCTTTTTTATATTTTCCTTTACTCAACCATATTATCAATAATTTACGAATTTGATGCATGCTATTTCCACCATAGGTACCAAGTAGGCCTCCCTTGTATGAGGGCCCCGCAGGGATTTTCCCGGTATCCCGCCTGTCCAGTCCGGCCCTGTTTGCATGTACAGACTGCGCGCGCGGCGCGTTAAGGGAACGTGAGAGTTGCATTCACAATTGTCATTTTAGCCCGCGTAAACTGAAAATAGTTTTGTGTAGCGTTTGTTTTTGTTTGCCCTCAGAGCTGTCAAAGTCAGCTGATTGCCCGAACTCTATTCAAACCTTCGAACATGTTCGAAGATTGAAACACCGTAAAAAACACTACGCGCGAAATTCAAACTGTCATCAGTATTAGAGGATCACCCCGTGTATTATTTATTATTATTACATATAAAGCTATATTATGGGGTACAATGTAGATTTCCGGTATTTTTTTTTTAATTATTTTAGTAGATTTTTAGTAGATTCTGGCAAAATAATTATCACCCAGTCCGCCTTCGCGTTGTTTGTGAAAACGGGACAATTTTGCGTCCCGGGGTTTTTCTCGGGGACACCGGAAAAAGGGACGGTCGGGACGTATGGTCACGTTAGGTATACCGGAAGTAACGTCATCAAAGGTAATATCAGCATTTTCGTCCTTGGCCCGAATGCAATCGATTGGCCAAAACAGCATTTCGATAACTTTAATAGTTTCTGAGTATAGACGTATAGAGCGTTTTTTTTAATTTTTTGAATCTGCGTAGTCACAAACGAAAAGATATGTAAAAATTTGCATAGGTCAATTTTTTTTTGGAACACTACCTAATTACTTCCCTTTTACTTTGTACTCCGGAAGTAAAAACTAAAAAGCGGAGTTACTTTCATAAAATTGCTTAAATTCAAAATATTTTTTTCGTAATTCGACCTAAAATTCTTATTTTGTCTTCCAAAGACATAAACTTTCTCTGCAACTTTGGTGTTTTATTTTTATCCATCTCCGAAATTAATATGTAATTTAGTTTTTTAACAATCATAACGTATCAAGAGTTTAAAATTATTCTACGATTGAATTTCTGTTATGAGATCATTAAACCTTACACACGGGAACACATGAATAAGCATGTACTGGTGACACAGTGAAATAGATACATTATTTTTGTTTCATTGCCAGTATTATTCTATAAATAAAATGTACTCTAATATCATCAAGTAAAATCGACCACGTTGTTGAGTTTAAAAGCAGGCACAAAGGAAACTACACATTTTACCAAGTCTACTTTAAACATTCACGCAAGGATTACTTGTAGTCGAGGAAATAAAGCACTGAACCTACCAAATTTTTGTAGTAAGACGGATTGAGATGGGGTTTTTTGCATTCGCTTCCTAAATTTAATAGGAAACTTTGTACCTACTTTTCATCATGTTTTTTTTCGAAATTGCATTTATGCAGTCGAAAATGCATTCTGAAAAATGCATTTTCATAGAAAAAATTCATAACTTCGTTATAGGCTTCTAGAATCGACTCAATTCGGGTACAAGAGGGTTTTCGAGGTCGCTGATCCCGAATATGACCTCCAAATTGCCTCACCACCCACCTGGAGCTCAGGATGGCTGAGCAACGTCATCTCCGAAGCTTTTTCTGAAATTCACTTTCAAATGAGTCTAGACATCTCATCCGAGAGTTTTTAGGGTTGCTGATTCCAAATCAGGCATTGGAAACCGTCCCCCGCGTACCTGGTGCCCCACATCCGAGCATCAACGTCATCCTCTTGAGTTTCACTGAAGTTTCAAGCCTATAGGGAACCGAAAATTGTTTCCGGGTTTTTTTGGGTCGCTCAGATCGAATCTGGTCCCGGATACTTTCTAACGGATACCTGGTGCACCACACCGCGGCGGCATGAACGTCATCCTCTGGAGTTTCGCTTGAAATTTTCGCTCAAATGCTTTCATTCTAATTTAGTATTTGGTGTAGTTTTGTAGCTGTGATTTTTATATTAGTAGGTTTGGAAGAGAAATATGCAGCTAAATTACGTTCTTTATTTTTATTACAGTTTGACGTTTCGCCCATAGAGTTTTTGGGCTTTTTCATAAATTTGGATTAGGTACATGTTAAAATCTAATACATGTTTATATAATAAACGTGACCATTGTAATAAACCGACGATGTTATTTAACGAAAGAGGAGTGTTATTTCGCTCCAAAAATACCAATTCATCCATTTCTTCATTCAACATTTCAACATGTATTAGATTTTAACATGTACCTAATCCAAATTTATGAAAAAGCCCAAAAACTCTATGGGCGAAACGTCAAACTGTAATAAAAATAAAGAACGTAATTTAGCTGCATATTTCTCTTCCAAACCTACTTTCATTCTAATGCTTGTTTCATCATATCAGGAAATCATGAGGTAAAACTTATAATGGAACATTTGAATAGATGTGGACATTTTCATTTTGTGAAATAAAATTGAGATATAGGTATATAAAAAATGTAAGTTTTGTTTAATAACATTATCATCCAAATGTATGAAGTTAATATTATAAAATATTTAGTTTCAATTTAATTTAATTTAATTTGTTCCTTTTATTACAGATTAAATTTGTATGTAAAACTCCTAATATAAGGTTGGTAGTTAGAGTAGTTTCAAAATCTCATGGAGAACTTTGGAATCCGCCTCTGCAGGCGGGCTAAGTACCATGCACGGCTGGTCAGGTCTGGATAGAGGTCCTGGAAGAACCCCGTCCTAGCAATTACAAATTATTTTCGGTTTACTAGGCTTGAAATTTTAGTGAAACTCCAGAGGATGACGTTGATGTCGCCGCGGTGTGATGCACCAGGTGTCCGTTAGCAAGTATCTGGTGCCACATTCGACCTAAGCTATCCAAAAAACCCCGGAAACAATTTTCGGTTCCCTATAGTCTTGAAACTTCAGTGAAACTTCAGAGGATGACGTTGACGCCCGGATGTGGGGCAACAGGTACGCGGGGTACGGTTGCCGATGCCTGATTTTGAATTAGAAACCCAAACAAACTTCGTATGAGATGTCTAGAATCATTTGAGAGTGAATTTCAGAAAAAGCTTCGGAGATGACGTTGCTCAGTCATCCTGAGCTCCAGGTGGGCGGTGAGGCAATTTGGAGACCATATTCGGGATCAGCGACCTCGAAAACCCCCTTGTACCCGAATTGAGTCGATTCTTGAAGCTTATAACGAAGTTATTAATTTTTTCTATGTAAATGCATTTTTCAGGATGCATTTTCGACTGCACAAATGCAATTTCGAAAAAAAACATGATGAAAAGTAGGTACAAAGTTTCCTATTAAATTTAGGAAGCGAATGCAAAAAACCCCATCTCAATCCGTCTTACTACAAAAATTTGGTAGGTTTGGCTTATTTTAGTGCTTTATTTCCTCGACTATTGTAAAACTTGTAAAAATTACAAAAAAATGCGTATGCAACCGGCATTGCGCGATTACACTTTTTTCCATAAGGTTGAACTTCTTTCTCTTATTTATTCAATGATAATACATTAAACGTACCTAATTTACTATTCTCATAATATATAGATAGAAGTACAAAATTACTTTTCCAATTCTTTTTCTACTATAATTAGGGCAACAAAAGTTTGTATGTATATGTACATTTACTATATAGTAAATTATATGTTTAGTTTAGGGAAAATACGGTAAACTATAATTACAATAAAAGCTTTTATTGGTTTATTGATTTTTCGTATATTTCATACGTTGTTGCCTTCATTTCTCTGTCTATTTGTATTAGAACTCTGACTAAACACGGTGCGTTATAAATCAAGTGAATACATTTGCCATAATTTTTCATTTTAGGTGCAAACTGGTATCACTATCAATCAAAATGAAAGATTTGATATTCGTAACGTGTCTCTATTTCCAAATATTGTTAGTTCAGTGCGATATTTTCGTTAATAACTTGAATGAATCGGATGCCCCAATTAAGATGTGCATTCAAAAAACAATAAACCACTTATTTTCACAGAATGACACCTTGAACTTCATCTCAAATAGTGATTTATGTGAAGATGCGATTTTTGAAATGAGCACTATGCGTCCGTATATTGTGTTAAATATGGACGCTATTGATGATGTTAAATTACAGTACGATGGACAGTTTATAATATGCCCAAAGGATGTACTTTCCCTAAATCGCACAATACATAACGCACATTATATTGCAGGAAGGAATAACAGAACTATGGGTAATTCTAAAATTCTTGTTATTACTAACACTACCGATGCCTCGTGGATGTTTGAGATGTTTTGGTCGTACGGATTTAATAATGTGATTATTTTGGTTTATGGGCAAGGAACATCGAAATTGTTTACGTGTAATCGATTTGAACCCGAAAATGAGTGTGGGAAAAGTGCAAAATTAATTATTGATCATGATTGCGAACAACAATTATTGTCTCTTTCTTTTACAAATGTGATACATCAAATGAATAAATGTCCCGTTATATTCGCATTTACGCGAGACGAGAAGAGTATTAGAAATGAAGAAAACTATCCAATCGGTTTTACTATAGTGTACTTCATCAAAGAACTATCTAACCGTATTAACGCCACCTTTCAACGTGACCACTTTGGTAATCAATCGAACACTGATCTTGCCTCAAGACTTACAACGAAAATTGTAATTACCACGGCGACATACCAACGTCGTAATTATAATTACACAATAACGGAACCATTGCTAAGAATAGATGTTCTATGGTTGGTACCCAAAGCCAGAGAAATTTCTAACCTGAACGTCTGCGTGAAAGTTTTCAGTTATGACGTTTGGATAGCAACAATCGTCGTATTTATATGTGTGTGGTTAATGTGGTTTTTGATTATATCTCGTAATGGAGGATTTACATTCGATAAGTTGTGTATTTCTTTCTTAAATGTCTGGTCACTCACTATTTGCGGTAACGTAGTCTCACAACTTCCCAGATCACTTGCTTTACACATTTTATTATTGTTTTATTTAATTTACGCTATTAACATGCAGTTTGCTTTCACCTCTGATATGTCAACTGTGTTAACAACAACACAGTATGAATTTCAAATACGGAACTTGGAAGAGTTGGCAGATTCTCAGCTACCCATATATGCTCTTGATTTTTTTAAAAAGACTTTCTTCCGCCGGAATGACACCGATCGGAAACTTTACACCAAGCTGCAAAACTCAATGCATGTTGTTAGCGGTTATCAATATGCTTATAATATGTTGCACTTACGCCTTCACAGGAATTATACGGTTGTTACAACACTAGAGTTAATGCGCCATGCGGAAATTATATCAAAGCAGAAACTTGAATGTTACGAAATAAAGGATGATTCATTTACTCGCGGTTTGGGAGTTCAACTTCGTTTACTAATCGATCATTATTTCACAACTACCTTAAATACATTTATAAGTAGAATGGTAGAAAGTGGAATACATGACAAGCATAAAACTGATATTTATCGTCAATTGCGTGAAGAAAAGGTTGAAACGATGCAAGACGATGAACTAACCATGAAACATCTAATTTTTATATTCATATTTTTTGGATTTGGTTTGTGCACCGCATGCGTGGTGTTTTGCTTTGAACTTGTTTTGAATAAGTATCTGTAAATTATTCTAGATGTCATTTAATGCGAAATTATTTGAAAAAGTTAATATTCTCTGTACTATGTTCTATGTAAGGAGATTAAGAATAGTAACTCTTGTAGTGTGGTTTGATTGTTTTAATGTATTTTTCTCTACATCCCTTCATAAATTGTAGTACCTAGGTAAGGTAAGTAGGTACTTGGTTTAAATTTTTGTATCGCACAGTGGATAAATTTTAACTATACTTGTTTCATTGTAGTTCACATACCTATTGCACTGTTTCACATACCTACTTACCTAACGTTTACGTTTTATGTAGATGAATTAGTTATTTAAATAAATAAAGGTTATTGTGTGCAATACGGCGTACATTCTTTTTTTTAGGACGTTTAATTAAATTTCCAGCTGGGACAATCTCTCTGAACTAATATCATTGACTTTCTACAAAGTCAATGCTAATATTATTCAACATAATTTTCTAGTACTTTTGTTTTAAATTTGATCTAAGAAACAATTTATTCTTGAAAATGTAAAAATATTTATGACAGATTTCTTGTTTTAAGGTTAGGTAAGGTATAAACCAGAGGTGGGTATATATTTGAAATAAATCTATTTGAAATGTACTATTTAAAATAGAAAATAGCATTTTGTATTTTATATTTCAAATACTTTCTTGTAAAAGTATTTTATATTTATTATTTGAAATAGAAGACGAAGGTATTTTCTATTTGAAATATATTTTTTCGATTATAGTGTATCTGTTGTATAATAATTACGGCCTAGGTACTGAAACTTTAGATCAATTGCAAGGTTCAAGGCATACATATTATGGAGAGCTTCTTCCACATTTAATTCTCTTCCATAAAATTTTAAAAACTTTTGAATTAAAATATTTTAAATTTTGTTCTGTTCTTTGTGACAACATTATTAAACAGCTTGCAAAATAGGTTTAAAGATTATCTATCACTCTCATCGGCAGTTAATGATGCTTTTTTAAATTGCGTTTGGTTTCACAAGACAATAAAAATACATGAAAAGCATTTTTTATTTAAAAACTTATTTGAAATGCCTATTTTCCATTTTGTATTTTAAATATGTTGAACTAACCTATCTTACATTTTCCATCTTAAATGCTTTTTGAAAACCATTTTACCCACCTCTGGTATAAACATACCTATACATATTATCTGACAAATACCAACTTAACAATGTTGCCAACTTAAAATTTGAGGTCACGGAGTGGTCACATTCGTTTGCTCACACCACGGACGTATATTTGTTTTTTATACGTCCGTGGCTCACACTGTACCAGGCACGTGATCGCAAACGTCTAGTAGGGCCCCTATTGCTTTCTTTTTTATCTATGCCCTATACCCTATTGTGTAAAAGAGACATGAATACACTGGCAGTGAACTACAGTTGACCGTACCTTACCTATGGCCCCGTTTACACACACCAATAGCCATACACCGGTTTACATGTTACCCCTAATAACCACTAACCGAATATTTTGTAGACACTAGAGACGATTTTGTAACACATTGAATTCTCGGGAATGGTAAGTCGTAGGAGTACAGACTTACACGAACGTCTTCGTTGTAATATCAATAATAAAATGAGAATCATTTAATAACCAAAATTTTGTCCTGTTTTTTGACAACATTAGGTGTTTTCTTTTTCCATCGCCACAGGGTTAGATAAAGTTACAATCATGACGTGATAAAACTTAAATAAAGCTTTTAAAACGAATAGGCTTATTCAGAACTGAGTCAAATTATTTTTATAAAACGAATGGAGTGTTATTGACAGAGATGACTTAGGTCTACCACAACATGCAAAAAGAAAACACCTAATAATTAACACAACACAAGCCCATTTGAATCGGTCAAATATGGTTATTTTTTTATTCAGCTTCAAACTCGAGTATACAGTGTGATTTACGACTATTCCCTCGGTCTCTTATGCCTAAAGGGTACAATATATCAGCTTCATTTTTTGGTGACATATGTAAATTGATAACGACTATTTTTTAAAATTATTTTCAATTATACAGGATGCTTCACAAAATTGTAATATATCAAAGTTAGGTTTTTTTAAATGCAACCCCCTGTATTTTATTACATTTTTAGATTATACGTTAAAAACTAAGGTAACTTTAATAAACGTTCCCTATACCTATCGCTTACCAATTTTGAGAAAATTGTGATTTTAAGAAAAATATTCAATTTAAACAACCCCTAATAACACGGAAACCACTTACTTTTAGTAACGCAAATTTGTATCGATTTATCTTGACCTTTAAGGCTTTTATTTGCACTACGTAGGATTTCGATATTTTGTACAGGGTGTTTAGAAAAAGGATTCATATTTTATATTTTTCAAACATCAAAAACTCACTTAACTTAAATGGAACACCCTGTATGTTTTTATTCTATGTTGAATAACTTTTCATTTTCTATCAAAAACTATGAGTAATCGATATGTCTAAAATCAACGATTAAAAAGTTATTAAGATTTTTCTCTAAAATTTGTATGGAAATGGTTTTGTTTGCATTCTAGTAGGCTATGATTTTTTTTATTGTAGTTAATAATTAAATATGGGATCATAACTTAATTAAAAATGAAATTAATAACAAGAAGTAATCATTTATGGAAAAAAATGGTATAGTAAATGCTCAATATGATGACCATTTTCTTCTATGCACAACCGCACTCGATTTTCAAAAGATCTAACGTTTCTCAGGATATCTGGTGTTATAGTAGCAAACGCATCCTTTATTGTAATCTGTATGTCATCAGCAGTGGTAGGTGGAGTGTTGTGGACCCCTCCTTCCAATCCATTTATTGAGGAATTGTCTATCTAAATATTTTTGAAAAAAACATAAATACCATCCTTATCACATTCAACTTCACCAGAATTTATATGGACGAGGCTTTCAACGAAGGTTGAATTTTTGTTTATGGAGTCTCGAAAAAGTTGGAGAAGAAGATGAATTCTTTAAATATGTTTTATTTACCGACGAATCCACTTTCCACAACATAACGGCTTGGTAAACCGACATAACTTTCAATACTAAATTGTTACCTGTATCGCACTGTTGACCGCCAAAACCGGTGGAGCCTCAATGTATTTGGGAGAATTTTGATTTTTTGATGGAAACTTGAACGGAGTAAAATTTTTACGGATTTTAGAACAACACTTTTTCGAGTCTTCTTGATGAAGTTTGTTTAGATATTATTATTATTATTATTATCATTAAAAATTTAGTTTACAACACTCCACCTACCACTGCTGATGACATGAAGATTAGAATAAAGGATGCGTTTGCTACTATAACACCATAACGTTAGAAGATCTCTTGAAAACGAGTGCAATTATGCATAGGAAAAAATGGCATTTACTACAGTATTTTTTCCATTGCTTTATTTTCATTTTTAATTAAGTTTTGATCACATATCTAATTATCAACTAGGTACAATAAAAAAAAATCATGGCCTACTAGAATGCAAACAAAACCATATTTCCATACAAATTTTAGAGAAAAATCTTAATAACTTTTTAATCGTTGATTTTAGACATATCAATTACTCATAGTTTTTGATAGAAAATGAAAAGTTATTCAACATAGAATAACAATATAAAATATGAATCCTTTTTCTAAACACCCTGTACAAAATATCGAAATCCTACGTAGTGCAAATAAAAGCCTTAAAGGTCAAGATAAATCGATATAAATTTGCGTTACTACAAGTAAGTGGTTTCCGTGTTATTAGGGGTTGTTTAAATTGAATATTTTTCTTAAAATCACAATTTTCTCAAAATTGGTAAGCGATAGGTATAGGGAACGTTTAATAAAGTTACCTTAGTTTTTAACGTATAATCTAAAAATGTAATAAAATACAGGGGGTTGCATTTAAAAAACCTAACTTTGATATATTACAATTTTGTGAAGCATCCTGTATAAGTGAAAATAATTTTAAAAAATAGTCGTTATCGATTTACATGTGTCACCAAAAAATGAAGCTGATATCTTGTACCCTTTAGGCACAAGAGACCGAGGGAATAGTCGTGAATCACCCTGTATATATACCTACTTTTTGTGCGCCACAGTAGTGCTTTAATATACCTTCAGTTCCAAATTTTAATACACCCGCCTCTGTACTAACTGACATAATTATATTATTATTAATGTTATGTCATTTATTGTGTTCATTTGAAAAGGAGCTGTGGCGGTACACTACATGGGCGCCGCTACTAAAGGGCAAGGGGGGGCATCCTCTGGAGTTTCATAAATCGCGTAAATTCATTTTAGAAAATGTTAAAAGCTCATAATAAAACCAGTACACAGCCACTTTTAGAATATAACTAATGTTCTATTCCATCGGTGACTCTGCGTAGCCTATTGATTTATTAATTTAAAAATAGGTAAAAATTTTCAAGTATACTAATTTCTACTTTAAAAAATGCAAGCCCCCAACCCCCTCCTTCCAAATTTTGTTCCGGCGCCCCTGGAGTCACAGCCATCTCGCACGCGAGCATATCCAGATTCCAGATGCGGTCGCGCCAGTCTTTATTATTATTATTAT
This sequence comes from Pyrocoelia pectoralis, assembly GCA_036250285.1. Lineage (NCBI taxonomy): Eukaryota > Metazoa > Arthropoda > Insecta > Coleoptera > Lampyridae > Pyrocoelia > Pyrocoelia pectoralis. The sequence goes on from CM070083.1 coordinate 8,541,578, forward strand.
TCTGGGGGTGGTCCCAATAGGTTCCCGCACTGCGACCTTTTGGTCTATTGTGCTCCCCGGTGTTGTCTACCCTTCAAGAATACCTGTATCTTTTACAAAGTCCAGGATTTTAGTAGGGTGAATCTTCGTTACTTCCTCTTGTGTAATCTTTTCATTTCCAAGTAGGAGTTCCCTTGCCTTTATGAATGCCTCACATTGGCAAATGACGTGATAGGGCGTTTCATCTGCCTCACCACAACCCCTGCATGTCGGGCTTTCAGTCAGTCCCATGTTGTGCAGGTGTTTGTTCATGCGACAGTGGCCCGTGACCATTTCTGTCGCAAGTTTTATCTTCGTCCTGCTTAACTTTAAGATGTACGTAGGTCCCCGTTTGGGGTTTCCAGGAAGATCTTGGAATGACTCTGTCCTGGGATTTTCGACCAATGTCTGCAATGCTCTTTCGTGAGTATTGCTTGAATCTCCTTTTTGACTGTGTTATAAGAAATCCCACAAGCCGGTTCGGGTCCTATGAATGGTTTTGCGCTTGCCATTCTCGCAAGCTCGTCAGCAACCTGGTTACCTGCGATTCCCGCATGCCCAGGTGCCCACACTAGTGTGACTGAGTTGCACTTACCTAGTGCGTTTAGCATTTGTGTGCATTCAAGGACTAGCCCTGAATTTACCACATATGAGTCTATTACTGCAATCGCTGCTTTGCTGTCTGTCACTATAAAGATTTTCCTTTTGATAAGGTTCTCTTTTAATAGTTGAACAGCCGCCGTCAGGATTGCATATACCTCGGCTTGGAATACGGTCGCTCGTTGTCCTAGGCTTACAGAAATTCTGCAGCCCCGTCCATTGCTCCCGTATACTCCAGAGCCGGTGCCCTTTGTGGTTTTCGAGCCGTCTGTGTAATACACGATTCCATTCAGCTTCGCTTTACTGGAATTGCTCTCCCATTCTTGCCGAGTGGGGATTGTTGTCTTAAACAGTTTGATAGGACAAACTGTTTTGGGTATCCTCTCAGTGTTCATACTAAGGGTTTTGTCTTTGGAGATTTCGTCAAAGATGAGCGAGTGCCCCGCCCTTGACGATCCCTCCTCGCCGTTAACTCTCAGCCGGTATGCCCCTCTGAGCGCCTCTGCCCTAATTGCTAGGTTTAGCGGCGGTAAGTTCAAGAGGGTCTCCATAGCTGCCGTAGGGGTGGTTATCATTGCCCCCGTGATGCCAAGGCAAGCCCTACGCTGTACCTTGCTGAGTTTCTGTATGTTCGTCTGGGTGGAGGTTTTATGCCACCACACCAGTGAGCCATACGTAATGATCGGTCTGATCATTCTGGTGTATATCCAGTGGGTCATCATTGGAGATAAGCCCCACTTGCTTCCGAACGCTCGCCTGCAAGCCCACAAGGACTTTGTGGCTTTGTTCGCTGTCTTCTATAGGTGCGGTTTGAAGGTTAATTAGCCCTTGGTCAAGCGTTATTCCCAAGTATTTGCCTTCTCCCACAACCTTCACCTTGGTGCCATACATTGCTATGTCTATTAGCTTTGTCGGCCCTTTTCTTCGTGAGAAGAGAATGAGGTTCGTTTTTGTTGGATTAACCGACAGACCCTCTTCTCCGCACTATGCTTCCACTAGATTTAAAGCTCCCTGCATCACAACTGATACGGTCTCTTCAAATCGCGCCAGTCTTAGTATAAGCGCGCACGAAACGAAGAGAGCTGTCCATAGAAAATATACTGAGCTCACCTATAGCGAAGAGACCGCTCGCTCACTTTAGCTGGTAATAGCAAAGTACGAGCAACGTCGAAGCTGTTATATAGCACGACGTCCGCTGCTATTTCACAATTCACAACGCAGAACCGCTCCTTCAGCTGCACATAGCGAAGGAGTGCACTATCGGCGAAACCAGTACACGACGACGCTGCTGTAAGATAGCGCGTAACAACCGCATTGATGCCGCTTCCACCGCGGAAAGTTAAGAGATAGAGACGTATCGTCTTACAGCGCTTCTGCAACCGCACGCCTCCAGCACGACCAGTGACATCGTTGCCCGTCAGCAGCGAGGGTGCGGCTACGAGAGCAGGCCACACACCGTGGAAGCTGCAACTCATCACCGTCCGCATCGTCATATACGAAAACTTCACCATCGCCGACGTCACCGTGAACGAACCACGACGCTACATAATTCACACCCGTTTTCGCCGGAATGAGAATAATTTGTAACCGTTGTAAGTACATAATGTAAATAAATGTGTATAACCATCTTGTTTTATCCTTCCACTAGTCAGTGTGTTGTCGCCAAACTTACAAAATCTCATCAAGTCAGCGGTCTGATCCCACCAGCCAATTGATCGTCTTAACTTCAATTCCCATCTTGAGTGAAATTCAGGAACGGGGGGTGGGGGGGCTTGTATTTTTGTTTGTTTTAAAGAAATTATATTTTATTTGGTTTGTTAAATTGTAAAACCTACTCGATCAAAGCAACAGCACTAATTTCTCGCTAATTCTCAAAAGCTTTATCGATCAACCCCACAAGGAAGCACCAAATTTATTCGTTGCGCATTATTTATTAAATTGCAATTTATCAATATTATAAATTACGCATAAAAACAATGTAAAAAAAATGTAGGCAAAAAATTTATTTAAACATGCAGTACCTAATAATTTAGATAACAAAACTGGATGTATAAACTCTAAATATTATCAACGACGATTTTTATGGCAATAGAATAATTATTGCGCATTGAAAGAAATTTACATAAAATGCACATTTATGTGATGTGTTAATCTACCGTGCACAAGAATTTTTTTGTATAACGATAACTAAGAGTAGATATAGGTATGTGATGGCTACTTGAAACGCAACAATTTACGTTATTACGGTTGGTTCTTCTCGGCCAGTAAATTCTTTCAATTTTGAAATTTGAAGACCGACATTCACCAATGGTTTCAACATTACCTAAAATTAAAAATGGTAAATAGTGTAGTAGTAGTGGTAGTGTAGTAAATCGTTTTAGTGTAGTGTAAAATATATTGTAGTGGAGATGTGGCGAACATACCTTCATATGTACTTCATATGCACTATTTCATAATAGTGCAGTTAATGTAACACTGGTGTGTGTTGAAATACACTTGGGGATGTGTCTATCTCAATTGATAATGTACTTATTTATTTTAGTTTCATTTAAACCTACACTCTTCTATACTCTGTAGTGTAGTGTAGATGAGGCGAAAATACCTTCATATGTTTGTTGTATCTGTAGGTACTATCTGCACTATTTCATAGCAGTGTAGTTAATGAAAGACTAGTGTGTGTTGAAATTCAGTTGGGAGGTGTCTATCTCAATCGATAATGTAATTATTATAGTTCCATTTAAACCTCCACTCGCCTATACTTTGTAGTGTAGTGTAAAATATATTTTAGTGTAGATATGGCGGACATACCTTTGTATATTCGTTGTACCTTACACTATCCACACAGTTACATAATACTGTAGGTAGTTAATGTGACACGGCTGTGTGCCGAAGTAAAAAAGTACAGGTTACACTACCTCAAACGTTAATGTGATTATTGTAGTGCATAGTTTACCATTCCAGTGTAGATCTAATATTCCTTAAGTACAGTACTTACCTGTGCATCTGCAGTGGTATCAGTTTTTTCATAACTGTCTACATAAATACGAATGGTAGCTCCGCTACTACCAGTACCGGATAACCGATAAATTAATCTAGATCCGTCCTCGAACAAAATTCGAATTCCCTACAAATTTTGAAGAAATTACTAAGCCGTGGAAATTTTCGAATATGATCCTACCTGATTCTTTGCCTCACTGTGATCGATGGGATCAACATATGAGAAGTTATCCGCCTGTTTAATGAGGTAAGTTTTTCCACAGTTAGTAAAACTTTTACCGATTACACTAGAATCGGCTATAAAACTTTCTAGGTGGTCCATCATTTTGTTCGCATCCTCATTTTCGCATTCTTCATAATCGTACCTGCATTTTGCAGTTAAAGGATAAAAGCGAGCAATAGTTGTATTATAAAAATAACAAGTAATTCCACCCAAATTCTATTTTAATATAACCCAACACAGTTTTTTTACGGTATGTATCGTTTAAAAAAGTGCCCTATGGGAAAAGAGGAACCTTAAAAATTAAGGTTGGCGCTTGAGGCCTAAAGTTTGTGGTGTGATTCATGGACTATAAAGTCTGAAATCTGAAGTCTTAATCCGTAAGGTGTGTAGTATTGAGTTTTAAGCCTAAAACTTACAATTTAAAGTAAGTACAACGCTCGAAATTAAAAGGGTTGAAACCTTAAGTTTGGAGTGTAAATACTGAAACTTGAAGTCGCAAGACAGTGATGTGAAGTCTGCAACCTTGAAAGTAAGTAATTAGGTGACCAATGTTACTAAACCTAAACCCATAAGTTCGGAATATTCCATCTGGAGTTAAAAGGTTAAGTTTGAAGCTGTAGGTGTGAGAATTTTGAAGTCTAAAATCTGATGAAGCATAAGAAATCTCTATTGGTGGAGCTGATGGCTACAGTTTGGAAACCGGAATCAACAGTTTGAACCCTGCAGTGTGGAGTTTGAGGGTTTTATTCCAGAAACCCGTAATTTGGAATCGTGAGTGTCTAAAAAGATTTGAATTTGTGTCCCAAGCTTGAAATCCAAAGTATTGAGCCTAAAGTTTAAAGAGTGAATTCTGATGTAGTTTAAAGCTCGAGATGGTAAGTGCGTCGATGTATTAGGTGCGAAGGTTTAAGGTTGAAGTCTGATGTATAAAGGTTATTGTAGCCTGAAGTCGTAAGTCCAAAAAATAAGGTCTGAGAATTGGAATTTAAAAGCTGGACTTTCAAGTTTGGAGCCAGGAGCTTATGGGGGATTTGAAATCTGTAATCTGAACCCTGAAGATTGAAGTTTGAAATCAGCGGGTTAAAATATCAAATCCTAACCTAGAAGCCTAAGGTCTATTGTATTTTTCACACCGAGAATTCAGTATCGAGCCTTACAGAGTTTGCAAATATTCAAATATAATGTACAACGATTAAAGATTAAAGCATAATACTTGTACGGCGCAGACAAAAAAGCAGAGATATACAAACACTAATTATGTACTTAATGCATTTAATTAATTCAAAATGCATTACCTATGCTAGCCATACTGAATTCTCAGTGTGAAAAGTACAATAGACTGTTTTTTGTGTTTTGACGTTTGAAGTCTACGGTCTGCGGGCTGAAGCTTGAATCTGAACTATTGCATGAGGACTACTGGAGGAACACCCCTGGCTAACGATAAGCCCAGGCCTGGTTAGAGATGCTAAATCTGCTGAAATTCGTTAAGGAAGACATAAATCTTCTAACAGGCCTAAAAATGGGGCGTTGAATAAAAAGATACTTTGACGACCGCGTAAACGGCCTGAAGCATACTGAGAGGTAGCTGCAAGCTCATTGGCTGACCAATTAGAGCGGGGCGTCACCGGCTGCAATGTTTAAAAGCAAAGCGCGGCAATGCAGAAGACATTCGCTTTCTGATCGCGCTGCAGAAAACATCGACTTGATACAGTTATCTGCTACTTGCAGAATCAGGCACGTCCGCTGGCGGATTCAGACGAACTTGGTTCAACCCACAACAGCTTCCTGCTCCGTCGACTGCATGCCACATGAAGTAGGGAGCAATAGGGACGTACAGGGAACCACCTCTGAGAAATATAATAATATAAGAAAACACCACTCCATGTACTGCTTCTTGCGAGGCATACAATTTCTTAAGACACAGGTTCTTTGGGAGAAGGACATTATCAACAGGGACACAGGCTCCCTCAGGAAGGTCCTAAACATTACGTGGAAGTACATTCCATTGACTTGCATTACCCCGAATTACGCAGTATTACATTGCATTAACTACTTATACGTACTTCCACCACGTAAATCTTAATAAAATTAATTATTAAAGCGAGATTACCTTGTGAAGTAGTTGCGCCCATAAATTTTCCAATGTTCTTTTAGAATATCTTCGACACTCATTTTTTTATGTTCAATGATCGATAACCAAGCTAAAACTGCCCAAACACCATCTTTCTCGCGTATATGATCAGATCCAGTCCTAACACAGACAAATATAACAAAAACAATTAACACACTGCGCAGACGTACCCAAAACTCTCTTCACCACAGAGCGACAAACGGCCTGCGTCCATAAGATTACCAAAGTACTTCCAACCAGTTGGTACTTCAAACATTTCTTTTTTTAATTTTTGCGCAACTCTAAAAAGCGTTACTAAATTTTTCTACAGGCGTACACGATCTGAAAATTACCTGTCGACAGCAGCCGCTGTCGGCATCGATCTAGCAAAGCCGTGAACGCCATGATTTCGAAAATAAGGAATGCAATCTAAATTATTCGCGATCACCGCTAAACTATCACTGGGAGTGACGAAAAATGCGTTTTTACCAATTATCATATTACGATCCTAAAAGTAATGTAAAGAAAAAAACTGTTACGCCTACAAAAGTAAATACTAACACCATCGCCATCGAAAGCTGCACCAAAATCGTATCTGGTATCCTCTTGAACTTTATCGACCAAATCTTTCGCATAAGTCAAATTTGGATCCGGATGAATTTCGCCGAAATTATCTAAGGGAATGATACGTACTGCACTATCTTGATTACTTCCTAATTCTTCCAAAAATATCCTTTTTACATACACGCCAGTCACTAAAATAACAACGGTTAAAATCGTTACATTGCGAGAGCCAATCGAATAATAATACCTCCATTCATTGAGTCGATCAAAACATTAAAAGGTGGTTGTGTTTCGGAGCCGCTTAGGAGAACGCGCAACTTTTCAAAATCGAAAATATTCTTCATTAATTGTACATAGTCTTCGACGGGATCAATAACTTCGACGACAAATTCACGTCCGTCGACCTGTGTACTTTAATTGTAATAATAATCGTAAGAACATTTAGGAGTTGAGGTTTTGTGTGGCAAAGTGAGCGGACTTGTGTTAATTTGTATAGCGCGAACACATTTTGTATAATATCAAAAAAATTAAAGTGAATTAATTCGTGCAAATTAAAGACATAATTATAAAGGTTGAAGCAAAGGAAAGGTGGTGAGATATTAAGTGATAGTGACGATAATATAGAAAAAAACAAGAGAATTAGTGTGAGTAAAATAATAAGGAGGGTGATGAAATTAATGAACAGAAATGATGAAAGAAATTGGAGAATAACAGAGCGAAAGCATTGAATGAAAAGTATAAAGAGGCGAAACTATAATACAAAATTGCGTACCCTATTGCTGTCTCACTCTTACTCGTATCGGTACTGAACCGTCGAGTGAGATAGTGAAATATCAGACCCAACTCTCAAGACCTATCAGGGGCTACGTTAAAACGACTTCACTTTCGCCTCTTACTTATTTCTCACTCCACGACGAAAGCTTGGAGCAGATTAGAGAATTGAAGAATAAAGATAGGGAAAGTAACAAATGGAAGAATAGAGCATAAAAGGATTGAAAAAGAAAAATATGTATTGTAATGGAAAAATAATTATATTAAAAAAACAAATTTCATAAGACCAATCTTGAAACACAAATTCAAGTTTAAAAAACGAGTGGCGTAGCCACAAGTTATTTTAAAGAATGAGTGCTAATAAAAAAAAATAAAAGTGGACACTACTAGTACTAACACAACCAAAGTCATGCAAAATATAAATGAACAACTGAAAAAATATGGAGAAGAAATAAGGGTCATAGAGGAAGAAGCAACAAAAAAGGAAGTGGAATGGGAAAAGCACAAGAATGAAATGAAAAAGGAAATTGAGACAATGAAGAAAAAACTAGAAAACAAGGAGAAGAGGTAAAGAGAAGAAGAGATAAAAGGTAAAAACTTTGCAAAGGAAAACAGCAAACAACAAGTAATGTAATTCGTAAAAAAAAAGAATTAGAAGTTCAAGCAAGAATAGAGTAGGAAAAGAAGATGATAACAGTAAAACTAGAGAATTTTGAACAGACAATCGAGATACTACACAAAAAGAATAAGGCGGGGAAACAAGAAATGTATATATAGACTGCGATCTAACTATAGAGGAACAAAAAATACAAGCAACCATTAGAAAAGTGGCTAAAGAAGAAAAGAAGAGGGGAAGAAAGATAAAAATAAGATACAGGAAAATCGAAATAAATGGAATCCGCTACGAATGGAGGGAAGAAGAAGGAAGTCTAATAAAAATCGAAGACACACCACCAAAAAACTAAACAAAAATGAAAAGAGCGGGAGAATGGTAACCATAATATAGGTATGGACAAGGATACGAAAAGGATAAAAAACACAAAACAAACCAAAAATGAACAAAAAGGAAAAAGGGAGAGGAAAAGTACAAACAAACAAAGCAAAAACGAAATAATAAAAGTGAGAACTTGCAATGTGAGAAGTATAAATGGGAAAGAAGTGGAACTAATTGAAGAATTTGAAAGAGCGTGTTCCCGTAAATTAGGGATAATAGAATCAAAAAAGAAAGGCAAGGGGATGGAGCAACTAAAAGGAGGACATATACATATACAGAGTGGAGTGGGAACACAAGAAAGACGGAAGGGCAGCAGTTGGCTGCATAATCAGAAAAGATAGATTCGACAGGACAAAGAGAGAGAATACTAACAGTAATAATAGAAATAAAGGAAAAGAAAAAAAAAACACAAAAACAAAAGACAAATCTTGGGAAGAGCAATGAAGAAAATAAATAAATAAGAAGAGATTTGTAGAATTATTATATTAATAAAATAACGCTACTTTCGTCCAATAATCTATGCTGTACCTATATGTACCTCAAAAAGAAGAAAGACAGGAAAGGCAATTAACAGCAATGGAAAGAAAGTTGAAGAAATATCAAACATAGACAGAATTAGAAACGAAATAAGAAGAGAAAATTTGAAGCGCTCAAGAAGATGGCAGAAAAACAATTACAATGGCTAGGACACATACTAAGGATGACAGAAGGGAAACCGACGACGAAAATTTGGGAGAAGGCAAGAGACACATAGGGTATATAGGAAGATCGCAAAAAACATGGGAAGAAATACTAAGGACAAAAAATGTGACAGGTTTAAAAACTGAAAGAGGAGTTAAACAAGGATGTGATCTTAGCCCACTGTTGTTCGCAACAGTAATAGACAGTGCTAGAAAGCAAAAAACCTATGGTAGGAATTTTTCGAAAATGAAGCATATCAGAATTGATGCACATGGGCAATGAACAAAAAATAGAACAAGACAATTTGGGAACAATAATTGTAGAGGAAAATGAAAAAATATTCAATGCAGTGAATTGGACTTTTTTAGGAAAAGGAAATCAAAACTAAAGTTACAGTGCTGCTGTTTGGTAGTGAATAATCAGAACTACTGTTTCTATGCATCATAGTCACATTGTTTGATAAGTTGCCTATCTATACTCAGTGAAAGATTGTGGCCGCCTGGTGTAGTGCTCATATACATCGTAAATCTTCATACTTTATACCTAATTCAATGAATAATTAATGATGAACCATGGACAATGACAGATAAACACAAATCAAGAATAAACGCTGTGAAAGTAAGGTTCCTGTAGAAAAAAAAGGCAAAGGATAATATATGAAATCAAGTATTTAGCGCAAAAGGCAAGAAGATAAACTCACAAGATTTTATGAAACGAAAGTATATGGGTGAAAAAGAAATGGGAATTAGACCAAAAAACAGAACGGATGAATGGGGAAAAATAGGGCGAAGTAAATAAAGCAACTTATACCTAGCGATAAAAAGGCTTAAGATTAATAAAAAGAAGAAATGAAACATTCAGAAAGAACTAAGTGAGTGCAAGGAAAAAACAAGAGGGGAAGACCAAGAGCCGGATAGATAGATTGAGTAAGAGCGTTGATTGAAAATTTTCAATCAACGGTAAGAGACAAATAGAGAAGAAAGGTGGCTAGATACCACCAGCTTTACACCTAAAGGAAGAAAGGTCTAGAGCTAGGTAAGTGTTAGGCATCATGTAATACATATTATTTACATCTGTGTATTACATAATCTTACACCTAGCGATAAAAACGTTTAAGATTAAAAAAAGAAGAAATGGAACATTCAGATAAAACAAAGTGAGTGTTTGAAATGGGAGTGCGAGGAAAAACAAGAGCCAGATGGATAGATTGAGTAAGAGAAAGGTAGAGAAGAAAGGAGCCCAGACCCCACCAGCTTTATACCAAAAGGAAGAAACGTCTAGGATTAGGTAAGTGTTAGGCATCATGTAATACACTGGTGTACCTACATAATATGTACAGGGCTATTCACTATAAATTACCCACTCCTTATTATTGTTATTATTGCTCGGAGAAAAATAGTTATATATAGTTCTAACTGAATTATCTTCAAATGCTATCAATAGTTCAGTTACTTGCCGTTTACAGGGCAAAACAAAAATATGACGTATTTTTTTAATGTAACACCCTGTATATTATTACATTTTTGAAGATGTTTTTTTTCGGATTTGAAAAAAATATCGTATATTGTCTTCATCTTGTGCCGTTATCAAGTTATTAATCGTTTTGCAGCACGTTTGTTTTTATTATTTTGAATATATAACAGGTCCGTAATTAAGTAACTGTGTTATTCTACGATTAATAACTCAATAACGGCTCAAGATAAAGACAACATATTATGATACATTTTGAAAACAGAAAAAAAGATCTTGTCAAAAATGTAATAACATACAGGGTGTTGCATTAAAAAATACATCATATTTTTGTTTTTCCCTGTAAACGGCAAGTAACTGAACTATTGATAGCATTTTAAGAAAATTCAGTTAGAACCATACAACTTTCATATTATATAACTTTCTTTTCTACGAGCAATAATAACGATAATAAGGGGTGGGTAATTTATAGTGAATAACCCTGTACATGGGTGTATTAGTCTTACACCTAGCAATAAACATGCTGAAGATTAATGAAAAGAAGAAATGAAATATTCAGATAGAATAAAGTGAGTGAAATGGGAGCCCCATGGATAGATTGAGTAAGAGAAAAATAGAGAAGAAAGGAGGCTCGACCACACCAGCTTTACACCTAAAGGAAGAAAGGTATAGGACTAGGTAAGTGTATTACATGATGCCTAACACTTACCTACTCCTAGACGTGTTTTACTTTAGGTGTAAAGCTCACCAGCTTTACACCTAAAGAGGGGAAGACCAACAGCCAGATGAATAGATGGAGTCAGAGAAACAAAAAGAAGAAAGGATTAACATGGGAGCGATAGGAAAGGACTGGGACAGAAACACGGGGCTTGGTCCCATCAGCTTTGCACCTAAAGAAGGAAAGGTCTAGCTCTAGAACTAGGTAAGTGTTGAGGCATCATTTAATACGTATTATGTACATCAGTGCATTACATAATCTTACACCTAGCGATAAAAACGCTTAAGATTAATAAAAAGAAGAAATGAAGCATTCAGATAAAACAAAGTGAGTGTTTGAAATGGAAGGGTAAGGAAAAAACAAGAACCAAATGGAGAGATTGAGTAAGAGAAATAGAGAAGAAAGGAGGCTACACCACACCAGCTTTACACCTAAAAAAGCACAAGAAAGGTCTAGGACCAGGTAAGTGTTAGGCATCATGTAATACCTCGATGTACACATTGTGTATTACCGATGTACATATTGTGTACATAATATAAACGCCACCACCCGAGCTTTACACCTAAGGAAAAAAGGTATAGGACTAGGTAAGTGTACATGTACACTTACCTACTCCTAGACGTTTCTTACTTGGAAGACCAAGAGCCAGATGAATAGATGGAGCCAGAGAAACATAGAGAAGAAAGGATTAGCATGGGAAGAGATAGAAAAGGACTGAGACAGAAACAAGGGGCGTGACCCCATCAGCTTTACACTTAAAGGAAGAAAAGTCTAGGAGTAGGTAAGTGTTAGGCATCATGTAATACATATTATGTACATCAGTGTATTACATAATCTTACACCTAGCGATAAAAATGCTTAAGATTAATAAAAAGAAGAAATGAAGCATTCAGATAAAACAAAGTGAGTGTTTGAAATGGGAGTGCAAGGAAAAAACAAGAACCAGATGGAGAGATTGAAATAGAGAAATAGAGAAGAAAGGAGGCTACACCACACCAGCTTTACACCTAAAGCAAGAAAGGTATAGGACTAGGTAAGTGTACATGATGCCTAACACTTACCTACTCCTAGACATTTCTTACTTGGAAGACCAAGAGCCAGATGAATAGATGGAGTCAGAGAAATATAGAGAAGAAAGGATTAGCATGGGAAGAGATAGGAAAGGACTGAGACAGAAACAAGGGGCTTGACCCCATCAGCTTTACACCTAAAGGAAGAAAGGTCTAGGAGTAGGCAAGTGTTAGGCATCATGTAATACATATTATGTACATCAGTGTATTACATAATCTTACACCTAGCGATAAAAACGCTTAAAATTAATAAAAAGAAGAAATGAAGCATTCAGATAAAACAAAGTCAGTGTTTGAAATGGGAGTGCAAGGAAACAACAAGAACCAGATGGTGAGATTGAGTAAGAGAAATAGATAAGAAAGGAGGCTAGACCGCACCAGCTTTACACATAATGCAAGAAAGGTCTAGGACTAGATAAGGGTTAGGCATCATGTAATACATCGATGTACAGGGTGTACAACTAAGAAAGGAAGCCGGCCATAACTCGGAAACTATTTGAGATAGAACAGTGAAATAAAAAATCTTATAATAAATGTGGCCAAGAGAAAATGCTGGAAATTATTTTCAATTTCCTGCCATTGCCGCCAGAGGGCGTTTCACTGAATTCCATTTGAAATTCCCATTTTTTGGGCAATTTTCCTCAGTAAGGTATTTAAAAAAATATATTCATTGTAAACTAGTGATCAATATGTAAAACTTTGTTTAATGAATTTTTACGATTGCTGTCAAAATAAAAGGAGGGGGAACTAAATTACGTGTTACTAGAAAAAATCGTGTAACTTCGAAACGGGTTGCTTGAATTTGTCAAGAATGGTCTCGATCTAAAAAGAATGCTTGATATTACCAAAAAAATCCTAAACCACAACAATTTTTTATCTCCGTCTACCGATAGAGGGCGCAACTTGTCGAAGGAACAAAACGGTCGACTTTTCTAAAAAAATTCAAATGGTACCAAATATTTTTTTCACTGCGATTGAAAGGAACATTAATAAGGGAATAATTAAAAAAAAAATTATGTCAATAGCTCTCATACAGGGCTGGGCAAAATACAAGCACTAACGTATTTCAAATACAAATTACAAAATATTCCTAGAAATGTATTTGAAATACAAAATACGAGATACTTTTATATTATTTTTAAAAATACAAAATACAAATACAATATTTGAAATACAAAAATACCTATACGCATACGGGGTGTTTTTTGGGAAATTTAGTTAGACGTTGCTAGGAAATTTTTATAGGTAGGTTCTTGAAAATGTGTACTTAGAAGTCACTCTGAACCTATCGTTAACATCGCGGGGGGAAAAATACAATACATTAATGTATTTCAAATGCAAAATTCAAAATACTCATAAGAAAGTATTTGAAATACAAAATACAAAATACTTTAGGGAAAAACCATCAAATACAAAATACAAATGTATTTCAAATACTGTATTTTCAAAACAAGTATTTTGTGACTGCCCACCCCTGCAGTCTCATAGTACCAAAGTTATAGTCAAAAATGTGGTAATATAAGAGACAATTTGAGGTACATAAACAAATGAAAACGCTTAAAATGAAAACTTTATGTCAAAGCTGTAAACTAGATAACAAAGTGACATTAAGTGTATTTCGGTTGTTGTATTATAAGCAAAAATGCAAATTTCCAATGGAGAAGCACTGCAGCATATTTTGAATGCATGCAAAATGCAACTATTGCAGGACCACTGAAATTTTGAAAGAAATTAAAGTTCTCATAGCCTACTTTACTTATATTAAGCTTCCGATTTGTTTATACCTCAAATTGCCTCTTACATTACCACATTTTTGATTATATCTTCGGTACTATAAGAGCTATTGACATAATTTTTTTTTTAAATTACTCCATTATTAATTTTCCTTCCAATAGCAGTGAACAAAATATTTGGTACCATTTGAATTTTTTTATAAAAGTCGACCGTTTTGGTCCTTCAACAAGTTGCGCCCTCTATTGGTAGACTGAGATAAGAAATTGTTGTGGTTTTGAATTTTTTTGGTAATATCAAGTATTGTCTTTTCATCGAGACCAATCTTGACAAATTCAAGCAACCCGTTTCGAAGTTACACGATGTTATCTAGTAACACGTAATTTAGTGCACCCTACCTTTATTTTGACAGCAATCGTAAAAATTCATTAAACAAAGTTTTACATATTGATCACTAATTTACAACGAATATATTTTTTTAAATACTTTACTGAGGAAAATTGCCCAAAAAATGGGAATTTCAAATTCAAATCAGTGAAACGCCCTCTGGCGGCAATGGCAGGAAATTGAAAATAATTTCCAGCATTTTCTCTTGGCCACATTTATCATAAGATTTTTTATTTCACTGTTCTATCTCAAATAGTTTCTGAGTTATGGCCGGCCTCCTTTCTTAGTTGTACACCCTGTACATATTGTGTATTACATGATGAACATATTGTACGATGTACATATTGTGTACACAATATCAACGCCCCAACCCGAGCTTTACAGCTAAAGGAAAAAAGGTATAGGACTAGGTAAGTGTATTACATGATGCCTAACACTTACCTACTCCTAGACCCCCCCCCCCCCCCCCGGAAAGAGGGGAAGGCCAAGAGCCAGATGAATAGATGGAATCAGAGAAACATAGAGACGAAAGGATTAGCATGGGAAGCGATAGGAAAGGACTGAGACAGAAACATAGGGGCTTGACCCCCCCAGTTTTACACCTAAAGGAAGAAAGGTCTAGGAGTAGGCAAGTGTTAGGCATCATGTAATACACCAATGTACATATTGTGTATATAGATGAATTAATATAAAGTCGAGTTCAGTTCGATCTGAAACACGAGTGGTTGAAAACACAACAGTAAGTAAAGGGAGACCATGGTAAAAGACGGAAAGAAGGTGAACCTTATGGAGAAATGCTCAATGATTAAATAAAAGTCGAGAGCATTCAAATACGTACTTCGAAGTGTTGAACGCCGGTTTGCTGAAAGTCACAATCCAAGTCGGGTGTAATCTTGTACTGAGTGATTTTATTGGTTAACTCGTATATATCGTTTGTCATCTGATCGGGTGCAGGACCGCCATTATCTATGTTGTATTTAATACCGAAATCGTTCCTAATACCACCCGGATTATGCGAAGCGGTTAAAACGATTCCTCCTAGAAATACGGATCGAGTTAACAAGAAAGGGTGGGTGAACGACGATAAATACCTAAACATTTATGAGTACGGATAAGGCTCGAAACTGCGGGAGTTGATAAAAGTCCTCGTCTGCCGATAATTAATTTATTAACCTACAATTGAATGGTTAAGAGTGGCGGGGCTGAGAGGATTGGATGACTTACTTCGTTAGCGGAAGCGATTCGTATGATGATATTAATGGATTGAGTTGTAAAATATCTTCCGTCACCACCGACGATTAAAGTACTTCCTTTGGTTTTTTCACCTTGCGCGTCGAGAATGCACTGTATAAAATTTTCGGTGTAGTGTTTCTCCATAAAGACCGCAACCTTTTTTCGTAATCCGCTCGTACCCGGCTTTTGACCCTCGAAAGGTTGAGTTGGAATGACCACGCTTGTTAGAGACATTCTTGCTAGAAAAACGTGATATTTTTCAATTTGTTGAAAAAAATAAAGGAAAGAAGGAAAGGTTAGGTGAAAAATAAAAAAAAAAGTTGAATGAAAAAATCTTTCTCTACTTACAAATAGCTCGTGCTATCACTTTGTACCGATAAATAATTGATAGTGTATAGTTAAATAACTATCGAAAATTGTTTTAATTAATATTATTTGATTTGAACTAGTTTCAATGTCAAAAAGAGGACGAGTTTAGCGCGCAAACGCGAGTTTGGTATGATAACAATTTTATTTTTTTATAAATCTTATTTGATCTTTTTTTTACTATACAAACACGCGAGAAGAGTGAAGGGGTTTAGAATAATTACCAATATGCTTCAATATGTAATCATTGTAAAAGGTACTAATTTATTATTATTTACTCCGATTTAAAAGAATTGCCGCCAAGATTAAATCTCTAAAGTGGCGCCATCTACAATTAAATTGATAATGTCATCATCTCCCTTGAAGCGTTGAGTGAAACTCAACGCTTGAAGCATAATCTATTATGCTTGAAGCGTTTATTGAAGAAATTCTTCAATCAACGCTTGAAGTGTTGATTGATTCAACCAACGCTTAAAGCCATAAAACTTTTGTCTGAAACATTTTTTTAAAAAACTTCTCCTTTTCGAGATATTCGAGAGTACCTATCCCTTAAATGGTCTACCCTGTATGAGTAGGTACCGACCTACCACAGGTAGAGGTAGGTACTTACTTACTTGGTCTTGATTGAGTAATTAAAGAGCGTTGTGGTACTATGTGCTAAACAGATTAAGTGTAATGATAATTAAGAGATGGTTTCACTATACGATTTAGGTACTTTTGATTTTTATTAACTTAGTATAGGCTTAATTTATGATGTACACTTAGCCCTTATTCAGGAACATGGTCTTGTGGCGGTACCGCATGCGTATAGATATGGAGATTTATAAACAAGTGAAGAAGTAAATACGAAAGAAGGGAGGTTGAGTTGAGTAAGGAGGAATGGAGAAAGAAGTGTATGGAGGTGATGGGAGGAGAGATGGAGAAGCCGAAAATGGAAAAAGAGGGTGGAGGGAGAAGTAGGGATGGAGGAGAGCTTGACGAGGTAGAGGAAGCATTGAAAAAAGTGAAGTTAAGAAAAGCGCAAGGGCCGGACGGAATACAAGGAGAGCAGTGTAAATACACAGGGGTGAAAACGAGAGACATTGAGTAAAATATGGAAAGGGGAGGGACTTCCGGAGGAGTGGAAGGAAGCAAGGATAGTCCCGATATACAAGGGAGGGGAAAGAAATGATGTGAAAAACTATAGAGGATGCGTTAGTATTACATGGTATTACTAATGCGGGATACAAAGTTGTATGCTGAGGTCTTGAGAGAGAGGTTAAAGAAGGAAATAAGAGGAAAGGGGTTTAATGAAGGACAGGCAGGGAAGGAGGGCGGTGGATAACATTTATGTGTTAAAACAAGTGGTGAACAAGAGGTGATGGAAAGGAAAGGGGGGGGGGGGGTTGTTTTTGGACATAAAGGCAGCCTTCGATAATGTTAATAGGAAGAAAATGTGGGAGATAATGAGGAAATGTGGGGTAGGAGAAGCTTTGGTGAGAGAGGTAGAAGAGGTGTACGAGGAGACAAGTGCGTGACGAGGGTGCGGGAGGAAAAAAGAGAAAGATTTTGGACGGAGAAAGGATTGAGACAGGGATGCCCGTTGAGCCCGAGTCTTTTCTCGCTATAAATTGGGGTAGTTAGAAGAGGAGTTGCGGAGATATCAAAGAGGAGGGGTGTTGGAATATGCGGACGACGTGGTAGTGATGGCGAACAATGAGGAAGAGATGAGGGGATTAATTGAGCGCGAATGTGAAAAATACAAGTGATGTTATTTCAAAAGAGAAGAGGGAGAAGTGTAGGTAAATAAAAGTGGTGGTGGAGGGAAGAGGAGATAGGAAGTGTGGATGAGTGGAAATATCTAGGGTAGGTATGTTTTACGGTACAATAACAAGGATGTGGCGCACATCAGGGAATTGGCAAAATAAGCGAAATAGACGTGTAGGGGGAATTAAGTATTGGGAGTGAGGGAAAGAGTATTTGGGAAGGATATGGAGAAGAGGAAATGGATTTTTGACAAGTTGGTAAAGAGTGTGCTGGGGTACGGCGCGGAGATATAGGGATGGAAGGAGTGGGAGAAAATGGAAAAATACAGGAAATAAAGTACCTACTGGAGATGCACGTTGGGGTTCGATATTAGAGAGACACCAGGGTATATCGTGGGGGAGGAAACCAAAGCAGAAAAAATAAGGATCCAGGGAGGAAAGAGAGCAGTGAAATATGAGCTGAGGAGATCAAGAAAAGGGAAGAAATTATATTGGGGAGTAAATGATCGTGTACGAGATAAGAGGGCTAAGAAAAGAACGGATAAGGTATGGGCAGATGTGTAGAATGTGTGGGAGGGAAGGAAAATATACGGCATAAGATAAGGGAATGTGAGGAGCTATGGGAAGAGGAGAGAGAAAGGAAGGTGATTTTGAGATGGAAGGGGTGGAGTGGATGAAAGGGGTGCTGGATGAGAGAAGAGGATAAGAGTAGGAAGTGTTTATTCTTTTTGTAAATGTACCTAGTTAATTAGTTAGTTTTCTAGTTTTTTAGTAGAAATAATTAAGAATCTTTGTCAAAATTGTAGTTAAAACAAATAAATAATACCATTGTATTTAATACAATGATAATACATACCGGGAGTTCGTTCTCAAAGTCGAACATAGGGATTTAACATGGTATTGAACGTTTTTGCCAATTGTTGCTCGCCTATTTAACTTAGAGACAAGGTAATGACATCAACAGAAAGAGAAAATTATTGCGATTCAAATAATGCTACTGGCAAGACTAAAAGTGCGATTTATTCTTTTAAAATACCAACTTAAAGTATGAAACTTTTTAAATAGCATTCTCTTGATTTTAAAATTTTACAGCAATTGTTTTTTGTACTGTTTGTTTGTCAATACGAATTTAACGTTAAACCACTTATTTAAGTTTATTATCTAATAATGAATACCTATACCAAAGAAGAAAGGGTTTTTATGGTGATAATTAACCTCATAGTGTTGTAGACCAATCAGACATTAAGAACAGTGTCACATGCACCAATCACAAGTTTTTTTAACTGAAAAGAATGTATGCTACTTTTCTTGCCGCTACCTCATTGTTTTAGCAACCTATATTTAAAAAAATCAAATGTCATTTTGACAAAAGTAAAAAATTTGACGTATTTAACGCTTCATTCAGTTAATTCTCCAACCGAAGATCATTCGTTCTCAACTCTTGTCAGGCAAGATTTTTTTGTATGAGCATTGATTGCTAAAAGGTAATTAAACTCGATCAAATTCTTGGGAAAAGAACCCTCGCGCTTCGCGCTCGGGTCTTTTCGTCAATTTGATCTCGTTTAATTGCCAAGCAACCAGTGCTCATACAAAAAAATCTTTCCGACAATAGTTGAGCACTTATGATCTTACTGTTGAAACTTTCATGATGACGCTAATTTCAGAAGAGTTCGAAATTTCTTTGCCGTTAATTTTAATACTACAATACAAAAGTGTCATACTTTAAGTTGGTATTTTAAAAGAATAAATCGCACTATTAGTCTTGCCAGTAGCATTATTTGAATCGCAATAATTTTCTCTTTCTGTTGATGTCATTACCTTGTCTCTAAGTTAAATAGGCGAGCAACAATTGGCAAAAACGTTCAATACCATGTTAAATCCTTATGTTCGACTTTGAGAACGAACTCCCGGTATAGGTATAGGTATATGTATATGTATAGATCATGGTGTACTGGGTGATCTGGCACCCTCTGTTAGTGTTGTTACTCTGGACCTGGCTGCGTATTAGGGCTTGAGTAGTTCAAGTGATCAAGAGGGCCTAGCCCATGGCGGTTCTAAAACGAGAATCCCGATCAAAGACAAGCATCCCTCGTACCTGTGCTGTAGTACTTAATTAAAGGTAGACTGTTTTTCCAATTACACTGAACGAAACCGGACCTATGTTTCCTGCTACAGTGCTACACTTGGCTGTTATACTTTCTAGTCGACCCTTTGTAATGAGGAAGGAGCTTTTTACCATTCAACATGGATGGTAAACCAAAAGCTAATGCTGCAGCGGAAGCACTTGAGATATCTCTACCACCTCAGTGGTAGGTAATCGGGCCTCAAACACACGAAAAAAGCCAAGAGCAGAAAGAGAGGAGGGGAGGAAAGTCATACCGGTTCAACGCCATTCTCTAGTCCAACCACCTGTTGATTTTGCAATCAACCTTAATTGACTCAGTGGCAGGCTCCTATAGCCAGATAGACAAGCGGGCGAGCGAGAAAAAGAGTAGGCAGAGATCGAACGATTCAACTCCAAAAAGGAGGGGTTGATCATAACCCCAACAAACGCCCATACTACCCGGTACAGCTACATGGAAGTGAGAGTGGCAATACTAGATTAATCCACTTCAACTAACTAAGCAGACGTGTTAAAAAAACACCCAGTCACGGTTCTAGACCAGCACCTTTTCGCGTCAACAGATGCAATTATACAGGATGACATTGAAAAAACTACAATGCATATTATCACGCGATAGAGGGCCATGAAGTAATAAAAAAAATTCCTATACACTAATGTCCGATCGCCTTTTGTTTTTAAGATATAGGATCTTAAAGGTTTATGTTTTTTTTGTCGCTTTGAAAATTATTTTAACATTTTTTATTCGAAAATTTATTGCTCTTATTCAACATCTTATAACAAAAAAAAATCGCTACTTAGTCGCCAGGAGCTTTAAAAACAGCAGCATAACATGACATAAGAACAACAATAATTAAATTTAACACATAATCATGTCTCTGTAATCTTCAAACGTGTAGAGAACCATTTTTAAAAGCAATTTTAAAAAACGAGAAGCAAAATAATCAAACAAAAACGTAATCAGGAACACGAGAAACTTGAATAAATTATTACAATATTAATTTGACAGGTGCCATAATGTCGTAGTCAAGATGCTCTATCTTAACAACAAAAGGTGATCGGACATTATAGTGTATAGGATTTTTTTTATTATTTCTTAGCCCTCTATCGCGTGGTAATATGCATTGTAGTTTTTTCAATGTCACCCTGTATAGTACCCAGCACCTTTTTTATATCAATACAACCATTCCATTGAGATAGGTTGAGAGCTCCATAAAGATCCCACTTGAATCCCGGCCAAATCCGAAGACATCTGGTGGTAGTTAATCGGCGTTTAGAGGTAAGTATAGAATTCTTGTGCACCTTACCTGATTTCCACATAGCAATGAAGGATCAACCTCAAAGGGAAGCTGATAGTTTTCAGGGAAGACGTCTACCATTGAACCTTTCATTTTCAATCACTTTTAGTACTTTTGAAGTCAGGAAGTAGGTCTACAATGTAATGAACATAGATTGTGATGTAGCCCTTATCCAGGAACAAAAGCACGGTATGGTCTTGTTGGAGGTACCACGTATACCTACTACTGACAGATCATGCGGTGTACCAGGGATCTAATGGCACCCTCTCAGTGTTGTTACCTTATATGTATTGATGTGGTTGTATTAGGGCTTGAGTAGTTAAAGAGGGCCTGGCGTATGACGGTTCTAAATGAGAATCTAGACCAAAGACAGAACCCCCATACCTGTGTCATGCTAGGAAATCTAATAGTGAATGATCAGCTACTGGTTGTTAGACACTCTTGGGGAACAGAGACCACCGACTGGGTTGGTTTTTATAGAACAACAGAATAAGAGTAGCTGTTTCTTCAATTACAAAGTTACTCTGAACGAATCAAGACCTTTTTCCTGCTACCCTTGGAACCTTATGGTATACTTCTTTAGTGGAGGTAATGTCTGGATATACGTCTCTTTTTTGGGCTTCGTGGTGAACAGAAAGTTTCTTACCATTCAACGTTGATGATAAACCAAAAGCAAATACGTACTTATTATAATGGAAGCATCCCAGAATATCCCTCAAGTTCAATGGTAGGTCGTCGGGCCTCAAAAATGAAAAAAGCCAAGCGCCACAGACGCAGAACCAAAAAAGGAGGAGAGGAAAGTTACGCCAGTTCGATGCCATTCTCCAATCCAACCACCTCTCTTCGCGACTCGACCTTGACTCACAGACAGGTTTCTATAGCGAAAAAAGAAGAGGCAGAGATTGAACTCCAACATCAAGAAGAGGTCAATCACAAGCATTACAATGAGTAGCTAAGATAGGTGGTAACTCGTAAAGGTACCATTTCAATCGCGAAGGAAGCCAAAGACCTGGTGGTAGTTAAGCGGCGTCTAGAATTGGACACCTTGCCTGATTGCCACATAACAGTGAAGGATCAACTTCAACAAAGGGAAGCTGATAAGTGTTCGAGAAGAAGTAAAAGGTACTAATTATTATCCTATACAGGTACTTGTGTAGTTTGAACAGACCGTTTGACTTTTATACAACAAAAGAATAACTATAGTTGAAGGTAGGCTAGTAATTACATGCTATTAATCGTTATATAAAATTAAAGTGGATGAAGTAATGGGGTACACTCCATTACTTCATCTACTTTACTTTTATCTAACGATTAATAGTAAGTATTTTACAAATTAATGTTAGTTTATAGCTTAAACAATCCTGATGACGACTCGAGAGTCGAAACATGTCTTGTAATGTATCAACTTGTCTAACGATTAATTATTCAACTTAACTTTTAACTTTAATCCAATTTTTAATTTAACATCAACTTTTAACCTAAATCAAGTTTATTCTTAATTCAAATTAGAAAAAATCATGGGGAAGGTTGTGTGAATAATTTACCATTCCTTATATTAATATTTGTTAGATTCGACGGCATTAATATTAACAAATTTTTAGTAACTATTAGTATGCCACAGTTAAAAAAGAAACTGTACTTTGTTTTTATTGAAATTTACTAAAAATGGTTACAAAATTACATACTTTAACACAATACGAACGAAATTACACAAATAAATGGATAACAGAGAACATAATTTTTGTTCAAAGCAAAATAAACTTCATTGGTCAGATATATAACGACAGCATTATTTATTTTTAAAAAAACTCCCTTCTACAAAAACAATTCAATTAATCTAATAGGAAAGGGCGTGTATTTGAAACAAAGTTGTGGGGAAAGGAGGGGGGGGGGGTTGGAGTTTGGCCCTCAACAAATGTACAATTTGGTACTTTTTCCGAACAAAAAATTAATAAATATCATAATACATGCTAAATTTAATGTTAAAATAACGTCTGGCTGAATACTCTTATTTTATTTTAAAACTTAAAAAAATTAAATTTAAAGGAAATAATCGGCTTGTGGTTTCTTTGATGGTATTCCTCTCGTTTCTTGAGGAGCGGCCTCGAAAATTGTGAAGTCACGTTGTAAGTGTTCATTTAATTCTAATATAGCCGCTACATTGCCGCATCTGAAATATAATATACATTTTGGTCATGAAAACGATAATAAAAATTAGGGATAATTAACAACTATATTAAAGCAGTGGTAACGAATTGAATTTCTTTTAAAATTTTGCAAAATTTTGTCTCTAACTATGCATGAGTTGATCCAATTTGACGATGCTTTCCGAAAAATGGCACACAAAATTATGGCGAGAGAGACCTCCTTTGTGCTCAACACGTTCAAGTTGTCCCTCATTTTCAAATAGAGGGACACCATTCACACAGTCGGCACACGACCAATTTGTTTCTAATCAAGTGGCGTGCGTTTTCTGACAATCATTTCAAAATAATCACCTTTAGGTATAGGGAATATTAAAAAAAAAATTTGAAAAATCTAAAAGAATTAAAATTAATGTGTGGTGCTATAGGTTCACCCTGTATAAGTGACACTGATTTGCAGTTCGCTCAGTATGTGTATGAAGATTAAAGATACCGTTTTTGTAAATCTTCCAACTAATCAATTTGAAAATTCACGCTTCTCTGACCTTGTTTAATTTATAATCTAATCATTTTTTAAAATTCGGTTAAGTGATAAAATCGAAACAATCCTTTTTATGAAGGTCTGTTTGAGTAGAACCTCCCAATATTTGAATTGATCATTTTGGAAACACAGGGTACAATTTCTTGAAATTTAAAACCGCCTGTTGTCCTTATGTCCGATTTTTGATAGTAGAAAATAATTTTGAAAATTCACTTTACATAAATAAATGCTTTTCTGTCCTCTGTCCGATCGATTATTTTGAAAATTGTGCCCGTCTACGCGAATTTTGCTTAATTTACGATTTTCTTACCCCATTGTAACTTCTGCAGACACAATATAAATTTTTCAATTTCCAATTTCTGAAATTTTTTCAATTTCGTTTTTGTACAATTCACCAAAATTCTTCCATCGATCATTTTGGAAATTGCGGCCCCGCGAATTTTGCTTAATTTACTACTTTCTTACCCTATAATTATTTTGTAACTTCTGCAGACACAATATAAATTTTTCAATTTTTGGAAGGGCACACTGTGATTTGCTAAATTTGAGCACAATTTTCAAAATTTGTTTTACGCAAGTAAAAAGCCGTTTACGATTTTTTTAGAATGATTCCGTTCTCTTATGATTCCCGAAAATTCTGCAACCGATCATTTTGAAAATTGCCCCCCCCCCCCCCGCGGACACAGGAGTTTTGCTCAATTTACTGTTTTTGTACCCTTTTGTTGATTCTGTCCAAAAGCAATATAAATTTTTCAATTTTTGATTTACTTGATAATCGATTTCTAAGTAGAAAATCGTTTTGGAAATTTGTTGCATTTCATTTGCAAAATTGTATCAAAGTTTTCGCATCCGACTGTTCCTAATCTGTGCACACAGTTTTACAAAATTTCCTTTAGTTCTAAGATAAGATATCAAAGATTTTTTAATTGACCTCCCCCCCAGCTTCATTTTCAAAATTTCAATTATTAGAAAATTTGTTTTATGCAATATTTTTGATATTCTACAAACCGAACTTGTAAATTTTGGCACTAGTATGCATTGGAGTTTTTTTTATTTTTGGATTAACCATTTGTGTTTCAGCAAATTTTGAGACAATGTCTGAAAATTGAATGATTCTGCCCCCCCCCCCCCCCCCGATAATTTAGTAATTTCTGTGGGCGTACCTAACTTCCAGCTTTGGGAGGGGCAAACCATTATTTGTTTGACGTTGAATTGAGCACAATTTTGAAAATTAGTAGCACAACAAATTCGAACTTTAAAAGCGATTTGTTGAAAATTATTTTCAAAATTGTATTAACGTTTCTTCTCCCAACTGTTTTTAATCTATGGACAGTTTTCCAACATTTTCTTTACTTCTATGGTATCAACGATCTTTGACAAATGTAAATGCCTTGAGACGTGGTATATGACTCTTATAAATAAATAAATAAATTTTGATTAACCTCCCCTGCTTCATTTTCAAAATTTCAATTATTAGAAAATTTGTTTTATGAAATATTTTTAATATTCGAAAAACCGAATAATCATTTTGTAAATTGGCCACTATATCATGTTTTGCGTTTTGGAGTTTTTTATTTTTGTGTTAACCATTTACGTTCCAACGAATTTTGATACAATTTCTGAAAATTGTATGATTCTGTTCTCCTAGAATTCATCATCTTGGAAATTGCGCCCCCCTCCCTTGGTCACAGTGAATTTAGTAATTTCTGTCAACGCAATGCAAAATTTTAAGATTTTGGAGGGATAAACCATTATTTGTTTGACATTGAATTGAACACAATTTTGAAAATTAGGAGCACAATTACTTAATTCGGACTTTAAAAGCGATTTGTTCTCGTAATTGTTGCAAATTATTTTCAAAATTGTATCAAAGTCTTCTCTCGCAACTGTTTTTTTTAAATCTATGGACAGTTTTCCAACATTTTCTTTACTTCTATGATATCAACGATCTTTTGATTAACCTCCCCTGCTTCATTATCAAAATGTCAATTATTAGAAAATTTGTGTTATGAAATATTTTTGATTTGTTCTCCCATAATTCATCACCTTGAAAATTGTGCCCCCCCCCCCCCGCCCCCCCCGGTTACAGTGAATTTAGTAAGTTCTGTCGACGCAATGTAAAATTTCCAGATTTGGGAGGGACAAACCATTAGGTATTTGCGAGGGTATTTGTTTGACATTGAATTGAACACAATTTTGAAAATTAGGAGCACAATTATTTAAATTCAGACTTTAAAAGCGATTTGTTGCAAATTATTTTCAAAATTGTATCAAAGTTTCCTCTCCCAAATGTTTTTACTCTATGGACAGTTTTCCAACATTTTCTTTACTTCTATGATATCAACGATCTTTTTTATTAACCTCCCCTGTTTCATTTTCAAAATTTCAATTATTAGAAAATTTATTTTATGCTATATTTTTGATATTAGAAAAATCGAATAATCATTCTGTAAATTGGGCACTAGATTATGTTTTGCAGTTTTTTATTTTTGTGTTAACCATTTGCGTTCCAACGAATTTTAATACAATTTCTGAAAATTGTATAACTGTTCTCCTATAATTCACCACTTTGGAAATTCCCCCCCCCCCCCCCCCCCCCCGGTCACAGTGAATTTAGTAATTTCTGTCGACGCTATGTACAATTTCCAGCTTTGGGAAGGACAACCCATTATGTGTTTGATGTGTTAAATTAAGCACAATTTTGAAAATTAGGAGCACAAATAATTAATTCGACTTTAAAAGCGATTTGTTCTCGGAATTGTTGCAAGTTATTTTTAAAATTGTATCAAAGTTTTTTCTCCCAACTGTTTTTAATCTATGGACAGTTTTCTAACATTTTCTTTACTTTTATGATATCAACGATCTTTTGATAATAACCTCCCCTGTGTCATTTTCAAAATTTCAATTATTAGAAAATTTGTTTTATAAATGCAATATTTTTGATATTCGAAAAACCGAACCATCATTCTATAAATTGGGCACTATATTGTTTGGATTTTTTTTATTTTTATCTTAACCATTTGTGTTCTAACAAATTTTGATACGATTTCTGAAAATTATATGATTCTGTTCGTCTATAATTCATCACTTTGGAAATTGTGCCCCCCGTTCACAGTGAATTTAGTAATTTCTGTAGACGCAACGTAACATTTCCAACTGTGGGAGAGACAAACTATTATTTGTTTGATGTTGAAATGAGGGGGCAAATTTTGAAAATGAGGAGCACAATTAATTGGAACTTTAAAAGCGATGTTATTTTCAAAATTGTATCAAAGTTTTCTCCCCCAAGTGTTTTCAATCTATGGACACACTTTTCTAAAGTTTTCTTTAGCACTGAGAGATCAGCGATCTTTTAGTCCCCCCCCCCCCCGCTTCATTTTGAAAATTTCAATAATTAGAAAATTTGTTTTATGCAAGTAAACGCCCGTTTCCAATTTATAAAATTCTACCAACCGAACAACCAGTCTGTATTTGGAGTTTTTTCTTTACTTTACAGTTAAGCCTTTGCTCTCTCACAAATTTTGGTCCAATCCTGAAAATGGACCATTTTGGAAATTTCTCCTCTACCCCTTCTCCTGCCTGCAGGAATTCTTAGAATTTTGCCTAATTTACAGTTTTCGTATTTTCTCAAATGTTAGCAACAAAAACTGTCTTTCCTTCTAGTCAAATTTGGCCAGAATTTTAAGTTTTAAATTGCCTTGAGATTTTCAGAAATCTATTGTACAACTGTGTAGGTTGTAGATGTGCCGAAGATGAAGTTTTTGAGGGTTGGCAATGAAAGTGATAGGAAAGAGCAAAAACCAACTAGCTACGAAGCTACGTATTACTAAAAATAATCACTTACCGGTAACAATAATTAGGTGCAGACCAAACTGTAAGTACAGTTTCATTAAAATGCCATTTGTAACCTTCCATAACAAGCTGATGTGCACGACAAATCATATCGATATCGTTTGCCGCATTAAATTGTGCAACAACATCGGAACCAAACAAATAACCTGCACCTCTAGGCGATACACCCCATCCTTGCGTATCTGCAATTAAAAAAATGTCAGTCAGCACTTATCACCAACAAACAAAAAACAAACCTTCCGGATCGCTCCATAATAAATCACACATTGGTCCGTCGTGAGGAACTTCCTGTTTTCGATCAATTGTTCTAATCTGATCTAGTGTTTGAATCGACGGCGAGAGACCGCCGTGAACACAAAATATTTTACCATCGATTATAGCCGATAACGATAAATAATCGAATATTTCTGTACAATATCGCCAAACTGTTATGGAACCATATTTTCTAAGACATTCATCGTAAAAACCGTAGACTTGCGTTATCTGCCTCGATTCGTGATTGCCTCTTATTAAAGTTATACGATCAGGATACCTTACCTATCAGAAACGTTAAAAGATCGACCACGAGATTAAAAACAATCTTACCTTTAATGCTAATAGTAACAAAAATGTTTCGACACTATAAAATCCACGATCTACGAAATCGCCCATAAATAAATAATTTGTTTCGGGAACGTCGCCTCCGACTTTGAATAGTTCCTTTAAATCGTAAAACTGTCCGTGAATATCTCCGCATACCTACAACATGTTTAGTACATACACACTTTCGTACCGATACTCAACTGTAACGGGTGAATCGACTCGCTGTACGTTACTCTCTTCGACCAAAATTTCCCTAGCCTTCGCACATAGCGCTTTAACTTCCGCTTCTTTTATAATCTCACAACGTTTTAATTGTTCTATTTGACGATCTAAATCACTTGTATCTGACATTATTCAGTCTTAAATTTAACTAAAAGTTTCGATTTAGAGAAAAAGAGAGATAGTGAGGTTATGTTTAGAATTACACAATAAAACGTTCTTACAGCTAAACTTGTGCATGTAATTATAAGTGATTTTATCTAATTTGAACACCGCTGGAAAGGTACAAAAATTGTTATTAACATACAATTCTAATTGGAAATTAATTTAAAATTCTTAAATACTAGGAAATCGCCACTATTGTTCACTCAACTATTTTTAGGTTTTTTTTTTTTGGATGCGTCTACGCATGCGTTGTAACTGCGTCATAAAGAAATAGGACTAGATCAACAAAATTTGTGAGCTCTGACGTATGTGACGTCATTGGTGCCGAAAAAGGTGTCGAGATCACTTTTGGAGAAGTTGTCACTCACAAATAGTTATGGATTTTTGATTTTTATTATAGAATGACAGAAGCCTTTTGCGTTATCTCCATAATTAGACTGGGTAGAGCCGTCAAACGGCGTAAAGCCTAAAGGCTAAGTCACACTTGGCTACTTTACTAGCAGCTATCGAAGTAGCGGCTACTAAGTGGCCACTGTGACATAGGTAGTAGCAGCTACTAACAGTAGCGCGTTAGTCAAAGTTCACCAGCATCAAGAATCGAACATGTTCTATTGGCTACGTCACACTTGGCTACTTATTAATAGCTGCTGCTTAGTCGCTGCTAGTAAAATAGCTGAAGTTGTCACACACAAACCTTGGCAGCTGCTACCTAGTAGTTGCGAGTTGTATACAAACAATATCACAGAGAGCACGTGCTGATGCAAGTAGCGGTAGCTCAGTATGTCACACTGAGCGACATGTATTGCTACTTGGTAGCTGCTAGTTGGTCACGTGACTCACTCGCCTGCGTTATTAGCTCGGAAAATAGAACATGTTCCATTCTTGATGCTAGTGAACCTTGACTAGCGCGCTACTGTTAGTAGCTGCTATTACCTGTGGCACGTACACTGACTACTTTAGTAGCCGCTACTTCGATAGCTGCTAGTGAAGTAGCCAAGTGTGTAAATGTAAATTAGAATGGGGGATGGGACCTAAGTCCACGCGTACGTAGGCCACATTCGGGCCCTTTGTACTACCCCTGCCGGACACACCGAGTGCTTAACTGCCAATACCTGCTTGGATTGTGACTGTACATTCTGCCGTACTGCCGGCTAGCCAAGTGTGGCTTAGCCTTAATTTCCGAGTGAGTCACGTGACCAACTAGCAGCTACCAAGTAGCAACCTGTCGCCCAGTGTAACATACTGAGCTACCGGCTAGTTGCATCAGCACGTGGTCTCTATGATATTGTTTGTATACAACTCGCAACTACTAGGTAGTAGCTGCCAAGGTTTGCGTGTGACAACTTCACTAGCAGCGACTAAGTAGCAGCTATTAAGTAGCCAAGTGTGACTTAGCCTTAAGTCGCACTTGGCTACTTTAATTATGCAGCTATCGAAGTAGCGGCTAATAAGTAGCTAATCATAGTTAAGCATCAAGAATCGAACATGTTCCATGTCCCGAGCACTAACTCGGACGGGTGCGTCATGTGACCAACTAGCAGCTAGCAAGCAGCAACCTATCGCCCAGTGTGACATACTGAGCTACCGGCAAGTGGCATCAGCACGTGCTGTCTGTGATATTGTTTGTATACAAGTTTTGATTGCATTTGTCTGTGTATAAAGTGAAATATATATATACAGGGTGGTTTGGCTTGCAATGTCCAGGCGATATTTCCTAAACTAATAATATTAGGAAAAAACATTTAAATTGAAAGTTATTGAGTATTACGTATTCTATATTATAGGGCAAGAAACATTTTTTTTGAGCCATTTTTGCTCCCCCCCCCCCCAAACAATTTTTTTTTAAATGGCAACAATTTTTTTTTATAATTACAAAAAGGGAAAATTTTCCTGAATTCAACTATGTATAAATACAGAACGCTATAAAAACAAACCCGCCCATCATCTGTCAACAAATTTTTCATGTTTTAAGTAACAAAAGCATAATCACTATGGTATTGAATTTCACAAATAACGAAAAGGCTGATATGTTATTAAAACATTAAACTATTGTTTATTTAAATAAATTTCATATCAAAATTTGAAATTTATACATTGTTGAATTCAGAAAAATAGTCTCTTTTTGAAATTATAAAAAAAATCGTTGTCGCTATTTAAAAAAAAATTTTTTTTGGGGGGGAGCAAAAATGGCTTAACAAAAAAATTTTTTTGCCTATAATATAGAATACGTAATAACCAATAACTTTCAATTTAAATGTTTTTTCGTAATGTTATTAGTTTAGGAAATATTGTCTGGACATTGCAAGCCAAACCACCCTGTATAGGAAATATACCTAAATGTCTCTGGGACGTTACGTGTCCCGAATATTTGAAAAGGGATGTTAAGAAAGTGACTTTCTTCACACCAACGGAAGAATTGGAAGATGCAGATTTACCTAGGTACAAGAAGAAGAGGCTCTGAAAAAGAAGATCAAAGCGATTGCTCTCCTGAGTTTCGTATCTTGTTTCTTAATAAGAGGTGTTACTAATTCAAGCAACTCATCGAATTTATTAACA
The DNA here is from genome assembly GCA_036250285.1 of Pyrocoelia pectoralis. NCBI lineage: Eukaryota > Metazoa > Arthropoda > Insecta > Coleoptera > Lampyridae > Pyrocoelia > Pyrocoelia pectoralis. The sequence goes on from CM070083.1 coordinate 8,572,735, forward strand.
GACAATCTCATGATATCAACCTATCTCTTCTTTTAATCCATTCCCGAATCTAGAGGCGTTTCCTTTTGTTTTGTAAATACCTAGGTAGTTGATAAAATCTTCACAAATGTCTGTTACACATCCCAATATCAAGCGGTTTAATTCGCAACACGACTTGTACCAACAGATGGCATTTTAACACATACACAGACAGTACGAAGGCAAAAATGAAATCGAGTAGCATAATAATAATCGCAACTACTAGGTAGCGTCTACCAAGGTTTGAGTGTGACAACATTAGTAGCAGCGACTAAGTAGCAGCTATTAAGTACCCAAGTGCGACTTTTAGGTTTTAGGTCTTTGAAGTGCAGGATACTTACAGGTCACAAATGGAAATGCCGTCTACCAAGATAATTTTTAAGGACCTAGGTGTCGAGTTGTAAGCTTTGAGGAGAGTCACGTTAACGCATCGGCTTCCCCATTACCTTTTATTCCAGCGTACCCTTTAAAGCCTAAGTCACACTTGGCTACTTAATAGTTGCTACTTAGCCGCTGCTACTAAAGGTGTCACACACAAACCTTGGTAGCTGCTACCTAGCAGATGCGATTATACTACTCGATTTCATTTTTGCTTTCGTAGTGTCTGTGTATTGTGTGTTAAAATGTCATCTGTTGGTATAAGCCGTACAAACAAAAACGCCTCTGCATTCGGGAATGGATCAAAAGATGAGATAGGCTGGGCGTATCAACCACACTGATGAGAGAACTTTCAACAGAGGACCCCAAATGCACTCAAAACATAGAGTTAATACAAACATTATCACAGGAGAGAGCACGTGCTGATTGCAACTAGCCGGTAGCTCAGTATGTCACACTGGGCGACAGGTTGCTACTTGGTAGCTGCTAGTGAACTTTGACTAGCGCGCTACTGTTAGTAGCTGGTACTACCTATGTCACACTAGCTACTTAGTACCCGCTATTTCGATAGCTGCTAGTAAAGTAGTGACTTAGGCTTAACCGCTTAACCTATACGAACTCGAGCGTGTTAGTGCCCTGTTCTAGTAAAGTGGTGACACCACAGTTGGCTATACCGACGACATGGTGATTGTGGTAGGTGGCAGATTTGAAGAGACCGTATCAGTTGTGATGTAAGGAGCTTTAAATCTAGTGGACACATGGTGTAGAGAAAGAGGGCTTGTAACCTCATTCTCTTCTCACGTAGAAAAGGGCCAACAAAGCTAAAGGGTATAGCAATGTTCGGCACCAAGTTACAGATAGTGAGAGAAGTTAAATACTTGGGCATCATGTTAGACCAAGGACGCCAAATCACATCTGGAGAATATAGCGAACAAAACCACAAAGTCCTAGTGGGTTTGTAGGCGGGGGTTCGGGGACAAATGGGACCTATCTCCAAAGACAGTCTGAACTCCGGTCACCTCATTCAACGAATCTCCGATCTTCGCTTGGATCCCCAAGAACTTCTGGTCAGCTTTGATGTTACTTCCCTATTTACCAAAGTTCCCACATTAAGGGATTCTCTTATTATCATTGAGCAAATTCTAAAGAATAAAGACAAGGACGTCGTATTAGTTACCTTGATCCACTAGAGTTTGTCTTCCACTTATTTTCAGTTCCAAGGCAAGTTTTACGCACAAGTTTCTGGCGCTGCTATGGACTCTCCGCTTAGCCAACATTTTCACGGAGTCTTTCGAATCGGTCGCTCTGGAATCTTTTCACTTTTTTGTAATTTGACCACACGGTTATGACGCCTTTTTGGAATTCCAGGATCATCCTAATACCCAACATCCCGACATGGAAGTTGAGGCTAACGGATCACTACATTTTCTCGATGTTTTAGTAACTCGTCAGCCTAATGGAAGAGTATTGGTCACTCAGTTTATCGTAAACCCACTCACACCGATAGGTACTTACATGCCACCTCGCACCATCATTTTGCTCAAAAACGCTTGGTCATCAATTCCCTGGTCCATTGTGCTGTAATCGTCTCCTTTGGAACAAATTACAACACGTCACCAACACATTAGTCAACAATGGTTTCCACCGCTGTTACTGAGCATTCTCTTCAAAACGGCCACAATATCCTGTTTCAAGAAGTCAAGTCTCTAGCTCAATGCCTTTCTTTTACCAAAGGAAAATCCGGCAGGGACATTGAGATCTTCAAATACCTCAACAATTTCAACCGTGACGAAGGATGGTCTCTTTCTTCACTGTGGAAATCTGTTATCCCATTGGCTGATGTGCCACTTTCTCGTGACGGAATAGGTTTAGCTTTCTCTTTTTAGTGTTTCAGCGGCTGCAGTTTTGTGTAGTAGTATATGTTGTTCCCGTTGGTTCATTTGGTAACAGTTTTTATATTTTATTTTCCTTCTTCTTCTTTCGATTTCGGCCGACTATGGACCACACTTCTGATGATTATTTTTCTGCCTTCTTTCTTCTCTTCCAGTAATCTTTCATTCTTTCACTGTGTTGTTTTTTTCTTTCTTCTGTCCCGTTTGTTCGTCTTCTTTTTTTTCTTTTTCTTGAACTTGAACCCTCTGATATTCACTCTGAATTCCTTTCTTCGCTCCACCTCCTCTCCATCTATTTTCATGTCATGTCTTTTCCCTGCTTCTTCGATGCATGTTATTTTTATTTTTACTATTGTTGTTTTATTTTATTTGTTTTTTGTTCTTGTGCTGATAAAGACCCTTACGAAAGTGGGCGAAACGTTGACTTTTTTTCAACATTGACACGTTCCTCGGAAGTCGTCTTTATCTTATATATTGACTCTGCCGGTGGAAGCCTCCACTCTAACACTTAGCAAGGTGCAGCGCAGGACTTGCCTTGGAATTACGGAGACAATGATAATCATCCCTACGGCAGCTATAGAGACTCACTTGAACCTGGCGCCACTACATCTAGTTATTAGGGCAGAAGGGCATACCTACCGGCTGAGAGAGTCAACGGCGAGGAGGGATCGTCAACGGTGGGATATTCGCTCATCTTTGGGCATCTTTGGGCATTGGCTCTAGAGTGTACGGGACGAATGGACCGGATTGCCTCATTCTTCAACATATGTTAAGGAATAACTATGACATCTTTCTTGACGCGGAAATGGCGTCCCATCTATATCTTCATGGACAGGCCCAAAACGGGCACCGGTATATACTCCAAAACACTGAACACTCAACCATTAGGCAAAGTAGTTACTCGCAGCGGAGCGGTGCTTTCGATTACAAAAATGTCTGTTGTGCTAACTGTTCTATAACCCTCAGCGATCCTTATTGTCGTTATCTACTCAGGCCTGTCCAAGTCCTCCTGGACCTTCCGGAACATGACTGTCTTCGCCCATATTTCACACCCGTAAGCAGTGGCGGAACATCAAAATATCGCTCCCCCCTGCACAATAATATTCGGGCCCCTGAATTCCATTTCCACTATTCAAGAAAAGTTTCTTTATTAACATTTATTTATGCATTTTGCAAAACGAAAAGAAAAGCTTATTTTTACATTTTTTCAGAAGAGGATTTGGGTGGATCCCTAAAAACAGGGGGGAGGGGGCAGAGATTTGTCTCATTTGTCTATAGCGCCTATGCTATGATACGGTTCCTGTGTGGCGCGACGGCAGCGTGCCATACCGAAGGTTTCGTCTACGTGATCACTCGTGACAAACATAGTCACGTATTGAACGAGGTTGCGACTTTGTTGCCACCGCAATAAAAGTCGATTTAGCGTTTTGGCAAGGGGCGACTTTAACACGAGCCGAATGAAGGGCCTGCATACGTTCGGCTCTAATTGGTGAAATAGGCAAAACTATTTCCAATCGTTACCCAAAATTTCTCAAAAACGGGCCCCCTTCGAGCTTCGGCCTCCCCGCACTGCGGTGTCTGCGGCATTGTAGTTCCGCCACTGACCATAAGTTACTATATTGTTTACTGCGACGCCAGCACTTTCTGCTTTCTCTTGAGCCCTTATTGTTTGCTATAATCGGCTGCAGTTTTTTGGCCACCTTTCCCATCTTCTTAGTGACATGGGTTACAAAATTGACGCTGCTCTCAGACGTGAGCTGAGCTGTCTTTTTACCGTCCACTCATTCACTATCACTTCCTTGTGATGGCATCATCATATCACTCCCCGTGGCGTCAGTAACTTTAACACCGCATCGTACGTCCAATTGCACGTCACCGGACCGAAAACACATCCATGTGGTACCCCACAGTCGACCTCGATCCATCTTGTCAGATGGGAGAGAATGAGCTAGCTCGCGAGGATAGCCTTTATGTTCCTTTTCCACTTGGCATGGCCTGTTTGGTACCCATGCTCTTCCTGAATCCATATTGTTTATCTGATAAAAGTATATGGCGTTCGATCCTTGCCACAATGACACGTTTTCCCAGCAGACTCAAGGAAGGGCGAAAAATACCAGGATCCCTCTTGGAGATTTGAGCCATCCTCGCCTTTTTCCAACTGTCCGGATATTTGCCTTGATTAAGTATATTAAATGCTGTCATCAGCATTTCAGATGTATGAAGCCGGTAGCGCTATATTAGCGATCAGTTCCAGTGGGAAGAAGTCCGACCCGGAGAATTTTCGTTTGGGCATGTTCTTGGTTGCTCTCAATACTTCCGTTGTCTCTATTGGACTATAACTATAAGTTATTCCTTCTTTCAACCTGTTAAACGATTTGGACACGATCTTCTGGAGCACATTGAGCAAACGAAGAATTTCGCATTGACGATGGAGCAACATGGTTGTTTGACATCATTCAAATCACAAAAGGAGCGGTAATAAACGCTTTGTAAATCAAGGAATAATTTGGCTGTGTTCAAATACTTCTGCTCTAGGTAAACTCTGTTATTTCCTCGAACCCTGTATTTATATTTATGTTTGAAATATTTGAATGCGAATACATTAGGAATGTCAAAGAAAAATAAACGTCTTTACCAGTTGAAGAGGCCGATGTCTAATACAATAAAAAATAGTTTTTGACTTACTGCGTGGCACCAATGTTTGAATTTTTGAATATTATATTCAAAGGTTTGAATATTGTTATCGTTTGTAATAAAAAGAACAAGCATTAAAACGCTAAAGAATGCTTTCCAAGTGAATATATAAAGTTTAAATGCAGCACAATTTGCATACAAAAAATGTGACCTACATTTTTAAAGTGCACAAAAAAGTCGCATTATGTTAAAAGTTGGCAACGATTATTGATTTGTTGCTTTCAAGCCAACGACTTTATTGGTTATAATACTATTGGCGCCAACAATCTTTCACACAAATTATTATCTCATTCAACCTTCAAACATTTACAAGTTGGCGAAAATATTAGAAACAATCGGCGGTTCTGTTTTTTCAAACAAAAAAAAATTAGATAAGCGAGAGAATTTTTAAAAACCTAAACAAATTAAATACGCGCACGCGCACGTCTTGACTAGAATGGCCGTGAGTTATCTGTCATCGGAAATTATTTGCTAAATACAATTTGTTAAACGCGTACCGGGTTTTTTAATAGTTTCGTTATTGTTTAAATAATTGTTTATAAATTAATAGTGCCAGTTTTGTTAGTGAGATGGGAAATATTCATACCGTGGGACCGAACGAGGCTCTTATTGTATCAGGTAATGAAATTTTTCCTCAATTTAAATTGTTTATATTGTATTATAACCAATTAAAATCAATTTGATGACGGATAATTTCGTGTTGTGTTACATTGAGAAATGCAAAACGTAAACACTGAAATCCGTTACAATAACCTGTTTGACATGTTTGAACATTTAAAAAGGAGGAGTGGTTGCGGTTTTCTATCTATGTATAAATTACCGAGATGTTACAATTTTACTCATTGTTGTATTCAAGTTGTAAATTTGACCTTGGAAAGTTGAGTCATCATTAACAATTTGTTTAATTTTTAAATGTCTGCAAGAGGTAGACATTTTTTTTGTAGGTTATGCAGCAAATTTGTGTAGGCCTTGTTGATAGTAAAAATCTATTTATAACTTCGTTAGATTCTTTTATCAACATTCGATTGCTTAACCGCACACGATTATGCTTGTTAATTTTTAAAATAAGTACCCAAATTTGATACATTTTATCAACATTTTTTTAAGCGACAATTTACGTTACGAAACCGTTAATTAGTGTAGGTACTTTGTTTCAATTTAATAATTAAGTGCACCACGATTTATCTTGTTGAGGTTCACAAACTACGAAATACCCTAATTTGTGTTGAGGTCTGTCAACTACGATACAGGATGTTAAGAAATGTTAGTATGAGAAAGGGAAAGGGTTACTACGTTTTAGTAGGGTACTCTGTGTTTTTAACTTTTAGGGTAGAAAAGACAGGGGCGGAGTGGGCATTCGAACGACAGGCCAGTGTAATTTCGGCTTTATAAAATGGTGTGATCATATAATAATAATTACTAATTAGGCTGTTAGGGACCTGATCACAACGGCCACTGATCATAACGGCCACCTTGATCACAACGGCCCCTTGCTAATACTATTTGATCATAACGGCCACCTTGTTCACGTTATGATCAAATAATATTAGTGGCCGTTGTAATCAAGGTATATTTCAGTGGATCAAGGTGGCCGTTATGAAATAGCAAAAACCGAGGTGGCCGTTATGATCAGTGGCCGTTGTGATATAAAACCTGTTGTCAAGATGAACCGATTCAAAAATAACACATGGATATAACAACCATTTTATTCTAAAGGTGCGTCCGTAATTGACGCGTACGCGTACAGCGTTTTACCGACAGCCAATAGTATTCGTTTATTTTCGAATGCACGCGTTTCAAGGTCAGTACGCCAGAAGTTAGTTTAACTTTAACTTTCAGCGTATCTACCACAATTTTACTTTGTTTATCTGCATCTTTTTTTAGTTTGGCTATCTCACTTTTTGTCAATAATGTGAAGATAGGTACTTGTTAGTTATCTTTATTTATCTATGTTAGTTATAAACTATATGTACTCATAGAAAAACCGCCAGCCTATAATTTTGTAATCGCGCTCATTTTTAAATATGCACAGGAACAAATTTTCTGACAGTATCAGATCAGTATCTTTGACAGAATGCCAAGCCCAAAACGGCAAACGCGGCGTAAAAACGCAGTAAATTCGGATTGTTCGTTTTAAGCACGCGTATGCGCATGTAGTACGCTTTACGCGTACGCGTCAATTACGGACCAACCTTTAATACAACGTTTTCGTACGTTTTCTACAGTGTTACAGTGTTGCCAAAACCACACGCTAAATTTACATATCATTGGCAGTGCCGTTTCGTTACATCTACCGCTTTATTGCTGTGTTGTACCTATATAATTTATACAGGGTGTACTACAACTCGACCGACAAATACCATGTATTCTAAAGATCTTTATGACCAAAAAACTTCATATAAACTATTGGGCAATTCCTCTTCGTTTCCGAGATATCTTCTTCCCTTTTATCCCATACCCCATTATCAGTTTCCTCCTTTTCCAAGTTTCTTCAATTCACTCCGCTCGTCTTCCCTCTTTGTCTAATAGTATAGTAGTATTATAAGGTAAATGTACTAGTAGTTGACACTGCACTAGTAGTTGACACTTTTTCCGTTGACTCCATAAAATAAGCATCCTGTATTGTTTTGTGAAACTTTCAAAGCGCCACAGGATACGTCAGCCATTTGTAGGTTTACTCCAAAAATCAGCGGAATAGTCTTCGCGCCAAATCACCATTAAGTACGTTTGTCGTCGCGAAGCCACCCGTGTCCATGTGCCGCCATTGTTGTGTAAATACAAGTGTTAAGAAGGTAGGTTTTAGAAAAATTGTTTTGTTGATTTAAGTATCGAATTGTTGTAACTTCAGAGTTGTAATTGTCTTGTATGGACTTAGTACTAGTGATTCTTAATCATATTAAATTCGTTGCAAGCTTTAAATTGTTTTTACGCATGGTGTCAAACACTAATACAAATAAAGAAAGTTTTCTAGTAAATGACACAAGTGTCAACTACTACCACTTCGCATAGAACTTCAAATATATACCTTATTATAGTATAATATAAGTGGCAATCGTTATGTTTTTCTTATGTTTGAATAACACGGCAATATGTTCACTGGATCTAGTAGATGACACCATGTCAACTACTAGTATTCTTGAGATGTCAAGTACTGAAATCTCAATTTTAATTTTAAGATGCCTCCCATAAAAGGGCACATGTTCAGGTATACTGTAGTGTAGTGTAGATGATATGGAAAAGGCTATTGAAGAAGTTCTGCAAGGGCGGCCAGTTTCCACAACTGCTAAGAAATATGGCATACCCTAGGGTAACATTATTATATAAGTCGAGGGGAAAAACTCCACGACAGCGAAAAATGGGGCCCCAGTCGTACCTTAAGAAGGAACCAGAAAACATCTTGGTTAAATGGATTACAGATGTAGCCAAAGCTGGATTTCCGGTGCAGAATTATCAGCTTATGAGTAGTGTTCAGGTACCTACTTGAAACAATAATTCTGAGCAGCTTTTCAACTGTAGATTGTTGTTTCTGATGCTTATGACGAAATGAAACCAAACGAATCCTTTTAAGGATGATAAACCAGGAAGAACATGGCGTACCAGTTTCTTAAAAAGAAACCCTCCGGTAAGTACCAGGGTCACACAAAACCTCACTATAACAAGAGCGGCAGTGAAAAAAGAAGCCATCGAAAAATGGTTCCAAGAAGTGCATAGCTATTTGCAAGAAAACAATTCCGAAGAAGTTTTGAAAGACCCAAGTCGGGTTTTCAATGCTGTTGGTGATTTGGCTCCATCAATGGTGGTATTTAAATATGTAAGGATCCCTAAAGAGCTAGCACTTAGTGTTCCTGAACAATGGGGTATCGGGAAATCGGGATTTAGCTCACAATAGTTTGTTTCATTTCGGTGTCAATTACTAACACTTCTACATGTCAACTACTACAGTTTTTTATTTTTCAAGTGTCAACTACTGACAAATATTCTGCAATTTTCGTAAATTTTATAAAAAAATTCTTTTGTGTATTTTCACAAAATATTTGATCATCTTATGTTGCTAATGAAGGGAACTATCCGAATGTATATCTTTTTTTGCGAAAACTGTAATAGTAGATTTATATGAGAAGAAGACGTACATTTTTCGTGTTATAGTGTCAACTACTAGTACATTTACCTTAGCTAGGAAATGGCGTTTTTCAAAATTGTCTACATTCTAAAGCGGGCCACAGACTACTACAGTTTTTTATTTTTCAAGTGTCAACTACTGACAAATATTCTGCAATTTTCGTAAATTTTATAAAAAAATTCTTTTGTGTATTTTCACAAAATATTTGATCATCTTATGTTGCTAATGAAGGGAACTATCCGAATGTATATCTTTTTTTGCGAAAACTGTAATAGTAGATTTATATGAGAAGAAGACGTACATTTTTCGTGTTATAGCGTCAACTACTAATACATTTATCGTAGCAGGTATATTTATTTGCATTATAAAAAATTATACAGGGTGATTCATTAAGAATGTCCAATCTCTGAATTGTAGATTCCAGACCTCAAAATATGACGATTCTGCCCAACATGCCTTATACAAATATTGCTAGTTTCCGAGACACCGAGTGTTTAAAGTTTAAATATGAATTTTGATTTTCGCAATATCTTTCTATTTTTTCACAATTTCTTTTTGAAAATTGGCAGTTTTACCTTTTTTGGCATGAGGATTGCCAATTAATTAAAATTAATTAATTAAAAAAAGTAAATGTTCAAAATGTCCACCATTTACTTCAATATACTTTGTGATCCGTTTTCGCAAAAATCTCTTCATATCAAATAACCCTTGTCTATTATTTTTAATCACATTAATTAATTAATTAATTAATTGTTATTGCGAAAATCAAAATTCATATTTAAACTTTAAACACCCGGTATCTCGGAAACTAGCAATATTTGTATAAGGCATGTTGGGCAGAATCATCATATTTTGAGGTCTGGAATCTACAATTCAGAGATTGGACATTCTTAATGAATCACCCTGTATACATTGCAAAGTTTCCTTATCCATAACCCCTCCCCCAAAATATGTAAACATAAGCCAAAACAACAACAAAAATTACACATAAAATTCTCACCCTTGACCATAAAACTAAAAGTTTTTCTTTGTTTTATCCCCTCTTTCCCGCTCCATCACTACTCTTCTTCTTTCCTCCACTTCCTCCATCCACCACAACCCTTCCCCTCTCTTATTTAAGATATCCCTCCAACTTCTTCTCTCCGTCCGCAGTTCCTCGCACTCATCTACCATATGCCCAATACTTTCCCTACCTAGCCCACATAGTCTACATAACCGTCTATCATGGTCCCACCAGTATTTATTTTCTCTCTCCTCATTTCCGCATCTGTATCTTGCGATCAATCTCTTCCTCCTCATACTCATACCACTTTCCAGATATCTTGGTACACCCTCGGTCATTATTAGGTGTTTTCTTTTTGCATTTTGTGGCAGCCTGTGGTAGCTTTAAGTCAGCTCTGTCAATACACACCATTCGTTTTATAAAAATAACCCTATTCGTTTTAAAAGCTTTATTTAAGTTTTATATTAACCTGAGGTAGAAATGTCTTATGACGCAAGGCACTTTAATCACGTGATGATTGTGCATGTGCCCAAGCCTGTAGCGATGCAAAAAGAAAACACCTATTATCGCATATTTCTGAGTATATCTTCCATCCTTTAGTTTTCCTTGCCTTTCCTGGACCATCGCCTCTCTATCCTCTCTACTATCTCTTCCCTCATTGTATCACCAAACCCCCCTCTCTTCTCCTCCGCACCTCCTTCGTCTCATATCCGCCCCGTTCGTAATAGTAGCTCCTGTCACCCTTCTTCACCTCTTCCCTACAACATCGCAACAGCTCCCCCCCTCTAGCCCTATCCAGGCCATCCTCGTACCTCATCGCCATTTTCCCTGCTTGCACTCTCATTTTTTCACCCTTCACCTCTTCCATCACTATACCATAACCAGGGGTCTCCCTCTCCAATCCCATTACCCATCTCCAATATCTCTCCTGTATTCTTTCCAACACCACTCCCTCCAACCCCATAACTCCGCACCATACAACATGACACTTATCACTAGATTTTCATATAACTAACCTCCCCTCCTCACGTCCCTGTCGAATATTTTCTCTACCATTCCCCATATCTGTCCCAATGCCTTATTCGATTTGTTCCCTAATACTAATTCCTTTACATGAGCACTATCCTTGTTGTCATATCTCATCAGGTATCCCAGGTATTTAGCTTCCCCCACACCTTCTATCTCATCTTTCCCCCACTTCCATCCACCGTCCTTCGCGCCGCCCCTTCTTTTTGAAAAATTGCGATCTTGGTTTTATCCCCCCTTACCTCTAGCCCTCTTTTGTCCAAAAACCCCTTGGCTATCCTCATCATCCCACTCATTTCATTTTCCGTTTTAGCGATCAACACGATATCGTCGGCATACGTCACCTTTCCTCTTCCAATTACAACTCCGCCACACTGCGCATCCTTCAGCCTCTCCACCAACCCCTCTATATATAAGAACAACAACCTTGGGGCTGAGCGGACACTCCTGTCTTAGCCCTTTAGCCATTACAAATGCCTCCCCACATTTTTCCCTTGCACCTTGCCACATCATACAGTTCTTGGCGTCCTCACCACTAATTCTTCACTAATCCCCATATTGCTCATTATCTCCCCTTTTAATGTCTAAAAACAAGCCATAAACTCCCCCCTCCCCTTTCTCTAGTTCCTTATTCACTACTTGCCTCACCACGTAAATATTATCTATCGCCCTCCTTCCCTTTCGAAAGCCCGCCTGCCAATCCCCAATTAGATTTTTCTCCTCTATTTCCTTCTCCAAGCGTTCTTGTAAGATCATGGCGTACACCCTATACTGCATACTAATACCTCTATAGTTTTTAACCTCCTTTCTGTCTCCTTCCGGGCAAATTACTACTTCCCCCCATCCTTCCGGTACCCCATCTCCCGCCCATATCCGGTTCACAATGCTCCTAAAGTTGCTCATCGCCCTGTTCCCCATGTATTTCCAGTTTTCCCCTGTCGTTCCATCAACCCCTCCTACTTTCCCTCTTTTTAGTCTGCATATCGCCTTTTCAAAATCCTCTTCCATTATACCTTCGCCCCTCTCCGTTCTCCGCTCTCCCTCCTTCCGCGAAACATATAAACTCTCCCTACGACCGCTAGACACCACCATGCAGTGCTCACTCCATCTTTCTATATCTATTTCCCATGCCCTTCTCTTCCCTCCTTTCGCCATTTTTCTCAGAAACGTCCATATCTGACCTTCGTTCCTTAAATCTCTTTCCTCTTCTTCAATTTTTTGTATTCTCCTATCTCCATTAGACCCTTTCTCCATCTCCTCACTCCTCTCCGCATCTCCCTCTTTGCGTCCCGACAGCTCTTGTTCCACCATTTTTGATCTCTTCCGCCATTATACTCCTGATTTCTTATCTTCTCTTCTCTTTGTATAATATTTCGAAAATTCAACCAATTTTCTCTTTTCAGGTGAGTTGAAGTTTTGTATATCTACTTACCTACTTACTGAGTGAGTACACTTTTTACTTTATTTAAGAAGTCGTTTATAATTATTTTAATTATACTTTCGTATTGTTGCAATAAGGCGTCTAATTTGTAGACTAATTAATGGTGAAGGCGCCTAATTTCAATTTAGCTATGCTAGTTTCTGATTGTTTTAGTACCACATTTAGTGTTATTCTGGGGCCAATTATCTTTGAATTTGAAGTTTGTTCCTAATTGCGATCACATAATGCAAAAAATATCATGAACCTAATGAAACCGCTTCTCATATTTACTTATAGGCAAATGAAAGCGGAGCAAATTTTGCTGCGATTACTGTGTACTATTTTATAAAAATTCTTCGTCGTTGTTTTCTTTACTAAATTGAAAATTATGGTGTCGCACAATAACATTTTTAATGTTTTACTGCATGTTATTGCGAGGCGCCTAAATCGAACTAAAATTCGACGCCTAATTATTGCTTAAGTACTCATTTTATTGAGGTTAAGTTGACCTCAACAAAGACGCCAAAGTATTCTTGGCGGGATCGGTAATCCCTCGCAGACCACTATCTTTTGTGTTTTTAAACAATTAATAATTTAATTATCTGTTTAGCTTGCTAATTAAATTTGACCTCAGGTTGCAAGTTAAGTTCCAAACCAATTCAGCCGACCTTACGTTTGAGATAATAACTAATTAATTGGCTACTAATTACTTAAGCGCGCCTTGGAGCTGAATTTGAAATCCCAGGCACAATAAGCCAATAAATAATTTTTTTAAATATAACATTGTTAAATTTAATTATTTAATAATAAGGAATAAATTAACTTTTAACATGACTAATTATTCTAATTTACATTACCTTTTAATGCTGGCAATCTTCAAACTGGAAGTTAATAATTCGAATTCGAATTTTTTTAATTTAAAGTAAGGCTTTATCCTAGTTTAGTTTTTTAAATTAGGTAGTATTATTAGTGTTACTAAACGTTCCAAAATATTTGAGCCAAGCCTACATGTGCGACTAATTAATTAATCCGAAATTAAGGGCGTCGTAAAAACGTAGAAGATTCTTTATCTCTTTTTTCATGTTTTTAATTGGCAAAACATGTTATTCAAACTTATATTTGCGTCTGTAAAATTTCAAAGTTCTTGTTAGTACGATAGAGCCTCTAGAATGCATACAATTTACATTTTAGACTTTCGCATCTCAATAATTACCGTCTCCAAGCAGCCTTAATGGTATCCGATGCCTTCTCTCCAATCATTACAGATGGAGCATTAGTATGGGCGGTAATCGCAAAGGGTATAACACTGGTATCGGCCACTCTTAAATTTCGTATACCGTGAACCCTAAATTCGTGATCAACAACCGATCTTTTATCACCTACCGGTCCCATCCTGCACGTGCCTACTTGGTGATGCAACGTAATACTGAGACTTCTTACCGCGCACTTCCAATAATCATCACTGTCAAATTGGAAATTTTCACATCCCGGTACGGGAGTGTCGTGTAAAGTCGATTGATATCTTTGAAACGCTGGCGTTTGAGATAATCTTATAATGAATCTAATCGATGCGACCATGGTGTTTAGATCAGACTCCATTGGATCGCTCAGATAGTTACCATAAAGCATGGGTGGATCGAATGGGTCCTTTGATCGTAATTTAAGGTATCCGACCGATTTGGGATGCAAAAGCATGGGAAATATGGTCCATCCCGGTAAATCTTCGAGCGGTTTCCATATTCGGTCGTAAACATCGTCGCGAATATTCATCACTTTGTAATTGGAGAGGCCGTAGTCTGAATGAAGGGCACCACCGACGAAGATTAGTTCAATATCGGGAAAGTCCGATTCGTCGGTGGATATGTTTGTTCGTATGTAAGCGAGGCCATCTACGCCCCCTAAGCTGGTTAAAGGTCCTTGCCCGTTTACCACCCACTCTGTGAGTACAGGAAGGGTTAGCACGTTTAAGGGCGAATAGGTGATAGTTTCATTAATTTTGAACGTGAGTCCCACGTATGTGATGTGATCGTGAAGGTTTCTTCCCACTGGCAGATTTTGGAGGAATGGAATCCCAAGCTCGCGTAGGTGGCCCTTGGGGCCAATTCCTGAGAGCATAAGTAACTGTGGTGAATTTAGAGCACCTGCCGAAACTATAACTTCTTTTGACGCGTAGGTGGCATAAGCCTTTTTTCTGTAGACGAATTCCACACCATATGCTTGTTTAGTGGTTGCGTTAATCAAAATACGTGTGACATGAGCAGATGTGACCACCTTCAAATTTGTCCTACTCCTGAAGGGTTCAAGAAACGCTTTCGCTACACTACGTCTTCGCCCTCTGAGCGTATTGGCTTGAACTGTTGAAAAACCAAACTGGTGCGGACTGGTATAGTCGACATTCTCGTATCCCAATTCCCCTCCACCTTTTACAAATGCTTCAATTAAGCGTGATTGAAATACATCTTCAACGCTCCAATAACCGCTCGAATTGTGATATTTGGAATTTCCGCGGCGTAAGCGCGATCGTTCAGATTTGAGGAAGTATGGCAAAACTTCCTCGTATGACCATCCGGGATTACCTTCCGCAGCCCATCGATCAAAATCGCGCGGATTGCATCTGGTGTAAATCATGTAGTTGATGACAGTCGAACCACCAAGCGCCTTTCCTCGCGGCCAAAATAGTCTACCCCCATTCATTGCTCTGGCAAATCCAGGATCGTACTCCATTACGTAATTCCAATCGTATCGTGAACGCTGTAAGACTGGTGCAATTAACGGTGGGATAAGTGCCGACTTTCCCGCATCAATTCCCGATTCTAAGAGAAGAATGTTCCAGTTTGCAATTTCCGATAGTCGATTGGCTATCACTGCTCCCGCCGAACCGGAACCGACCACTATAAAGTCGTACGTTGTACCTGTAAGTGTGATATGTGGTTAATGTGTTCATTTGGATTTATAACGTACTAGTCTCATCGTTTACTTTTTGAGTTGAAGTTAGGGCCACGTGTAGCACGAGGGTGAGTAAATGTCTTGGAATCATCACTTATTTTGCTTGAGAGGAATCGGTGGTTCGATGAATTTTTCAAATTCTGACTAATGAGCAGTGATTCGAAATTGTGAATTCAGCGAAATTCTTGAAGAATTCATTCAAATTTCCTTCTAAATTTGAGTTCCAATCAATTTCAAAATTTTTGTAGTTTAGACCATTGCAATTGAGAAATAAATGCGTAAAAATCGGAAATTTCTGAACTTTGACAATTTTGAATTCTCTACCGCTTGTTTGTTGAAATCTGCAATTCTAAAACAAGTTATTTTCAAATTTAATAAATTTCAATTCTTCAGAAATCGAAAATTCCTAACTTTTGGCAATTCTGAACGAAATTATAATTTCTCCACAATCCAGATGTGGTAATTGCGAAATGCGAAATTAAATATATTTCGCAGTAAAACACTTACCCGAAACCTGAAATTCTAAAAAATATTTTAAAATTTGACAGATAAACATTCGAAATTTAAACGGATTTTAAGAATTTAAAAAAGAACTCCTTTTAAAGCAAAATTAAAATATGTTACGCACTGATTTTTCTAACTTTATAATTTCAAAAGGTGGCTGCGATACTAATTTGAATTTTAATTAATTCTCTAAAAATCGAAATGAAAAACCGAAATTAAATATATTTCGCAGTAAAACACTTCATAATTTCAAAAGTTGGGTGTGAATTTCTGAAATTGAGCAATTCTGAACGAAATTGATATTTTACAATTCAGATTGTGGTTCTAACTTAACAGAAACTTGGAATTCTAAAACAAATTATTTTCAAATGTGACAGATGAAGGTTTGAAATTTAAATGAATTTTAAAAATTTATAAAGGAACTTATTTTAAAGCAAAATTAATATCTCTTTTCTAGTAAAACATTGATTTTGACACAATTTTAAAAGTTTGCTGTGGTGCTAATTTGTTGTTTGATTAATTGATAAAATTAGCAGTTTTTTGAATATTTCACACAAATTTCAATTAAATTGAAATTGCGAAAAATGTACGTCCTGTAACTCAATTTTGACCCACATTTAGAAATTTTAGTGATAGTAGTTGATTGCTACGTAAGTACTTAATGATTAGTTTTTACTTACCCAAAATTTTTTCTTAATTACGACTCATCTAGAGGTGCAGGTACTGAACTGGATAATTTGGTTTCTTTCTTATACTATAATTGGTCAAATAAATCGAGTGGTGAGGTGAATAATCTTTAATTACGCCTAATGACCTAATGGATTGGAAAAATTAAAATACAAATGTCATGCTCAATTTTCTAAAACTTAAGGACTGTAATTAGATATGGTTAATTTTACCGAAAGTTACATACTCCCATCAATGCGGTATATCTTTACAATGATAATTTATCAGAGCTAATTTGTAATTAAGTTGATAACGGAAAATTTCTAGTGGCGATGATTAATTTCTCGTTAAACACCTAAACTTGTTGAAGTCACTTCTACTTTATCCAAAAACTTTTATCCAGCAGATGTTTATTACTACCTAATATATAGTAATTAACTAGTAATCTAAACTTCTTTTCGGAACCGGACGTAATTAAGGGAATCAAAAATTAGGTCTTTGTCTTATGAGTAATTAATTTATGTTTAATAATGTTTAGAAGGAGTGAAATACCTATTTTTTTTTAAATTTTATTCACCATTTAGTAGTTTTTCATTCACTTAATTAGGTCCTGTTTCCAAAGGAAGTTTAGATTATTATTTAATTACTAGTTAATTAGTAATAAAGTTACACTTACGGCTTAAATTGGGAGATTTCCGTTTTGATTTGATTTTTTGCATGTTTTTAAAAGAATAATCACGGGGTGCGATGACACTTAGTTGTTGTTATTGTTAGTGTTGTATATTAAATTCCTAATAAATTATCACATGAATCATGATTCTTAAAGGTTGTGTTAAACGTTTGAAATGAAAGGATGTGCGAGATACACGGGTTCAAGTTCGATTTTTTGTAATTACTTATCAGAAAAATTGTGTGCTTCCTTATTTTTATTTTGCTTAAATTCTGCTCCTTAATTTACTAATTATTTTGAGTTTCAAAAATCGAGTAGTAAACGCTAATTAGGTGCCAATTAATAAAAAAAGTAGCTGTTTAGCCTTTTGAATGTATTTCGGCGGACGTTTAAAAAATGAATATTCAAAAATATTTTTGACCTAACATTCATCGTAATGTTGAAATCTGAAAATCTATGAATTGTTTAAATTTCCTAATCTGTAATCCTTAAATTCTTGAAATTTTGAAACCTTGATATGGAATGAAATATGGAAATCGTAATTCTTGAAATCCTGAAATCTGAACAATTTTTAGATGTTCGGGAACGCACATCTTGAGTTTTAAATCTTTCAAAATTTTGAAATCTCTATTACTTCTGTCAAATTTAAATACCACAAGTTGCAAGGTTCTTAAATACCAAACAAAAAAGCTCCTTGAACTTTTGGAAAACCAATACTTATCCTACCATTATGGCGAAGGAGACTGTGAACTTCTTTTAAAGTTCAATAAGAAAATTTTTTGATCACGGAAGTGTTTATATCTACAAATCCAAATTTCGAAACCTTAAAATTAAAATTTGGAAAACCTATTGTAGAAGATTTGCATTCGGTGAAAATCTTAAAAAGATTTCGATTCTTTTAAATTGCCAACATTCTTCAAATTTCAAATACTAGCATTATTGATATCTTGAAATTGTAAAAACTTCCAATGTTTAATTCTCTGTGCAAATCATAACCTTGAATTTTAAAAACTTAAAGGTTCCAATCGTGATATCTCGAAAATTTGGAATGTGAGATCTTAACTGCAATTTTGCAATCTAGGAATTTTGATATTCAGATTCAAAATTTGAAATCTTGAAATCTGATACTACTAATATTTTGTAATCATGAGAATTTGAAATCTTGAAAGATTTTCAAATTTCGATATCCGTAATCTGAAGTTTAAAAACTTTAACGATTCATATGCATTTCCTAAACTAAGAAACTTTTGAAATAACTGATATTTAGGAATCTTAAAATCATTGTACCCTAAATTTTGGAATCTTGATTTTCCAAAATCTCTGATACGTTTAGTTGTACATACTAATATCATATTATCAAATCCATGGGCTCAATGCACACTAACTCAACACCGAAATCTTAGTAGCATGAATTCTTTGATCTCAGATCTAAAAGAGATTTTAGAGTTTTAAATTTATTGAGAGCATGATACGTACAGGGTGGTTCAAATTGGACACTTTCTTATGGCAACACCCTTTATTTTAAGAGATAGAAAAAAATGGACCAAAGTGTCTGGAGCTCAATTGTAATGAGAAAATCACTGGCGCAAACAGAATTCAGCTATCTTTAATCGTTTGGACGCTAGGGGGCGTTTCTCGAATTGGTCAGTTTCTTTAATGCTCCATAACTTTCTTATTATTAAAGATAACTGATTTTGGCAAAATCTTTCTTAGAGCACTTTTTAACGTACAATCCATCGCAATAGATAGTTTTTATACAGGGTGTTTGGTTTTTTGTGTACGACCTTAAACTACATTTTTTTATACGGACCACCCTATATATTTTTGGGTTTTTGAAAAGAGAGTGAAATTTCCTAAATTTTGATGTATCACTTGTTATATTTATGTTCAATATTATTTGCAATATTGCATCTTATACATTGTTATTTCAAATTAAAAATATTTGGAGTTAATAAAAATTTTCAGATAATTAAGACATTATCGTTTTAAATCATACTGCCGTCTTTTGTTAACAATGGAATATGGAAACCTAGATGTCTACAAATAAAATATTTTAACGTAGGTATAAAAATAATATTTAACAAAAATGTAACAAGTGATACATCAAAATTTAGGAAATTTCACTCTCTTTTCAAAACCCCCAAAAATATAGAGGGTGGTCCGTATGAAAAAATGTAGTTTAGGGTCGTACACAAAAAACCAAACACCCTGTATAAAAACTATCTATTGCGATGGATTGTACGTAAAAAAGTGCTCTAACCCTTAACCAGCGACGTCGGTCTGTGAGACCGCTACCGTTTTTTATTTTTAGCCTAATTTTCGTAATTATTAATTGTGACAGTTGGGCACCTATCTACCTTCAAGTTAGACTATATTTAGCAGAATGACTATACAATGGTGTCCCCCACTTTCTTATTGTGTGATTAAAACCCGCTAAAGTTAATTAACTAGCGGTCCGTGTGACCGCTGCTCGCGAGTAACGAGATTCCTCGTAGCCAAAAAAGTATGCAAAACATGCATTTTCAAAAACATAGAAGAGGATTAGTCTTTAGTTATAATATTAGTATTAGTTTTTGGCAAAAAAAAATACCGATTAATTTTTTTACGCATTTTTTTTGGCATCGTCTTCAATTACCATTATCCAATATTTATTCTGATCAAACCAAAGGAAAAAGAAATCATCTGTATTTTCATAATGAAAGTTGACAAAAACAATCTAGTATTATTGTTCATTATCATTTACTAACATTTTCTAACAAAAAGTGGCTAATATAGCCTAGCGGTCTCAGAAACCGGTAGTCGCGTATAGTGTGATTCGAACGGACGTCGCTGGTTAAGGGTTAAGTAAGATTTTGCCAAAATCACCTATCTTTAAAAATAAGAATGTTGTGGAGCATTAAAGAAATCGACCAAATTCGAGAAACGCCTCCTAGCGTCCAAACGATTAAAGATAGCTGTATTCTGTTTGCGCCAGTGATTTTCTCATTAAAATTGAGCTCCAGACACCTTGGTCCATTTTTGTCTATCTCTTAAAATAAAGGGTGTTGCCATAAGAAAGTGTGCAATTTGAACCACCCTGTACTTAGTGTATGAATGTACCCTTGAAAATATTCATTATTGAAAGTATAATCTTTGCTCTTTGGGCGAGGGCATGGGGCCTCAACTTTCACATCGGACGAATACGAATGTCGTCAATCTTGATATGAAGTTAACATTTTTTGAAACCTTGGATGTATACATTTTGGCCCTTGAAGAAATTTTGTTACATATTTTATATATTGAAATCATTTTTTCTAATTGCATTTTTAAATAAAGCATTGTTACATACCTACATGAATAAAAAGGCGTTGCTCTTGCTTATGGAAAAAGTATGTAATTTTTAATATGCAGATAAAATTAGCACCTAATTATAATATAATTTTAATTAATTATAAGTATTTACATTGAATTGTTTTTAGGAGTTTTTCCCAATTTTCCTATTTTTCCTATTTTCCTAAGTCTAGGATTTAATCTTCCATTCTCGTTTTATTAGATCAGCTGCTTTCTCCCCTATCATTACGGTTGGTCCATTTAAATGGGCCGATAACGGTCTCGGTATGATACTACCGTCTACGACTCTCAAACCTTTGATACCATAAACCTTTAGCTCATGGTTAACAACCGCCGTATGATCATATTCCGGTCCCATTTTGCAAGTGGACGTTTGATGAAATCCCGAAAGTGTCAAATACTTGAGCGCGCAGTTCCAGTACCCGTCCGAGTCGTACTCGTAACTTTCGCATCCGATCACCGGTTTCGTATACATTTGGGCTTCGAACTTCTTGAACGCTTCCGTTTCGAATATTTTGGTGACGAAGCGAATTCCGGCGATCAAAGTTTGCTTGTCGAAATTTAAACGGTCGGTGAAATAATTGGGATAGAACAGCGGGTATTCGTAGGGATTTTTCGATTTTAGTTTCATATAACCGATGGATTGGGGGTGAAGTAGTTTAGGCAAAATGGAGATCGTGCGAACTTTTTCGATGGGTTTGTACATTTTTTCATAAAACTCGTCCGAAATGCCCACCAACTTTTTTCCGGCCTCTCCGACTTTTGTGGTGAACGTGACCGGGAGGAAGTTGAGTTCGATATCCGGGTAGTCTTTACTCTCTGATATGTTTGAGGCTATGTAACCGAGGGCGCCTGTTAACGGTACAGCGGGTAAGTCGGTGGTTGGTGTCAAATATTGTGTGAGATCTAAAGATTCTGTGGCGTTAAGCGTTACCAGTATTCCAAAGTACATCACGTGGTCGTATATGGTTTGGCCGACGGCTAAGTTCTGTATGGGAGTGATGCCCAATTCCCGTAGGTGATCTTCAGGCCCTACTCCAGATAGCATCAGTAGTTGGGGGCTGTTGAGTACGCCAGCTGAAAGTATAACCTCCTTAGTGGCATTGGCTCTCATTAGTTTATCCTTCCAAATATATTCCACGCCGTAAGCCTGGTGTGTGTTGGGATCGATCAAAATCTTTTGAACTCTCGCTTCGGTTACAATTTTTAAGTTGGCTCTGTTCTTCACGGGATCTAAAAATGCACTAGCCACACTGAACCTTTGCCCATTTTTTATTGTCGCATACACCTCGGTAAATCCGATTTGATCGATAGTGTTGGGATCAATCGTCTTATACCCCAGCTCATTACCCGCTTCGAAGAATGCCGCTTCCATATCAGATACGAGGGTGTTACTTACATATAAATAACCACCTGTTTTGTGATACATGGCATCGGCATTCCTCAAATTAGCATCTTCCGATTTGAGGAAGTAAGGAAGAACTTCTTCATACGACCAACCAGGGTTACCGAGGTTCGCCCAACGGTTGTAATCTTCCGGATTCCCTCGACTGTAAATCATGAAATTGATAGCCGTCGTACCACCCAGTGCTTTTCCCCTTGGCCACGCACACCTTTTCGTCTCGGTTGCTTGGCAGACATCTTCACTGTACTCTGTGGTGTACCCCCAATTGAAGTCAGTGAACTGTAGAAAAGGCGAGAATATTGGAACTTTTGAGAAGTTAGTCTCTGGACGACCCGCCTCGAGAAGAAGCACTTTCCACTCGGATACTTCCGACAGCCTGTTTGCCACTGTCGCACCTCCAGATCCGGAACCAATTACGATAAAATCGTACTGTTCATCTGCAAATTTGGTTAGGTCAATTATGGAGAAGCAGATTTACTCACGTGACAAATCCGGGACGTTTGTGTATTTATATCCATTATTCATAACTTCCAACAATTCAACTAACGGATTGGAATCAGACTCATATTCTTGGTTCCCTTCCAAAGCGGCCGCAAGAAGAAGAATTATGGCACCTCGAAAAGCTGTTACCATTTTTACAATTCCAATTTTTTATCGACTATAATGAAAGCACAAAAGGTACTGTGCGGTTCTAACTGATCGTGATAATATACCTTATCCCCAAAGATGTCCCTGACAACTTTTTTTTGCACTAGACACAGACGTTCTCACTACACAATACACTATTACGCATTCGTTCCCATATCCTGGTGGGTACACAAAAATAATCGTGGAAGTATTGTATTAAAATGATTTAAATTCCATGTTTTCTGTATGTGGTCCTTCACCAACATGAATAATTCATAATTTTTTAATTATTGTTATCGCGATATTTTAAGTAGCAGGTAATATTTGTGACTTTCTAACCAAAATTTTTGAAAAAAATCACATATCAAAACTATTTAGTTTTAGTAAATTGTAAATAATAATAATAATATAAATGAAGAAGTTGAGTTAAATCGGCCCGTAGCATTCAGGGCAAATATCCAAAATAATATTATTGAAATCTTGGTAATGATCTCTTCCGTTTCCTTGAAGTGACTTTTGCACCTTTTTTGTTTTGGTTTTGTTTTGCACATGGGAATCGAATTACGCAACAAATTAGAGTGGCGTCCTTGATGAAGATTAAATTTACCACTGAAATATGTAGGTATTTATGATTCGTTTGAATTTCTACAATATATCTGCGAAAACCATTGCAGATGATGAAACATTTTGTTTGTCGCCTATGGAGATATGTCATGAGTCAAATCACCTAGCATGTCGAGTAATAATTGATTGCACTAGTACCATGACCAGTATAAGGGAACATTTTTGATTGCCGCGTTGCCCATAATAAATCAAGTGACGGAATCGATAAGTTGGCGTCGATTACCCATCTTCACTTCTCCATATGAGAATAGTTATCAGTTATCAGCGTGTCGATAGCAATCGATAAAATTATCGGCATATCGTATATTGCTAATTCATCAAATTTCGTAAAATCGATAATAATTATCGACACATTGATAACTATCGAAATATCAATCTCTTGGGTAGGGGTGGACCATAACTGTTTTTGTCTATTGACGAGTTTGGCTGCGCTTACCTATCGATATGCGAATAGTTACCGGTATGTGAGTAGTTATCAGCGTGTGGATAGTAGTCGATAATTATCGGCATATCGTACATCGATGATTCATCAAATTTCGTAAAATCGATAATAATTATCGACACATTGGTAACTATCGAAATATCAATCTCTTGAGTAGGGGTGGACCATAACTGCTTTCTCTATTGACGAGTTTGGCTGCGCTTACCTATCGATATGCGAATAGTTACCGGTATGTGAATAGTTATCAGCGTGTCGATAGTAATCGATAATTATCGGCATATCGTATATCGATGATTCACCAAATTTCGTAAAATCGATAATAATTATCGACACATTGGTAACTATCGAAATATCAATCTCTTGGGTTGGGGTGGACCATAACTGTTTTTGTCTATTGACGAGTTTGGCTACGCTTACCTATCGATATGCGAATAGTTACCGGTATGTGAATAGTTATCAGCATGTGGATAGTAATCGATAATTGTCGGAATATCGTATATTAATAATTCATCAAATTTCGTTAAATCGATAATTATCGACACATTGATAACTATCGAAATATCAATCTCTTGCATAGGAGCGGACCATAACTGTTTTTGTCTATTGACGATTACCTATCGATATGCGAATAGTTACCGGTATGTGAATAGTTATCAGCGTGTGGATAGCACTTAATCGATAATTATCGGCATATCGTATATCGATCATTCATCAAATTTCGTTAAATCGATAATTATCGACACATTGATAACTATCGAAATATCAATCTCTTGGGTAGGAGTGGACTACGATAACTGTTTTTGTCTGATGATGAGTTTGGCTGTGCTTGCTTACCTATCGATATGCGAATAGTTACCGGTATGTGAATAGTTATCAGCGTGTCGATAGTAATCGATAATTATCGGCATATCGTATATCGATGATTCACCAAATTTCGTAAAATCGATAATAATTATCGACACATTGGTAACTATCGAAATATCAATCTCTTGGGTAGGGGTGGACCATAACTGTTTTTGTCTATTGACGAGTTTGGCTACGCTTACCTATCGATATGCGAATAGTTACCGGTATGTGAATAGTTATCAGCATGTGGATAGTAATCGATAATTGTCGGAATATCGTATATTAATAATTCATCAAATTTCGTTAAATCGATAATTATCGACACATTGATAACTATCGAAATATCAATCTCTTGCATAGGAGTGGACCATAACTGTTTTTGTCTATTGAGGATTACCTATCGATATGCGTATAGTTACCGGTATGTGAATAGTTATCAGCGTGTGGATAGTACTTAATCGATAATTATCGGCATATCGTATATCGATCATTCATCAAATTTCGTTAAATCGATAATTATCGACACATTGATAACTATCGAAATATCAATCTCTTGGGTAGGAGTCTGGATTCTGGATTCTGGATTACGATGGGAGGGTGGTCAAAAGTCCACGCGCACTTAGGCCACCTATTCGGGCCCTTTGTGCTGCCTCCCTGATTAGAGTCGTTCGACCCCGCAGCATCACTCAAGCCATCCCACACGTGAGATAAACCTGAGGATGCTGGACGGGGAAGCGGCTCTAATCTTAGCCATGTCCGGCCAGGAGTCCCCCAACATGGATCGTCTTAATTCGACAAGTACGGGACACTCACAAAGTATGTGTTGCGCCGTCTCATCTTCTGTGTAGCATCCTCTACAGGATGGTGATTCAACCAAGCCCATGCGGTGCATGTGCTTGTTAAGTTTACAGTGCCCAGAAAGTATGCCCACAAGTAGCCGCAGGTTCTTTCTGGATAGCCCTGTGCAAAAACGCGCCAGGCTACGAGATGGTCCTCTGAAGGCCTCTCTCGCGTGACGGCATTCTGACATCAAGTTCCACCTAACCCTATGCTGGGCTTGGGTGTCTTGAGTTATTAAGTTGTTTACAGTTGATACTGTAAGTGGAAGAGCCGGCTCTGGACCATAAAACAGTTGTTTTGAGGCCAGTCGGGCTAACTTATCGGCTTTTTCATTGCCTGTTGTTCCAGCATGCCCTTTAACCCATACCAGTTCAAGGGTATTGCTGTTTGTCAGTTGCTCCAGTATTTGGTGACACTCGGAAACCAGCCTGGAGGTAATTTTGTGTTGACCTAGTGCCTGCAGAGCGGCTCTGCTGTCACTGGAAATTCTAATGCTTTTATTCTTTATGCTGTGCATAAGAATTATTCTTGCACTAAGCGTTATTTGGGTAGGAGTGGACTAGGATAACTGTTTTTGTCTGATGATGAGTTTGGCTGTGCTTGCTTACCTATCGATATGCGAATAGTTACCGATATATCGATAACTATCCATTTTAAACCTTGCCCAGCTGCACACACTTATTTGGTCTACAACGCAAGACTCTGAGAATCTTTACTACAGAGCTGTTACCAGTCTTGGCATACTAACATTGCCATCCATTGTAATCCTTAAATGCCTTTGTGGAATAAAGGAAAATGTGTTTAAGCCGTTTGATACACGATGTCTGTAGGTATATTCATGTTTATTAAGTTAGCCTTCTCCACACACTATTGCAAATCGTCCGTACTGTCCTGGATAATAATTAAGTGCTAATTAGGTTCTTCGTATGATACAAATTATGCGCTTCACACGTTTGAAGTAAAGATCCACATTAGGGGTGGTCCAATTTTGTAAATCACTTCTTAATTAAGTACAAGTTTGATACAAACATTCATTTTGTTTAGACGGGGGGGCAAACTTAACTTCAGTTTAATTTTAGATTGTATGAAATTTATGAACTATGATAACGTATAGTTAATTTAGGAGCTAGTTATTTTTGTTCCCTTTCTACATTCTTGATCTCAAATTAATAATAAATGTCATAAAAAGGGGTTAATTTATTAAAAGAACTAATTGTACCTAATTCAAGGACTTTTTGTTTACACAGTATTCGAGTATGCCTTTAACGTTTTGAATTCGCAAAAATGTAGGTAACCTTAATTACACTTTACACCTCCCTTGTAATTAGGCGAACCCAATTAGTCACTATGAACCATGTTGTTAAATGATAACGGCAGATGCATTTTTGTACTGTATTTATTGATCTTGAAGATGTAATTAGACGCAGTTCTTAGTTTTCAAATTGTTACACAAATATGTAGTATGCGCCTAATTACGAATCTTTCGATATACTTTTATTGACAGAAGGTACGAAAAACACAAACTTTATTAGGTGGTAATGAGCATTAAAAAAATTATACTTAATTTTTCATTGTTGACGAACGCTAGCGTAATAATGTACTGTTTTTCGTCTCTCTAATGGCGCCTAACTTACAGGAAATTAGGTGTATTTTTTTAGATTTTCCTTCTTTCGGTATAAGTTTCACAATAATACGCCGTCGTAAATTTTAAGATTTTTCATCGAGTTAATGTGATTAAATTTTTAAATTGAGGTTATACTTAATTACTTATAACAAATTCAAAATCCAGCCCCTCATCAAGTTGATTCTCTCGCCAAATTACGTGGTACGAACAACATTCACATTAAATGTCGCCACGTAGAAGCTCTTCAATATACGCAGGTGCCCATTAATACAACAGCTGAGCATACTTCTGTATGTCATTCATTTACCAGAGATTCACTCATTTGGATATTGTTGGTAATCGTGTAGTGATTGAAAAAAAGTTGGGTGATGGTCCGTGCGAGTGGCCATTTTGGAAAATGGACGCCATCTTTGACGCCTATTGAAAATGTACTGCATAGGCATGTGAGGTGTCATTTTACACGTTTTTTAGGGTGCTGAACACGTTACCGATGGTATAAATACTGAAAAGTGGTTACTAATCAAATTATAAAACACGAAGTCACATAAAATGACTATGTCAATGGCATTAGTAGTTTAAATAAAAGACATGACTAATGAAAGAAAACAATATATGACTTCTTATACCTAAAATGTTAATAAACAGCAGAGGTAATATTTTACGTTGCAATATTAGTAGATATATTTATTACGACAATCAATATCGGCT
Source organism: Pyrocoelia pectoralis (assembly GCA_036250285.1). Classification (NCBI taxonomy): domain Eukaryota; kingdom Metazoa; phylum Arthropoda; class Insecta; order Coleoptera; family Lampyridae; genus Pyrocoelia; species Pyrocoelia pectoralis. Next base: position 8,600,518 of record CM070083.1, read on the forward strand.
ACACTTCTGCAATGACAGTAAATGCAACAAGATATTCCAGCTGCAAAACACAAACATGAATCTCTTGCACATTTTAGACATGAGCAACTAGGCACAAGTTCGTTACTAGGAGGAAACAGTGAAGTCGTACGAAATGGCTGTAGACAATCCCCAACATTTTTATAACCAAACTCCGTAGGATCAATTTGCGTGATGTCATCATTTAAACATGTTACATATAAACGTGTGTTGTAGTAGGCCCTTAAAATGTGCAATCTAATTGATGCACTGGTTGGTGGGAGATCTTCTATGGAAATGTTTTTCCCATGTGTATAAAGAAACATTCGTAATTCGTCCATCGTTTTACAAACTGATCCCTTTTTCAAAACTTGTACAAGATATTCTTCTGCTAATTGTATCGACTGCTCCATTATAACTTCACTTGCAGGAATGCCGAAGTTAGCGAGAAATGCTTCGGGTGTACTTGCCATTGCAGCATGTTTTGTACCTACTTTGCTAGTGCAATCTGACCCAGTTAGGCAGTGTAAAGCAGGAAGTACATGGCATATTGCAATTCGTTCAGCAATTACATGAACGGGAACTTGGCGCGTCGTAGCTCCAACACCTAGACGAATCCACAATTCCTTCAATCCAAGATTCTTGAAGGTAGTCCAATGATATAACAGAAGAACCAGAACGTCTGTATCATTCGATAATACCATCACTCTCTGATACCCTTTCTTTGTTGCATGTTTAATATGGGGCATAATACGGAGATCTGCCTCCTCTAACATGGCAAATTGTAGTTCTTCGTGGGATTGTCTTAAATTGGGTTGCTGTATGGACATGCATGTGGTTGGATTAGGAAAAGATGTTGCGCTACAGAAAACTTGTATATTTGGCCATATATTGCTTGATTTTTCTAGTAGATATGATTTGAAACAGTCTTGAAGTTTGACTTTGTTGGAACTAGAAGACCAAAATTTATCTTTTTGTACGGGAAAAGGTGTTATATTTTTTATCGAGTGAAGGTTGATTGACCCACATGTACCACGACGAATTCGTTCAAAACTCTTTGGCGACTCATCCAAGTAAGAATCAAATATGAAATCAATTCGTGCTGCTGTATTTTCTGTAATATTTTTCACATATAAACAGACAGACTCGCAGAAATCTCCAAATGTTTTCAAATCTTTCAGAGAAATCTTTCTAGCGCAAGCCATGAAATCTACAATATAACAATCTACAAAGTTAGCTAAACTGTCATCTGTTTCGGTTAATACCTTTTCAAGTTCTGAGGATAGTGTGCTTTTGTTTGTTTTTGTATAAAATCCGTTTTCATCGAAAAGGAAGAAATTTTCAACGAGCTCATATTTTAATAGTTCATTAATAGGGTAACCTCTCTCTCTAGCTAGTTGAATAGTGCGTTGAACCATAGCTTGTTTTTTTTTAGGTGTCTTGGTTTTTACAGTCAGTTTCTCTGTGAGGATGCCAATAATAGGTGGTAAATTCGTCCTATGGATGGTATCTGAAATATTAGCTTTCTTATCGATAAATCTGTCTTTCCTGAAGGTTTGATATGCTTCATATCCTAAAGTGAAAACCTTAAGTAACTTGTCTTTTACAGCATCTTCAACTGTCTGTTCCGTAATAATATTTCTCAGTTCTTTTGCCCCGGCTGAAAATGGGTTGTCGTGATCTGTAATGAATTTCATGATCGTTTTAATCTTGCTTTCGATATTATTGGATGTAATTGTAGATGACTCATGGTGCGATCTTAGTTCATAATTCTCTGAATAAACATTGGTAACATTCCTGTACATATTACTTATGGCAAGTATTTCGTGGTATATTAATTCCCATTCTGTCACTGTTGTTTTTTTTCGAGTTATTCCAATAACACCAGAAACACTCTTCTTCGATCTATTTATTGTTTGCTCTAGGCACATATCGGCAGCGACTGCCGTAAAGCTATTTGTAGATCTTTGAACTACAAAAGCCCCTTCCATAAACTTTTCGTAGACTTCTGGTGATTTTTCTTCTAATTCTCTTGCATTTTCTAAATATACTGATCCCCATCGCAAATAATTAATTCGATCAAAAGCTGCGAATAGTGGTAGTAGTTTCTGTACAGTATGCAAATGCAATAGCCAATTTCCTTCGCGACCACTCCGAACAAGATCTCTAAGTAGAGTAATCATGTTCAAAACATTATTCCAATACCTGAACAATTCTGATTCAGAGGAACGACGTTCCACGAATTTTTCGTAGTCAGAAAGTAAAGTAGACATTAAATCCAAAACACCGTTCATGCTCTCAGTAGGATCAATATTGTCTTGGAAGCATTTTCTCAAACCATGAAGTGCTGCATTGACATCATAATTGTGGAGAGGATTGTCGTTAAAAAACTCGTTTAGCTGTAGCCTCAACATTGCTTCACCAAGTAGGAGCATTCCTTTAAACGATCGTACATAATTTGTACCATTGAGAACAGCCTCAGTGACATTTACACCAAATACTGAAGTTTCAATAAAGATGTTCTCAACACCAGAGCCTTTGATATATTTCCCTATGCAAGCAAGGAGAACTTTAGTCATATGAAATGTTCCAAGAAGCAAAAATATGTTTTTAAATTCTTCTGGGCGATGTAGAATAATCTTCTGTGCAATATTATACACACCCTCATCACATGCAACAGGTAAAACCTTTTGCTGAAGTTGACTGAGCACATTTTTGAAGTTACACAAAGCTGAGTACACAGTTGAAAACTCTGTTACTGGATTTGGAATTAAGGGTAAGAAGCCAACAGTGTGTTGCTTAACGACCGAAACTGAGATTGCAGAATTAAACGCAGGCCATGAGGGAATTATTTGTTTTTGAGGAACTTCTTGTTGTTCTGTAATCATTCTTGAAATCACCCACGTTAAATCCTTATGAGCTATTTTCTTATATTCATTGTTATTCATTTCAAACAAACTGTTCTTGATATTAAAGGTTTCTGGTATCTTAACGGGAGTACGTGGTGATGTAAAAGGAATAACTTTCTGACAAACCAACTCTTCTCTAAATGTCCTGTTACCATGTAGAACTGAAGTTTCTGACACCTTTGGTTTCCTTCCTGATGACAAAGATTTCTCTTGGAATAGCACGGCAACAGTATCGTGAGTACTATCTAAGCCAGACATAGTGTTCTCATTGTGGTCAAAGTTATCAAAAGCTCCGATTGTAAACTTTGTTTTGTCAAAATGGCTGGGAATAGGCACATTTCCGTTACTGTTATCAGTAGTAAAACGTGCTAAATCACATCGATAGCGCATAACGTCGTCATAACTTATACTAACTCCAATATGATTTAGGCTTTTTATTAACATACTACTTCTACAAGCATCATGAACTGCAATTCCATTCATGATATGAAGTGGAGTCTTCCTTTTTCCATTATGTAATATGTAATACATTATTTGGTACAAACTAGTTAGTTTTAATATTTTTCTGGATGTGTAATCCTGTTGTTCCTCTGCATCATCCGAGTTATCCGTACGAAGAGATTCTGGTTGGTCGAAATCTGCTTCGCTACAACCGAAGAGCTCGGCCAAGAAAATAATGAGGGGTTCTGGAATCTTCATATTGTCAATTGCTAATTGTAAGTCCTTTTCATCACAAAAACGGTCTTCTAGGTCAAACTGAACGGCCTCTAATGATTTCCTAAGCAGTTTTGCACAATCACGAATAGTATTTTTTGATCGCACCATATCGACTACCTCTTCAATACGAACAGAAGAATGAAAAAACATGGTTGGCTTGTTTGCCTCTTTTGGTGTAGCCAATTGGATGTCCTTGCTGAAGTTTTTTTCAAGACAACTCTTAACATTCCTGTTTGTGAAAAGTTTGTCATCATACATATCGTTAAGTTTTGCACTAATTTGAGTTAAAGTAAAACCAATTCCACATTTCAATTGTGGAGTGATCTCATTTATAACAAGCGCAATTGCTTCTTCTTTAGATAACTTTGTTGCTTCTCCGTGAGTAGATGCTGATAACTTTTTCATTTGACTTTCATACTTATTACAAAATGTACGTATACATGCGGGGTGGTAGAAAAGGTCCTTCGCCAGAACATCCTTATAATCACTGAGGTCAGCAGTACGAGTGAACACATCGCCTTTGAAGAAGCGCGAGACTTTAAAAAAATTTTTCGCTCTCTCGGTTTCGCAAATCTTGTATTTACTATAGTCTCCTTGATGTTTCTTGCTTCCGCATATAACACAGTTTACTTGTCGCACATCGGGATTATATACTGGTGTAGAAACAGGATTTATTGACGAACGAGTTTGTCTTACTTCACTTGTTACTGCGATTTCATCTGTTTGCAATGATTTTTCATTAACAAGTTTCCTACGTTTAGCGATGATGCGCTCTAGCTCACCTTTGTGAGTGTAGTTTTTGTAGCATGCATTAGTTACATGGTACTTAAAGGTGCTATCTCTACCCATTTGCGTGAGTCTGTTGAATGTTTCATCTTGACGAATATCACCAGCTTCCCAGACACGTTTTCGCCCATTTTCTGTTGATACGGGCTCAACTTCAACACATTTTTGGCATATTACACACATTTCAGAATCAAATGAAAGTCTTCTTCTTGCTAACGATATACCTTCTAACTCCATATTGTAACCACTCTACTCGTCTGCAATATAATCACTCTTTACCGGCAATTACCGCAATAGGTGTTTTGAAAATAGGCCTGGAAAAAGTAGAAACACAAAATATTATAGAAATACAAAATTAATCAATGCAAGCAGAAATTATTTAATAATTATTAATTAATACTTACTACTAACAATTATTTAACATAATATAATAGGTTTTTTAATATCTTTAACGTGTTCAGCACCCTAAAAAACGTGTGAAATGACACCTCACATGCTTATGCAGTACATTTTCAATAGGCATCAAAGATGGCGTCCATTTTCCAAAATGGCCACTCGCACAGACCATCACCCAACTTTTTTTCAATCACTACACGATTACCAACAATATCCAAATGAGTGAATCTCTGGTAAATGAATGACATACAGAAGCATTCTCAGCAAATGGACTACATATTGAGGAGCTTCTACGTAATTAATTAATTAGCGTTATAATTAGCATCAATGTTAGGAGCAGGGACGGGAGCAAATTTTAACTAAATTCCCTTCAACTTCCATCGATAATTATATTATAACAATAACAAGCAATTTTACTTGATTCCTTGTTTCAAATTATCTCCACACTCTTTCACACAATTTGTCGTTATAATAAAAAAACAGTCCTTAACCTTTGATAACGATACGTTGTTTTGAAACGCGTTGGGATGTTTTTAAATAATGATTTTAGTGGAATTATTTGTTATCATTATAATTATACTATAAAATAAATAGGTACTAAAACACTTGTATAATAATTCAAATTTAATTTTCACATATTTTGAAAAAATATGCTTATAAATATTCCTAAATTTACACACTAGTATCTTACAAAAACTGGAATTACATTGAACAGGATTGGCCGTGAGAACAAAAAATTAAAATGTGTACACTACGAGGGGAGTTGCTTAATTTTTATACGAAAGTCTGAATCTGAATCTATTTTTCAACATTATTTCTGTCCAATCCAATTCTTGATTGAAATCTACCTAAGAACTCTGGAGTAGTATTATCAAGAAGTAGACCACTGAGCTTCAAGCTGTGTATCAACATTCAAATTTCAAGGTACCTACACAATTTACAGTTTTTCGTAAACGTTCTAACCTGAATCCAATTTTAAGTTGGTATCATTAATTTTCAAAACGTTAGTGCACATTTCAAGTGTTAACGTCGATGTTTCGTGTTCCTAATTTTAATTTTGAAACTCTATTCAACTTTGCTACTAACAACGAATCCAGTGTTACGTTTGAAAATTTAAAGTATTAAATTTGGTTTTGAGCTGAATTTAAAATTCGAGTTTCATACTCAAGTTTCCAGTTTTTTACTTTTAAAATTCAACATCATTACAATTGAAGTTCTATCTTTCAGGTTTTAAACCTCAAACCTTAGATTTTAAGTATAATTCTAAATTTAAAAGCTTAAAACTTGATTCAGTTTCAAATCAGCTTTATAATTATTGGTCGTGATGTTGAGTGAAATTTCAACTTGAAACCTTGAAACAATTTGTTTCACGTCAAGTTTATAATTTTAAAGTGCACAATTACTGATGAGGTTGGATTAAGTTTCAAGTTAATGTCAAAGTTGATTTCGTGTTTTCCTGTTTGAAATTTGATTTTCAATTGGAGTTTTAAGTGGTAGAATTTGTCTTGCGTTTCAAATTTGAATATTTTAAACCTTCAAATTACGTGTTTCAGGGTACTAAATTCAACTTATATTTTCTTTTGTTAAGTTTTTGATTGGTGATGGTTGAAATTCAGATTTCAAACTTCTTTTGTAAGTTCTCAATTGCTCACTTTCAAACTCAACCTTACACATATGAAGTTTTAAGTTTATAAGTGTCAAACTTTAGACTTTAAGTTTTAAATTCTTAGCTTCCAACGTCATACTATTTCAAGCTGAAGTTTTAACTTGAATCAAGTTTCAAGTTAGTGTCAAAGTTGGTGCTCCTAATTTTAATTGTTTGAATTGAAATGTCGTGTTTTCCTGTTTGAAATTTGATTTGCAATTGGATTTTAAAATCGTATGAGTTTCAGGTTTGAATTTTAAAGCTTCTAATTATGTGTTTCACGTTACTCAATTCAAATTCTACTTTTTTAGTTTCGAGTTTTCAAGTACTCGTGAGTTTTTAACATGAATGAAGTTTCAAGTTACTGTCACAGTTGATGTTTTGTATATTTAATTTCAATTCTTGAAATACCAAGCTTCGAATTTACATCTGTATTTATGGTCTCGTATTGAAATCAAAATCTTAGCGTTCTGGTTGCAGAAGTATCGTTTTTGAATTGGAATGAAAAATTTTGAGTATTTCAAGATATTTAATGATTCTTTAAATTTATTTACGATAATAATTTAACCAGATTTCAAATTTTCTAGAATGATGGTGTATTAGAAAAAAATTTGTTTAATATTCTAAATTTAAAATTTGAAATATATATTTTAAGTTTTGAAATACTGAGATCAGTGAAATTACTTAGTAAAGAATATCTTATTTTCAATCTTTCTTAATGAAATCGTCTGAAGCCTGAATATGTTTTGCAAATTTTTGGTCTTGGTAAGGCTTCTGAAAGGACTTGGCGATGTCTAAATCTTGAGTTGTGTTAGTCAGGTTGGCTTGAGGAAGTAGGGCAAAACGTCTTCTTACGACCAAACTGGATTACCCAAATTCGCCCAACGGTTGCCTCTAACGTATAACATGTAATTGATAGAGCCGGTTCCTCCCAACGCTTTTCCCCTAGGTTACGGTCACCTTTTGTTTCGTAAGCTCAGATACGCGTTCCTCGTCGGTTCTGTTACGTATCTCCCAATTGGTGTTTTTGAAAATGTGGTTTCTGGACGGCCCTCTTCGAGAAGAAGTACTCTCCAGTGAGAAACTTCCGATAGACGATTTGCAACAACGGAAACAGAGGAACCGGAACCGCGATGATGTTGAAGTCATAGTCTTCAGTTGTACAGGGTGTACAACTAAGAAAGGAGGCCGGCCATAACTCAGAGAAACTATTTGAGATAGAACAGTGAAATAAAAAATCTTATGATAAATGTGGCCAAGAGAAAATGCTGGAAATTACTTTCAATTTCCTACCATTGCCGCCAGAGGGCGTTTCACTGATTTCAATTTAAAATTTCCATTTTTTTGGCAATTTTCCTGAGTAAGTAAGAAGTAAGTAAGAAAAGTCGACCGTTCTGCTCCTTCAACACGTTGCGCCCTCTATTGGTAGACGGAGATAAGAAATTGTTGTGGTTTTGGATTTTTTTGGTAATATCAAGTATCCTCTTTACATCGAGACTAATCCTGACAAATTCAAGCAACCCGTTTCGATGATCGATGTTACACGATTGCCCAAAAATTGGGAATTTCAAATTGAAATCAGTGAAACGCCCTCTGGCGGCAATGGTAGGAAATTGAAAATAATGTCCAGCATTTTCTCTTTGGCGATTTTGGCACATTTATTATAAAATTTTTTATTTCACTGTTATATCTCAAATAGTTTCTGAGTTATGGCCGGCCTCCTTTCTTAGTTGTACACCCTGTACTTACAATTACCTACCATTTTTGTGTCGGTGAGTGTAGCTTCTCTCCTATTTAAGTAAATTAGAACATGGAGTAGGGAAACATAACTTATTCAGATTTATGCATTCGTGTAGATGGATCCGACGATATTTTTAGAATGATTATCCTTTCTTGCTTCTGTGTCTAATTCTAGAACCAGATATTGCATTTAGAATGGGGAACTTGTAGGCGTATAACAAAATTTAAATTTATCACCAATTAAATTAATTATGTAATTTAAAAATTCTACGTAACTTAAACTTAAAAAAAATGTCGGTGTAATTTTTATAAAATAATAAATTTTCAATTTTTGTATAACAGTGGGAACTCATTTCGTATTCAAATGTGTGAGAGGTTCACCGTTTCAAATTTCTTAGAAATGTGTTTTTTTTTCGAAGTTTTGAAGGTTGTTCCCATTCACATACCTATATTTAAAAATTGAAACATTGCACTTTGGTTTTTCAAAAATATTATAATTATTTATAAATTGCGTATAATTATGCTAATGTAAGATGTAATTTAGCAAATTAGTGTCAAAACTGGAACTAATTACAAGTGATAGAATACTAATTTTATTCTGCTTTGAAATATAAAATTTATACTCGAATTTAGAATCAGACATTTGGAATGTGGATGAATGCTAGACTGTGAATCTAAAATTTGATAAGTACAATTTACGTAGTAAGTATAAATTAGCCTTAGAAATAGAAACCATCGAGTAGTTCATCAAGAGTATTTGTGTTAGGATATTATTAGTACTAATAAGCAAAAAAAAGATTCTATTTAAGATTAAGGCAGATTAGACTGCTTTTTACTACTTGATTCTAATTAATTCGGTAAGTAATTACTGAAATTAATTATGTTGTAGATGCATTAATTGTTGCAAAGAATTTCCTTTTCTACATTTATGTACATTCGTAATTTCAACTAGGTACATACAATTATAACTGTCCCAAGGCAAAATTCTTCTACATTAAAATTTAATTATGTGGAGGTTAATTTTTACCCAAATTATGTGAAATATTCAATTGAAATGGAACTAAGTAATTTTATTCTAATTAGTCAATTAATTTAAAAACACAAATAGGTAATTAAAATAAATTGAGAAACTAGGTTTTTTTACTTTGGTGCAGTCGACTTAATAATTAGGCGCCCTCTTTCTCTGTTGAAATATTAAATTTCTTCACAACACATATGTTTTTAGTAATTCGTAATTAGGCTTCTAAAATTAATAGTTAGGTAAGTGATATTTTGACCAAGCAGAATATGATATTTACTACTGCCTCCAATCCTGAGTAATGTGCATCATGGATCACAAAGAAACAAGAATTTGTTTGTGAACGTTGCTTCCTGAGAAAATATGATTTTTCTGTAACGATTCAATTATTAATTAGTATCTTTAGTTCTAGTATTTCTATTGTCTTACGTTCATCATGTGTCCCACGTCATATTATTGTAGGAATAGTTTTAATTCGTTCATGTGTTTCAAGCGATTGAATACTCGGTTTCTTTAATAAATGAAGATTGTTTACTAATTAGTAATTAACTAATTACCCATGTACGGTTGGAAAAAGTGCGATATTTTGACTGTATCGACATGGAAATGAGATTTGATTCATTTACAATTAGGTGCATCTTGCGTAAATTTAACTTTTTTTAATTTAGGCAATAATTAATTTTGTGTACGATAATTACGTACGCATGCTGTGGTAACTAAGTGAAGTTTGAGACTTAGATTAGGTTCATGTTGAGTGGTCAAGGTTTTAATTTTCAAGCTAAATATGTTATTAGTATCACGATCGTTCATTTTTTCTTTTTCCCATTCATTTAAACTAATTACTAATTAGGTTTTTATATTTTCGATCAATGTGTGCCGAATTGAATTTGTAACATTTTTATTTTCTCACGGTTGTTAAACGCCTCAAATAAGTCATTTTTCTTTGATTTGCGTTCCAACTAGGTGTCTTATTATTGTAAAATTAAAAAAAATATTTTTACATCATTCATAAAATGATTAGGTTTTGATTGTGATGTGATGGAGTAATAAGGTAGTAAGTAGGTTAAGAGAAGGGGGCAGATATAAGTAAGACGAGTGGGCGAAGAAGGGAGTTCGATTGCGAGTTCGAGTTCGAGAGCTCGATTGTTATCTTACAATAGTTAAGTATTAGTCAAGTAGGTTAGAATGTATTAGAACAATATGGAAGTATAATAAAAGAAGTAAATAAGTAAGTAATGTGTTAACGACAAGGGTGTAAGTGATCTCCGGTACTTCGAGTCAACCCAAGAACATCACATGGCAATCCTGCCATCACATGGCGACCCTGCAAACGAAACGATCCTGAAAGAGAAAATAATCCTGCCAAAGGAATGGGCAACTCACAGGAGAAGCAAGAAAATATAATTGTGGAGGCTGCTGGGTCTGGAAACAACAACGCGGCGCAAGACAACAGAACAAGACGAGAAGTACTGGAAATCGGGGTCATAATTATCATAGTCCTAATGGGGTTGATCATGGCGTATTTGGTATGGAAAAAATGTAGCAACTCTTGGGAACGAAAGATCAGGAACGAAGTAAGACGAAGCCAGGAGCTGCAGGAAATAGCAACAAGAGGATAAGATAGGATACGAGGTAATAATTTAATTAATATACTAGGTAATATTATGGTTCAGTGGGAAAATATAAAAAGGTTTAATACGGAAATAGATAAATTTATAAGTAACGTAAAGAAGGATAATCAAAATAGGAGGAAAAATTGTGAGCAAACAATAAGGAGATTAGGTGAGCTAGAAAAATTTAAAATTGAATTCGAAAGCATAAAGTTAGGAATTAGGGAAGAGATTAATAAGTCGAGGGAAGTAGAATTAATTAGGCAAGTTAGAGAGGCGTCAGAAAGAATCGATAATAAAATTTTAGAAGTAAGTAATTTGTTAAGGGATAGGTTAACACAAATAGGCGTAACTGAAAAAATGGGAGAGTCATTCGATTTAAAAACGGCGTGTAGTCTCCTACCACGTATGGATGGGACGGAAGACGGCACGAAACAATTGATTGATTCAATCAGGTTGTACGCGGACTTGTTAAAAGATGAAGATCATACAGTATTAATTAATTACGTTCTGAAAACAAGGATCACTGAAAACGCAAAAATTAGGTTAAACAAAGCGTATGAAACAGTTGAAAGATTAACAAATGACATTAGGGAAAACTTCATTTCAAAACAATCAGCAATTGTATTAGCGGGTCAATTACATAACATGACACAACAAAATCAGTCGATTGAGAAATTCGGGGAAAAACTAGAACAGCTATTGAGTAATTTAAGTATCGCGCAAGCAGGTCAGGATGACGCGGCATTGCGAATACTATATAACGTAAACGAAAAAAATGCTATAAATGTATTTTGCAATGGGTTAAGGAATCCTGAGTTGAGGACTATTGTGAAATCTAGAAACTGCGAGAAACTTCGGGACGCGATTACGATTGCAAAGAACGAGGAAGTAAACGAACCATCGGCGAATTTATTTCATTTTAACAGGCGTGTAACACAACAACCATTTCAAAAATTTAGGTACCCAACGAATCGAGCGAGATATTCGGGTTATTCTTATAGAGGTAACGGGAATTTTAAGAACAGACAAGCAATGGGTAATAGGAAACAGGTACAGCAAACTTCAACAACGCAACAATCAAATTATAGGAATAGGGGTGGAAGATTTAGCTTTAACAGAGGAACAAATGGTGTTAGGGATACGATAGGAAATAGGTTTTTTCGAGCCTAAAGGGGTTATTTTAAATTTTAATAGTCTAAATTATGTTAAGGTTAGGTATTACGGGAAATATTTAACATTTCTTATAGATACAGGGGCATCGGTTAGCGTAATTTTTAAGGACGTGGTAAATGAGAACGAGGACATCGACACAAATGGAAAAATTAAGATTGACGGAATAACTGGGTCGTTGCAAACGGACGGAATTGCCAACATTGACATACAATTAGGTAACTCCAACATTAAGCACAAATTTTATGTAATACACAATTTCGCAAGAGAATTTAATGGTGTATTGGGGGCAGATTTTTTTTCAAAGTATAATGCGGTAATCGATTACGGAAATTTTTCATTATCTCTGCATAATCACAATATTAGGAATACGATTCCGTTAGAATCAAAAATTAATAAGGAAACGATCATACCATCGAGATGCGAAATAATAAAATATTTTAGGGTTGAGAGTAGTAAGGAAAGTGTAACCATACCGTATGAGATTACAAAAGGGGTGTACGTTGGGGGAGCGATTGTAAAACCGAATTCAGGTATTATTCCGGTACGTATATTAAATACGAATGAAAACGAGGTAACTATAAGGAACTTTGAACCACAAATAACGGAACTATCGGAATTTAAAGTGTACAGTTTTGATGACAATCCAATTTCCTTAGATAGAGTAGATAAGCTTTTAGATTTAATTAATGTTAAGAATTTAAAGGGGGAAGAAAAAGATAGCATTGAACGAATATGTGCAAAATATGCGGACGTGTTCTTACTAGGGGAAGATAAAGTTACGGTTACAAATATAATTAAGGAAAATATTATACTAAAACCCAACACACAACCGGTTTATATAAAGCCATACAGACTACCACAAGTACAAAAATCGGAAGTAAATAAACAGATAGAACAGATGCTGGAAAGTAAAATTATTGAGAAAGCTAAATCCGAATGGTCAGCACCGGTATTAATTGTTCCGAAAAATGCAAATGGAGAGGAAGGTAAGAAATGGCGTATGGTAATAGATTATAGACAGTTAAATAAGAATATAGAAAGCGATAAATTTCCTTTGCCAAACATAAATGAAATATTTGATGCGTTAGGAGGTGCAATGTATTTTTCGCATTTAGACCTTTCACAGAGTTACTACCAGGTAGAATTAAACCCAGAGTGTAGAAAGTACACAGCGTTCACGACAAGCAAAGGACAATTTCAAATGACAAGGTTACCAATGGGATTAAAAACAAGCCCAAGTGCATTTTCACGAGTTATGTCGATAGCATTATCGGGATTAAATTTTGAATCATGCTTCATTTACTTAGATGATCTGATAGTGTTTGGTAACAATTTAAAAAATCATAATCTAAATTTGGTTAAGGTACTAAATAGGTTAAGGGAGGTTAATTTGAAATTAAATCCGTTAAAGTGCGAATTTTTAAAAAAGGAAATTTTATACTTAGGGCACATTATTTCAGAAAAAGGGGTAGCACCCGATCCAATTAAGATTCAGGCACTAAAAAATTATCCAGTTCCGAAAAACGTAGACGAGATAAAAAGATTTGTAGCATTTGCGAATTATTACAGAAAATTTATTAAAAATTTTGCCGAAATCACATATCCATTAAACAATTTAACGAGGAAAGGGAAACAGTTTAATTGGGATTCGACATGTCAACAGGCATTCGAAAGGTTAAAACAGGCGTTGGTAAACCCACCAATTTTAGAATTTCCAAATTTTTCTCCGGAAAATAAGTTTATATTAAAAACAGATGCAAGTGGGTACGCGATCGGAGCCATTTTATGTAACGAAAATGATAAACCAGTAGCATACGCAAGTAGGGCGCTAAATAAAGCGGAAATTAATTATGCGACCATAGAGAAAGAGCTTTTAGCCATCGTCTGGTCAGTAAAGCATTTCAGACCATATTTATACGGAAACGAATTTAAAATTTTTACGGACCATCGTCCTTTAATATACTTATTTGGGTTAAACAATCCATCATCTAGACTGACGAAATTTAGGTTAACGTTAGAGGAATACGATTTTACAATACACTACATTAAAGGTAAAGAAAACGTGGCAGCTGATGCATTGTCGCGAATTGTAGTGAGCTCGAAAGAATTAAAGGAGTGTACAGAGAATATTTTTGCAATAACAAGGGCACAAATAAACAAGAAGGTAAGTGATACAGAATCGGAGGCGAATTTTGGTAGCGAAACAAATGTGCGGACTGGCCAACCAAACATTGTAGAGTTATTAAAAGCACCTTTGGATTCGGTAGAACTAAGAACGATACGTAGGGATGAAGAGGAAAAATTGCGAAAACAAAAGGTAATTAACTCAGGGAACGTGTTATATGACAATAAATCACAAATAATATATATTAAACAAAGTAATTTATCAGCACCTGCCCTAGACGCGGAGTTGAAATCTTTGTTAACATTAAGTGAGAAATACGGAATTCCAAAATTACATATTTTTAAAGATAAAAATAATGAAGCGCTTCTATCCATCATATCAAAAAATATTGAAATCTTTAAGAAATGTAACATTAAAATAATTGTCATTAGCAAAGCCAAAAGGATTGATTGTAAAGAAACGCGAGAGTTAATTTTAAATAATTTTCATATTCTCCACACGGGGGGACATTGTGGGATAAATAGAACATATGCAAATATAAAAAGATATTATTTTTGGGAAAATTTAAAAAATGACGTAACCAAATTGATAAATAAGTGTCACGAATGTAAACGGCACAAACATGTGAATAAACGAAAGGAACCCATTACAATCACAACAACCGCATCGTCGGCATTTCAGAAGGTATATTTAGATCTAGTAGGTCCATTGAATCAGGATAACGAAAACAAAAGATACATTTTAACAATACAGTGCGAGTTAACAAAATTCGTTGAGGGATATCCAATTGAAAATAAAGAGGCGGAGACAGTTGCGAGAGCATTCGTTAACAATTTTGTACTAAGATACGGGATACCAGAACAAGTAGTAACAGATCAAGGCACCGAATTTTTAGCAAAAATTTTTAAAGAAACAGCACACTTATTAGGCATAAAGCAAATAAATTCAACTGCATACCATCACGAAACACTAGGGGCGTTAGAAAACACGCACAAACACTTAAATACGTACCTAAGGATACAAGTAAACAAATTTAACACGACGTGGAGCCATTGGGTTCAATTTTGGAATTTTGCATTTAATAATACAGTACACACAGAAACAAAATACACACCTTATGAACTTGTTTTTGGAAAAAGGGGTAATTTACCACATAATTTATTAAGTAAAGTAGATCCAATATACAATTTTGAAGATTACCCGGTTGAGTTAAAATTTCGATTACAATCAGCGTGGAAAGACGCGAGAGCCAACCTGCTTGAATCAAAGATTAAAAGGAAAGAGAGGTTAGATAAAAATTGTAATAACATTAAGTATAAGTTTAATGATAAGGTATGGGTAAAAAGTGAAGTGAACAATAAGTTAGAACCTTTATATAACGGTCCTTATAAAGTAATTGAGGACAAATCGCCAAACGTAACGCTGAAAATAAATAATAAAGTGGTTACAGTGCATAAAAACAGAGTGAGACAGGGTGACTAAACAAAGTGGAAGTGAGGACAAGATGTAACTAACTAACTAAGGCTGGAAGGAAATTTTTGTGTTCTTCCGGAAAATAAAAAAAAAAAAAAAAAAAAAAAAAAAGGGGGAAGGTGTGATGGAGTAATAAGGTAGTAAGTAGGTTAAGAGAAGGGGGCAGATATAAGTAAGACGAGTGGGCGAAGAAGGGAGTTCGATTGCGAGTTCGAGTTCGAGAGCTCGATTGTTATCTTACAATAGTTAAGTATTAGTCAAGTAGGTTAGAATGTATTAGAACAATATGGAAGTATAATAAAAGAAGTAAATAAGTAAGTAATGTGTTA
This sequence comes from Pyrocoelia pectoralis, assembly GCA_036250285.1. Lineage (NCBI taxonomy): Eukaryota > Metazoa > Arthropoda > Insecta > Coleoptera > Lampyridae > Pyrocoelia > Pyrocoelia pectoralis. Next base: position 8,616,439 of record CM070083.1, read on the forward strand.
ACGACAAGGGTGTAAGTGATCTCCGGTACTTCGAGTCAACCCAAGAACATCACATGGCAATCCTGCCATCACAGTGAGATTAAATATTTGAAAGATAAGTTACAGAAAGAGTTCTTTGCCTTACTAACTTTTCAAAGTGCTTTAAATTGCTGTTAAATTGAGGCAATTAAACCTTTTTACATTTGTCCCGTCTTGTTGATAATTAGGTGCATCTTTTCTTGTTTGTAATATTTTATTTCGTTATAACGGAGAAGTTGCGTTTGTAATATGTTTCTGTTTACAGTTTTTCGTAACTCATAATTAGACTCTTAAAATGAATAATTAGGCGATGAAAATATAATGTTTAAAACTGTCTTTAATGTGCCTTGTGTTTCACAAACAAATTAAGGGTTTTTATTTACGTGATGATTAGGTGCTATTTTAGGTGCTTTACATTGTTGGAAATTTAGATGATCTGCTGTTTCTTGAAATTTAAGTTCGGTGAGATAGTAAGGATATTAGGACGCGTCTACGGGATTGTATTCTATTGATGTAGTAATTAGGTGCCAATTTGGAATCTTTGCAGAATAAAATGGACGTGATTGGTTGTTAGTAATTAGGTATTCTTGTCTATGGTGTTACTATTTCGCAGTGAAATAATAAAGTATACACTGCTGACTGTGATGATTAGTTTTAAATTAGGTGTACTTTTAATTATGAATCTAAGTTGGTGTTTTGAATTTTCTTTTTTACTACTTTACGCCTTAAGTTGTCTACTTCGCAATGGAATTAGGTGCATTATCGCTCACATTTATACCTTAAATTCCATAGACATCTGTTTCGAATACAACCGGAATACTTACATAATGAGTTTACAGTTCATAAATTATATTAACAAACATTTAAGATTTTGTTTAATTATTACATTGCAAAATTAAAATCTAATTACACCCAATGCTTTTTAATAATTTCCGCCGCCTTTTCGCCAATCATAACGGCCGGCCCATGTAGATGTCCCGTTATGCTAACAGGTATGATGCTAGTATCTGCCACCCTCAATTTGTGCACACCGTAAACGCTTAGGTCCTTATCAACGATGGCCGATTTATCGGTGTGGGGTCCCATCTTGCACGTACCCGTTTGGTGTCGAAGACTTCTCGAGAAGTGTCTCACGGCACATACCCAATAATCATCGGTACCAAACTCATAGCCTTCGCACCCAGCAATGGAATGCTTGTACAAGTGTCCATTCAGCTTTCCAAACGCTTTAGTCTCCAAAAGCTCAATGGCCTTATGAATACCAGCCAACATTGTACTCATGTCGTAACCCTCTCCATCTGTGAACTGGTTTAAGTCGATTAAAGGCGAATCGAAAGGATTTTTCGATTGCAAGCTCATCGAACCAACCGATTTGGGATGGGTTACGCTTACAATAATTGCAACCACAGTATGTCCCTCAAGCGCACCGTACGTTGTTTCGTACAATTCCTTGCTCAAACCCAACGTTCTGTACTCGCTCTGGCCGGAGAAATGCAAGCTGGGCGAAAACATCAATTCAATATCGGGATAGTGACCCTTATCTTGAGATTTCTTAGTTTTGACAAAGGCCAAACCTTCAATGCTCAAACTGGCGAGAGGTCCGCCACCGCGCTTTAACCACTGAACGATTTCGTCGTGCTCGTCGAGTTTGGAATGAGACGAGTTGACGATATAGTTAATTCCGAGGAAGCCGATGTGATCCTTGAGGTGTTTACCGACGGGAAGATCGCAAATAACGGGGATGTGCAGCTTTTCCAGATCGTCCTTTGGTCCAATACCTGATATCATCAGCAGTTTAGGTGAGTTAAAGGCGCCCGCTGATAGGATGATTTCTTTGACAGCTTTGGCGATGTGAAGTTTACCTTCGTGCACGTATTTAATACCTACAGCTTCTTTGGTGTGGGGGCTGATGATGATCTCCGTGACATAGCTGTGGGGGCTTACAATGAGGTTGTTTCTATTCTTGATGGGAGTTAAGTATGCTTGTGCAGCACTATTACGTTTGCCACTTTTAGTGGTTGCCTGCGTTTTTGAAAAACCGAGCTGGTCATGGCCGTTGTAATCGACGATGTTTGCCCCAATTTCCTTTCCTGCTTCCAGGAACGAGTCCAATAAGTGAGTGACGTATTGAGGATCTTCAACTTGTACAGGCCCGCCTTGTCTGTGGTATTTTTTGTCAAAGCTGTGCAGTTGGGCGTTTTCTAATTTTTTGAAGTAGGGCAAAACGTCGTCGTAACACCAACCGTCGTTGCCCATATCGGCCCACAGATCGTAGTCTTTTTTGTTGCCTCTCGTGTAGACCATCGAGTTGATTGTGGTCGAACCTCCTAACGCTTTTCCTGTGGGACAGGCGCATGTGTGGTTGATATTGCCTAGGCACCAGGAGTGTTGTGGGATTGTCTTGTACCCCCAGCTATACTTAGTGTTTGGGAGGTAGGAGGACAATGCGGGAATTTGCGTTATTGATGTTTCGGCACCACCCGCTTCTAAGAGAAGAATTTTCCATTCGGGTATTTCCGATAGGCGATTGGCTAAAGCTGAACCGGAAGCTCCAGCTCCCACAATGATAAAATCGTATTCTACTTCATCTGGAATTACAACAATTATTTAAAGACTGAAAGGGAGGAACTCACCAGTTACAGATTCGGATTCATGGTATTTGTTGTACTCATGATGTTCTTCGTGGAAAATGTGTTCTTTAGAAGATTTTTTTAAGTCGGCGATTCCTGTTATGTACGTATTGATGTAGTGATCTGTTATAAGAAAAGGGGACGCTTCTGTCTGGATGTACAGCATACAGGGCAGCAGTATCCATAGTGTTAAAAACATGTTCTGTAAAGAATATCGTTAATACAGTTTGCCTTTATTGAATTTATTACTGTATAATTCTATAATAAACAATTCTACAGAATATTAAGACGGATCATCTCAATAATTTAGAATTAGAGCTGTAAATACATGCAATTGACAACGGCGCTACAAGAACAATTGCAATTCTAATTATAGAATTAGGCACGCTACTTGAATTGCCAGTACCTACTGGATGGATTAAGATTAATAAATTTAAATTGGGGTGTTACTTTAACGAGATCAAATATTCTAAATCTGTATTTTATTCCCAAAACGTAACTTTAAAATCAGGCATCAGGCATGATTTTTTTTTAAATTCGTAAGTTGTACAAGACCCAGTAAACGGTATAGTTGCGTCAGTACATTGAAATGCCTTCATTCATTGTACTATAGTACAATCCTTCTAAAATAAACAATTCTGTAGAATATGGAGACCGAGATGGAGACGGATCATCTTAATAATTTAGAATTTGAGCTGTAAATACATGCAATTGACAACGGCGCTACAAGAACAATTGCAATTCTAATTATAGAATTAGGCACCCAAGTTGAATTGTCAGTCAGGGTACTGGAATGGATTAAGATTAATAAATTTAACTTGCGGTGTTACTTTAACGATGTCGATTATTCTAAATTTGTATTTTATTCCCAAAACGTAACTTTAAAATCAGGCATCAGGCATGATTTTTTTAAAATTCGTAAGTTGTACAAGACCCAGTAAACGGTATAGTTGCGTCAGTACATTGAAATGCCTTCATTCATTGTACTATAGTACAATCCTTCTAAAATAAACAATTCTGTAGAATATGGAGACCGAGATGGAGACGGATCATCTTAATAATTTAGAATTTGAGCTGGAAATATACTCTATGTACCTACATTTACGAGGTCAAATATTTCTAAATCTGTACTGGGCCACTGCACTGCAAGAATTATTGCAAATTCTAATTTTAGAATTAGGCACGTAACTTGAATTGCCAGTTAGAGTTCTGGATTGATTATGATTAATAAATTAAAATTGCGGTGTTACTTTAACGTTATCAAATTTTTCTAAACATCATTTTAAAATCCAGGCATGAAGTGTTTCTCCAGTAGACTGTTTTAAAATTGGAGGTTTAGAATCAGGCACGAGACCCAATTTTTCCTAAGCTTCATTTTACGTACTAACTAAGTATCACTTCTATAGAATCGTACTGTATCTTGATATTGTTATCAGAAATACAGAGCAAATAATAGAATTAATCTTAATTTAGAATCGCATCTTCAAATGGAAAAACGAGAGCCCATAGTTTAGTAATTTCCTCTATCAGGGTTAATCGAATCATTTTGTAATTATGCTTAAATCTAAATTTTGATCTGGATGTGTAATTTAGAATTTATAACTACCGTATACCACAGATCCACTCTGTGGCTTGTTCTGTCCGGGTAATTCTTCACAGCATCAGGCATGGTAGGGAGCACGGATTTCGTTTCTTATTTTAAAACTAGGCCTTTGAATGTGGTATACGAATGGAGTGGAAACAAAACACTTGTGTTATGAATTAAATTTGAAATATAATTAGTGTTGTTCAGAATGACGTGACCAGTTTATAATTTGATCCATAAACATGATCCATTCTATGAGGTATTCTAATTTATAGAATTTCCCTGATGAAATAATCTTAAAATATAGAATGAGCGAAGCACTTTATTTTAATTACCAGATTAATTACTTAAGACATAGTTTCAACTACAAATTCAAATTTAATTATGATTTTCAGTAATTTAGAGTACTACACTAATAGCAATTTTAGAAAATCAAATTACGCTTTGCACCATATCATTTTAGGAACAACATAATATAATAATTTTAACAAACGTTTATTAAAATGAATAATTATTATGTGGCAACATAAAATTTGTAGAATGTTTTAATTTCAATTTTTAAATTAGTGTTTCAATTGTTATTAATTTGAAATAAATCATTATTTAAGCACATTTAACTTGTAGATTTTCAATTAGCGCATGTTTTCTACGGGATTATAGAAAGGCTAAAATACAAAAATCTCAGATCTGGGAAGTTTCATCATAGTATTTTAAAATTTAAAATTTTGTTCAAATGTTAATTAATTTAATGTAGCAGAAAATGTGAAGTTATGGAAGTTTTAGAATTTTTAAATTGAGTGAAATAAATTTTTTTCAAATGTTAATTAATTTGACTTACGAATTTTAAAGTGTAATAATTATTATGTGAAAACATAAGATTTGTACAACTTTTTAATTTCAATTTTAATGTTTTTAATTGGTAAAAAGTTAGAATAGGAAAATGAAATTTTAAAATTTGGGAGAATACATTTTTTAATTAATATAATAATTGTTACGTTGAAACATAAAATGTGTGGAATTATGTAATTTTGGTTCTAAAATTAGCGGCTGTTTTCAACGAGAACTTAGCAAGGCTTAAACAGAAAATACGAAATTTTAAAATTGAATAGAATCAATTATTTTTAGGATTTTCAACAAACACTTCGAATGAATTTCCAACAAGCAACAAAGCAATTGTATTATAAATTATTTCAAATGTTTATTAATTATTTGGAATACTGACTTTAAAATAAATAATTATGGGGGAACATACTTTTTAATTTCAGTTTTAAAATTAATGTTTGTTTTTGAATGGCGTTATATTAAAATAGGAATAAAATTTGTCCAAAGTTGTTTCAAATGTTATTAATTTGAAATACCAGGTTTTAAATAATTCAAGAACATAAAATTTTTTAATTTCAATTTCTAATTAGTGCTTGTTTTCAACGAGATTATGCAAAGGTTAAAACAGAAAATGCCAAATTATGGAAGTTTTAGGATTTTAAAATTGAGTGGAATAAATTCTTGCAAATACCAATTAATTTGGAGCACTAACTTTAAATGTAATAATTAGGTATTATTGGCGGACATAATTTTTACAACTTTTTAATTTCACTTTTAGAATTAGTGCCAGTTTTCAACGAAAATATAGAAAATGTGGCATTAATTATTAATTATTATTATTATTATTAATTAATTCTTTAACTTCAGAACTTTTAAATTAAATTTAAAATTAGTGATTGTTTTCGCTAAAAACATATAAAAGTCGTAACAGAAAGTGTCACAAATTTAAAGTAGGGTGGAATAAATTGTTTCGAAATTAATGTAATTTTAGAAAGTTTACATCACTGTTTTGGATCAAAACCAAACATTGCTTGTTATTTGTAATTAGTAGCAAATAGTCGAGAATTTTATTTAAAATCTGAAATTCTACCACTTAACTTTGGAGAAATTTGCCAAAATTTTAATACAATTTCTATTTTTATTGTATCCGTAAGTTTTAATCTTTGTTTATATGTAATTAACCTGGCATTGATTGTTTTTTGGATGATTTCTTGTTTACACTATTAATTATTGTAAAGTTAATTCAGAGAAAAAGATAAAAATTGACCTAGGTGTTATTTACATTTTTTCCTAATAATTAAGGCACGGTAATTCCGCTAAAAATTCAAGGATGTGAAAATAGATTAATAAATGAACAATAAGTAATTAAATTATGCAATGCACTCACCAGGTTTGATGATCACGCTTCGAACACCACCCGTTACAATAGTCGTTTGTTCCGATTAGGCACCTATTTATTAGATCAAGAAACGTATCGATATTTATATTCCAAGAATTTATTCCTTTCTAATGTATGGTAGAAGGATATAAAGGATAAAGGAATGAATCGATGCACATAAACTTGTGTATTTTTTGCCAAGTCACAAATATATGGGTTAATTGTGGTAATGACACACCCGTATGTCATTCGTTTTTTGAACTTTTAGTCGATATGTTTGATTTATTTATTATTATTATTGTTACTAATCAAGGTTAGATAAACTGATGAATGAGCCTTAATCATTCGCCTTGATTGCATAGAAAAATTGACCACTTTTTTCTCAAAAAGAAACGGAATTAGTAGTAAAACTGGGGAAGGTCGGAAATGTTTAAACCGTAATCGCGTGTTTTCAAGGAATTCTACATGTCAAATTCAACGATGGATCGTCCTTATCCGTCAGATCTTTTGCGATTCTTCTAGCAAAGTGAAAGTGACATAATTAGTGAAAGTAGCGGAATTACGAGTGAAATTGCACTCAAAATTTAGTAAAGTAATTAACTGGACCATTAAAATGTCACCATCATTAATCAATCAATGGATGTGTCAAAATCCATAATTATAGAATAAATGTGAATTCTCTCCTCAATTCAGATGAAATTCTAAACTGAAATTTGAGGTTTAATCGATCTCAAAATTTATATGATAGAGACGTATGAATTTCATGCTGAAATCAGAATCATGGAGCAGAGTTTAATTGAAATTTGATTTTACATTAAAAGTACAAGTTGAAGTTTACAGGTATAAGCGCCAATCCAAATGAAATTGTAACTCATCACTTACGCTGCAATTGTTGTCTCAATATTTCGGAAATCGAGAATTCAAAATAGGAATTCGATAAAAGTAGAAATGAAATTTACTTAAATTACTTGAATTTATTACAGCTTGGATTGATATTACTCAATTCAAACACGATGTTAAATTTAAATTCCACAGATTCTTAAATTTTGACATAAATTTCAATTATAATTCAAAAACTTCAATTCATTTAAGTTATTTGAATTTAAATGTTTACGCGAATGTCAATCAATGCTAAGTCTTTTTAATTCTTTGAATTTGTAGAATTTCATAGATTTACACACGAATTTTTTTCAATCCAAAACAAAATTTGAATTCCATGAATTTATTACGTTTAGAATTTTAATCAAACTTTTCGCAATTTCTGAGAAATTTATTCCCTTCAAAATCCAATTTTTTTTAAAATCCTCGAATTTATTGCGGGTAATTTTTATGCTTTGGAGCAAAATATACTGGATAAGTCCAAATTTCTCTTTAGCCAGACAGTATATGTTAAATTAGAAGTCAACAGATTTTTAAATTCCCATGCCGAATTTTATTCCATACAAAGTAAAATACGAATTCTCTTAAATTCCTGGAATTATAATTTATTAAGCTTTTAATTTTTACTGAACGTAATCTCTTTTGATTCAAACAAAATGTTTAATTTGAATTCAACAGATGCTTAAATTTCCCTGTGAATTTCATTCCGTTGAAAGTAAAATTCATGATGTTTTGTGCAACAATGTGTACTGAATAAAAAATTTCAGTCAATAATGTATAAAATTTAACGAATTTTTGAATTCATATATGAATTTTATCTCGAATTTTATTCAATATATCGCAGCTAAAATTGAAGCTTTCCGCAAGAATTAGTACTGGATTAAATCAATTGTTCCTTCTGACAGATTTCTAAACTCACACTCGAATTTCAATCAATTGTATTAAAAATTTGAATTCATTCAAATTTTGTGAATTTATTTTATCCAAAATTTGAGCTTAGTGCAGCAGTGTGTACTCGATAAAACCAAATCTCTTTTAATTGGACAAAATTCCAAATTTCAATTCAATACCTTCTTAAATTAACACGTGAATTTCATTCAATCATAGTAAATTTGAATTCATTTAAATTCCGAGAATGTATTATGGTTGATGTGTACTTACTGGATAAAATGCAATTGAATTCAACAGATTCCTAAATTCACATGGGAATTTCATACAATTTAAAGTAAAATCTAAGAACCATTAAATTTCGCGAATTTATTACAGCTTGAATTCATAATTCAACGTTAACATAAAATTAGGATTCAACGAATTCTTAAATTACGCAAATTTATTAAAGATAGCATCCCTAGTGCAACAGCATGTATCAAACTGCTTTTAATTCCGAGCAAATGTTAAAATAGAATTCAGCGTATTTATAAATTCCCCATGCGAATTTCATCTTGAAGTATTCAAATCATTACTCAGTTTGCATTGTACTCGTACAACGAATTAAATGAAGAATTTAATTGATCCTTAATCCATAATGATACAAAGGTTTTCTAATTATAATAACCATAGTTATCGAATAAATTGTAATTCTCTCAATTAAGAATTAAGAATTCACTGTCGAAACGTGTTAGTTTAATAAATTCTTAGTGTAGTTGTGTTTTCAGCGTTGTGTAACTAAATTCATACACGAATTTCATTTAATCCAATGAACTCACTTTTGTGAATTTATCACAGCTAATTTGCACTGAATAAACCACAATTTCTCGGAAAACCGTTACATTTGAATTCAGCAGCTTCCTGACTTTCATTCAATTTAGAGTAATTCCAAATGAATTAAGTAATTAGTTCTTAGTAGATCAATTACAATTATTAATAAAGTTTGAAACGCGAGTTTTTACATATACAGATAGGCTTTAAATTGAGCGCCTACTTAGTGGAAAGCCAAAATTAGTTATGAACTTAGTGAATGTGGCTTTGGAATTGCATGTACAAAAATACTCTATAATTGATAAAAAGATATAATTAATTACAATAGGTACCTATTAAATATATAGGTGAGAATTGTTTTAATTAATTCGAAAATTGATGTTCAAGTGTTCGGATTGTGAACTTTTGTTATTGCATTTAGAAAAATACTCTGCAATTCATCTATTAATTGCCCAAAAGTAGGTCTGAATTATTGCAATTAATAGTAGGCTCTTATCCAAGTACTTTGGAATATGGACTACATTCACTAAAGGCTATATTTTAGTGCCTAATATTCTAAACAAAATTAGTTTAAAATTTAAATGTGAATTGTTTCAATTAATTTGAATTCTTGTCCAAACACTCTGCATTACCGGATTTTGAAATTATATTTGTGGTGAAAAGGCTTTTCAGTTGAATGTCGAATTACTGGAAAGACATAAGAAATTAAAAATTGAGTAGGCGGGTGTGAATTACTTTAATTAATTGGAAGGTTTTTACATAAGCACTATGGAATGTAGGTTTTTGGATTTACATTTACAAACAGATTTTAAAATTTGCGCCTAATTACCGATGAAAAAAAGTTTGTTATAAAAGTAGGTAGGTGTGATTTGTTTTATGTAATTAGTGTTCGTGTTCAACTACCCTACACTGTGAGGGTTTTTGATTTTTTTTTACAAAAGGACTACATTTCAACTCCTAATTAATTGTAACTAAAGAGAATTAATAATGAATTTAGTATGCGTTAGTATTTAGAAAAATCCATTTTCTGGATCCAAGATTGTCTTTCCATTTCTTTGGTATTGTTTAGAATGTTCGTGTCTAAACACTTCTAAATGTGAGGTTTTGGAATTTACAAAATGACTATAATTGAGCGCCTAATTATTGAAGAGGAAAAATTAGTTATATATTCCGTATGCACGTACGAATTGTTTTTATTAGTTAGAAAGTTTGCGTCTAGGGAATGTTGGGCTTTTGTAATTACATTTACAAACAATATTCTACAGTTGAGCGCTCAATCGCTGAAGAGACAAAATTAGTTATGATTTTAGTGTATAGATGTGACTCGTTGCGTTCTAGTTTGTTTTCAAGCACTTTTGAATAGTGCGCCTAATTACTAAAAGGTTTTAATTAATTATAGGTTAGTGTTTAAACACACTCGAATTACATCCATAAAAATGATCTTTATAGGAGCACGTAATTGCTAAAAAGACAAAACAAGTTACACATTTTGTATGTAGGTATGTAATTAGATTTGTGTCTAAGTACTTGTCGAATGTAAGTTTTTAGAATGACATTTATGAAGAGTCTACAATTGAGAGCCTAATTACTGAGAGGTCGTTGTGAATTGTTTTAATTAACTTGTAGGTTCGTATTTAATCACTCTGTACTGTGGGCTTTTGGGATTGCTTTGAAGTGCAGCACCTAATTACTGAAAGAACAAAATTAGTTATAAATCTGGACGTAGGTGTGATTCGTTTTAATTAATTAGAATTATAGGTTAATGTTTAAGCACTCTTGAATTACATCCACAAAAAAGCTCTTTATAGGAGCACGTAATTGCTAAAAAGATAAAACAAGTAACACATTTTCTATATAGATATGTAATTAGATTTGTGTCTAAGTACTGTCGAATCTAAGTTTTTAGAATGACATTTATGAAGAGTCTACAATTGAGAGCCTAATTACTGCGAGGTCGTTGTGAATTGTTTTAATTAATTAGTAGGTTCGTATTTAATCACTCTGTACTGTGGACTTTTGGGATTACTTAGTACAGTACCTAATTACTGAAAGAACAAAATTAGTTATAAATCTGGACGTAGGTGTGATTCGTTTTAATTATTTAGAATTGTAGGTTAATGTTTAAGCACTCTCGAATTACATCCACAAAAAAGCTCTTTATAGGAGCACGTAATTGCTAAAAAGATAAAACAAGTTACACATTTTGTATGTAGATATGTAATTAGATTTGTGTCTAAGTACTGTCGAATGTAAGTTTTTAGAATGACATTTATGAAGAGTCTACAATTGAGAGCCTAATTTCTGCGAGGTCGTTGTGAATTGTTGTAATTAATTTGTAGGTTAGTATTTAATCACTCTGTACTGTGGGCTTTTGGGATTGCTTAGTACAGCACCTAATTACTGAAAGAACAAAATTAGTTATAAATCTGGACGTAGGTGTGATTCGTTTTAATTAATTAGAAGGCTCGTGTGTTCTCACTTTTAGATGTGGCCTTATTTACTTAAAAGTAGTTGTGAATCGTTTTAATTAATTAGTAGTTTTGTCTTTAAGCGCTCTGAAATATGAGCTTTTGGAATTATATTCATGCAATAGAGCACAACATAATTACTGGAAAGGCAAAATTATTTATAGTTGTAGGTGTTAATTGTTTTAATTTATTCTTAATTTATTCGAAGGTTTTTTTGGAATTACACTTACAAAAACTTGATTGATTGAGCCCTTAATTACAGAAAAGAGAAAAGTACTTATAAATGTAGTATGTACAATTCATACTAGAAGATCTTTGTATTTTGTCATAGAATCACTCAAATTTTCGTGCAAGGTTCTGATAATTATTGCAACAGCGCAGATTACCCATTTCCATCTGAGCCTGAACCCATTAGAATGCACATGTTCTCATGCGTTGAGGTTTTTCTCACACTAATGTACTTATGTGCTATGTATTGCGTTGAATAAAGACGAAATAATTCATTTCCCTTGTAAAATTCAAATCGATGAAATTCTAAGGAAGTTCTCACGGTCACAATTCGCGTAGGTGCGAGTTAGCAATAAGAAAAGATAGACATTTTTTTTTAAATTTAAATTGTGGGAAATATGATGTGGTATTTATTTCATCTCGACGCAAAATAATTTCTATTTGTTTTTCGCCACAAAGATGATCTTCAAATATCTTCTTTTAATGTTGGTGTCGAGTGTTGCATATTGTCGGGATGTAGACGAATCTGATAGTTGTGGTAATTTGTGAAGATGTGTACCTAGATTATTCGTTTTGAGTGGTTCTTTTCAGCTTTTGGTACCTACGATTATATCGTGGTCGGTTCAGGTTCGGCCGGATCAGTTGTCGTCAATCGACTAACAAGCGATGAGAATATCACCGTTCTTCTTCTAGAAGCGGGTGGTTATCCAACGTTTCACTCGGAGATACCGTTTCTGGCCGCTGCTCAACATTTAACTGAGCAAAATTGGGGGTACCATATGGAGAGGCAGCCGAATTTTGCACTGGGTTTGTACGTCTTTTGTATCGACCGAGTTCTATGTATGTTTTAGGGCTGAATAATGAGTTGATGCCTTGGCCTCGAGGAAAAGTTTTGGGTGGATCATCTGTCATCAACTCAATGCTTTATGTAAGGGGAAACAAAGAAGATTATGATCGATGGGCGGCTGGTGGGAACCCAGGCTGGTCGTACGATGAGGTATTGCCTTATTTTAAAAAATCTGAATACGCGTCTCTCAAGCGAATGGACTCGGAATACCACGGCATTCATGGATTGCTTAATGTGCAAGATGTACCCTATCGAACAAAATCTGCCAAACTCATCGTGAACGGATTCCAGGACATGGGATATCGCTACGTCGATTACAATGGAAAGGACCAAATGGGCGTCTCTTACGTACAGGCAACTCAGCGGGATGGAAGACGATGCAGTGCCGAAAAGGCCTTCATAAGACCGGCTGAATTTAGACCAAACCTGAAGATTTGCCTTCACCGTCGCGTCTCAAAGGTTCTTCTAAATGAAAACAAAGAAGCGTATGGAGTTCAGTACATCGACTCCAATAATACCGAACACAAAGTGTATGCTACAAGGGAAGTAATATTGAGCGCTGGTACGTTTCACTCCCCCCAAATTTTAATGTTATCAGGCATTGGCCCAAAGGATCACTTATCTGACTTGAACATTCCACTAGTTCAAAATCTTCCAGTTGGCGAAAAGCTTTTCGATCACCTTGCATTTATAGGGCTCGTTTTTACGGTGGAGAAACCTATAATAATCGACTTCTCCCAGTCGATGGCACCTACGAGCTTGTTCAATTTCCTTGTCAATGGACGGGGCGTTTTAACGTTACCGCTTGGTGTTGAAGCTTTCGCCTATTACAAGACATCTGCCGCTAACTACTCCGAAAACTATCCGGATATAGAGTTTATGTTCACTTCTGGCAGTCTCCATACCGATCACAATTTGTTCTTCAAAAACACATTTGGAGTAACCGCAACGGTGTACGAGGCATTGTGGAAAGATCTCGAATCCAAATACGCATGGTCGATTTCTCCCATACTTTTCCATCCAAAATCCCATGGAAGTGTCAAATTGAGATCAAAAGATCCATTGGATCCGCCTTTGCTGTACGGTAACTACCTAAGTGATCCCGAGAATTACGACCTAAGAGCGCTCATTGACGCCATAAGAGAAGTTCAAAGAGTTACAAAAGGGTCACGTTTTGAAAAGTTGGGTACCGAGCAAGTGAGGACACCCGTACCTGGCTGCGAGCAAATTCCCTACGATTCCGACCCGTACTGGGAATGCGCAATTCGTCACATTCCATCAACCATGAATCATCAAACCTCAACATGCAAAATGGGTCCAAAGAGTGATACAGAGGCGGTTGTTGATCACAAATTGCGAGTACATGGAGTGAAAAATTTGAGGGTAATCGATACTAGTATTATTCCTGTTACATTGTCGGGTCATACAAACGCTGTCGCTTTCATGATTGGTGAAAAAAGTGCCGATTTGATACTTGATGACTATTATATTAGTAGACAGTAATTGTAAATTTCTCGTAATAAATATTGTTGACAAATTTAGGTGCTTTATGTACTGCACGAAATCGTCTGCAAAACCCTTTCACCTAATTATCATGTGGAGTAAGTAGCAATTAGGTATACTAAACTGGTTAAAAATTGTCTATATTTAAACATAAGTAAATACTACAGTATATACCCAATGTATGAATTTGTTACAATGCAACGATATTAGATATCTAGGTGCTAATATTTTAACAGCAATTATTTCGGGTTTTTAATTAGTGAGAGACAGACTACTTCGTTTCATCGTATACTTCACGTACCAGAAAGGGAATTTTTAAGTATAATTAGGCGCCTAACTCATTCAAATGTGCGTTAATTAGGTGCCTCACACCATAAAGACGGATTTGTTCTTCCATATACAGATTTAATTAGGGGATAATTAAGTGAGTTTTTTAAGTTGTCTAAAAAAATATTGCATGTTTGCATTTTTTTTTCCTTCCCTTCATAATTAGGTGCACATAAAATTACCTTCAAGAGGGAACATTTAGGTTTACGTAATAATTGAACTCTTTTAATAAAATTAGGAATTATAAATTTTTAATAGATTTTGTTGTGAAAATAAAGGTTTTATAATGAAATACCTCATTACTTTAAATTAGGTGCTCAATAAAATATTGCATTAAACGTTCTCAAATTGATTTTGTAATACTTGTGGGCGCATAACAAAGAGTGGCGTAACATTTTAGTAATTTCTTACCGTTTATTTAAGCCAAAGCATCGGAATTCTTTTGGTGCCACTAAATTAGGTGTCTTGTTCATTGCCACTTAAAAGTGGCCCATATTCAAAATGAGGTGTCTTTATGCGTAGTAATTCCGGGGCTAAAGACAACGTGGGTAGCTTACATTGAAATTATTCATATTTTTGTTGATCAGACACACAAGAAAGGCTTCGCAATTAATTTTATGCTAGTGAAGTGCAAATTAGGTGCTCTTTGTGTTTGTAATATCGCATAGTACGTGCTTTGATCACCATTCATAAACATAGAAGTAAACTTTCCGAAATAATACTGGTGTTCCTAAATTAGGTGTCTTGGTCATTGCAATTTTGCACACATCACAGAAAGGTGTTGTTTATCCGATGATCGAGATGTTGAAAGCGCCCAGCACAACATGAGTACGTTCATCCACACCCCAAAAGAGTATAACTCCCAAGGGCAGCAGCAAGCAGGTTTCTTTCACCGCCTCTTCTGACACAACACTATGACCACTATGCGAAATAACACTATCAGTATCCTCCCTGATGGTCTCATGGTCTATTACTGCTCAACGACTTACAACTGAAATTGTGGGGTGCCTTGGGATGGTTTTTCTGTAGAAATTTCAATTGACTAGCACCCCATCATCCACAAGGGGACGGTTATGCAGGCAAATGGCTTTTAAGAGCAGCTACTTGATTCTGTATTCTGTATTGAGGTAGGAGGGCGGACTAGGTCTCATATCCGGGCTAACGCCATGATTAAAGTTGGGCCGTAAATATGTAGCGTACTTTTCAAAAGTATGCAGTAGATTCTTTGAAGGTAACGAAACTGCGTTTCCTTAAGTTGGAGGCATGTATTGAAAATGACTTCGTTTGAGTTAAAGAGACCTTGCCCAGTTCCTGTTTGAATGACCAATTTTGCTATCGATATTCTCACGTGTGCCTTAAAGAGTCTTCTCCCTGAAAGGATAGACGTTTTTTGATTGATCCACTGGCGCTTATGCAACTTACCTTACATGTGAGTATGCCACATATTGCTTAAGCGCCTTAAGCGTACAGTTTTTGACTTTAGCATTGACTAAAGGATTCCTCAATCAACGACTTTAGTAATGTCCCTTGAATACGGTAACTTAGGCAACCAACATATCACATACTAGATGATAGACGATGTTTAATGAAGATTTATAGATAAAGAATAAAGGATAAAGAATTCGTGAACATGCTAAAACTAATCGTTTCACTTTCTTATCTATAAATATTATAAATACACCTTAAACATACCTACCATGATATGCTGGTTGCCTAAGTTACAGTATCTAAGGGACATTACTAAAGTGAAAGACTGTACATCGAGCAAAACAAAGACGTAAGCTATTTGTAAGGACAATGAAGGAAGTAGGCGACCACATTGAGAATGTTAATGTACATTCTCTTGATCTTCGAGAACACGAAAATGCTATCTTCGCCCAATGTTCCATTTGGATTTTTGGAAAGGTGGTACCAAGCGTCCAATAAATTTCATCTTCTTCTTTTCGTGATAGTGAATCATTACAAAGCACACGAAATAGAACAGTTCCTTTACCCTCCTATTAACTATCGTTCAAGGTCAAGTTTGCAGCAATGAATGACCAGATTTTTTCCCATCATTTATTTTATTATACAAAAATTCTTACTCGAGCGATTTTCACCTTAACTACCCATAAAGTATTATGTATATGGAAATTCCCAATTTAATATGGGTTTGTTTACCGAATGCATCTCTCATGTGAAGATCACAAAGAAGATCGACATTGAGTTGATTCACGTTGGGTAACGATGTCCATTTTGTTAATTTTAACTTGTGCAGTCTTTGGCGTTACGCATGCTTTTCTGTTTGGGACTTACGAATCGAGTACTTGTGATTCGTCGGGTCTTTGGTACGATTACATCGTTGTAGGTTCTGGAGCGGCAGGTTCGGTTGTTGCAAACAGACTTACGGAGAATGAAAATATCACCGTCCTACTTTTGGAAGCGGGCGGTTTACCTCTTTTCCATTCAGAAGTTCCGTTGCTCGCCGCCCTTCAACATCTAACACAGCAAAATTGGGGGTACCACATGGAAAAGCAGCCGAATTTTGCTCTAGGTGAGTACTTTCGTAAGCGCAAGTTGATACAAGTATTTTTTAAAGGATTGATCGATAACTTGATGCCATGGCCTCGAGGGAAGGTTTTGGGTGGTTCGTCTGTGATTAATTCTATGCTGTACGTAAGGGGTAATTCAATCGATTACGATCGATGGGCAAATGCTGGGAATCCGGGCTGGTCGTACGTTGATGTTTTACCTTATTTCAAGAAGTCTGAAGATGCATCAGTGATACATAGAGATTTGGCGTACCATGGCTCTGGTGGACTACTTACTGTGACCGATGTGCCTTATCGAACAGGGTCAGCGCAACTCTTTGTTGAGGGTTTTCGTGAAATGGGTTACCCTTATGTTGATTACAATGGGGCAAGCCAAATGGGAGTGTCTTTCGCGCAAGCAACTTTGCGTAAAGGAAGGCGATGTAGTGCCGAAAAGGCTTTCATTCGACCTGCGAAATACAGACCGAATCTAACGATTTGTCTTCACACTCGCGTCTCAAAGGTTCTTTTGAGCAGTGACAAAATCGCATATGGGGCCAAATACATTCGTAACGGTACAAGACTGAAAGCATATGCTCGGAGAGAAGTAATATTGAGTGCGGGAACGTTTCACTCACCACAAATTCTAATGCTCAGCGGGATCGGACCAAAACATCATCTGAGCGATTTAGGAATCCCCTTGGTGGAAAATCTCCCAGTTGGCGAGAAACTGTACGATCATCTATCATTTTTTGGTCTACTGTATACTGCAAACAAACCCATCGTTATTACCTTCCAAGAGACTATGTCACCAGTGAGCCTAATTAAATTTCTTTTTAATGGGGATGGGGTTTTAACTATACCTTTGGGCGTTGAAGCTTTCGCTTACTACAAATCACCAGCCGCCAATTATTCCGAAAATTACCCCGATATTGAGCTTATGTTGTGTGGCGGAAGTTTGCAAACCGATAATGGTACCGGATTCAGACCAGCTTTTGGTGTAACCCCCGACTTGTATAACTCGATCTGGAAAGAGCTCGAATCAAAATATGCGTGGGGCGTTTTGCCGATACTGTTCCATCCAAAATCTCACGGAAAGGTCAGACTGAAATCTAGAAACCCTCTGGCCGCACCCCTACTCTTCGGTAACTACCTAACCGATCCTGAAAATTACGATTTGAGAGCATTCATTTCTTCAATAAGAGAAGTCCAAAGAGTCGTAAAGTCGCCGATTTTTCAACGTTTTGGTACTAAACAAGTGAGACCCTCCGTACCGGGTTGTAGGCACACTTTGTTCGACAGTGACGAATACTGGGAATGCGTAATTCGCCATCTACCAACTACAATGAGTCATCAAAGTTCGACGTGCAAAATGGGCCCGCGAGGTGATCCGGAAGCTGTTGTCGACCATCAATTGAGGGTACACGGAGTTAGAAATCTTAGGGTCGTAGACACCAGTGTTATTCCGGTTACCCTATCGGCTCACACTAATGCCCCCGCTTATATGGTTGGGGAAAAGGGGGCCGATTTCATTCTGAATGATTATTAAATTGTAATAAAATTAAATCAAGAATGATTGGTCTTTGATCTAGAACCTAGAACGTTTGCAATCATTTTATTCTGTCTCTTCGATCACTTTCTTGACTAACGAAGTTTTTTTAGCTTCTCTTAGGAAAACTAATTAATTACGGCGAATGTAAGGGAATATGATCTTTGATTAAGATTTTAAAGTTCTATTTTGTTTATGAAATTTTCCCCACTTGGTGTCTGATTTTGAAACAAAGGTGAATTTAAATAGCTTGGAATCCGCTTGAAGTAACGAGACCCTTGAATTAAAATAAGCAGTTTCCTGTTTTGTATCCATATGTAAATTTTCTTCATTAAATTTTTTATTTACTTTATTTACTTTATTTTTCTTACGTGTGTCTGATCCGTGATTCTAAAACACAAAGCGAATCCGTTTGGATTAAGATATTCTTGAATGAAGATAATGAATTTCGTGTTTAGTAGTGATATAGGTTCTAAAGATACTTCAACCGCATACCTTATGCCTGATTTCAAAATTCTATTTGATTTATATTTATTTATTAAATTTTTAATTTACTTTTTCGCGCTTGTGCCTGATTTTTAAACAAGGACTAATTCAAACAGCTTGGGATTCACTTGGAGTCACAATACCCTTCAATTAAATTAAGCAATTTCTTGGGTTATATCCATATGTAAATTTTAAGTTCTAATGATTTTAAAGAAATTGGCTTGGAATAAAAATATTCTCGAATCAAGATAGTAATGCTCGCGTGTACTATTCATATGTGTATTTAAGTTTTAAATTTGATGTTTCAACCTGATGCCTGATTTTAAAAAGAGAAAGGGAATTCATATAGCTTGGAATCGATTTGGAATAAAAATAAAATAATAATCTTTGCGTGGAGTATATGAACTGCAAGTTTTAGGTTTGTTGCTTCAATCTGCCTGATTTTAAAATTCAGTTTGGGCGTTAAATTTAAAATTTATTTTTTTGAACAGTTTGCAATCAATTTGGAATGAAGATATTCATAGATTAAGATAATAAAGTTCGTGTTTTGTATTCTTATGTAGTTTTTTAGGTTTAAAATTCGATCCTACAAGCCCAATACCTGATTGCCTAATTTTAAAATTGAATTTTCTTGATTAGGTAAATTTAATTTTTCGTATCATATGTCTGATGCCTAATTTTAAAACAATGAAGCGAATTTAGGTAGCTTAGAATCGGTCTGGAATAAAAATATTATTGAATTAAAATAGTAGAATATTCGCGTGTAGTATTTATGTTTTAAATTTGATGTTTCAACCTAATGCCCGATTTTAGAAAAAGGAAGCGAATTCAAATATCTTTATTAAAATTTTCATTTTTATACCATGACTCTTCAATACAACTAATTTTACCGTGCCATCTGCAATTTTTATGGAATCTTTTTGGTAGGTCGGCTTCTGTCCAATGGAATTTGCCATTTTTCCACATTCTGCTTTGTATAGACTGTGAGGAGAGAGAAGTTAAATTTTTACGAATTTTTTATTTGTACAATCTATTGTGACAAATAATAATCTTCAAGTAGAAGATCAGCACCTTTTTCTCCAACCATATAAGCAGGTGCGTTGGTGTGTCCTGATGTAGGTAAGGGTATGACGCTGGTATCTATCACTCTCCGCTTTTTGATTCCGTAGACACGTAATTTGGGATCGACAACTGCTTCCGAATCGTTGGCAGGTCCTATTTTGCAAGACGAAGTTTGATGGTATAACGTTGACGAGGTGTGACGAATCTCGCATTCCCAATAATCATCAGTATCGTAAGTGATTTTTTCGCAACCGGGTACGGGGGTTTTTACCTGTTCCGTACCATACGCTTGGAATGCCGGTGCTTTGGAAATTCTTTGGATTTCTCTTATGGACGCCAGAAATGTTTTTAGGTCTCGCTCGTCCGGATCGGTGAGGTAATTGCCATACAGCAAGAGAGCATCCGAGGGATGCCTCGATTTTAGTTTTAGGTGACCAAAAGATTTTGGATGAAGCAATACTGGGTAAAGTGTCAACGCATATTTTGACTCGAGATTCTTCCAAATCGCTTTGTAAATTTTTTGAGATACGCTAAACATTGTTTTTAGAAAAATTCCATAATCTATCTGCAAACCGCCACCCATGAACATGAATTCCATGTCTGGATAGTTTTCCGTGTAATTGGCCACTGACGTCTTATGAAAGGCAAACGCCTCCACCACTCTCGTTAGTATTAATGGGCCATTGTCATTGAAGATGTAGTCTAGGACACTTCTTGGGCCTGTACTTTCAAATATGTTTTTAACAATGGGTTTATTGGCTGTAAATACCATTCCCAAGAATATCAAGTGATCGTAAAGTTTTTTGCCCACTGGGAGGTCTTTCACGACCGGCATTCCCATTTCGGTTAAGTGATCCTGTGGTCCAATACCAGAAAGCATCAGGATTTGTGGGGAATGAAAGGGACCTGCACTGAGAACCACTTCCTTCCTTGCGAAGGCTTTGTACCTTATGTTGTTGTTCATGAATTCAACTCCGTATGCAATTTTGTTTTGATCCATAAGAACCTTAGAGACACGACTGTGAAGGCAAAGCTTGAAATTGTTCCTAAATCTCGCTGGTCGAATGAACGCCTTTTCGGCACTACATCGTCTACCACTCCGTATTGTTGCCTGCATGTACGACACACCCATCTGATTTTTCCCGTTGTAATCGACGTATGGGTAGCCTACTTGCTTACAAGCGTTGACAAACGCATGAACGCTTTCAGTACGATAGTGCACATCTTCAACGCTAAGTGATCCATTCGTGCCATGATAATCGGAATCCTGAATCTTAATCGATGCACGCTCGGATTTTTTAAAATACGGCATAACTTCATCGTACGACCATCCCTCATTTCCATCATTCGCCCAAGTATCATAATCGTATCTATTTCCTCGTGCGTAAAGCATAAAGTTTATCACCGATGACCCACCCAACACTTTTCCATGTGGCCATCTCATCACCGTATCACCGGGTTTATCTTGTCTGCTCCGGCTAGCCCATGTTGATCACTTCGGGGCCTTCATTGGTTATCCTTTTTTTATCCTGTCAATGAAATGGATTCAAATAAAATATTGATAATTGTGATTATTTTAATGGACACATTTTTACATTCAAATATTTACAATTAGTGACAAACCCTAGTCCCGTAGATAACAAAATAGAAGCTGATGGTGGGATATGGATTGGTCTTCATAAGGCGTTTGAAAAACCGATGGAGACTTGTACTATGAGTTTGGTCCCGATGATTTATTTGGCACCTGCCGTGAGACAGTTGTCGAGAAGTCTTCGGAACCAAACGGTCATGGGCAGGATCGGGCTCCATACCGATCAATCGGTCATTGTTGGCAATACCCTACGTCTGTCCCGGTGGCTGATACTAGCATCATACCTGTTCGCATAACGCGAATTATACATGGGCCTCTTGTTATGTTTGGCGAAGAACCGATGGAAATTATTTACAAAGCATTAGGTGTAATTAGAATCAAGATTTGTCAATAATTTATGCACTGTAGACTCATTACAAATTGATATCCTGCTTGTATTACGAAAGTAGTGTCTTTCTATAGGATTTTGGTATAAAAGTGGGCGAACATGCACCTAATTTTACGGCCACGTAGGCCGTAAAGTAGCAAAAATGGATATTGAAACAAATTTCAAGACAAAAGTAAACATGAAGTCTGGACTAATTTAATTTCATAATTAAAAGTACACCTAATTGAAAATCAATTTTCGCCGTAATTTATAACTTCATTTGAAGTTGAAAATTATGAATAACAGTATTATAATACGACACCATAAACAAAAATACATAATTACTAGCACCCTAAACTCATACTTTTTATTACGTAGATTTCAAATTGGCACCTAATTATTAAATCATTAGAAAACCTCAACTCACACCTGTGACACACAATGCTTCTAAATAGGTATTATATTTTGATGCAAAATATCGCATAATTATTAATTGTAAGAACCTAATTATGAATTGCAAAATACTGTAAACACGTATGTTGCGAACGTAATCCCTCCATTATGACGAATTTTAAAATTTCAAATTAGTAAGGGGGCGCCTAATTATTAACTGGGCTATTGCAAAAAGTCTGATTTGAATGACTTTAAATTAATCTTAATTACCTATTTCAATTAAGGATCTTTAACAACAATTTAACAGTTAGTAAGCCAAAGCAGCTATTTCTATAAAATTTACCCTAAATGTAATTCAATTCCTCAAATATCTTTTTTTAGCATGCACCTATGATGAAAGTAAAAATATTCTTTTTCATTTGCAACAATAAGGCACCTAATTTGAATTAGAAACACTGTATGACAGTAGTAAAATAGAAATATAACATGCGTGCAATTCCGCTGGTATTCAAAAATTTAAAAATCAAACAAATAATTAGTAATTGAATCTTAAATTAAACATAATTATTCGAATTAAAAATGTTTAACAGAAATTTAAATGCGTAAATAAAGAATGGTATTCAATCACTTAAATCACATGAATGAATATTTCCACAATAATATGGTCTCAAATTTGAATGTTAACTGTCAAAGAGAAATTGCTTGTTTGAGACACCTGATGAACGTAGAAAAATAGATATATCATACATATGAGCAAATCTTTGCTTTATTCAAACATCTAAGAACCTAATTAGTAATTGAATCCCGAGGAATTCTATTTTCTCAAGAAGAAACGTTCACAAACATATTCTTTTTTTTGTGACACTAAAGGAACATTACTCAGAATTAAACCTACTATATATTTTGCTTGACCAAAAGATCACCTAATTATTACTTTGGGAATTTGTAATTATGAATTAGGTACTCAGAACATGTATGGGTTACGAACACAACTTCTCGATTATGGAGAAATATTCCAACAGAGAAAGACGGCACCTAATTATTAAGCGAACTGAACCAATTCAAAAAACTCGGTTTGAATATTTGTGAATTAATCATGATTACAATATATCAATTAAGGATGCTCGACAGCAAAGAAATTAATCGTTTGGAAATATTTCAGGTGAAGAAGCGAGACACCTAATCATTTTATGCATAAATAATAATGGGGCACCCAATTTGAATATTGAAAGATTTGAGACACTTGATAATAGAAATATGTGCAATTCGGCACACGTTATTAAAAAATACAAGAATCAAACGCATCTAATTAGTTATTGAATATTTGTCGAGGAATCGTACTTTCTCAGGAAGTAACGTCAACAAACACATTTTTGGTGACCTAATTATTAATTTTAGAAGCCTAACTATGAATTACGATTAAATTACCATATTCTAACTTTCTCGGTACATCTAATTCGCATTACTTATGCACAACGTAATAATTCATTTCGTTATGATAGCTTGCGCAGTTAATTTATCGTATAATTTCCGTAAAAGATTTTAATTGTCACCTAAATTAGAAAAGCGAAATTTACTCAAGAAGCACCTAATTGTAAATGTACCAAATCTCATTTTTATATTGATTGATTCAACATCTGTACGATACGATAATTAACTAGACCTCACACTAAATTATCGAGAGCAGATTTTCCCCAAGTAGGTAGAGTACTGGACCTAGCACCATTATCTTGAGGTACTCCTGTCTTAATTTCGTAATATTTCCCTTTCTGTTTTGTCTGACAGGTAGA
Source organism: Pyrocoelia pectoralis (assembly GCA_036250285.1). Lineage (NCBI taxonomy): Eukaryota > Metazoa > Arthropoda > Insecta > Coleoptera > Lampyridae > Pyrocoelia > Pyrocoelia pectoralis. The sequence goes on from CM070083.1 coordinate 8,640,570, forward strand.
CTGTTAACAAACTATCATATTATTTAGTTTGTGGTTCGAACCTTACCGAAGGTTTTAGAAGTAGTCAAATTTCGCTCTATTATGTCTGTTATTCTCTATGGACTTGGTCAATAGTGGAATCCTTTTTTCTGATTCTTGGACATTCGTGTTTATACTTATCGAAATCCACTTCTAACCTCCTTGCAGACAACACTTCTTCCAGAGCTCACGAGGTGGGAAACGTGAAAGCGCACGTTTTTTAACGAAATTGTGGATCTTGGCCTGGATCTGAAATTACGAGAGCATTGGACTTATTTTTGCATGAGACAAAAAAAACTGCGCCTATTTTACAACAATAAACCACTTGAGATGTGATAAGATGTCCATGAGTTTATCAATCTTAATATCTTATAAGTATTTTTTTAAAGTAATAACTGATTTAATCACCGTACGTTTATATAATGAATGTTACTTTGTCACACCAACGATAAGATATGTTGCCCAGATGTATATTTTTGCTCCCGCTTGTGTTGGTTCTTGCGAATGCGGAAACCTACCGAAGGACTCCAGATAAGCGTGGGAAACTTTTTGGTATTTTCCCACTTCTAACCTCCTTGGAGACAACACTTCTTCTAGAGCGGACGAGGGGGGAAACGTGAATGCGCACGTTTTTTAACGAAATTGTGGATCTTGGCCCTGGATCTGAAATTACGAGAGCATTGGACTTATTTTTGCATGAGACAAAAAAACTGCGCCATATTTTACAACAATAAACCACTTGAGATGTGATAAGATGTCCATGAGTCTGGATCATTCCCACGCAGAAAGAAAGAAAATGCAAAGCAATTACGTTGAAAATGTTTTCAACATGGATTCAGAAAGTAAACGGAGATGGGTATTAAGATCCAGTGGTTCGGTTCTTCCAAAGTATTACGATATCCACATGCCCATAAAAGGATCTTTATGTCAAAATTCTAAAGAAATGGCGATTGCGTTCAAAATGCCCCCCCCCCCCCCCATTATAACCCACTTTTCAAAAGAATATGGAGAGATCCTTTGGGCTGACGGTGACCAGCTCAGATCAGATAAAATTTCCATTACCTTTATCTCTCCCAGTATCGTAGTGCATTTTTTTTTATATAAACTTATCACTCTATTTTTACAATCTTTCGTTTTCCACTCAATCAGAAATGGAAAAATACTAGGTGCAGTTGTATGTTAATGATTTCTCTCGAAGTTTTTTATAGTAATTAAGGCACCTAGGGCGTTATGTTCATAACGCCCGTGGTGCCTTCATTACTTTATGTCATACTTGCAAGAAGTTGATTAAGATGATTAAAACAGATGATAACAATAAAATCAGTATAGAGTCACATTTAACATCTTTGACCGTATCTATAGTGATGAGGCATAAATTTTACATTTCCGAGCGTTATAAGCGGGCGTTATAAAAAAACGCCCGTTGCTATCTAAAATCCGGTTGTCATGTAAAGAGGCGTTATTTAGTCATTAATGTTTCTTGTTTCAGCAGTTGTTATGGTGAAATAATAAGGTAGTATGACATAAAGATTATTTTAGTATCTATGACCACCCACAAAGGGCAACCTTTTCTAAACTTAGTGGCGGCCATCTGTTAATACGATTGGAAATTAACCTAACTCCAACCGAATCTTTTTGCATTGACCTTTTCCTCTTTTTTTGTTCGTTCTCCAGTTAGAGATCGAAATGAGACAAAATAGGGATATGGACTGTGGGAGGTTATTAGATTGGGCAAATTCATTTTGTATTTTGGGCCAATTATTATTGAAACGGTACCGTAAACATCCGTAAACGTCAGCTGTGTGAAGGGCAATAATCCATTTGGAACCAAATTTTTTGGTCGTCCTTAGGCAACCGCTGGAACTACTTGCTCCTGAAGAAGTTGTTCATAAAAAGGATTTCAAACTGTTATTTGGAAACATATTCTGTGCAACTTCGTAAAAGTTAGTCGTAAAGAATGATTTTTAAAATAACAGTGACATTTTGGAAACAAATTTGTCAGGAGCCGAAGGGTTTATAACGATGCAACACCGCCAACAAAGATTTTTGACATCACTGGGCCACAAAAATTTTGGACATTTCTGATTGCAAACCATGATACTTTTTTTTAAAGAAACACAGAAAGCTCTTTGCTGGGCACCAAATTTGCCCAACAAATACCAAAGGAAACCAGAAAAGGTGAAGATAAGATGTACAGAAATTAAATGAAATACGACAGAGCAAAGAAACTCCGTGAAAGAGGTTACAAAATGCGTTCTAAAGGACAAGATGTAGGTAATTGTAGCTATAAAAAAAGAAGTAGACAATGGTAGCACAATCTACAAGGAATTGATATGATCACTGATCAGCTGTGTGAAAGGAAAATACAAAAGAGAAATAAATTGAGTGTAGATGTTAAGAGATGAAACTGAAAAAAAAGCAATATAGAGATACCAGAATCAGAAGAAACACAGCAGAAAGTAGTAGATTTTTGGCTGTTAGGTGTGGTTTCGCTGGAGCGTCTGGCGGCGGCGACTCGCGACTGCGTCCCCAACGTTTTAGGTGCGGACGTTTTCGAACAAGTCGCAGCATCTGCGTCTCGACTGCCCGATATAAGGTTGAAAGTGATAAGTCGCACAGCTGCGCGCCTAAACTGGTATATCGGGCAGTCGAGACGCAGATGCTGCGACTTATCACTTTCAACCTTATATCGGGCAGTCGAGACGCAGATGTTGCGACTTGTTCGAAAACGTCCGCGCCTAAAACGTTGGGAACGCAGTCGCGAGTCGCCGCCGCCAGACGCTCCAGCGAAACTATACCTTTACTTCGACAAGAGCGATTACGCAGAACATGGGAGGTCCACGGAGATGCGTAATTTTAAGTAGTTGTAGATGATTTGGTTTGTATTTCTAATGGATGACGATTTCAATTAGATTTCAAACGATTTCAAGAGATTTCAAATAATTTTAAAGTGAGTTCAGTTGATTGCAATGCAGCGACTTTAGGTGTTTTCAATTTCAAATCCATTCAGGCGATATCGGTGTTATTTCAATTTATTGCATGTCATTTGAGATGATTTTAATTCTATTTTTAATGATTTGAAGAGCTTTGAAATGATTTCAATATGATTTCGAGTGATTTCAAGATGATTTCGTTCGATTTCAATATGATTTAATAGTATATTAAAAAACAAGTTTCATAAGGTACGTTTTATGGCACGAATCAAAGTTTAGAAAACGAGTGGCGCAGCCACGAGTTTTCTAAATGATGAGTGCCATAAAAGCCTTATGAATGAGTTTTTTATACTATTTTTTAGAATTTGCGCCTTTTGCAAGCAATTTTAAATAAATATTTGACATTATCAAAATCTAGGGAATTTTTTAGAGATTGGAACTACTACTTTTCAAATTGTCAATTTAAAATTTATTTAAAGGTTAACTACAGTATTTGCTATGAATTAATTCGGTAAATAGGTACCATCTTAGTAAAATTAAATTGTACCGGTTTTATTAAAACACCCAAATGTCTATTAAAGCACGCAAATGACGTCATTTGAGTGCTTTAATAGGATCTATTAAAGCACTCAAATGACGCGAATTCTAAAAAGTAATTTGAATAATTTCGAGTAATTTTAAGATGATTTCGTGGGGATTTAATAAAATTTCATGTGAATTAAAGACGATTTAGTATTATTTCTAGATGATTTCTTGTTTTCAATATGATTTCGAGTAATTTCAAGATGATTTCAATATGATTTAAAGTGCTTTCAATAATTTTTAGTGATTTCTAGATAATTTCTTGTATTTGTAATATGATTTCAATGCCATTTCGAGTAATTTTAAAATAATTTCGTGTGATTTCAATTTGATTTAAACTTATTTCAATAATTTCACGTGATTTGGTGTCTGTTCAATATTATTTGGAGTAATTTCAAGATGGTTTAATAAAGTTCATGTGAATAAAGGCGATTTCGAGCGATTTCTAGATGATTTCCTGTCTTTAATATGATTTCCAGTGATTTTAAGATGATTTCAATATGATTTAAAGTGCTTTCAATAATTTTTAGTGATTCTAGATGGTTTCTTGTATTTCTAATATGATTTCAATGCCATTTTGAGTAATTTTAAAATGATTTCGTGTGATTTCAAAACTTATTTCAATAGTTTCACGTGATTTCGTGTAGGTTAAACATTATTTGGAGTGATTTCAAGATGGTTTAATAAAATTTCATGTGAATTAAAGGCGATTTCGAGTGATTTCTAGATGATTTATTGTCTTCAATATGATTTCCAGTGATTTCAAGATGATTTCAATATGATTTAAGCTGCTTTCAATAATTTTTAGTGATTTCTAAATGATTTGTTATATTTTTAATACGATTTTGATCCGATTTCGACGAATTTTAAAATAATTTCGTGTGATTTCAATATGGTTTAATCAAATTTTATGTGAATAAAGGCGATTTCGAGTGATTTCTAGACGTTTTCCTGCCTTCAATATGATTTCCAGTAATTTCCACATGATTTCAATATGATTTAAAGTGCTTTCAATAATTTGTAGTAATTTCTAGATGATTTCTTGCATTTCTAATATAATTTCAACGCCATTTCGAGTAATTTTAAAATAATTTCGTGTGATTTCAATAGGTATGGTTTGAACTTATTTCAATAATTTCACGTGATTTCGTGTGGGTTAAATGTTATTTGGAATAATTAGAAGATAGTTTAATAAAATTTCATGTGAACTAAATGCGATTTGGAGTGATTTCTATATGATTTCCTGTCTTCATTATGATATCCAGTGATTTTAAAACGATTTCAATATGATTTAAAGTGCTTTCAATAATTTTTGGTGTTTTCTAGTTGACTTCTTGTGATTTTAATATGATTTCAATGTCCTTTCGAGTGATTTTAGAACGCTTTCGTATGATTTCAATACGATTTAAACTTATTTCAATAATTTCGTGTGGGTTAGTAGTAGTTCTGGAAGAGCTCAAGGTCACTACGCCCTCTGGTGATGACTTTGGTAATTAAATTTGTATTGGGCCGATTTCAACACAGTTCAAGATCATCTTAATGAGCTACAACTACTTGTAACAGTATAAACAGGTAACAGAGATGGAACGTGTGTCGAAGGGCTATACCCGTTTGTGGAAATCTGTAAGTACCTGTTTGTGCTGTTGCAAGCAGTTCTAGGGAACAACTCATCAAGGTGATCTTGAACTTTGTTCAAATCGGTCCTATATAATGAATAACCTCTATTTAGTTTTGAAAGCCACCACCAGGACGTAGTGACCTTGAACTGTGTTGAAACAGCCTTACTATACTACTTGGGTTCTTATTCGGAGTATTTTCAAGATTGTTTAATTAAATTTCATGTGAATTAAAGACGATTTCGAGTGATTTCTTGTGTTTCTAATATGATTTCAATCCCATTTCGAGTAATTTTAAAATAATTTCGTGTGATTTCAATCATTTAAACATATTTCAATAGTTTTACGTGATTTCGTGTGGGTTCAATATTATTTGAAGTAATTTCAAGATGGTTTAATTAAATTTCATGTGAATAATTCAAGACCATTTTATGTGTTTCAATACGATTTCTATTCATTTCAATGATTTCACTTGATTTTTGAGATGATTTCGTGTGGATTCAATATTATTCGTAGTAATTTTAAGATGGTTTCGTATGGGTTCAATAAAATTTCACGTGAGTTCAGGCCGATTTCGCGTGATTTCCATGATTTCGTGTGTTTTCAAAATGATTTCGGATCCAACACTGTGAACACCATAAACCACAATAGCTAATAATTTATTATACCGAACGCGTTTCAACAGCAAAATTATCATCATCAACTTCCATATGTTTTCAATATGATTGGAGGTGATTTTATTGATTTCGAAGAATTCCAAGATGATTTTAAAATGATTCAGTATGTATCCATTCCAAGGGCTAATTACCTCTCGCTGTCTGTAAATTAGATGTTAGGTGGAATTATTTGCTGCCGTTACGTGCTGCCTTGCAACATCGCTTGCGTTATTTGGGATAAAATCATTTGGTTTCAATTTTTCACATGAATTATTTCTGGATTCTCTGGATTACGCGCACATAGGCCACTTATTGGGGGGCTTTGTGCTACATCCCTGATTAGAATCGTCCCCGTAACGCCACTCAAGCCATCCCACACGTGAATTATCGCTATCGCATTATAATCGATTTCTGTCTACGTTTTTTGTTATCTTCGAGTACCATTTCATGGCGGTATCCAACTGAAATGGCAAAAACGGTACACGTGTCACTATCAGTTCATCGGTCCACTTTCTTAAATTTATTGGACATTTAATAATTTATGATATAAGAAACGTAATTACAATATTTTTTTTATGCTAGCATCATAAACGGCTCTATTGATAACCAGGAATCGTTCATAATTTCCAGTTTTATTGCACCGTGCAATAAAACTACCATAGAAACAACGACGTCATCTTTACCTACTCTGACATATATACGGTATTTACACACGACATAATATAGCAACAATCGTATCCAACGAAACGAATCGTCATCACATCAAACATTCATGCAAGTAGTCTGTTTAAAAATAACACTTTTCACATTTATGATGCCTAGCATCAACTCGTTATAATCTTGGTGTTAATTGCACTCGGGAAATTTAGCGTGACTCGCTCGCTGCGTTCGCTCGTGCAATAAACACCAAGATTATAAGCTTGTTGTTTAATACACTATTACAAGGGTTTTTTTAAACGAATATGGCTTTATAAAACCTTTATAAAACTAATTTTGTACGCGACTACAAGATTGTTCATCTCTTGGTTTGGACCATCATGGTTATTCGCGACCTTGGTATTTCCAGAAAGTGGTCCAGCTATACTAAACAATTATAACACCAATGCTACCCTCAAACGACCAAAATCACATGTAGTGTTTTTATAATGGGCAGCGATGTGTGTTATTGAGTCTCGTCATATTAAACAAAAGGTATTATAATTTAAGAATCTTTTGATGATAAGCGCTACTGATTCTTACTACATATTAAACTCAACGAAATGATTTATTACCTACTTGCGAAGGAATTATATAACTAAATAGTTTTTTAATAACATGGGTTGGGTTCTGGGCCAGATAATAGAATTTCGTAACGTTTCATGAAATCAAATCACTTAAGCTGTGATAAATTTACCTTATCTATTTGATTATTCTTTGATTAACTTATCACTCACCTTTATAACGGTTCGTCTTCCATTGAAACAATCATAAGGTGAAGAAAATGTGGCCCAGATGTGTGTTTTTGCTCTCACTTTTGTTGGTTTTCGCGCACGCGCAAAACTACTCGAGTACTCTAGATAGTCGTGAACCATTTTGGGGCATCTTTGGAGATGATGGCAATTACGGTGATAGATACAAGCCCGGAAAGTTTGGTAAGATTTTTAATTCAATTTTCTTTTCGTTTGTAACGCTTTTGGTTACAGCTGGTCGCTCATACGATTACATCGTGGTCGGTTCTGGAGCGGCAGGTTCAGCGGTAGTTAATAGACTAACGAGTAATGAAAAAATCAGCGTTCTTCTATTGGAAGCGGGCGACGAACCGTCTTTTTTTTCCGACACACCCTTTCTAGCAGCTACGCAACTATTCACTGATCAAAATTGGGGGTATTTTATGGAGAAGCAGGCAAATTTTTGTCTAGGTATGTGAGTGATTGTCGTGCCCATGTGAGTTTGAATTTTGCTTTTTAGGATTGAAAGACGAACTTATGCCTTGGCCTCGTGGAAAAGTTTTAGGTGGGACATCTGTAATTAACTTCATGCTTAGCGTAAGGGGAAATAAATTTGATTATGACCGTTGGGAAGCCGCAGGTAATCCGGGGTGGTCATACGACGAGGTTTTGCCTTATTTTAAAAAAGCGGAACGCGCTTCCATTAAGTTGGCAGATGAAGGATACCATGGTACAGATGGTCCAGTTGATATGGTCGATTTACCTTACAACAGCGAGTCCGCGAACGTTTTTATTAAAGCATGTGAGGAATTAGGATATAAGTACGTGGATTATAACGGGAAAGATCAAATAGGAGTGTCTCACGTACAATCAACCTTAAGAAAAGGTGCACGGTGTAGTGCCGAAAAGGCCTATTTTCGTCCAGCAAAGTCTAGATCAAATCTATACACTTGTCTTAAGGCTCGCGTTTCCAAGGTTCTTATCCGCGACAACGCCGCATACGGTGTCGAATATACCAGTAAGAATGTCAAGTATATCGCTTATGCCAATAGAGAAGTGATACTCAGCGGTGGTGCTTTTCACTCTCCTCAAATTCTTATGCTTTCTGGAATTGGTCCGAAAGATCACTTAGCCGAACTTGGTATACCGTTGCTTAAAAATCTTCCCGTTGGCGAAAAGCTCTACGATCACCTAACCTTTTAGGCTTATCATTTACAGTTAATAAGCCCATTGTGCAAATGTTATCAAACACTTTTTCTCCATCAAGTCTTTGGAATTATAATGTACATGGCACAGGCCCACTAACAGTAGCAGGAGCTGTGGAAGCTTTCGGCTATTTCAAAACATCGGCAGCTAATTACACCGAAAATTATCCTGACATGGAGTTGCTCTTTATAGGTGCTGGGTTGCAAACTGATTATGGATGGGTTCACAGGAAAATGTTTGGAATTTCTGATAAGGTGTACGATGCATTTTGGGGAAAATTCGAAAGCAAGTACTCTTTCTCCGTTTATCCGATGTTATTACATCCCAAGTCCTACGGTAAGCTAAAACTGAAATCAAATGACCCACTTGACCATCCACGTCTTTACGGCGACTTCCTCACCGATCCTGAGCAGCAAGATCTCAGAGCATTTATCGCCGCCGTAAGAGAAGTTCAAAGAATTACTAAATCCTCCGCGTTTCAAGAGTACGACACCAAGCAAGTGACATATCCAATTCCGGGATGCGAAAAACTCGTTTACGATTCGGACGAATATTGGGAATGCGCCATTCGATCAATATCGGTAACATTACATCATCAAATACACACCTGCAAAATGGGACCCGAAACCGATCCAGAGGCGGTCGTTGATCACAAACTTCGTGTACACGGCATAAAAAATTTGAGAGTTATAGATACTAGTATAATACCGGTTACGCTATCCGCTCACGTCAACGTCCCCGCTTTTATGATTGGAGAAAAGGGCGCGGATTTGATACTTGAAGATTACAATTCATCCCAGTAAAATACGACCATTTGGACATTACAATTCGAGAACTTCGGACATAACATCTACAATATGGATTACGTATAACCAAAATACTTAATCTAGACCGATACCATTTGCAGCACTGCACTGATATTTGCACAATTTATTCTTATTTAGATTTGTGTAGTAATGTACCTGATTGTTTAATTTTAATCAACTGTTTGTATCACAGTCGGCGATAATTTTAAATAAAGTTTTTAGTGGTGCAATAATTGTAATCAATTCAATTGCTGCTGTAGAGTACTATTTATCTTTTGACTTAAGACATGGTTATGCACAACCATAGTGCTATTGTGCATTATACGCCTCTCTTGGGGGAGGTTGGCCTCCCCATAATAGGTTTTCGGTCATTCGGGAGTATAGTTTCTACCGTTTCTCTTTCACTGTGGCTCCTAGTCAGCTCCTAGTATGACCCTCTACCGGTACACGATGATGTAGGAATTGGTGTGTCCTGGGGCTCTATATTTAAGGTCTCCCTAAGTAGCGCGTTGCCTTTTTCTCTCTGGATCATCTTTGTTCTTGTCCCCCTTCGCGTATCCATGGGCTAGATCATTATTGATTACACTTATCTTGCATCTATTTAGTTAGGGCGTTAGAACAAAAAATCTGATCCACATCTAGGCATATACACCATTACTTAAAACTTACGTAGTTACTCCGCGTAAGCTTTTCCGAGACACCTTGTAATCTAGTTTACTAAAACCTCCGCGACCCACCTCTCTTTCATAACACCATGTATGTGTATCTGCACAGTTAGACAAGCTCGCTATATCCGCTACAATTTTTATGGAAGAATTCAAGATCTGGTGCGGAAATTTTGTTGTTTTGGCAAATTTTCTCTTGCATAATTTGTGTTGGAAGATTCGGGTAAACGGCCTGGTTTTCTAACTTGAACCGTACAGTTAACCGAGAAATTTTAATGGGGTTCTTTAGATTAAGTGTAACAGTATACGTTTATTTAAGGGGAAAAGTAATCCCCTTCCAACTGCAAGATCATTCACTACGGCTATTCTATAGCTCGTGCCCAAATACCAAAATTAACGTTTCAAGTATGAATTGTCTGATGCCAAAGGTTCCATATTTGGATCCAAATTCGATTTCTCTTGATCAATTCGGTCAAAATCTACCACAACCATATCATTTTCGATTCTGGACGTTTTCTTCTACGAAAACCATCTGCTGTTTTTCGATGGTTGGCCACTCAACACTTGAAAATTTTCTTTTAAAGCATTGATGTGTAAGGCACCATTTTCCCATAATCGTTCCAATTGATGGACCCTTCATGGTCTTCAAACGTTGGTTCATTAAATACTACCTGTCATTACCTAGTGCACTGTTTTTCCATAACCGTTGCATCACTTTTTGTACTGGGTAAGTGGTCAGGCGTATCAGAATAAAGGTTAAACTCAACCATGAGGAATTTCTGTGTTGTGTAGTTCTTCGATTACTATGTTGAGGTTGAGGTGAAACGTTTAAATCAAAAAATTGTACCTAATTATAACGTGGAACCCTTGGTGCGGCCTAATTTAATTAGGCGCATAAAATGTTGGTGCAGGTGACTGAAGATAAGCGACGTTTGGGTCAAAACTATGACAAGATCTGTTCTCGGTTTGTGCGAGATGCGACCGACAGTGGGCTAACAGTTAACAGTCCCACCCGCACCCCTATAGAGTCCATATAAGTCCATAGGGAAGGGAATGAAGTTTTTGTCCATTTTCACCTTACAGGAGGTTTATAGTATAGTGGTTGGAGCACTAGTCTGTGACACCGATGCCACTGGTTCGAATCCGTGTTCCGTCAAAATAAAAATAACTTTGACATCCTTCCATGTGGGCGTCTTGTTAGGCTCTATAAAATTACTGTCTGGGAGTTACCTTTAGGGGTAATAATAGAAGACTAAGAAGCACAGTAAACATTGCCACTCTGGATATATTCCAGGTATGGTGAAATTACTGTTATAAATTTCTTCTGTATCACACTTTGGGAACGTTTCTGTAATGGATATCATTCACCTAGTTCGTACACATCTTTGATCCTTTTTGTTTTTTACAATTACAATATACCTATTAAAATGCGAAAGTTTTTATTTATACAATCTATTGTGACAAATAATAATCTTCAAGTAGAAGATCAGCACCTTTTTCGCCAACCATATACGCAGGTGCGTTGGTGTGTCCGGATGTAGGTAAGGGTATGACACTGGTATCTATCACTCTCAGCTTTTTGATTCCGTAGACACGTAATTTGGGATCGACAACTGCTTCCGAATCGTTGGCAGGTCCCATTTTGCAAGTCGAAGTTTGATGGTACAAGGTTGACGAGATGTGACGAATCGCGCATTCCCAATAATCATCAGTATCGTAAGTGATTTTTTCACAACCAGGTACGGGGGTTTTTACCTGTTCCGTACCATACGCTTGGAATGCCGGTGCTTTGGCAATTCTTTGGATTTCTCTTATGGATGCCAGTAATGTTTTTAGGTCTTGCCCCTCGGGATCGGTGAGGTAATCGCCGTATAGCAAGGGAGCATCCAAGGGATGCCTCGATTTTAGCTTTAGGTGGCCAAAAGATTTTGGATGAAGCAATACTGGGTAAAGTGTCCACGCATATTTTGACTCGAGATTCTTCCAAATCGCTTTGTAAATTTTTTGAGATACGCTAAACATTGTTTTTAGAAAAATTCCATAATCTGTTTGCAAACCGCCACCCATGAATATGAATTCCATGTCGGGATAGTTTTCCGTGTAATTGGCCACTGACGTCTTATGAAAGGCAAACGCCTCCACCACTCCTGTTAGAGTTAAAGGGCCATTGTCATTAAAGATGTAGTTTAGGACACTTCTTGGGCCTGTACTTTCAAATATATTTTTAACAATGGGCTTATTGGCTGTAAATACCATTCCTAAAAATATCATGTGGTCGTAAAGTTTTTTGCCCACTGGGAGGTCTTTCACGACCGGTATTCCCATCTCGGTTAAGTGATCATGTGGTCCAATACCAGAAAGCATCAGGATTTGTGGGGAATGAAATGGACCTGCACTGAGAACCACTTCCTTCCTTGCGAAGGCTTTGTACCTTATGTTGTTGTTCATGAATTCAACTCCGTATGCAATTTTGTTTTGATCCATAAGAACCTTAGAGACACGACTGTGAAGGCAAAGCTTGAAATTGTTCCTAAATCTCGCTGGTCGAATGAACGCCTTTTCGGCACTACATCGTCTACCACTCCGTATTGTTGCCTGCATGTACGACACACCCATCTGATTTTTCCCGTTGTAATCGACGTATGGGTAGCCTAGTTGCTGACAAGCATTAACAAACGCATGAACGCTTTCAGTACGATAGTGCACATCCTCAACGCTAAGTGATCCATTCGTGCCATGATAATCGGAATCCCGAATCTTAACCGTTGCACGCTCGGATTTTTTAAAATATGGCAAAACTTCATCGTACGACCATCCCTCATTTCCATCATTCGCCCAAGTATCAAAATCGTATCTGTTTCCTCGTGCATAAAGCATAAAGTTTATCACCGATGACCCACCCAACACTTTTCCATGAGGCCATCTCATGACCTTATCGACCAATCCTACAAGTATATAATTATACGAAAAAAATTAAGGTACCGAACCTTACCTAAGCCAAAATTTTCCTGTTTTTCCATTAGATAACCCCAATTTTGTTTGGTGAATTGTTGAGCACCGGCCATTAACGGTAATTCGGAATGCCATATCGGAAATCCTCCCGCTTCCAACAGTAGGACGGTGATATTATCATTCTCCGTAAGTCTGTTTGCAACAACTGAACCTGCGGCGCCGGAACCTACCACGATGTAGTCGTAGGTCTTAAAAGCTGAGAAATGTCGGCATTTAATCAATTAAAAAAAAACGTAGGTAATCGATAATATTACCACAAGTTTCGGGTTTTTTCGGCATCGGCGTAGTTTCCAAAAAGTTTCTTCAAGGTATCGTCACCGTCAGCAGTAACTAACGTTAACAATATTGTACAGAAGCAAAAATGTATAAACATCATTACATTTCTCAATTGAGTGTAGTAATTTAGCACATTTTTCTGATGCTGACCTATTAACCTTTAGATAACTATCTGATTATAATTTCTAAACACGTATTACCAAATTTGTTTATTTTCGAAACGATGTCCTTTTAATAACCTTACGAGTTTTATGTTGCAAGTTTCCAGCTTTAATTTCAATATTCATATTTCAAATTTCAAATTCTAACTTTTAAGGTTGGATTATGAAGATTAAAGTTTCAATTTAGATTTTACTCCCTCTTATAAATTTAGGGTTTTAACTTTACGTTTAAGTTTTAAATTTCCAGAAGGCTTAAAGCCTTATTTCTCATTTTAAGATTTTAAATTTCTAATTTAGCTTTAAATTTCGAATTTCAGATCATCCAGTGCTTTCAAAGTTCAATTTACAAGCTTTTTAAGTACCACGTTTTGTAATTTAAACTACAAACCTTAAGGTCTCAAGCTTTAAATTGCAAGTTTTAAATTTCAGATTGAAACTCTCGATGCTGAATAGTTATGAACTAATTCGAAACTTCAACTATCTATTAGATTGAAAGAAGAATTCACTTACGAGTTTCAAGTTTCCAATTTCTAGTTGCTAGTTTTGGATTTCGCGATACAGATTCCAAATTTAAAGTTTCAAATTTTATTTTCGAATTTCAAATCTACTAGATTTCAGATTTTAAGTTTAATTCATAAGGGTCCAAGTTACATTATTCAAACCTAAAGATCAAAGCCTCAATTTTAATGTTATTTATTCCCAAGTTTCACAATTTTAATAGTCAGAACACCGTTGGATGCTTTTAAATGGCAATCGTAGATTTTTTACTTCAATTTCAAATTTCAATCGTACCTATACTTAGGCTTTAAGTTTCACGTTTTATAATTTAAACTGTGAACACTGTTTGAAGTTTCAGTTTTTAAATTTCAAATTTTAACCTGTAAGTGTTAATAAAACATTTAGCAATTTGACAAGTTTCAATATTAGGACACAAAAAGGTTGAAGTAAGTTTACGAATGATTCTAAATTCATGTTAAGGTTTGTAGCTTTAAGCTTGCGGCTGAACCAAGGTGATAATTCTCAAGCTTTTTGTGACGCGCTGTTTGCAAAATCCAAAACCATCGTCCCAAATTATTATTAACATAACCTTAAAAAATATTTACCCTCTGCATGAGATGTCTTTATCATTGGTTACTTCTAAGACATAAAACATTTGAAAAATACATGGAAAAATTCAAAATTTCTGTTTCTATTTTGCTTGAAAATTGTAGAACCATTGTGGTGGAGTCGACGTCAGTTACATTTTTGCATTGCATACTGAGGAGCGTAGTAAAAAAGTAAAAAAATATTTTGGTGCTTTAAGTACGTAAGGTATTTGCAAAATTTCAGTGTTTTTGACGTGTAATATGCTTTCAAGAAACACAAAATGGTGAATTGAGACCAAACCAAGGGGAATTTGGAAGAATCTCGGATATCCTGTATAGCATGCTAAGTGACACCCTGTATGTCATACTATTTTAGAATTAGAAAAGAAAATAATTATAGGACAAAATCAACTTTCGCCATACTTTCCGCATAATTTGACTTTAAAGAAGCTTAAATGGCGTCCATTTTGGCACGTATAAAATTAAAAACAAATTATTTTGGAGATTTAAGTACCTACGTAATTTTCCAAACTTTTCCAGCGACCCTTTGTAGTCGAACGCCTGTTACCCATATTGTGTTCTGTCAACTGACTAAAGGTTTTGGGTGTGATTACTCTAAAAGTGGGCTACAGCTCACCATTAATACTCTACTCCTAATGCCTTAAATGCTGCTTAGGTGTAATAAAATTTGCAAGGGGCGTGAATAATTTTGGGATCGGAGGATAGGTAATTACGTTTAGACACTTCCTATTTAATTTTTTTTTCTTTTCAGATAAGAGTATTCATACCTTCTGCCCATATGTTTCCACCGAAAACTAGACAGTTTTTGTTTTATAAAGGTTTTGTTAGTGATTTATAGATGTTCTATAAAGTTGCGATTTTTTTTGCTTTAAGTAAACCACAAATTAGCAACAACAATATTAAAGTTAAAGTTTGATTTATGTGGAAACAACGTAAGTAAACCAATTGCCTTATAATTAATACATTACTGGGATGAATTGTAATCTTGAAGTAACAAGTCCGCTCCCTTTTCTCCAAACATATAAGCGACAGTTATTTTTATTTTTGGTGTCGAATTCAAAACATAAGATTTGTCTATTTTCAACATTTTTCATGATAAATGATTTATGTTGCAATGTGAATGGACCCCAACCATCATTTAGGTTACATATTATCCTCCATCTTCATGGGAAGACATGACATTGTTTCGTTTATATCTCTGCACTACGACCATGCGCCCTATTGTACCGCCAGTTTTAAATTTACTCATCCAAGATCTTTCTGAGGGAACCTTTTTTGTATTGTAACTTTTTTCATCAAAATCACTGTATGTAGGCTACTTAGTGTCTCTGGCTCCTCCTCACAACCCCAGCACATTAGGTCAGCTCCCAGAGGAAGTTATTTTTTGATTCGACAATTTTTTAGTATTTAGTAGATCTGTCTTCCTTATCGAGTTTCATCTCTAAAGGTTTCAAAGTGTGAAGGCTGGGTCACTGAAGAGGCACGTATTCATTTCAAAACTATAGAATAAGCAAGCTATTGCGTTAGTGAATACAGGGTGATTCAATATTCACTCCCCAGCCCTCGGATATGTATTCTACAACTAAAAATAAGATAAAAATAAAGAATAGTAAAATCCCGAAAGCCTAACCGTTTTCTGGTAAAATTGAAATAAAGAATAAAACAATTTAAAATTATTGTTTTATAATTTAAAATTTTAAATCAAATTGCAATGCATTTACTTGTCGTTATTTTGTTTTACTTTGACGTTAAAGTATTGAAAGCTGGAAAAGCTTTTAAATTAATAATGGAAAGGTATAGTAATACTTAGTTAATCCGCGTAAGCTTTTCCTTGTAATCTAGTTTACTAGAACCTCCACGACTCACCTCTCTTTCGTAACACCATGTATCTGCACAGTTACCAGCTCGCTATATCCGCTACAAAAGCATGTTTATGGTTGTTGGTCTTCAAATGCTGCTAAATATACCCTACCCAGTCAATTTTTATTGAAGAGTTACGGCTAAGGCTATTCTATGGCTCGTGCCCAAATACCAAAATTCGTAAGAGACTCGCTTCGAGTATGAATTGTCTAATGCCAAAGGTTCCATATTTGGATCCAAATTCGATTTCTCCTGGTCAATTCGGCCAAAATCTGCCACAACATCATGTTCGACTCCGGACGTTTTCTTCTATGAAAACCATCTGCTGTTTTTCGATGGTTGGCCACTAAACACTTGAGAAAATCTTCTTTTAAAGCATTGATGTGTAAGGCACCATTTTCTCATATCGTTCCAATTGATGGACCCTTCATGGTCTTCAAGCGTTGGTTCATAAATACTACCTGTCATTTCCTAGTGCACTGTTTTTCCATAACCGTTGCATCACTTTTTGTACCGGGTAAGTGGTCAGGCGTATCAGAATAAAGGTTAAACTCAACCATGAGGAATTTCTGTGTTGTGTAGTTCTTCGATTACTATGTTGAGGTTGAGGTGAAACGTTTAAATCAAAAAATTGTACCTAATTATAACGTGGAACCTTTGGTGCGGCCTAATTTAATTAGGCGCATAAAATGTTGGTGCAGGTGACTGAAGATAAGCGACGTTTGGGTCAAAACTATGACAAGATCTGTTCTCGGTTTGTGCGAGATCGGAAATCTAGGCGAGTGACAGTGGGTTAACAGTCCCACCCGCACCCCTATAAAGTCCATATAAGTCCATAGGGAAGGGAATGAAGTTTTTGTCCATTTTCACCTTAGAGGAGGTTTATAGTATAGTGGTTGGAGCACTAGATTGTGACACCGATGCCACTGGTTTGAATCCGTGTTCCGTCAAAATAAAAATAACTTTGACATCCTTCCATCTGGGCGTCTTGTTAGGCTCTATAAAATGACTGTCTGGGAGTTACCTTTGGGTTAATAATAGAAGACTAAGAAGCACAGTAAACATTGCCACCCTGGATATATTCCAGGTATGGTGAAATTACTGTTATAAATTTCTTCTGCATCACACTTTGGGAACGTTTCTGTAATGAATATCATTCACCTAGTTCGTACACATCCTTGATCCTTTTTGTTTTTTACAAGTACAATGTAAGTACCTATATGCGAAAGTTTTTATTTATACAATCTATTGTGACAAATAATAATCTTCAAGTAGAAGGTCAGCACCTTTTTCTCCAACCATATAAGCAGGTGCGTTGGTGTGTCCGGATGTAGGTAAGGGTATGACACTGGTATCTATTACTCTCAGCTTTTTGATTCCGTAGACACGTAATTTGGGATCGACAACTGCTTCCGAATCGTTGGCAGGTCCCATTTTGCAAGTCGAAGTTTGATGGTATAACGTTGACGAGATGTGACGAATCGCGCATTCCCAATAATCATCAGTATCGTAAGTGATTTTTTCGCAACCGGGTACGGGGGTTTTTACCTGTTCCGTACCATACGCTTGGAATGCCGGTGCTTTGGCAATTCTTTGGATTTCTCTTATGGATGCCAGTAATGTTTTTAGGTCTTGCCCCTCGGGATCGGTGAGGTAATCGCCGTATAGCAAGGGAGCATCCAAGGGATGCCTCGATTTTAGCTTTAGGTGGCCAAAAGATTTTGGATGAAGCAATACTGGGTAAAGTGTCCACGCATATTTTGACTCGAGATTCTTCCAAATCGCTTTGTAAATTTTTTGAGATACGCTAAACATTGTTTTTAGAAAAATTCCATAATCTGTCTGCAAACCGCCACCCATGAATATGAATTCCATGTCGGGATAGTTTTCCGTGTAATTGGCCACTGACGTCTTATGAAAGGCAAACGCCTCCACCACTCCCGTTAGAGTTAAAGGGCCATTGTCATTAAAGATGTAGTTTAGGACACTTCTTGGGCCTGTACTTTCAAATATATTTTTAACAATGGGCTTATTGGCTGTAAATACCATTCCTAAAAATATCATGTGGTCGTAAAGTTTTTTGCCCACTGGGAGGTCTTTCACGACCGGTATTCCCATCTCGGTTAAGTGATCATGTGGTCCAATACCAGAAAGCATCAGGATTTGTGGGGAATGAAATGGACCTGCACTGAGAACCACTTCCTTCCTTGCGAAGGCTTTGTACCTTATGTTGTTGTTCATGAATTCAACTCCGTATGCAATTTTGTTTTGATCCATAAGAACCTTAGAGACACGACTGTGAAGGCAAAGCTTGAAATTGTTCCTAAATCTCGCTGGTCGAATGAACGCCTTTTCGGCACTACATCGTCTACCACTCCGTATTGTTGCCTGCATGTACGACACACCCATCTGATTTTTCCCGTTGTAATCGACGTATGGGTAGCCTAGTTGCTGACAAGCATTAACAAACGCATGAACGCTTTCAGTACGATAGTGCACATCCTCAACGCTAAGTGATCCATTCGTGCCATGATAATCGGAATCCCGAATCTTAACCGTTGCACGCTCGGATTTTTTAAAATATGGCAAAACTTCATCGTACGACCATCCCTCATTTCCATCATTCGCCCAAGTATCAAAATCGTATCTGTTTCCTCGTGCATAAAGCATAAAGTTTATCACCGATGACCCACCCAACACTTTTCCATGAGGCCATCTCATGACCTTATCGACCAATCCTACAAGTATATAATTATACGAAAAAAATTAAGGTACCGAACCTTACCTAAGCCAAAATTTTCCTGTTTTTCCATTAGATAACCCCAATTTTGTTTGGTGAATTGTTGAGCACCGGCCATTAACGGTAATTCGGAATGCCATATCGGAAATCCTCCCGCTTCCAACAGTAGGACGGTGATATTATCATTCTCCGTAAGTCTGTTTGCAACAACTGAACCTGCGGCGCCGGAACCTACCACGATGTAGTCGTAGGTCTTAAAAGCTGAGAAATGTCGGCATTTAATCAATTAAAAAAAAACGTAGGTAATCGATAATATTACCACAAGTTTCGGGTTTTTCGGCATCGGCGTAGTTTCCAAAAAGTTTCTTCAAGGTATCGTCACCGTCAGCAGTAACTAACGTTAACAATATTGTACAGAAGCAAAAATGTATAAACATCATTACATTTCTCAATTGAGTGTAGTAATTTAGCACATTTTTCTGATGCTGACCTATTAACCTTTAGATAACTATCTGATTATAATTTCTAAACACGTATTACCAAATTTGTTTATTTTCGAAACGATGTCCTTTTAATAACCTTACGAGTTTTATGTTGCAAGTTTCCAGCTTTAATTTCAATATTCATATTTCAAATTTCAAATTCTAACTTTTAAGGTTGGATTATGAAGATTAAAGTTTCAATTTAGATTTTACTCCCTCTTATAAATTTAGGGTTTTAACTTTACGTTTAAGTTTTAAATTTCCAGAAGGCTTAAAGCCTTATTTCTCATTTTAAGATTTTAAATTTCTAATTTAGCTTTAAATTTCGAATTTCAGATCATCCAGTGCTTTCAAAGTTCAATTTACAAGCTTTTTAAGTACCACGTTTTGTAATTTAAACTACAAACCTTAAGGTCTCAAGCTTTAAATTGCAAGTTTTAAATTTCAGATTGAAACTCTCGATGCTGAATAGTTATGAACTAATTCGAAACTTCAACTATCTATTAGATTTAAAGAAGAATTCACTTACGAGTTTCAAGTTTCCAATTTTTAGTTGCTAGTTTTGGATTTCGCTATACAGATTCCAAATTTAAATTTTCAAATCTACTAGATTTCAGATTTTAAGTTTAATTCATAAGGGCCCAAGTTACATTATTCAAACCTAAAGATTAAAGCCTAAATTTTAAAGTTATTTATTCCCAAATTTCAAAATTAGTAGTAGTAGTCAGAACACCGTTGGTTGCTTTTAAATGGCAATCGTAGATTTTTACTTCAATTTCAAATTTCAATCGTATACTTAGGCTTCAAGTTTCACGTTTTGTAATTTAAACTGTGAACACTGTTTGAAGTTTCAGTTTTTAAATTTCAAATTTTAACCTGTAAGTGTTAATAAAACATTTAGCAATTTGCCAAGTTTCAATATTAGGACACAAAAAGGTTGAAGTAAGTTTACGAATGATTCCAAATTCATGTTAAGGTTTGTAGCTTCAAGCTTGCGGCTGAACCAAGGTGATAATTCTGACGCGCTGTTTTCAAAATCCAAAACCATCGTCCCAAATTATTATTAACATAACCTTAAAAAATATTTACCCTCTGCATGAGATGTCTTTATCATTGGTTACTTCTAAGACATAAAACATTTGAAAAATACATGGAAAAATTCAAAATTTCTGTTTTTATTTTGCTTGAAAATTGTAGAACCATTGTGGTGGAGTGGACGTCAGTTACATTTTTGCATTGCATACTGAGGAGCGTAGTAAAAAAGTAAAAAAATATTTTGGTGCTTTAAGTACGTAAGGTATTTGCCAAATTTCAGTGTTTTTGACGTGTAATATGCTTTCAAGAAACACAAAATGGTGAATTGAGACCAAACCAAGGGGAATTTGGAAGAATCTCGCATATCCTGTATAGCAGTGATTCTTAACAGGGGGGGGGCGCGAAAATCTTAACATTATAAAAAATATACATATAAAAATGTTATATTAAGCTCTGCTTTGACTTACTTATGAATTATTGGTACAATTTGAGTGTATTTTTTGTACGAGTATAGTATATGTTACCTAATGGTGGGGTAAAGGTACTGGCCGCAGATATAATTTCGGATTTTAAGGGGGCCCCGACTAATAAAAGGTTAAGAACCACTGCTGTATAGCATGCTAAGTGACACCCTGTATGTCATACTATTCCCAGCAAACACACATAAAATATACATACAACATATGTAAAATGGAAGTAAATACCCCTACATATGCTTTTTATATATCAAGTATGTAAGTATTCTTTAATAAGTTATATAAACCGTATGTCACACAATTACGTATATTTTACATAATTGTATAGAAACTTACGGATATTCTGTATACAGAAATTCATACAGGGTGGGGCACCACATACGGCACGGAAGTTGGTGCCTAAACTATAACAATTTTTAAAAATCTTTTTATATGCATACATGTAGGTCAATAAGAGCTACATTTTAAAAATATTTATAAATATACAGGGTGGTTCAAAAAAATGTGGCGTATCAAAGTTATATTTTTTTAAATGGAACACCCTATATATCATCACATTTTCGTATTTTACGTTAAGAAATAATGTCTCCTTCTTAACAATTCCCTATACCTATCTTTTATGATTTTCGAGATATCTCGGTTTTTCTCGAAATTCAGTAGGTCACAGAAAAAAGAATAACGGCAAAATGGGTAGGCGTAAAAGAAATTGCTTTGGATCAGTTGATTTGAAGCCTTTTGGCAACTATTTGCAATATTTATTATTATGTAGAAATGTACAGGGTGTTCCAACACGTGCAAAATATCATTGACTCCTGCTAACTTAAATAACTTGCTTATTTTAAATAGAACACCCAGTATTTTTTTACCCTATTCGATACAGTAAAATATTGTCTTTCAAACGATATTAGGGTTCCCTATAGCTAAGTATACTATTTTTCACGTAACCAATAGATAACAACATGTAGGTCACAAAAAAAAGAATAACGGCAAAATGGGTAGGCGTAAATAAAATTGCTTTGGATCAGTTGATTTGAAGCCTTTTGGCAACTATTTGCAATATTTACTATTATGTAGAAATGTACAGGGCGTTCCAGAACGTGCGAAATATCATTGACTCCTGCTAACTTAAATAACTTGCTTATTTTAAATAGAACACCCTGTATTTTTTTACCCTATTCGATGCAGTAAAATATTGTCTTTCAAACGATATTAGGGTTCCCTATAGCTAAGTATAGTATTTTTCACGTAACCAATGGATAACGTGTTTGAAGGTCAGCTCTATGTCATTCTCTTAGGAGTAGTAGGCTGGGTATTATTGTAAACAATACCTGAAATTATTAAATTTACTTTTGTTAGACGGTTCCTACAGCCAAGTTGTTGATTTGTGCTTTACCTACATTACTTCAGTTCAATATTAAAATAGTTGAAACCAACAAAATTACAATGAATTAACTGTAAACATTGAATAATCACTCAACGCTGTATATAATTTATTGTAATTTATTTAATAATTAGCGAAGCTTATAAAAAATATCAACAACTAAACATAACATTGCCAGTAATTGTAAGAATTTGAGGTATCGTTCAGGTATACTCCTAAGAGAAAAACATAGAGCTGACTTTAAACACGTTATCCATTGGTTACGTGAAAAATACTATACTTAGCTATAGGGAACCCTAATATCGTTTGAAAGACTGTATCGAATAGGGTAAAAAAATACAGGGTGTTCTATTTAAAATAAGCAAGTTATTTAAGTTAGCAGGAGTCAATGATATTTCGCACGTTCTGGAACACCCTGTACATTTCTACATAATAGTAAATATTGCAAATAGTTGCCAAAAGGCTTCAAATCAACTGATCCAAAGCAATTTTTTTACGCCTACCCATTTTGCCGTTATTCTTTTTTCTGTGACCTACTGTATTTCGAGAAAAACCGTGATATCTCGAAAACCATAAAAGATAGGTATAGGAAATTGTTAAGAGACATTATTTTTTAACGTAAAATACGAAAATGTGATGATATATTTAATACTTTATTTTGTTGCACATAATCTACATACATATATAAATATATAAATATATGATGATATATAGGGTGTTCCATTTAAAAAAATATAACTTTGATACGCCACATTTTTTTGAACCACCCTGTATATTTATAAATATTTTTAAAATGTAGCTCTTATTGACCTACATGTATGCATATAAAAAGATTTTTAAAAATTGTTATAGTTTAGGCACCAACTTCTGTGCCGTATGTGGTGCCCCACCCTGTATCTCTTATTTTTCTTCCAGTTTTATATAAATCTAAAAAGCTCTTACATAATTGTATTTTATATATAAATGTGTTTGCTGGGTTAGAATTAGAAAAGAAAATAATTATAGGACAAAATCAACTTTCGCCATACTTTCCGCATAATTTGACTTTAAAGAAGCTTAAATGGCGTCCATTTTGGCACGTATAAAATTAAAAACAAATTATTTTGGAGATTTAAGTACCTACGTAATTTTCCAAACTTTTCCAGCGACCCTTTGTAGTCGAACGTCTGTTACCCATATTGTGTTCTGCCAACTGACTGAAGGTTTTGGCTGTACTCTAAAAGTGGGCTACAAACAACTCACCATTAATACTCTACTCCTAATGCCTTAAATGCTGCTTAGGTGTAATAAAATTTGCAAGGGGTGTGAATAATTTTGGGATCGGAGGATAGGTAATTACGTTTAGACACTTCCTATTTAATTTTTTTTTCTTTTCAGGTAAGACCATTCGTTACTTTGAGATGACCCTCTATTTTTTACTATAAACGTAAGTAACCTTTCGCTTATTTATGTTTACCTCTTGTACGGAATAAACGGAATTTAACTTCGGAACTAACTAATACATGTAACAAGATCTGTTTTAAAATTCGCGTTTGTACATCTTGTGTGAGTATTCATACCTTCTGCTCACATGTTTCCACCGAAAACTAGACAGTTTTAGTTTTATAAAGGTTTTATTAATGATTTATAGATGTTCTATAAAGTTGCGATTTTTTTTGTTATAAGTAAACTACAATTAGCAACAACAATATTAAAGTTAAAGTTTGATTTATGTGGAAAAAACGTAAGTAATTAATACAGTACTGGGATGAATTGTAATCTTGAAATAACAAGTCCGCTTCCTTTTCTCCAAACATATAAGCGACAGTTATTTTTATTTTTGGTGTCGAATTCAAAACATAAGATTTGTCTATTTTCAACATTTTTCATGACAAATGATTTATGTTGCAATGTGAATAGACCCCAACCATCATTATTTAGGTTACATATTATCCTCCATCTTCATGGGAAGACATGACACTGTTTCGTTTATACAGGGTGGGGCACCACATACGGCACAGAAGTTTGTGCCTAAACTATTTATATTGAACTGAAGTAATGCAGGTAAAGCACAAATCAATAACTTGGCTGTAGGAAACGTCTAATAAAAGTAAATTTAATAATTTCAGGTATTGTTTACAATAATACCCAGCCTACTACTACTCCTAAGAGTCCTAAGAGAATGACATAGAGCTGACCTTCAAACACGTTATCCATTGGTTACGGGAAAAATACTATACTTAGCTATAGGGAACCCTAATATCGTTTGAAAGACAATATTTTACCGTATCGAATAGGGTAAAAAAATACAGGGTGTTCTATTTAAAATAAGCAAGTTATTTAAGTTAGCAGGAGTCAATGATATTTCGCACGTTTTGGAACACCCTGTACATTTCTACATAATAATAAATATTGTAAATAGTTGCCAAAAGGCTTCAAATCAACTGATTCAAAGCAATTTCTTTTACGCCTACCCATTTTGCCGTTATTCTTTTTTCTGTGACCTACTGTATTTCGAGAAAAACCGAGATATCTCGAAAACCATAAAAGATAGGTATAGGGAATTGTTAAGAGACATTATTTTTTAACGTAAAATACGAAAATGTGATGATATATAGGGTGTTCCATTTGAAAAAATATAACTTTGATACGCCACATTTTTTTGAACTACCCTGTTAATTTATAAATATTTTTAAAATGTAGCTCTTATTGACCTACATGTATGCATATAAAAAGATTTTTAAAAATTGTTATAGTTTAGGCACCAACTTCCGTGCCGTATGTGGTGCCCCACCCGGTATCTCTGTACTACGACCATGGGCCCTATTGTACCGCCAGTTTTAAATTTACTCATCCAAGATCTTTCTGAGGGAACCTTTTTTGTATTGTTACTTTTTTCATCAAAATCACTGTATGTAGGCTACTTAGTGTCTCTGGCTCCTCCTCACAACCCCAGCACATTAGGTCAGCTCCCAGAGGAAGTTATTTTTTGATTCGACAATTTTTTAGTATTTAGTAGATCTGTCTTCCTTATCGAGTTTCATCTCTAAAGGTTTCAAAGTGTGAAGGCTGGGTTACTGAAGAGGCACGTATTCATTTCAAAACTATAGAATAAGCAAGCTATTGCGTTAGTGAATATATTAAGGTCATAAGCAAAGAATTGACTACATCCATATCATAAGTTATGTCTATCTACAATATCTCGTAAAATACAAAATATTACTACTACTACTGCGTAGGTAGGGTAAGAATATGCCTTTATTTAATCCAGTCTTCTTTTATTAAGTCTGCAGCCTTCTCCCCAATCATATAT
Organism: Pyrocoelia pectoralis; assembly: GCA_036250285.1. Classification (NCBI taxonomy): domain Eukaryota; kingdom Metazoa; phylum Arthropoda; class Insecta; order Coleoptera; family Lampyridae; genus Pyrocoelia; species Pyrocoelia pectoralis. The sequence continues at coordinate 8,666,300 of CM070083.1, forward strand.
GCTGGCGCACTTGTGTGGGCGGATAATGAAAGGGGTATTACACTCGCATCAACCACCCTTAGATTATTAACACCATAAACACGTAGTTTGTTGTCAACAACAGCTTCGGGATCATTTGGTGGACCCATTTTGCAAGTCGACGTTGGATGATATAAAGTAGTTGATAAATGTCGTATGGCGCACTCCCAATAAGCGTCACTATCAAAGGGTGGCCTTTCACAACCGGGAATTGGAGATCGTACAATTTCGCACCCATACTTTTGATATATGGGAGTTTTGACAATCCTTTGCATTTCTCTAATGGCAGATATAAGGATTTTAAGGTCCTTATTTTCTGGATCGGTTAAGTAATTGCCATACAATTTCGGCCAATGAAATGGGTTTTTCGATTTTAATTCAAGATGCCCGTAGGAATTCGGATGCAGTAACGTAGGCATAACTGACCATGCGTGTTTATCTTCAAGATTCTTCCACACTCTATTGTATACCTCATCCGTAATTCGAATTGTTTTTCTGAAACGCGCCCCTTGATCCAAATTTAAGCTGCTTCCCAAATAAACAAATTCTATATCTGGGTAGTTTCCTTTATATGTGGAAATGTTGGTTTTGTATAACAAGACCGCCTCAACTGTTGCTGCTACCGTAAGGGGCCCATTTCTTCTTATGAGGAGTTCTACAAAGGTTTCTATAGATTCTATTTGCGTTGGTCGTATCGTCAAAGAGGTGTTTAACGTAAATACCAGGCCAGTGAACATTAGATGGTCATACAGCTTTTCACCTACAGGAAGATTTTCCAGTACGGTTATGTTGAGATCTTCCAAGTGTTTCTTAGGCCCAATACCGGAAAGCATCAGTAGTTGAGGGGAATTTATGGCTCCTCCCGACACTATCACCTCCTTCGATGCGTTCACTACATGGTATCGTTTATTTTTGACAAACCTAACACCGTACGCTTTTTTTGTCTTGGGGTGGATTAAGATTTGCACAACCCGACTTTTTGTCAAAATCATTAAGTTTGGTCTCGGTTGTACCGGTGCCAAAAAAGCTTGTTCAGCGCTGTGTCTGAGGCCGTCTTTCATAGTGGCTTGAAGATAAGAAACTCCCATGCTCTCCTTTCCGTTGTAATCAACATATTTGTGACCGGCTTGTTGTGCTCCTTCAATAAACACATCTACAGACTTACTACGGTATGGTACATCTTGCACGCTAAGATGCCCACCTTTTCCTCGATACTCTCGATCGCTGACCTTCACGTTTGTATCCTCCAACTTTAGAAAGTATGGGAAGATGTCTTTGTACGACCAACCTGGGTTTCCCATCGCCCCCCACCGGTCATAATCATCCATACATCCACGTACATACATCATATAATTTAATATCGTCGATCCACCAACAACCTTACCACGTGGCCAGTGCATTCTTTCATCGACCAACCCTACAATACACCTAGGTTTAAAAAATTTCGCTTCTCTCGCTTATTACCTAGGCAAAAATTTGTTTGCTTCTCCATTAGGTAACCCCAATTGTAATCGGTGAATTGAAAGAAAGACCCTAGAAGCGGTACCATCGCGAGGGCCGTCGGATATTCGCCGGCTTCCAAAAGGAGCACATTCCAATGGTTTATTTCCGAAAGGCGGTTAGCTAGCGCCGAACCCGAAGCGCCCGCACCTACTATGATGAAATCGTATGTCGACTTGATTCTTCGCTCTCCACCTAAAATTGAACTTTGTCGAAGTGATCATCGTGAAATTGACGAGTCTTACCCAAATTGAACGAGATCACACAGCTCACTATAAATAGTGCGCGCATCCACATTGTATGCATATTTGTGTGTGTAGTCGGTCAGTAGCTTGTGACAATGTGAATATTGCCACAAGTATGGCTAATCTCCGCACTCGCACATATTTTATGATCATTAATTCACAATATCATTTTCATAATAGTATTAACCTTCATTTTTTAAGTTGGGAACTGTAGACGAAATATTGTGTAATTGAATAATGAAATATATTCAAGTTGACGATGTGTTCCCATTTTGAATAAACCTGAAAGCATGTGGATTTAATTTAAAGTCATGGCATAATTACAGTTTTACATAAATGTTATCAATATTATTAAAATTGTTGCCCGTCCATGAATTTTGTCCAACCTGTGTTTATTATTTCTCGAAGCTTAAATTCCTAACCTCCAGTAGCGTTACTGTCGTTTCTATATAATTTACAAATGGCACAACTTTATAGCGCGAAACATTTAAATTCGAAGCTGCCACGTGTGTTACATCACAGGCCGTTGGATTTTATTTTTAAAGTTTTGAGGTACAAGTGTGTACCAACTACAACGTTCAATTTTGAGTTTGAGATCTCTCAGTTTACCGTTCTTACAGTGTACATACATTCTGAGATTTAAAAGCTTAAAAGCTGCAATAACAGATTTTTATTTCAATGGTCAATTTGCAATTTAAACTGGGAACTTCGTCACTTTTGCTTTAACTTACAGGTTTTAAGTTTCAAATGTAAACCTATAAGGGTATAAAACATTTGACAATTTGCTAAGTTTCACGTTTAGAAACCCTCGAGTTTTCGAATCCTTACTCTTCATGTTTTGAATTCTTAAGCGTCAATTTCATGTTTCAGGATTTAAAATTTATGGTCACATAATGTAGGTATTTCCCCGTTTCACATGTAGCGCTAACTTTCAATGTTTTTCAGTTTTTCAGTTGTTGACTTTAGTTATGTTTTAAATAATCAAATCACTGTTATATGTTTCAAAATTGCAATTTTACACAGCGTACGAAGTTTTCAATTTTTTAATTTCAAATTTTAAGATTTCACGATTTGTGGAGTTTCAAATAAAAAGCAAAAAGGTTGAATTTTTAGTATCATTAGGTTTACATTTCACGCCTTCAGTTCACAAAAGTCTTTAGCTTCAAAATTGCAAAGTTTTTAATTCTTACGCTTCAAGTATTGATGTTCAGGATTTGAAATTAATGTTTCAAATTGCATTATATATTTTCTAGCTCTACATGTAGTGTCATCCTTAATGTTTCAATTTTCAGAATTCTGTTTGTCAGCTTTGGATGCAATATTTGGACGTCCAATTTTTAATTTCGAGTTTAACATCTCAATATTCGCGTTTTAAGTATTGTTGTACGTTTCAAAAATTGCAATGTCCGGTTTCCGTTCAAAATTAATTTAAGCTTCTAGTTTTTTCACGTTTACTAACCTGAAACGTCAATGAAGCTCCTGATAATTTGTCAAGCTTCAAATTACAAGCAATAAGGTTTAATTCATAAGTCAGATTTCAATGTTCAGTTAGAGGTTTTCAGACTGAAGCCTCAAACTTTAAGCTTTTCGATACTTAACGTCCATATTATGCTGGAGGCGACCGATATTGCGATTGTTTTCCCTGCTCCAAGATAACTAAACACTTGAAACTTGTAATAAACAAAAATACGTAATATAAAGTTTCAAGATTCAAAAACTTGTACTGCAAGTTCAAAAGTAGGCTTGAAATTTGGCACCCCTAACTAAAAACATTAAATGTGAAACTTGAAACAATATTAGTTCGGCCATCACAATTTATATACGAACGAATTGAAATGTGAAACTTAATCCTTGAAATTTAACAATTAAAGTTTGAAATTTTGAAACCTATATCTCATTCCATCAATGTCAAAATTGATTAAAATGTGAAAGCTTACGTTACAGTTGGAATCCGAGAATCTATTATAAAGTTTGACACTTTAATTTTAAATCCTGAATCATAGAATTTGAAGCTTAACAATTTAAAAACGCCGATATTTGAAATTCCAGTCTGAAGGCTAAAAGTAGTAGTTACAATACAAAATTTGGATCTTATAAAGAAACTGAGTATTTACTCAAAAGCTTGAGACGTGAAACTTTAATAATAAAGACTTAAAATGGGGCGTTGAAACTTTGAAACTTTAAGCTTAATATTTTAAGCTTTAATATCAAACTGAAATTTGAAACCTGAAATTGGACCATTAGACACTCCACACTTTGAAATATTTACTATGAGCCGGGGTTCAAAATATGAAACCAACACAATCTTTGAATTTCGAAGAATAAATTTAAAAACTTGAAACGGTGAACTGAATATTTGAAATATAAAGTAGCTTAAAATTTAAACTTTCAAGTTTAAACCTGGAAGACACCAAATTGATCATTTTAGAACTTGGAGACTTGATACATAAACCGACCGCTAGGAAGCGTGCTACCTTGAATTGCCCATCTTGCTTGTAGCTGTTAACAGTTGTGTGTCCATTTTTTTTTGACAAAGCGTGGGACTCGAAATAATTTTTGGTCAAAAGAGATTTTAAAACCCGGTCTGGTAACGTTGAAACTTAAAACCTAAAGCTTTTGACAACTGAGATTAGGTTGAAGCTGGTACATATATAGTTAGGGGCTTCAAATTACGCCTTCAAATTAATTTGAACCTTGATCACTAGACACGGCTTCTTAGTGTTGCTATTCACAATTTGAAATTTATATTTATGAGCTTAAATCTTTCCCAGCACAGTCTTAAAAATAATGGCTTGTCTCAAGGTTTCACAGTTTGAACGCTGCGCTGGGTCACTGGAGAGAAACGTATTCATTTCAAAAGTATAGAATAAACTATTGCGTTAGTGAATATATTGAGGTCATGAGAAATGAATTGATTACATCCATATCATAAGTTATGTCTATCCACAAGATCTCGTTAAATACAAAAATATAACTACTAGTACTGCATAGGTAGGGGAAGAAAGGTTGAAATCGCTCAATTATTTAATCCAGTCTTCTTTTATTAAGTCTGAAGCCTTCTCCCCAATCATATATGTTGGTCCACTTATATGGGCGGATAATGGCAGGGGTATTACACTCGCATCAACCACCCTAAGATTTTTAACACCATAAACGCGCAGCTTGCTGTCAACAACAGCTTCGCGATCATTTGGTGGCCCCATTTTGCAAGTCGACGTTGGATGATACATAGTAGTTGATAAATGTCGTATAGCGCACTCCCAATAGGCGTCACTATCAAAGGGTGGCTTTTCACAACCGGGAATTGGAGATCGTACAATTTCGCACCCATACTTTTGATATATGGGAGTTTTGACAATCCTTTCCATTTCTCTAATGACAGATATAAGGGTTTTAAGGTCCTTATTTTCTGGATCAGTTAAGTAATTGCCATACAATTTCGGCCAATGAAATGGGTTTTTCGATTTTAATTCAAGATGCCCGTAGGAATTCGGTTGCAGTAACGCAGGCATAACTGCCCATGCGTGTTTATCTTCAAGATTCTTCCAAACCCGATTGTACACCTCATCCGTAATTCGAAGTGTTTTTCTGAAACGCACCCCTTGATCCAAATTGAAGCTGCTTCCCAAGTAAACAATTTCTGCATCTGGGTAGTTTCCTTTGTATGTGGAAATGTTAGTTTTGTAAAGCAAGACCGCCTCAATTCCTGATGGTACCGTAAGGGGTCCATTTCTTGCGAGGAGTTGTAGAAAGGTCTCTATAGATTCTATTTGTGTTGGTCGTATCGTCAAAGAGGTGTTTAACGTAAATACCAGACCAGTGAACGTTAGATGGTCATACAGCTTTTCACCTACAGGAAGATTTTCCAGTACGGTTATGTTGAGATCTTCCAAGTGTTTCTTAGGCCCAATACCAGAAAGCATCAGTAGTTGAGGGGAATTTATGGCTCCTCCCGACACTATCACCTCCTTCGATGCGTTCACTACATGGTATCGTTTATTTTTGACAAACCTAACACCGTACGCTTTTTTTGTCTTGGGGTGGATTAAGATTTGCACAACCCGACTTTTTGTCAAAATTGTTAAGTTTGGTCTCGTTTGTGCCGGTGCCAAAAAAGCTTGTTCGGCGCTGTGTCTGAGGCCGTCTTTCATAGTGGCTTGAAGATAAGAAACTCCCATGCTCTCCTTTCCATTGTAATCAACATATTTGTGACCGGCTTGTTGGGCTCCTTCAACAAACACATCTACAGACTTACTACGGTATGGTACATCTTGCACGCTAAGATGCCCACCTTTCCCGCGATACTCTCGATCTCTGATCTTCACGTTTGTATCCTCCAACTTTAGAAAGTAGGGGAAGATGTCTTTGTACGACCAACCTGGGTTTCCCATCGCCCCCCACCGGTCATAATCATCCTTATATCCACGTACATACATCATATAATTTAATATCGTCGATCCACCAACAACCTTACCACGTGGCCAGTGCATTCTCTCATCGACCATCCCTACAATACACCCAGCTTTAAACATTGTGCCGATCTCGCGTATTTACCTAGGCAAAAATTCGTTTGCTTCTCCATTAGGTAGCCCCAATTGTAATCGGTGAATTGAAAGAAAGACCCTAGAAGCGGTACCATCGTAAGGGCCGTAGGATATTGGCCGGCTTCCAAAAGGAGCACATTCCAATGGTTTATTTCCGAAAGGCGGTTAGCTAGCACCGAACCCGAGGCGCCCGCTCCTACTATGATGAAATCGTACGTCGACTTAATTCGTCGCTCTCCACCTAAAATTGAACTTTGTCGAAATTATCGTGAAATGGACGAGTCTTACCAGAATTGAACGATGGCACACAGATCACTATAAATAGTGCTCGCATCCACATTGTATGCATTTTTGTGTGTGTATGTCGGTCAGTAGCTTGTGACAATCATGACAAACTGATCTCTGCACTCGCACTTATTTTATGATTATTATTAATTCACAATATCATTTTCATAATAATATTAACCTTCATGTTTCAAGTTTTGAATTGGTAATTGAATAAATAAATATTTTCAAGATGACGATGTGTTCCCATTTTGAATAAACCTGAATGCATATGGATTTAATTTAAGGTCATATACAGTTTTACATAAATGATCAATATTATAAAATTGTTGCCTGTCCATGAATTTTGTCCAACCTGTGTTTATTATTTTTCGAACCTTTTTTTCCCAAGGGCATAGCCAGGATTCCTTCCAGATCGAAGGGAGTGATTCAACATATCAGAAAGTAAGAGGTTTGCATAGATGATTGATTTCATTTGTCTATTATAATTTATATCAGCGTATATGAAAATAATATATTAAAATTGTTACCCGTTCTTCAACGTTGTTAAACCTGTGCTTGTAATTGCTTCAGAACATTCATACCAAAGTATTATCGTGATTCGAAAACCCAATATATAAGTATTACATTTCAAAACAAATGGCACAATCTATTACTAATCAATAAATAGATTATGGTTATACAAGTAAATAATACTCAACACAAATAATGTATTACGCCCCCATAAAACAAAATCTCATGACGTAAACCGCGTCAAGCTGTGCAACAATGTAATCAATTACAAACGCTATAAATATAAATGCTACGTTTGTTGGAAAATTACATCCTAACTAAACTACCTCCGCAAAATACCAATGCCCTAAATTGAACTAATTCTACTAAATATCCCGTATCAACCCTCAAGATACACACAAAAAATATAAGAAAGCTATCCCTAAATAAAAATGTGTTTCACATGTAGCGCCAACTTTCAATGTCCAAGTTTTTCAGTTGTTGACTTCAGTTACGTTTCAAATAATCAAATCACTGTTATATGTTTCAAAATTGTGAACTTAAAGCTTCAAACACAGCGTACGAAGTTTTCAATTTTTAATAGATTTCACGATTTTTGGAGTTTCAAATAAAAAGCAAAAAGGTTGAATTTTTAGTATCATAAGTTTTACATTTCGCGTCTTCAGTTCACAAAAGTCTTCAGCTTCAAAATTGCAAAGTTTTCAATTCTTAAGCTTCAAGTATCGATGTTCAGATTTGAAATTATAGTTTCAGATTACATTATCTTTTCTAGCTCTATATGTAGTGTCATCCTTAATGTTTCAATTTTCAGAATTTTGTTTGTCAGCTTTCGATGCAATATTTGGACGTCCAATTTGTAATTTCGAGTTTAACATCTCAATATTCGCGTTTTAACTATTGTTGTACGTTTCAAAAATTGCAATCGTCGGTTTCCGTTCAAAATTAATTCAAGCTTCTAGTTTTTTCACGTTTACTAACCCGAAACGTCAATGAAGCTCCTGATAATTTGTCAAGCTTCAAATTACAAGCAATAAGGTTTAATTCATTAGTCAGAGATGTCAATGTTCAGTTAAAAGTTTTCAGACTGAAGCCTCAAACTTTAAGCTTTTAGATACTTAACGTCCATATTATGCTGGAGGCGACCGATATTGCGATTGTTTTCCCTGCTCCAAGATAACTAAACACTTGAAACTTGTAATAAACAAAAATACGTAATATAAAGTTTCAAGATTCAAAAACTTGTACTGCAAGTTCAAAAGTAGGCTCGAAACTTGCAACCCCTAACTAAAAACATTAAATGTGAAACTTGAAACAATATTAGTTCGGCCATCACAATTTATATACGAACGAATTGAAATGTGAAACTTAATCCTTGAAATTTGACAATTAAAGTTTGAAATTTTGAAACCTATATCGCATTCCATCAATGTCAAAATTGATTAAAATGTGAAAGCTTACGTTACAGTTGGAATCCGAGAATCTATTATAAAGTTTGACACTTTAATTTTAAATCCTGAATCGTAGAATTTGAAGCTTAACAATTTAAAAACGTCGATATTTGAAATTCCAGTCTGAGGGCTAAAAGTAGTAGTTACAATACAAAATTTGGATCTTATAATGAAACTGAGAAACTCAAAAGCTTGAGACGTGAAACTTTAATAATAAAGACTTTTAAAATGGGGCGTTGAAATTTTGAAACTTTAAGCTTAATATTTTAAGCTTTAATATCAAACTGAAATTTGAAACCTGAAATTGGACCGTTGAAATTTTTACTATGAGCCGGGGTTAAAAATATGAAACCAACACAATCTGTGAATTTCGAAGAATAAATTTAAAAACTTGAAACGGTGAACTGAATATTTGAAATATAAAGCAGCTTAAAATTTAAACTTTCAAGTTTAAACCTGGAAGACTGATCATTTGGAGACTTGATACATAAACCGACCGCTAGGAAGCGTGCTACCTTGAACTGCCCATCTTGCTTGTAGCTGTTAATAGTTGTGTGTCAATTTTTTTTTGACAAAGCGTGGGGCTCGAAATAATTTTTGGTCAAAAGAGATTTTAAAACCCGGTCTGGTAAAGTTGAAACTTAAAACCTAAAGCTTTTGACAACTGAGATTAGGTTGAAGCTGGTACATATATAGTTAGGGGCTTCAAATTACGTCTTCAAATTAATTTGAACCTTGATCACTAGACACGGCTTCCTAAAGTGTTGCTATTCACAATTTGAAATTTAATATTTATGAGCTTAAATCTTTCCCAGCAGTGTTAAAAATAATGGCTTGTCTCAAGGTTTCACAGTTTGAACGTTGGGTCACTGGAGAGAAACGTATTTATTTCAAAAGTATAGAATAAACTATTGCGTTAGTGAATATATTAAGGTCACGAGAAATGAATTGATTACATCCATATTATCATAAGTCATGCCTATCCACAAGATCTCGTTAAATACAAAAATATTACTACTACTACTGCATAGATAGGGGAGGAAAGGTTAAAATCGCTCAATTATTTAATCCAGTCCTCTTTTATTAAGTCTGAAGCCTTCTCTCCAACCATATATGCTGGTCCACTTATATGGGCGGATAATGGCAGGGGTATTACACTCGCATCAACCACCCTAAGATTTTTAACACCATAAACGCGCAGCTTGCTGTCAACAACAGCCTCGCGATCATTTGGTGGACCCATTTTGCAAGTCGACGTCACTATCAAAGGATGGCTTTTCACAACCGGGAATTGGTGATCGTACAATTTCGCACCCATACTTTTGATATATGGGAGTTTTGACAATCCTTTCCATTTCTCTAATTACAGATATAAGGGTTTTAAGGTCCTTATTTTCTGGATCGGTTAAGTAATTGCCATACAATTTCGGTCAATGAAATGGGTTTTTCGATTTTAATTCAAGATGCCCGTAGGAATTCGGCTGCAGTAACGCAGGCAAAATTGCCCATGCGTGTTTATCTTCAAGATTCTTCCAAACCCGATTGTACACCTCATCCGTAATTCGAAGTGTTTTTCTGAAACGCACCCCTTGATCCAAATTGAAGCTGCTTCCCAATTAAACAATTTCTGCATCTGGGTAGTTTCCTTTGTATGTGGAAATGTTAGTTTTGTAAAGCAAGACCGCCTCAATTCCTGATGGTACCGTAAGGGGTCCATTTCTTGCGAGGAGTTGTAGAAAGGTCTCTATAGATTCTATTTGCGTTGGTCGTATCGTCAAAGAGGTGTTTAACGTAAATACCAAGCCAGCGAACGTTAGATGATCATACAGCTTTTCACCTACTGGGAGATTTTCCAGTAAGGTTATGTTGAGATCTTCCAAGTGTTTCTTAGGCCCAATACCGGAAAGCATCAGTAGTTGGGGGGAATTTACGGCTCCTCCCGACACTATCGCCCCCTTTGATGCGTTCACTACATGGTATCGTTTATTTTTGACAAACCTAACCCCGTACGCTTTTTTTGTCTTGGGGTGGATTAAGATTTGCATAACCCGACTTTTTTGTCAAAATTGTTAAGTTTGGTTTCGTTTGTGCCGGTGCCCAAAAAGCTTGTTCAGCGCTGTGTCCGAGGCCGTCTTTCATAGTGGCTTGAAGATAAGAAACTCCCATGCTCTCCTTTCCGTTGTAATCAACATATTTGTGGCCGGCTTGTTGTGCTCCTTCAACAAACACATCTACAGACTTACTACGGTATGGTACATCTTGCACGCTGAGATTGCCACCTTTCCCGAGATACTCTCGATCGCTGATCTTCATGTTTGTATCCTCCAACTTTAGAAAGTAGGGGAAGATGTCTTTGTACGACCAACCTGGGTTTCCCATCGCCCCCCACGCACCGGTCATAATCATCCTTATATCCACGTACATACATCATATAATTTAATATCGTCGATCCACCAACAACCTTACCACGTGACCAGTGCATTTTCTCATCGACCAACCCTACAATACACCTAGGTTTAAACACTTTCGCTTCTCTCGCTTATTACCTAGGCACAAATTCGTTTGCTTCTCCATTAGGTAACCCCAATTGTAATCGGTAAATTGAAAGAAAGACCCTAGAAGCGGTACCATTGCGAGGGCCGTCGGATATTCGCCGGCTTCCAAAAGGAGCACATTCCAATGGTTTATTTCCGAAAGGCGGTTACCTAGCACCGAACCCGAGGCGCCGCTCCTACTATGATGAAATCGTACGTCGACTTGATTCGTCGCTCTCCACCTAAAATTGAACTTCGTCGAAATGGCAATCGTGAAATTGATGAGTCTTACTGTCAGAATTGAATGAAGGCACATAGATCACTATTAATAGTGCCCGCATCCACATTGTATGCATGTTTGTATAGTAAATTATTTGACAATGTGTGTACAGGCTTGGCACAAGTATGACTGATCGCTGCACTCGCACATATGTTATGATCATTAATTTCATAATATATTAACCTTCATCTTTTAATTTGGAAACTGTACACTATCTATTGTGTAATTGAATTAACATTTTCAGGGGGGAGGGGTTGGGAAAGTGGGATCCTACTTGGGTAGGTTCATCCTTTTAATTTAAACACATATTGGATAATAAAATTACCTTCATCACTGCTATGAACTTGGTATCGTCTGATCCATTTAATCAAGGGAATAGTCAGGATTTTTCCAACAGGAATGGGGGGATGTACCAAAAGTGTTGCATAAACTATTAATAGTATTCAAGTTTGTACATGTTTTATGAATTCTGTTGAACTGGTGTAGATGATTACATTTCTGTAAGAGTTTGGGTGGGGCGGGAGGGGGGAGGTCGGCCTCTATGTGGATACGTCCATAGATTTAATTCAACGTTATATTGGGGGAGGTTTGGCACGTTAGAAAACAAAAGTTTTCCATAAATTATTCATATTATTAAAATTGTTACCCTTTCTGGAATTGTCAAACCGGTTCTTACTATTTCTCAAGGAGTAGGAGGCTCTTACTTGGATACGTTCATGTATTTAATTTAAACATTATTAAGCGTCATCACTGAATTTGGACAATATGAACTCGATATCGGTCTGATCGATTTAATCAAGGGGGGCGTAGCTATAGATAGTTTTCGGAGGCGGTTCAGATTCGTCATCGTCAGGTCAGTAATAAAATAAATTACGGCTGACCATATTATTTATGATTTAGTGCAGAATGTAAACTTACCCCCCCCCCCCCCCCCCCATATACGCCATTGGCATAGCTACAATTCCTTCCAAGAGGATTGGGGGGATTTCGCATGTTAGTAAGCAAAATTTTTGCATAAGTTATTCATATAATTGAAACTGTTATCACTTCTTGAATGTTGTCGTCTGTATTTTTTATTTCTTGAAGAGAGGGGAATGGGGGGATCTTATTTGGATACGTTTGGATTTAATTTAAACATATATTTGTCTGATATGAACTTGGTGTTGATTTAATCAAGGGCATAGCCAGGATCTCTTTCAAGGGAAATGCGGGGGGGGGGGGGGGGTGCGTAAATTATTAATATTATTAAAACTGTTTCCCTTTCCTAAACTTTGTCAAACCTGCGAGATTGGGGGGATGTCGATGGATTTAATTTAATTGAACGACCTTTCCATACTAATATGAACCACTATCACTTAACTTCAGCTATACGAACTCGTTATCGTCTGATCGATGTAACCTGATGTATAGCCAGGGTTTATTCCGGGGGGGGGGGGGACTATGCGTCGGAAAGCAAAAGTTTCACATGAACCACTAAACCTTAGTAATGTTACAATATTGTTATCCTTTTTTTTTAAATTTTGGAAAGCCTTTATTTATATTCCACCGACATCCGTTGGGGGGGGGGGGGCAAAAGTCAAATGATACAATATAATAACTCTACAACACTTTACACTTTGCGCAAAAAAGTTCTGTAGTCCTCCTTAATCATATCAGACCCCCTTTCCCCAACCATATATCCAACCGCACTTACATGTGCCGATATTGTGGTCGGTATCACACTGGTATCGATCACTCTTAGTCTTTCAATACCGTACACTCGTAATCTGGCATCGACCACGGCCTCTGGATCTGAAGGCGGTCCCATTTTGCACGTTTGTATTTGATGGTGTAGCGTTGATGTAATGTGACGTATTGCGCATTCCCAATAGACGTCACTGTCAAATTCGTACCCCTCGCATCCCGGTATTTGTGTCTTGACCTGCTCCGCTTTGTACTCTTGGAAGGCGGGAGTTCTCATGATCCGTTGACTTTCGCGTATCGCCCCGATGAAGGTTTTCACGTCGTCATTATTGGGATCGGTAAAGTAGTTGCCGTAGAACAAGGGGGGATCGAGAGGGTTCTTCGATCTTAACTTCATATAGCCGTAAGACTTCGGATGTAGAGCCATCGGAAGGATGGTATACGCGTATTTCTTCTCGAGAGGTTTAAAGAAGGCGTAGTACGATTGATCTGATAACCTAAACATTCTTCTGTAAATAAGGCCGTAATCCGTATGCAAGCCCCCTCCAACGAAGATTAGTTCCATATCTGGATACTCCTCAAGGTAGTTCGTGACGTTTGTTTTGAAATAGGCCAAAGCTTCAACCCCTCCAAGGGATGTCATCGGCCCCGTGCCATAAAGTACAAACTCGAAAAGGCTAGGTAGTGAGAAGGTTTGATGGAAATTACCCACGATCGGCTTGTTTACAGTAAACGCTAATCCCAGGAAGGTTAGATGGTCGTACAGTTTTTTCCCCACTGGGAGGTCTTGTATCAGTGGCACCCCCAAGTCTGCCAAGTGGTCACGGGGACCGATTCCGGACAGCATCAGAATTTGTGGGGAATGGAACGCGCCGGCGCTAAGTATTACCTCAATGCTCGAGTTTACCACGTGTCTGTCCTTCCCGTGGAGGTACTCAACGCCGTATGCCCTTTTCGTCTCTGAATCGATTAGTACCTTGGCAACGTGACTATTGAGTCGAATTTGTAGGTTGAGCCTTTTTCGTGCGGGACGAATGAATGCCTTTTCCGCACTACATCGGCGACCTCTGCGAAGCGCGCCCTGCACATAAGATACCCCCAACTGATTTTTTCCATTATAATCCACGTAGGGGTATCCGGCTTGTTCGCAAGCCTTCACGAACACGTGCGATGATTTGGTTCGATAGGGAACGTCGGACACGGTGAGTAAACCGCCGTGATTGCGATACTCCTCATCTACAATTTTTACCGTCGAATCTTCCGATTTGCGGAAATACGGCAATACCTCATCGTACGACCAGCCAGGGTTGCCCAAATTGGCCCATCGATTATAGTCAGCCTTATTTCCACGAATGTGGATCATGTAATTGATCACTGTAGTCCCTCCCAAGACTCTTCCCCGAGGATATCCCATAATTCCGTCAACCAAACCTGAAAAGTGTCTAATTTATATCATGCTCATTAATTAATTAGGTGTCATTAATTAGTGCTTTAATTTATTTAGTTACAAAAACGCAATTGATTTGCGATGTGGGTTATGCATGTAACATAACGCTAAATCATTATGTAATTTCTCTCGACATAAGATATGTTGTAATTAGGTTCAAACCGGGATCGTGAACAATGTATTCTATCGCTTGAAGTATCATCTTTAAAAAGTACCTCTCAAATTACGTGAGTTTTGGTAGAGCAACATTTAGGATTCTTATTATAAGTACCTTGCAATAATCGTGAACTACGTATTATGTCGCTCGAGACACCTAATTTATCTCTGCGCTAAGGGAACTGAAATTAGCAAAGTTTATATTACTCTCTTATGATACGATTTGTCTACACTAATCCGGTGTTTGTAGCCAGATCCTTTAATTAGGACCAAATTATCCCATAATTAGGTATATAACATTGTGTAATTAAGTTCAAACTCAACTTATTTTGCTATCATTTTTAATGTAGACACCTTTGGATCCTGAAGTCTATTTTTCTCCTTACCAGGCCTAATTTACCTCTGTATTTACGACTATATCAATACTTTGACTGAGGACCTTTATTGGAGCACATCAGTTCGACATAATTAGGTGGAATATATTATAATTAGCCATCTGAGTAATTATCGTAATTATTGAACGTGAACCGTTACTAATTTAATAACACATGAAGCGAAACTTTATTGGTTTTTAAGGGAAAATTGGTCGGTAGTTGTAAAAATTGTAATGCTACAACCTTAACATTGTGTGGTTAATTGCATGGCACTTAATCCCTAAGTAACAAACATATTTGTGCCAATAGTAATAATAGTACTGTAATTATGAAGTAGTAATTTAGTAGTTAATTCTAATTAAATTCCATATGAGACTAATTTGAGCCTAATTAGAAAAATATGACTGTAGCATGAAATCGTTCCCATTATAAAATGTTTTTGATACTAAATTAAAGACAAACTTGATTAAGACGGACTTTCCGAAATTGAAAAATATGCTCTTAATTCCTTGAAAGAAGAAAAACACATTGCAATTCCAAACGATACATTTTAATTTTAATTTTTTTAATTTTAAATCGACCTTAGATACCATTAATGCGTCTACGTTCTTTAATCATGCTTGTAATAATGACTAATTGCCTTTGTAGAATTTCCAAATGTCCTTTAATTGGCCATCGCTAATTAAATGGGCCTAATTACAGGGGAGGTATAAAATTAAAGTAGGGTCGGTCAGCGTTATTTCAAACACAAGTAGAGTCAATGCTGTAGTTACCATATGAATTAATTAAACCATGCAATTTAATTACTTTGTCCTCATACGGTAATTAGAAACTTTGTTTCATATGTTCTAATTACGTTACAATTAGCTTCATAAAATCTCATACGAAAATGACTATCAATGAGAATTTCGATACTTTAAAAGACGTTGCATTAGGATTAGATCATTATAATAGGAACAAAGGTGGTATGTAATTTAATTCGACTAATTACAACCAAAGCATTAGTGAGATAAACCGTGTGTTAACGAATAATTGAATTTAATTTCAGTATAGTTCACTACGCGGATTTTTCATTTTAATTAGGATTTAGTGCTTTTTTATGGCATTCTTTGCTTTAATACAGACATTTACAAGGATTTAATTTGTTATCTAGAATGTGAGAGCAGGAAATAAATTCAATTTTGTAGTAAATATTCATGTTTTGTAATAACCTAATGTTCATGTGAAAGTGCGATACCATTTAGACATCGTGAAAGGAGTTTCTACAAAAAAATTTAAATGAAACACATAGCTATATTAAGTAATTCCTACTCGTAAGTTTGTAACTTTACGTTATTTCATTTCGTAAAATTTATACAGGGTGAATTTTAAAATGAGGACCTCTGATTAGTGAAGTTAATTGTCTGCAAAGGTGCACAATAAATGTGTTTAAGTTATCGTAAATAATTACAATCTAATTAGCAGACCATAAGTTCGATATATGGAATGATAAATCGAAGGCAATTAATTACAATTTTGCTATTACCACACATTAATATTGTGTTTAGGAATTATTTACTTGTTATAAGATTCTGTAATTTTTCCGTACTATTTAATAGAAACGCGCCTAATTTGTGCATTTGTTACAATTTAGTTTTTGTTCTTCTAAATTGGTCGTTATAATTAGTTTACTGTCTACTAACCACCCTAATTTATTAAACTACTAATGTTGTCCACGGCACCTAATTAAAGTTTCACTCTTTTGGTCACAATTGCAATGGATAATTAGTTGCGAACGCAAAACCTTCAATTTATAATTGACTGGGTGGTGCTGAATTACCTACTTCTTGGACGTAGTATCGAAACCGCATAATTATGACTTGGTGCAATCACGGTCACTAATTGGTCTTACCAATAATTAAAGTATAGGTTCAAGTGAAAGCCGAAAGCTAGTTACAAGCAGATTGTAATTTGAGCAAGGGGACATTTACGACTAGCGTCGCCTAATTGCGCCCATTCAATGATATATAATTACAATGCTTCGCCTACATTCGCTTATTGAAATGGTCGTAGTCGACTATAATTCTACAATTTCGTTAATTAAATTGAAATGAATTTGGATTTTATTTTAGTTTCTGTGTGTTAGATTTCTCAAAGATTTAAAGAATGTAGCCGCTGGTTATTCTAAATGCTGTCGTTCTAATTAGAAAACTGTTACTAATTACACAGTCTCAAACTACCTAGTATATAATCAAATTGCTGATTTTGGAAAAATATTCATTGCCTGAAGCGCCCGATATTATTTACTTGAAACCTAATTTCTGAATAAAGTGGGCAGCGAGACCTAAAGACTATTTGCACATTGATGCATTAATTAGCTTAGCATTTAATTACGCAACGCTGAAAGCACCAAAAAAAAGCACAATAAAATAAAATTTATTGCTTTTGGTGTTTTCAGTGTTCCGTAATTCAACGGCGACAAGGGTTCCATACTTTCAGTTAGCATTTAATTGTGAAATGGACTGAAGGGCGGCTAATTTAATGAACATGAATAGAAATGGAAGTGGCTTAATTTTGGGTTAAGCTACTCAAATGAAATACATATTTGCATCACACTGCTGAATCGCGTAATTTCTAATATTCACACTTAATTATCAAGTAGATTACAGACATTTGTCGGGGAGGGTGGCTAATTTAAGGAGTATTAATAGAAATGGACTGGGGAACAGGTTAATCAAACGCTTGAAGTGCCAAATTTCTAACATTCGTACCTAATTAGCACATAATTATGAAGGGTACTACATGAAGATTTGCAATCGTACGGTAAGGTTTAACCTAATAAATATATTTTTGTATCAATCGCCTTGAGCACCTGATGTCTAATATTCGCACCTAATTAGTACATAATTATTAAGTAGATTTGAGGAATATTTTCAACAATACGGGAAAGGGGCTAAACTTCGTGATGCATTTTTTTATCAAAGGAAGATTTGTAACACTGGGGGAGAGGACTAACTTCTTGAACATGATGCTCTCACCTAATTTTATTATTTATTAATTAATTATAATTATGAAAGGAAAGGAAGTTTTTGGATACTGCGAGGAAGAGGCCAATTTAATAAATATGAATGTGCATAAATTTTTGTATAAAACGGCTGAAGCACTTGATATCTAAGTATACAATACAGGGTGGCCCAACGAAAAGGTAACAGACGGGTTTCTGGCCAGAGGGAATTTTTTTTTGGGAAACGCAAAAACACATCAATTTTTATATCAAGAGGGACAACTTTCGCCATGATTTTCAACCTGAAGTGATTTCATCCCTTAGGGCTGTGAGAACAACCCCTAAAATTTAAATAGGGATGATGGGGCAAGTGATACGTCATTTGAAAGGTCTTTCTTTTCTGATTTCAGTGCACTAGTGTTTTTTTAAGTTTTTTTATTTTTAACCAAAAAAATTGAAGTTCTAAAATGGAAAATGAGGATAGAGATTGAGGCATTTAAAAACTGAAAAAAGCTCGGACAGGTCAATTGTTATTTTCTTAGAGAAGCTAGGTACTTTTACTGATACTTGACAACATTGTTTCACCCCTTGGGTACAGGGTTGAATTTGCATAAACTGGTTTTATTAATTAGCACAAGAAAAAATTAACCCTTGTTTTTATTTAAAAATTTAAGGGTTGTTTACCCTGTACCCAAGGGGTGAAACAATGTTGTCAAGTATCAGTATTTTTTTGGTTAAAAATAAAAAAAATATTAAAAAAACTAGTGCACTGAAATCAGAAAAGAAAGACCTTTTAAATGACGTATCACTTGCCCCATCATCCCTATTTAAATTTTAGGGGTTGTTCTCACAGCGATAAGGGATGAAATCACTTCAGGTTGAAAATCATGGCGAAAGTTGTCCCCCTTGATATAAAAATTGAACTGTTTTTGCGTTTCCCAAAAAAAAATTCCCTCTGGCCAGAAACCCGTCTGTTACCTTTTCGTTGAGCCACCCTGTATACGCCCACCTAATTATGCAGTGAGTTACAAGAATTGGAGGTTAACATAATGAGCACACAACTACAACAAACCTAGACCAAAATTTTCTTGCTTCTCCATGAGATAATTCCAATTTTGCCTTGTAAATTGCTCAATGGACGCAGTGACAGGTTTGTCAGTATGGAAAAGTGGTTCTCCTCCCGATTCCAGAAGGAGAACCCTTACTTTGGGATCCTCCGAAAGACGATTGGCCACTACCGCTCCTGCAGAACCCGATCCCACCACAATATAATCAAAAACGCCTGGACCATCTACAAAATTATCCCGACTAATTAATTAGATTTAGCATTATGGGTACTTACCCTCTCGCCCTGTAGCACTTTGTGTTGTGCACAAACGAATTGCGATGAGAAGAATAGAAATTGTTATCATATAATTGCTCCCCATTTCATTACTTACAAATCGCCGCTTTTCCGCTAAAGTTAACGTTCACTAATTCAAGTTTAAAATAACACAGCTCACGCATTTTTCACACATTTACAGACACGATAAAAAGGTAAACAAGTACCGGTTACAACTTTGTTCAGAAAGGTATTCTGCGTCCCCTCTTAATAAAGTTAAGCAGTTGATTGAACCGTGATTACCGCAAATTAGAGGGAATTACCTAATCGTAGAATGCCGAAGAACCACTTTATCAAACTAACGTACTCTACTGAATTATGTTACCCACGACATTTAGATATCTACGTCCCCGCCATCCTTGGTTTGTTGTTAATTTACTATTATAACATGATTCCCAAACGTAACAAGTAATCGTTAAAATCTCCCATTTCAAAAAATGGAGCCTAATTCGCACATAATTAAGCAACAGTGGTCAATTGAAAGTTACGACAGTGCATACCGTGACATTGATTTCATTTAGATTTATGCAGAAAATGTATTACAAAAACGTTACATTCTTTAACGAAGATACAATATGCAATTTGAATTTTCGTAACCGAAGAACGTCTAATACGTTACAAATTTAGCATGATGTGGCCAAATAACTTTCATTTTATTGAATACTAATTCCATTCAAATTATAAATTAACAAATTACGTTTAAAATGGTTCTCGATCAGCTCAAATTCGTTTAATTTAGGTCAATTATCGACAAATTTTCCAATTTCATGAGGTAATTACTCTTAAAATTACTTTTCGATAGCGACTGTGCACTTTCATTTTCATTGGACAGGGATCATTATAACGCAAATATAAATTTAGCTGTTAAAATTAACAAATTACGTTTAAAATGGTTCTCGGCCAGCTCAAATACGTTTAATTTAGGCCAATTATCGACCAATTTTTCAATTTCATGATGACACCTAATTAGTATTCTGTTCTAATTCTGTTTCCTAATTTTTCTACGAAAGTGATCTAGAGTCGTAATTACGAAAAAATGTTTAATAAGAGGTCGCTTGGTAAATACCACCAACAATATATTAGTTAAGGTTAAGTTTATAATTACATGCTAATTAGTTGAAATTTTGGAAAATGGCAATTGCATTGTGTAATTTTATTACCAATTTAGTTTCATTTGATTGATTTGAAGGTTTGATTAAGTGAATTTTAATATCGACGTATCCATATTACAGCTGTTGCAAATTATGAACTCTGTTTGGCGTTACGGTTCACTCTCCATTTTACCTAAATGGTCGTGACGTAATATTAGGGGCTAATTTAACTTAATTGCGGATTTCAATATGGCATAAAATTGCGCCTAATTGAGTTTCAATGTTGCCCCAAAAAATTAGGAACCTCCATCTTTGGTGTTTGTGAAACATTTTACTGTTGCAATTGATAGACTCATTTAAACTGTATGAAATCGTACCTAATTAGTACCCACAAAACGTTTTAATGTTATAATTGATGTTCTCATTAAACTGTATGAAAACTCACCTAATTAGAGTATCCACTAAAATGTTTTTGTTTTGGTCCTGCCAGGAAAAAGTTTGGTTAGCACCTTATTTTAAGGAAGTGATACTTATCCCATAATTTTAATTGCGGTGCTTAATTTCATTTCGTTAGTAACTACACGAAATTTGCGTTTTGCTGCAGATTAAAACTGCGGCACTATGATTACCTATCAAAACTGAAATCATATTCTAAATTACTACATGTAAATTGCATTAGTTTGTGTGAAATGGAAGTATTGCAATGAAGGCCCGGAATGAACCCCTAAATTAAGTTACGTTCAAACCGAGTACTTAGGAGCATTGTGTGGGATTTTTTTACAATTTTCAACGTAATTTCAATCAATTATTCATCGTAATTATTAAGTACGTACTAATAATTATATTGCACATATGGAAATTAAGGACTGTGGAGTAATACTTTTCAGTTAATTAACTTAGTACTTAAATTCAGACGAGGAATTTGATGCTATATAATTTAAGGCCGCGTGATTTTTAATTGGAAACTAAATAAATGCACGTAAATTAGTTGCTTAATTGGATTACAATTCTGACATAAATATCTTATTTCGTAATACTAAGACCCGGGACGGTAACATACAATTAAGAAAAATTGGGAACTGATTAACCAACAGTTACAGTATGAAGGATACGTGTCACTACCATTCATCATGCAGGTATTGTATAATCCCGACTAATGTTCTGCGCCTAACTATACCATATTATAACTTGTAGGATTAGAGCTAATATTTTTACAAATTAGTTATGAGCAGAGTAGCCTGCATTAAAAATACCTCTATGTGGTTTGCTGTAAGTGAAAGTAAATCCTAATAATGTCAATTGCAAAAATTAATACCGCATGAAAGTAATTCGTAATTACCATACCGAGAACCTAATAATTAATTAAATAACGCACTATAATTACGTTACGCTATTATGTAAGTATAAATATTTAATATTTAAAGAATATTATAACTATATTTGTAAGGAGAATTTTATTGGGGATTAAGACCTGTCGTTGTCACTTGATAAGAATTTTTTATTTATTTGTCAATATTTCGCCCGTTAGATACAAGCTTCCTCAGGACACTAAAAGTAACTAATTAAAATAATGAACTAATTAGTTCATTATTTTAATTAGTTACTTTTAGTGTCCTGAGGAAGCTTGTATCTAACGGGCGAAATATTGACAAATAAATAAAAAATTCTTATCAAGTGACAACGACAGGTCTTAATCCCCAATAAAATTCTCCTTACAAATAATTTCGTCAAGACCAAAAAAACTCTTTCCATTATTATAACTATATATATGAGGAGTTAGGTGTCCAAACTCCATACTTAAAATGAAATTTAATTTTACCGCTAACAAAGATCGCCAATTAATTAACATTTGCAATGAAATTTACTAAATTAATAGTAACCATAGGCTAATTAAAATCAAGTTCAAAAATGATCCTTAGTTTCCAGTACAATTGACAAGTATTAAAATTATTACATGCATGGCAATTATACTTACATATAAGTGAAATATGTACGCATATGATCATTAAAACTCTATATAAAATTAATACTAATATCATTTTTAATGTGCACAAAGCACGAAAAATAATGCGGTGTAATTAATTATTTCCTATTAAATAATTAATTACCAAAAGTTAGTACTGGATTTTCATTTTTTATACTTCTCTCACGGAGAAGAAATTGATTGATTTTTAATTAATAATTAGATACACACTTGCAATTAGTATAAACATACGTCACATAAATTTAAAAATATATTAATTGAATTAAGTTAAGGGGGTTTTGTGATTTTCCATACATGAATAATTTAAGCTCAAAAAATATTCTGTACATAAATGACATACAGAAATTAATTAATTCTTTTATTATGTGCACTCTTAAAATCAGTATCAGGGAACATTACAAAATTGGACTTCGTACTTTTGATATACAGATCAGAGGAATTAAAAGCTATTTTTACTGAACCATAAGGGACATTCGTTCGATACATAAACCGATTCAGGTCAAAAGTACCCTATACATAAATGCGATGACGTATTTGATTATTTCTCTAATTTGTAATTAGTTACACTCTTCCAATTAGTACCAGCGACAATCACAGCGATTAAAAATTATTTTAACTGAGTTTTGAGGAGGATTCGTTCGATATACAGATCGTTTCAGCTCAAGAAGTGTACTATAAGTACATGAATACAATGGATAAATTGATTAATTCTTTAATTAGTAATTAGTTACACTCTTCAAATTAGTACCACGGACAGTCACAGCAATTACAAATTATTTTTACCGAACTTTGAGGAGGATTCGTTCGATTACAGTTCGTTTGAGGTCAAAAAGTATCCTATACATGAATTCAAGGGAGAAATTGATTAATTCTTTAATTAGTAATTAGTTGCACTCTTCAAATGAGTATCAAAGATAGTAACACCATAGGCGTGTATTTATTCGCCTGTGGTAACACATTAAAAATTATTTTCACTAAACGTTATACAGATTGTTTTGACTCAAAAAGGTATAATGTACCCAAATGCAACCAAGAAATTTATTCATATTTTAATTAGTTATTCGATTCACTCTTAACAGTGATTATGAGCGATCGTCACAGAAAATTAAGAATTATTTTCAATGAACTGCGAAAGGGGCTACGTTCCATGTATAGGTAATTTTAGATCGGTTCTGTACATAGATGCAATAATATAATTAAAACGGCGAACCGTTCTACTTAACCTTAAAGGTAATATGAAAGTAAAATGGCTGTTAATCTCTTGTTATGAAGTGTTGTGAAAGCCATCTGGGAAAAAAGAACACAATAATTAATTTAAGTATCTACCAAATTACATATTATATACCTATGTGAAATATGTAATTGTATTGTAAATTTTAAACAAATTAGATTTACATAAATTTGCATAGATAGTGTATCACAAATCTGCTCTGTAGTCAAGTCATATACAATTTTGAACTGGGTATCAAGTATCACCCAATGAACTATGAACCATTACAGTACGAAATTAAAAAATGTCTCTCATTCATCCCATGAAGCATTTAATATTGGTTCAATATTGGCGTTTCATTGTAAATATATTGGTAGAATATGAATGTACAATATTGTCCCAACATTGAAATGTGAACAATTTTACATACTGACTAAATATTACTAACTGATATTAGTTCACTATTGGGGAAAATATTTTTGCAATATTGTTTTGTAATGTGTCCCAAAATAGAAAGAAGGGGGGTGGATCTGGGCCACCACCAGAGCCCTAATTGTTCCGAGGAACTTTTTCCCAGTGCGAAACGCCTCCAGCGCCTCGTGTGTTTCGGTGGCTCCTTGTCCAGGAGCCCCATTCACTTCGTGTACACTCGGAGAATAACGGTGATGATGCTGAAAACCTATTTGCCTCAAGTAGGACTCGAATAATCGATCGCCCGGTTAAGAAGTCAGCCATGAAACAACTGAGCTACGAAAATTTATATAATTTGGGAATTTTTAGTTGAATACTATAAAATCGAGAGGAGGACGTGCATATTATGTTTTGATTGATTTCCCTAAATCGGCGAAAATTAATATTTGACAATTTTGAGAA
The DNA here is from genome assembly GCA_036250285.1 of Pyrocoelia pectoralis. NCBI lineage: Eukaryota > Metazoa > Arthropoda > Insecta > Coleoptera > Lampyridae > Pyrocoelia > Pyrocoelia pectoralis. The sequence goes on from CM070083.1 coordinate 8,690,849, forward strand.
AGTATCATAACCTTATTATTTATGAATATTTTTTTCATGTTGCCTAAATATATCATTTTAAGTATCCATTAATATTGAAAACACAGTATTGTGATGTTATTGATAAATAAATATTGACTTTATATTGTATAGCAATATTGACTAAATATTGTAAACATTTATGTTATGTTGCTTAAATATCGATTTTCAATATTTAGTAATATTGTACACGCAATATTGGTAGATTATTGTGTGTACAATATTTGAATTTACATTAAATAGCAATATTTACTAAATATTACAAATATGTATGTTATATTGTTTAAATATCGATTTTCAATATTTAGTAATATTGTACACGCAATATTGGTACATTATTTAAATTTAGATTAAATAGCAATATTTACTAAATATCGCAAGTATTGTTCTTATATTCACTAAATATTGTATTTCCAATATTTGTATAATATTACAAAAATATATTCATCCAATATTGGCTGCGGTTCGACTATATTGGCCCAATCGCTCTATATTGAGCCAATATTCCACCAAGCTAACGCCAATAAACGGTGCTTCATGGGATCTCTCTCATCCAAAGTACTTTTTGGTAGCTTTTCTAGGTTTTGACTGTCATTGATAAAGAAAACATCCTATATGATTTATTTATTTATTTACTTATACGTTGCCTATACAATTAATTGTTATCTCACTTGTGTAAAGTGCACAGTACTCTTTAGTAACAGTAACAAATATCCAACGTGCTACTAGCGTGTGTAACCCATGGCAGTGTTAGTTTTTTAATGCAACAATGGCATTGAGAAAAGAAACACTGAGCTTCAGTACCTAAAAAGTAAAATTGTCGACCAGTTTTTCATGGTAAATTTTAAACAATAATTACAATGGCAAAAAGTCGAAGATCTACATTACACATTCCACCCATCGAAAGACCTTCATACTTTTGAGATCTCTGTATCACCATAATGATCCGTTTCTTCATTTCGATTGGAGCGTCTAACCAAAAAGGAGCATGGAAGATCAACATCGCCACCGACTGACTCTATTGCACCAAATGTATTTATATTGGATCCGAAACGGATTTAACTCACCTGTTCTGTTAGTAGAGTTCCGGCAAAACTGGCAAAGAATAGTTGACCTAACGCTGCCATTAAGTATAATATTTGTTGGAAAAGTATGGGAAAGGTCGATCTGAAGGAGACAAATATGTAGATGTAGAGATGTACACCAAACTTACCTTTCGGATAGCATAAACAGTGATGCACAATTTGCAACCATCAGTGATAAAAATTGGCCCAAAAATGTCATTGAGCATATTGAATTGAGATCGGGTATACAACTGAAACGAAAAAAATGTTTTGATTTAATTCTTAGTTGTGCCGAAAATCCATCATCTGTTTTTGGACAAAAGGACCTGGTTTCAGTGTCTAGAAACGCCCAGGCCCAAATGTATGATCTAGGAAGCATCAGCTGAAGAAATCATTAAAATCGCTGGAAATCAATTACTACTCCATGAAATTCTTGCTCACTGATAAACCCGGATGCATACAAATTGGTGTGTTCAATCGAAATTCAGTGGAACCCCAATCGATCTAACTAATGGTCGCCAACTCAAGAAGATCAGCCAATCTCTTTGGCACTCGACCGATTGCAAACTTGGCGGTTCAAAATGACTTTTCAAAAGAACCAGCATCACGCTTGGTTGAGGAAGTAAACAGTTGCCATTGGTGGCAGTTTAGGGAATCTCGCGCATGGTATACAATTTTGGATTCAAACGAAGACTCAAAGAGCAGTGTAGCAACGCTGCTTGCTGCTCTGCAAACCACGCTGATGAAGAAATCAGTGAGCGTACCGATTAATTTTCAGTTGATCACAGACCAACACTGATAAATTATGTCAAAAACGAATGGCCAAACTATGCCCCAAAAAAGGTACCTTTTGATAAAAGGAAGATCCTAAAGAATAGCTGATAAAAAGATCAAAGAATTTGTTTGGTAAAACTGACCCCAATCGACAAATGTATGGAAAAAGATCCAAATTGATTATTTTGCAATATTTTGGAAAATACTGGTTCTTAGGTTGCTCACAATTCTCATATACAGTGTGCGCCAAAATATACAGTACTGTTATTGTTATTAGATATTTAGTTATTGCGATGATAGTGCAAATGTTCAAAAGGTGCTCCATAACGATCACACAGATTTTGAAAAATATTCCGAGACAATATTCTGATGTAATACAGGCACTGTTTTGGGTGGATCTGGACAGCTGAAACAGTAAGCATCAGGTGGTATCAGATCGGGGGAATGTGATGGGTAAGGGAATTCAGTCTCACGGGAAATGATTCGTCTTGGAAATGTTTCTTGCAGCACAGCCACACAGACTGTCCAGTGGTGTGGTAGGTCTCCCCGTCTTGTTGGAACCACTGTCTATTAATCTTAATGTTCTTGGCACGACAAAACCTGGCCGGACCACCATGTTCCTATAACGTTCCCGGGTAATAGTAAGAGGTATACCATCATCATCCTCAATGAAATACGGACCTAGCACACTGTGGCGATTGATAAAACCGTCCGAGTGAATGTAACTTTCGTCGAAGAACCACACGTAATTTGGATTCTCGTACACCATGGCCAAAAATCGTGCACAATATTCAATCCTGAGAAGAATCCATAACAAGAATGGCGTTCCAAAATATTTTTAAAATAGGACTCCGCAAGACCTTAATTTCTGTCAATGGAAGGTTAGTTTTTATCAAGGAATTTGCTCAGTTTCAAAGCACCCAGTAGAAAGATTTGTGAGAGGTTTCAAAAGGACAATGAAATGAGAGCGAATAAGCAAGATTCTTAGAAAAATTGTGGGAATCAGGAGGACATGAGGCAAATTCAGAAAATGCCCTTTTCAGTGCTGTGAAACCCAAAAGTAACAACAGGAAAATAAGAATGTGAAGGGTACCAGAAAGAGATAACGTAGAACCTGAAATGATAAAATATATGGGAGAAAAAGGAATAAACAAACTAATGAGCATGTTAATATGGAAAGATCGGGAATAATAATTGCCATACATGAAAAATGAAAGAATACGAAGAAATATCAAAATCTTCTAGGGAAAATATTGGTAATAACTATGGAAGGAAGAATATGAGAAAAAATTGAAAATGGCGTAGAAGACACTCCATATGGGTTTAGGAGATAAATGATCGTCTAAGGAAAATAGTGTATCAGAAGTGTGTATTCGAGAAAAATCAGAAGAAAACCGCAAGGAGAACATGAAACGTGAAGTAAAGGAAGTAGTAGAAAGTTAAACAACGATGGGAGGGAAATTGTAGAAAAGTCAGTCCTAACAGCAAAGTAGAAAGGCTAAGAATTAAGAAGAAGAAGATGATGAAGAAGAAGAAGAAGCGTCACCTATGCAATTCAGGCCAATGCCTACATTTCCAAAAAATATCGAGGTGAAGGCAAAGTTTTTTCCAAGTAGTGAACCTGAAACGCCGCACACAACCAAAAAACTGTAAAATTTTGATTTTCCTACAGTCTGCAGAATTTAAATTTAATTTAGACACTATGACACACAGTGCACCAAATTTGAACCAAATCCCGTGTCGCATTGTGTTCATACGGCACAATCCCAAAAAGTACCTTAAGCTTACACTAGTTAATAATAATGCAACCGACTTACCTAAGGACGAACTCATGGTGACGAATAATATTGACAAACCTATTTTGGACGTCTTTCTCGCTTATTTTCAAATTTTGAAATTCGTGCTTTATTATTTTGAACTCGCAATAAATGTACATAACAATCGAGTAAAACATTATGTCCCATCCTGCAATCATAAATACGATATAGGCATAAGTGAGGCATCCCCAAGAAAACGCAATTTCGTATTCGGGCGATTTTTTCAAATTTATAAAGTTGTACATCGGAAATGGGATGCCTTTATCTTGCGTCACTAAAGGTATTAAACTTAAGGCCAATCCAGTTACACAAAAGCACCAAAAATACAACTTAAAGGCCTTGCCAATTCTTTCTTCAATTGCCTGTATGTCATCACGCAATTTACATTCCAGTTGTTGAATACTTTTGAATCGAAAGATTTTTGATATTAGTATTTGCATTTGATGTCTCGTAGTTATTAAGGACACAATTTTCACACAACTCTTAAAAGAAATTATTCGCCCTTTTCAAGACTTATGGTAGTACTAACCTGGTAGCTCGCTACTATGGGCTCCCCCATATCCTGAAAGGCTTCAAGCATATTCGTTTGGTGCAGAAATTCAGTTAACGTCAGCGTAAAACAGCAGAAAGTCATGGTACTACCAATAAAGGCTCGTATTTTTGCAAAAACGTCGTTCTGATTGGGATTCAGTCCAGCAACTTTCAGTAGTTTCAATCCGAAAGTTAACCATTTTTTCTCGGAGACTGCTATCGCACTCATGGTTTCAGTGGAACTATTTTTTTTGGTGATGTTTTCAGTAAACGTAGCAGAGAATTACAAGGAATTACCTTTCATATTTTATTGTCCAAGTTTTTTTTAGTCGCTTGTTAGAGTTCCAATTAAGCATTAGAAATTTATTCGTCCTCGTGAAGAAAATTGGACCAATCTAAACTTTTTGTATTATAACTTCAATTTTTCTACGTAACCAGTAATTAGTTATTCAAATTTTTGTCGTATGGAACTTAAAATTAAGCTAAAATTAATCCAAACGACGTTTCCCATAGGTGGTGTTATTTTTGGTACGAACGAAAAAAATAGATTTTTGGCCACCGGGATCATGAGTTACGACAAAATCGAAATGCAATCAACGGTTTTCCATAGAAAGAAACTGTAAAAGTTTGTTTTTCCAATTTGAACCATTACTTGCACAAGTTAGATGTAAACTCGAAGTTTTTCACTTGTAGTGAATATAAAACACTGCAAAAGAAAAAAAACAATAACACTGCCATTGTTATCAGAAAATTTAACTGGAATCAAACGGGCATCCAAAATGTTTCCGAAAACCAAAAAACGTGGAAAAGTTGGTTTTATTTCCATTAGAACCATAAGAACCACAAAATCGACATAGAATTTGTAGTTTATATTTTTGCGCTGTTAAACCAAGAACTCTTAAAGGATCTGTTTTTGTTCCATTGGAATCGCGAGAAAAACCATCGTTCCCACAAAATTGAAATGTTTTTAATACGTCGTGGGTTTAATTAATACACAGCCTAACATAAAAAACACTGTACAAGCGAGTATGTTGAATCATAAGAACAAACATTGTTTTCTTCAAGTCAAAGGTTTTCATATGTGGTGTGTCAAAAATGCGATCCAACTTCAAAAGAATTGCAAAAAGCTGCAAGAGCTGTGTTTGTCCATCGGAGCCATTTTTTTGACAAAATCGAGATGAAACCAAAGCGATTCATGTGCAAAACGCATTTCAACACTAACACAACAGGAAAAAATTATTTTTTCCACATTGGAACCACGAGAACAACTATTTTCTCCAAAAACTCGAAATGAAATCGAAATTCTTCAAATGTAATGTATCTAAAACGTGGCACAGCGCAAAATGATGCAAATGACTTTGTCCATTGGAACAAAGCGAACAACCATCGTTCCCATAAAATCGAGATGAAATCAAAAGATTTCATGTGTAGGGGATGTAAAATGTCCCCAACTGTACAAGTCCCATAGGGAGAACCAGTGTTTGTACAAGGTAGATGTAAAATCAAAGTTTTTCATTTGTCGGGGATCTGAAACGCTACTCAACATTGTAAAATTGTAAAAAAAAAACAATAAAGGCCGCAAAAATGAGATGGAACCAGACGGACATCCAAATTGCTTCCTCGAACCAAAAAACCTGAAAACGTGAGTTCTTTTTCCATTGGAACCATGAGAACATCCGTTCCTCATACAACATCGACATAAAATCATAGTTTTCTTATATTGGGAGTGTCTTCGCTTTTAAACCAAAAGAACCCAAAAAATTTGTTTCCGTTCTATTAGAAGCGTAAAAACAACCACGAGTCCCACAAAATTGAAATGAAATCAAAAGTTTTTAATTTAAAATTTAAGTTAAAATATCAAAAATTTTCATATGTAATGCGGTCCAAAACGCCGTCCGCACCAAAAAAGCTGGCCGAGTTAGTTGTTGTCCATCGGAATCATGTGAACAACGATTTTTGTTACAAAATCGATATGATATCAAGGTTTTTGATATGTAAGTCAGCTAAAACCTGCTCGCACACGAAAAAAACTGTAAAAGTTAGTTTTTGCTCATTGGAATCATTGGATCAACAATTGTTCCCATCAAATCGAGATGAAATCAATGATTTTCATATGTAGGGGAAACTAACGCTTTCTTAATTTAAAAAAATGGTAAAAATTAGCCTATGCTTATCGGGACCATGAAACGAAAAAATGTTCATGAAACGTGAAGTGGGTATAAAACGCTTCATTACCAAAAATGGACCGTAAAAGTTAGTTTTTGCCCATTGGTGCCATTGCACATTCATATTAAGTAGGTCTAAAACGCTGCTCGACAACCAAAATTAGGTTTTTTTTCCATTGGAACCATAAGAACTACAATTTCTTCCACAAAATCCAAATGAAATCAAAGTTCTTTTGAGTTACTTTTATTACAAACACTTTTTTTCCATTGTGACTTGGCTAAATGTAATCCGTCTTCTTCTCCGTTATGGATCTCAAAGTGGAAAAATCCATTGTATTGGACGGAGAAAATTTCCAGTTCCTTGGAGACGTTCTAAAACACCTTACTAATATTCTCTCCAAATCCACTGTTTAATGCGTGTTACATTCTTCTGGTTTGATTTCCTCCGAGGACTCTTCCAACACTTGCAATGATCATCCGGAGCACCAAACTCACTGACTACGCGACTTCGGGTTCGTAAAGAAAATCCTTAAAGAACATTCTCTCTCTAGGTACCTCCTCATTGTCCAGAGCATCTCTTATAGGTACATAATTGGGCGGTGTTCATACAGAACACACTATCTGATAGGGAGTTTTGGATACCGGACATGGTACCTACTGGTGATAGTGGAGATTTTTTGCTTATCTTATCGGCACAACTCAGTTGAAAATAGTGTGTAAAGCATTTCAGAGGTTTGGAGGAATTGGATACAATGTTTTCCACCTCTTATAACCCTCCCCTCTGCCCCTTTTCCCTTCACCATGATATCCCGTGGTTTAGAGTTTTCTGTAGGTTGAAAGATACTTGCTTCTTGATATTTAAGAATTTCGGAGATTGTAGTGTTTTGAAAACCGCTGTTTAAAAAATTTCAAAAACTCGTTATTTCAAAATTTTAAATTCTTAGATTTCGGAAGTTGACAACGTTTCAAAAACTCGAGATTGTGAGATTGGAACGAGTTAGAGATTTCGAGATTTACAAATGTCGATTTGAGGAGTCCCAATTTTGAGATTTCAAGATTTGAAACTCCTACAATTTCAATCTCTGTCTTCAATGATGTGACAGTTAACATATTAGGAAATTGAAACAGTTCGTACATTTGGAGTTTTTTTTTGGTTTTTAATTTTCCACATTACGATATGTCTACATATTTAAAGACTTTTAAATTTCAATAAAAATAAAAATTTTAATGCTCTAGTCAATGATAGTTTTAATTATTTAAGATCCATCATTCACGTTCCAGCCCATGAAAACTTTTCTTCTTCAATTTATGATATTTCAGACTTTTGACTTAAAAGCTTCAAAATTCAAAGACTTCGTCCTACTTAAAATGAAAAATGAAAGAAGAAGAATAGTCAATTTGAAGTTAAGAAGTGTGAAACTCATACTTTATTTTGGAGCTTTAGGTACGATCTATACCTCTTTGAAACTGCAAATTTTTGCTTCTATTTATTTCAAAACAAGTCCCATATTTCTTTCATGAGTTTCGAAGCGATTCAACAGTTTTCAAAATGATAAAATTGATGTCAGTGGTACTTTCTTCTCTTTCTTGTAAGATTAGGGTTTAATCATTTAATTCTTAATTTTACAAATTACAAAAATGTAACCTTTCAAGGTTTCAAAAGCGCTCATGCGATTAAACTTCAAGATTTCAGGTTTCAAGGATTACCTGCAAAGGTTCAAACTTCATTTTGAAGTATTATTCCAACTATTTGAAATATTTCAACATTTCATGATCATTGTAAGGATAGAAACTTAAAGAACTCAACATGAAGTACTTAGTTATCTAATTATTTATCGGGGTGGAAAGACACATGTCGTTCCAAAACACGAATCTTAATAAGGGTTGATATTCTTAATTTCAAAATTGAAATTTTGAAGATCTTTACTTTTTGTGACACAAAAATCAAATTATTAACAAATTTTTATGACTGCAATGATTGAAAAATATACCATCAATGATTAATGGGCCTGAAAGAAACACGTCTTTTCAGAATTTGAGAATCTAATTTAAAAATATGCTACAATTTTAGTTTATTTAAGTGTTAGATACATACTTAAAGTGAACGATACTAATTAGTAGCTCTAATGTGCTAGTGATTTCCGTAGTCGTACTAATGTTTGTCCCTTTTCAATGCAATAATCGCATTTAGAAAAGAAAGGCAGAGTTTCAGTACCTAAAAATGAAAAACTTCAGTTATTCGCATCCAAGAAATTTCAACTAAAGTTACACTTCCAAAGAGGCGGAGATCTACATTACACATCCCACCCATAGTGAGACCTTCATACCTTTGGGATCTCACCATGATCATAATGATCTGTTTCTTCATTGGATTTGGAGCGTCTAACCAAAGGGGGGTATGAAAAATCGACATTGCAACTGACTGGCTCTGTCCAACATTCATGTAAATGTGACGTGGTCTAATGGAATTTTACGTACCTGTTCTGTAAGTAGGGTTCCGGTAAGACTGGCAAAAAACAATTGACCTAAAGCTGCCGTTAAGAACACTGATTGTTGAACAAGCAGAGGAACGGTAAACCTGAAAACGGTTTTAAAGGTATCTAGGTGAAGGGATGCGTAAGGTTCTTACCCTTCCGATAGTATAAATAGTGAGGCACAATTTGCGATCATGGTTGTTAAAAATTGGTTCAAAAATGTCATCGAGCATACGACGTTGAGGTCGGGTATACAACTGAAACGAAAAAAATTTGGGAACCAAGACAAGAATAAATTCGAACCTACTTACCTAAGGACCAAATCATGATGGCGAATAATTTTGATAAACTTATTTTGAACATCTTTCTCGCTCATCTTCAAATTTTGAAATTCGTGCTTTATTATTATGAACTCCCAATAAATATACGTAACAATAGAATAAAACGTTATATCCCATCCAGTAACCACATATACCATAAAGATGTAACTGACGCATCCCCAAGAAAATGCAGCTTCGTATTGGGGAGATTTTTTCAAATTTATAAAGTTGTACATCGGGAAAGGGATACCTTTATCTTGCGTCATGTAAGGTATTAAACACAACCCTCCTGCAGCTACCCAAAAGCACAGATGGTAAACTTTAAAGGCTTTGCCGATTTTTCCTTCATTTATCTGTATCTCATCACGCAGTTTACCTTCCAGTTGTTGAATGTTTTTGAATTGAAAGATTTTTGATGTTAGTATCTGCAGTTTTTGCCTCGCAGTTAGCAAGGACAAAATTTTGATTACCGTCTAAAAAAAGAATTATTTGTGTTCGTTGATACTTAATCTATAACGGCTATAACCTGGTAGCACGTTGCTATGTGTTCTCCTATATCCTGAAAGGCCACAAGCATATCCTTTTGGTGCCCAAATTCAGTCATAATTAGAATAAAACAACATAAACACATAGTGGTACCAACAAAAGCTCTTATTTTTGCAAAGGTGTTATGTTGATTCGGCTCTAGTCCTGTAATTTTGAGCAGCTTCAATCCAAAAGTGAGCAGTTCTCTCTCAGACCCTGTTACCGTACTCATGGTTTCAGTGGAACTATTATTTTTCCATTTATAATGTTTTCAGTAAATATAGACGCACCAGATAATTTAGAAGGAATTATATTTCATTTCTTATTCTCAAAGTATCTGTCAGTCGCTTGTTAGAGTTCCAATTAAACATTAGAAATTTATTCGTCCTCGCGAAAAAAATGGAATCAATCTTAACTTTTTGTATTACAACTTCAATTTTTCTACCTAACCAATAATTTAGTCATTCAAAGTTTTGTCGTAAACTAAAGTGAAGCTAAAATTAATCAATATGACTTTTCCCATAGTGTTATTATTTTTGTCCCATGTACAACTTCTTACATTTCTTACAATTTAATTATAGTAAAATCGGTGGCCGTGATAACACGTGAACCGTGGTCTCCAAAGCGGTGTCAAATGTTCCAAAGAGACCGCCCCTTTTCTAATAATATTGTAGTGAAATCAAAGTTTCTCCTTGCCGTTAGGCTAAAACGCATCTAAACAGAAAAGGCGGTGAAATAGATTAATGAAAATGGGGAAGGTTTGGTGACAATCCTTTCATTGGATTAATGAAAAGATGAAACCAAAGTTTTTCGTACGAAGGGGATCTAAACGCTACCAAACATCGAAAAATTTAGGTTTTTGGCCACCGAGATCATGAGTTACCACAAAATCAAAATGCAATCAACGGTTTTCCATAGAAAAAAAACTGTAAAAGTTTGTTTTTTCCATTGGAATACACTGCAAAACAAATAAAACCACCACTGTTATCAGAAAATTGAAATGGAGTCAAGGTGGCATCCAACATGTTTCCCAAAACCAAAAAACCTGGAAAAATTGCTTTTGTTTTCATTGGAACCATAAAAACAACTGTTACTTTCACAAAATCGACGTGGAACCTTGGTTTTCATACGAGGGTGTTTTTGGACTGTCAAACTAAGAAAGCTCAAGAGATCTTGTCGCATTCGATTCGCGAGAAAAGCCATCGGTCCCACACAATTCAAATGCTGTGAATGTGTAGCGAGTCTAATACACACAGCCTAACATAAAAAAAACTGTACCAGTCAGTATGTTGAATCATAAAAACAAACATTGTTCTTTAAAAATCAAAGGTTTTCACATGTGGTGTGTCAAAAATTCGACCCAACCCCAACAGAATTGCAAAAAACGGCAAAAGTTAGTATTTGTTTATCGGAGTCATTGTTTTCACAAAATCTAGATGAAACCAAAGTGATTCATATGTAAAACGCATCACAACACTAACACAACAGAAAAAAAAATTTTTACACATTGGAACCACGAGAGCAACTATTTTTGCCAAAAACATTTTTCATATGTACCTAATGTAGGTATCCAAAATCGTCGCCTAGCACAAAAAAGGTCCAAAAGTATTTTTTATCCATTACAACGATGAGAACAACCATAGTTCACACAAAATTGACATGAAGTCAAAGGCATCTAAAATGCAGTCTAAAGTTTAGTGAGTTAGTTCATTGGAACCATAAGAACAACCAGCAGCGTTCTCATAAAATCGATATGAAATCAAATCAAAGGTATGTAGGTAAGCTAAAACGTCACACAGCACAAGGTGATGTAAAGGACTTTGTCCACTGGGATAATGCAAACAACTATCGTTTCCATAAAATCGAGATGAAATCGAAGGATTTTCATATCTAGGTGGATCTGAAACGCTACTGAACACAAAAAGTTGTAAAAAAATAATCAGACCACAAAAATGAGATGGAATCAGACAAGACATCCAAATTGCTTCCCCGAACCAAAAAAACCTGAAAAAGGTGGGCTTTCTTTCCATTGGAACCATGAGAATATCCGTTACTCCCACACAATCGTCATAAAATCATAGTTTTCATAAATTGACAGTGTCTCTGCACTTCGAAACCACAAAAGTTCAAAAAAATTATTTCAGTCTCATTGGAAGCGTAAACACACAAAAATGAAATCAAAGGTTTTTAATATACAGTGGATCTAAAACGTGGCCTAACATAAAAAAATTGTAAAAGTTATAGTTTTTTTAATTGGAGTTCTAAGAAAATCTATTGGTCTTACAAAATCGAAATTTTTTATATGTAATGTGTCCAAAACATCGCCCAGCACCAAAAATATTGAAAAAATTAGTTTTTGTTCATCGAAGACATGACCCGTTGTTCTCACAACATTTAGATGCGACCGAAGTTCATAGGTGAAGTGGATCTAAAACGCTGACCAACACAAAAAAGAACTGAAAACACTAGTTTTTATCGATTGGAACCATAAGAACAAAAACATCGAAATTTTCCATGTTATCTAACGCGGCCCAAAACTCCGCCGCCGTCCGCGCCAAAAAAGCTACAAAAGTTTAGTTGTTGTACATCGGGACCTTGTGAACAACGATTTTTCTTACAAAATCGATGTGAAATCAAGGTTTTTGATATGTAGGTTAGCTAAAACTTGACCCAAGACGGAAAAAACTGCAAAACTTAGTTTTTGCTCATTGGAATAATGGGAACAACCATTATTCCCATAAAATTGAGATGAAATCAACGATTTTCATATGTACGGGAATTTAACGCTTTCTTAATTTTGAAAAATTGTAAAAATTTTTCATATTATCTAACGCGGCCCAAAACTCCGCCGCCGTCCGCGCCAAAAAAGCTACAGAAGTTAGTTGTTGTACATCGGGACCTTGTGAACAACGATTTTTCTTACAAAATCGATGCGAAATTAAGGTTTTTGATACGTAGGTTAGCTAAAACCTGGCCCAACACTGAAAAAACTGCAAAACTTAGTTTTTGCTCATTGGAATAATGGGAACAACCATTATTCCCATAAAATTGAGATGAAATCAACGATTTTCATATGTAGGGGAATTTAACGCTTTCTTAATTTTGAAAAATTGTAAAAATTAGTCTTCGTTCATCGTGACCAGGAGAACAATCACTATGTTCATGAAACGGAACTGAATCATACGCGAATTGGGTTGCTTTCACAAATCGGAACGAAATCAAATAATCAATGATTTTCATGTGTAGTATGTCTAAAGCGCTGCTCAACAACAAAATTAAGTTTTTTTTTCCCATTGGAACCATGAGAACTCCAATTTTTTCTACAAAATGGAAATGAAATCAAAGCTCTTTTGATTTACTCTTATTAGTTATTACAAACACTTTTTTCCATGTGGCTTAGGTAAATATAATCCATCTTTAATTCAATTTCTACTTTTGACTTTAACGACCTTCATTCCATGACTCCATTAATTTTGGCCTTATAAGTACGTTTTCTCTGATCATGATTATACTCCTGTTTGAGCTGGATAAGTTGCAGACACCGGCGGCTATTGTGAAATATCTATTATCGATAGCATCTCCTACTGATCTTCCCCCACGAGTATGAACGGAGTCAGAGGAAGTGGATGATTCGGATCTTCATAAATGTACATAATTTGCCGCTGATTTAGGTGAAACTCCACGCAAAATAGTTCCCAGTTCTTCGTACGTTGGTTACTTTCTTCCCTATATCATCTTCCACGGTGACTGTTAGACTAGAGCTACCCTATCACGCTTCTCTTATACAATTACGTAACAAAAGTGAAACCTTCCATTTGGAACAGCTAATTAAATATTTCAAATGTCACATTCAGCAGCCCACTGTCAAGAGAATGTACTTCCAGGTCTTCCAGGTCCTTGGATACCTTACTAGTATTCTCCTCAAATCCACTGTTTAATACTTGTTCCCTTCTTCTCATACTGCCATATAAGTTTTTGGGGGACTGGACATGGTACCTACTGGTTTTGCTTATCTTATCAGCACGAATTAGTTCAAAATGGTGTGTAAAGTGTTTCAGAGCTTTAGATGAATTCTTTCCAAATTGAATACCATGTTCTCCTCCCTCCCATAACCCTCCTCTCCCCCACCATCTCCTTTCCACTCCACCATGATATTTCGAGGTTTACAGTTTTCTGTAGGTTGAAAGATACTTTGTTCTCGATATTTAAGAATTTCGGAGATTGTAGTGTTTTGAAAACCGTTGTTTAAGAGATTTCAAAAACTCACAAGATTTTAAAATTCTGGGATTTCGGAAGTGGTCAAGGTTTAAAAAAGTCGAGAGTGTGAGATTGGGACGAGTTAGAGATGTTGGGCATTTAGAGATTTCAAGATTTGAAATTTCAATCTCTAATTTGAAGTCTTCAATGAGGCTCCATTGTGAAGTATTAGTACAACTATTTGAAATATTTCAACATTTCATGATCATTCTAAAGGATTACAACTCAACATTGAGTTTTTGATACTTAGTTTTAAAGGTATCTGGGTGAAGGGATGTGTAAGGTGGTACTTACCTATAACCTGGTAGCTCGCTGCTTATGTGGTCTCCCATATCCTAAAAGGCCACAAGCATATCCTTTTGCTGCGCAAATTCAATTATAATCAGAATGAAACTGCATAAAGACATAGTGCTACCAACAAAAGCTCTTATTTTTGCAAAGGTGTTCTGTTGATTCGGATTTAGTCCGGTAATTTTGAGCAGCTTCAATCCGAAAGTGAGCAGTTCTCTCTCAGAGACTGTTACCGCATTCATTTCATTTCTTATTCATAAGGTTTCTGTTAGTCGCTTGTTAGAGTTCCAATTAAACATTAGAAATTTATTCGTCCTCGCGAAGAAAATTGAACCAATCTAAACTTTTTGTACTACAATTTATTCAGTAATTCATCGAAGTATGGTGTATGGTTAAAAATACATAGTAATTTGTGATGTCACAATTTTTTCGGAGATAGAGTGTCTTCGTTATTGAATAAAAATTAATCAAAACCCTATAGTACGTGAATCAAGATCATAAAAATATAATAACAACAAGTAATTAAATAAAATTTCAAAATTTTGAAGCTTTTTGTTTTTAAAACTTAAAATCTTGAAGGTAATTAACCTTCTCAAAATTGACGTATAACTAATAATAATAATATTAAATCAACAATTGAGTGGAATTACTTGTTATAATTACAATTATTGAAATCTAGAATTTTAAATTTGAATTGAATTTGAAAGCTTACTTTGTGGAGCCCCATAATTAATTATGATAATAAAGGCAAGTAATTTAACTATTTTTTAAATTTTAAATGTAACTCTATAACTGATTGTTACCCTTGATAATGGCAATAATTGCTTTTATAATTTCAAGTGAATTAAATTACTTAAAAATCATGATTACCTACTCAATCTTTTTAATTGGCAAAATTTGGGTTTAACTTGTTAAACATTAATTTTACAAGGTAGAAGGTAAACTACCATCAGTTTTAACATTGTTGAATCCCTTGGAAACTGTGAAATAGATTTCAAACATAAATTTACGATCAAACATCACAACGTGCACGTTGAATCTTACCTTCATGAATGTCTATTCAATATTCAAATGTAACCGTTCATTTTAAATTTCAATTATTATATTTTCGCCTATTTTTAAAGTTTTAAACTTAAACGCCATCATCGATGGACCTTGCACCTGAAATGATTGAAATTGAGTTTCAAATGCTATCATTTTCATATATTGTGTAATGTCAATACTAAATATTGCACATTTCAAGTCTTGAAATGTTTTAAAAGGTTTCAACTTAAATTTTGAAACGACCAGTCTTGTAACTATTCATTCAAGATTGCAATGTAACCTTTCATTTTAAATTTCAATTATACTTTTACCGATTTTTAAAGTTTTAAACTTAAACGTCATCATTGTGAGTCTTCTAAATGAAATAATTTAAATTGACCTTTTTTCGCCAAAGTTAAACGAAAATGTTTAATATTTGTATTTTGACATGGTATCATTTTCGCATTGTGAATTGACATCAAAATCAATGTATGACGTAATTTGCACATTTCAAGTAGCGGAGGTCTTGAAACATTTTAAGAGAAAGTCTCATGATTAATATTTCAAAATCTTAAAATCAAAACATCTCAGCATCTGAATCTGAAAACCTTAATGAATTCAGATTCAACTTATAGTAATTTTAAAAAGTAAGGTTTAAATTGAACTTTAATCTTACAATAAAGAGATGTTATTTTTTAACACTAACGAACATAAATTTTGTTTTGCGTATCTTCTATAAAAGTATGTATTGTGTAAATTTCCTATGTTTCAAATTTTTACATTCTTCAAATACCGCCTTCATGTATGGATTGAAATTTTGAGATTTTGAAATCTAGAAATCTCGAAATCGTAATTATTGAAATCCTGAAAGTGAAATAGAGGTTCAGTAAGGCATAGGATCTTGAGCTTGAGCTTTTGGAATCATTTAATTAGGATTTCTAACATTTCACAATTTTGAAATATAGATTTCAGAAGGCTTGAATTGAAAATGTGGTAGTCGAAATACAAAATTGGTAGTTTGTCAAGAACGCTACTCGGGATCAAATAAAGTTACAACAGTTGGTTTTTACTCATTGAAATCAAGAGAACAACGATTGCTCTTTAAAAATCTGAATCAAATCAAGATTTTCAATATCTATAGTTTGTCAAAAACGCCACCTGGGATCAAAAAATTGCAACAGTTGGTTTTTATCCATTGAAATCATGAGCATAGTCATTGCTCAATCAAAATCTAAATCAAATGAAGGTTTTTCATGCGTAATTTGTCAAAATCGCTACCAGGGATAAAAAAAATGTTTATGTAGGTGGTCTAAAATGCTTCCCAACACCAAAATAAAATGTGAAAGTAAGTTTTTGCCATCAGAATCATGATTATACTAATTTGAACCAATTTTGTAAGTTTTAAACAAATTCATGGGCCTAATTTTAATTAAATTAAAAATTTCATTTTCTCACAACAATTTTTATGTATTAGTTAACCACAATTCTATTAATTTTCTCCTAACTTACTTTGTGGAACTCAATAATTAATTGTAACAATAAATACAAGTACGTAATTACTCGCATTTATTTAATTTAATGGGTGGATTTTTTTATATTTATTACTCACCTAAATTTGGCTGTAAATTCAAGAACTCACTAATTATTATGATATCAATTTTTTATTTCTTTATTCAACGACTTAATTTCAATTAGAATAAGATACTAATTTTACAACAGCAATTTTTAAATTAAATTAGAATTCGCCGAATTTCAACTACGATTTCAAGTACTCGCTAATTACAATTAAAACATGTTAATCAGGACTAATTTTTGGTTCTGTAATTCCAAATGTGTTTGAAGCAATTTTGTGCAATTTGAGGTGCCGAACTCAAATTAAATTAGGCTCATTTTGCCACGATAATATTATTGATTGAATTGTAGTTCGCCTAAATTTAGAAAGTTATCCACTATAATTCGGATAAGTTAATTAGGGCAGTTTTTGCAAATTAATTAGTATTATTGTTAAGCACGGATAACTGAACACCAAATTTTAATAGCTATTAGAATTTTAATTGAAACTTCCGGTATTTATTCGTTGAGTACAAATATGCTCGGTTTTAATATTTATTTAATTCTAAACATGTCACTTTCACCTATCGTTCATTTTCACGTAATAGATTTCTATAATCCGCTTTAATTAAATCGGCCCCCTTTTCCCCGATCATATACCCAACGGCACTTACATGGGCCGATACAGTCGTAGGTATTACACTGGTATCTATAACTCTTAAGCGTTCTATGCCATGCACACGCAATTTAGCATCAACGACCGCCTCAGGATCGGTAACCGGTCCCATTTTGCAAGTGTGTATTTGATGATGCAGCGTAACCGTAATATGACGCATCGCACATTCCCAATATGGGTCGCTGTCAAACGCGTAATTTTCGCAACCGGGAACTGGAGTTTTGACCTGTTCCGTTCCATACTTTTGGAAGGCCGGTGATTTTGTAATTCGTTGCGCTTCCCTTATCGCCGCCATGAATGTTTTCATGTCGACGTTTTCGGGATCCGTAAAGAAATTGCCGTAAAGTAATGGAGGATCGAGAGGATTTCTCGATCTGAGCTTGATGTATCCGTAAGATTTCGGATGTAATCCCATTGGAAAAATGGAGAACGCGTACCTGTTTTGTAAGGGCGTCCAAAGTGCGTCGTAAACTTTGTCCGATATCCGAAACTGGTTTTTGAAGAATAAACCGTAATCGGTGTGCAGACCGCCTCCTATGAAAATCAGCTCCATGTCTGGAAGACCTTCCGGGTACGTCGTGACGTTAGTTTGAAAATAGGCCAAAGCTTCTACTCCCCCTATACTAGTGATAGGACCTTGACCAAAAAGGAAAAAGTCCGTAATGCTTGCCAGTGAGAAAGTTTCAATTAGGTTTCCTACGATCGGCTTAGTTACGGTGAAAATCAAGCCTAAGAATGTGAGGTGGTCGTAGAGTTTTCGACCAACTGGATGGTCTTTAATGAGTGGTATTTGTAATTCGGCCAGGTGGTTTCGAGGTCCGATGCCTGAAAGCATTAGTATCTGAGGCGAGTGGAAGGCACCTGCGCTTAGTATAACCTCAAGGCTTGCGTTGACGACATATTTTCTCTTTCGATGTAAGTATTCCACACCATACGCTCTTTTCGTGTTAGGGTCGATCAAAACTTTGGTAACATGGCTGTTCAGCCGAATTTGCAAATTGGGCCTATTTCGGGATGGGCGAATGAAAGCCTTTTCCGCGCTACACCGTCGTCCTACTCTCAGATTCGCCTGCACGTAAGACACGCCCAGTTGATTTTTTCCGTTGTAATCAACGTAAGGGTACCCCGCTTCTTGGCATCCCTTCACAAATGCATTCACCGATTCCGTTCTGTACGGAACATCGCTTACGCTCAGCAAACCTCCCTGGTTACGATATTCCGAATCCTGAATTTTAATGGTGGAATCTTCCGACTTGCGAAAATAGGGCAGAACCTCCTCATACGACCAACCTGGATTACCCATACGAGCCCATCGATTATAATCCTCCCTATTACCACGGATGTGGATCATAAAATTGATAACAGTCGTACCTCCCAAGACTCTTCCTCGAGGCCACTCCATCAGCTCGTCTGTTAGACCTGAAAGGCAATTTACACTTTTCTAGCGAGGGGGTTGTACGAACCTAGGCAAAAATTCGCTTGCCTCTCCATGAAATAGTTCCAGTTTTGCCTTGTCAAGAGTTGCGCGCTTGCGAGCACCGGTTTTTCCGAATGGGAAATGGGCGGACCTCCAGATTCCAACAGAAGAATTTTTACTCCGGGATCCTCCGAGAGCCTATTGACAACGACTGCGCCGGCCGAGCCCGAACCGACCACTATATAATCGTAGATATTGTTGCGACCTGCAAAATCAAATGTAGTCCCTTTGTTTTGTACCTGACGTCTTACCGTGGCCCGATTGATCATACAGGGTGTTTTCTTTCACGTAGTCACCCCTTACGCTTTGAGCGGAACAAAGTAGCGCGAAAGTTGACAGAACATTTAATGCGATATAATTAATCTTCATTTTCGAGCACTTCAAGTAAACCGCTTACCTACCTGTATAATAAAATAATTCACTAGAAACTGCCACTTTTGCAATCTCGTTTTCCTACCTCTCTATGATCGACACCACTTTAGGTGAACAAACTGGATTCATTTCACAATCGTTTCGCTGAGAACATTTGTTTACATTTAACTCGTCAAGCTTATAAAATACAATTTTGCTAATATTATTATGTTAATTTATTCCCATCTTGTACCGTCTTCATAGTTACAAAAATTCATTTTGTTTCCAATTCGAGATTTTTCATGGTCACAACGACTATTACTATTCTCGACACGAGTGTTGCTGAAGACAATAACAGGAACAATAAAACATAATTTAATTTTTTTCCGCTATAATTTAGTGGACACTTCTCACAAACGTTTGTTAAAAGTCGGGGCTTGGTGGCTTGGTGATGTAATTATCGTGCAGAATTCTTAAAATTGAAATAATAATTTGCATTAAAATAATAATTAATGAAAAATTCATTTAAATTGCAGCATAAATAATATAAATTAAATTAATAATTACATAATATACACTTTTAGGGGAAGGGGCGTTATTTAAATTATTATTTTTTGTTATAACGAGTAACAATTAATTTCGCTTCCACTTTTTATTTTAACGACGGACGCCTTTGACTGTGTCATTGACAAGGGTGAGAGATCGTAATAATTAACAACAATAATGAAAGTGTCCAATTTGTACCACCCGGTACATGGTTTTGAAATTTTTTTGTTTCCATTTATTTTTTAATACTTCATGATCTAGAAATTAACAATGGTATGGATAAGGTGACACCCTGTGTATTTCAAGCCTTAAGGGGATTGAAGTTTAGGCAATGTGTACAATGTACAATTATTGTTCTAACTGCATCAAATTAACGATTAATTAGGCTGAAAATTCTCATTTTTTCCAAAATATTTGATGTTTTCGAAATTTACAAAATGATATGAAAAAAACCCAAAGGAGAATGTTTTTGAAAATCATGTTGAAAATTGTTTTTTTTTGATAATTTTGAATCTATTATTTTTTATTATGATCTTATGATCGTATTCGTCTTAATTTAATTCCAGTCGGCAATTTTGTTTTTTTTTCATTTTTCATTGATTTTTCAAAAATCATGTTTTTATTTTTTTCGCACAATTTTTTAAATCGACGTAATTTCACACAATATTAGTTTATATTTTACATCTACATATGTTTCGTAAAATTTTCGAAAAATTCTTGCAATTAACAAGAACAATTTTCAATTCGCATGGGAAATGTTATATAACCTTTCATAACAATTTTACTCTGGTTTTTATTTTATTCGGTTGAGATGAAAAATTGTGCACTAAATTGACCATTGAAATAGGTTTTTGAATTTTGACCTGTTGCACTGTGTGTTTTATTTGGTTTGGAATTTTATATTCATTTAGGATTACAAAACCTTTTTCGAAACAAATGCAATTGACCAAAACT
Source organism: Pyrocoelia pectoralis (assembly GCA_036250285.1). Lineage (NCBI taxonomy): Eukaryota > Metazoa > Arthropoda > Insecta > Coleoptera > Lampyridae > Pyrocoelia > Pyrocoelia pectoralis. The sequence continues at coordinate 8,711,663 of CM070083.1, forward strand.
TTCGATACAAATGCCTCATCATGTTTCATTACAACTTCTGAAATACTTACTCATTATTTCAAAAATGTGTTTTTCTAACACGTTTTGGAAATGCACAATTCACTCCTCAAACTTGACACAAAAAATATAAATACATAATTAATATACAAATATAACATATTTTCAAACAATATAGAAAGTTCACAATTTCAATTTTTTGAACAAAAACTGAATTTTTGAATGGCTGTAGGAATTTCCATTATCATCTTTTTTATTGGACTTAAGTAATTAATTAACATAAATAAACGTAAATTAAAAGAACAAAAATTAGTTTATATAAACAATAATTAACAAGTAATTCCACTCATTTTTTTCAAGAAATATAAAATGTTGAATGGCATTACTCATTATTATTTTGTGGACTTTTTGAGAAAATGGTAATTTTGAATATGCAATTTTAATAATTATATTTGCAAAAATTTTTGCAAAAACAACTAACACTTAATTCAATTCATGAGAAAATTATTACAAGTAAGTATATAAAAGTAACATTGATTAGTAAATAAAACACCTTCCGGATGTTTTGCTTAAAAATTTCATAAATTAAATGACCAGTAAACTGCCACAAAACTTTCCCGTGTTTACTACAATGACGTTTTAAATAAAATAGTTTTTTTGCGTGAATGAAATAATTTTTGCGTAATAACTCTAAAAAATAAATATATATTTCAATCGCAATTTTCGATTTTGAAATTCGGCAAAATATTTTTTAATTTTTACTTTTCAAAATGACGGCCATTTAAATGACATTTTATCATGACATAGCCCTCTTTCCTGGTTTTCGCAGTTCAACTCCCCCCCCCCCCTTATTTTTCATAATTTTTGAAATATTGTTTTTTTTTAAAGATTAACCTTACTTTCAAGGGGAGGGTGGGCGTTGAAAAAATATGATCTTCGTTTAATTTTTCCCCCTAAGCACTCCCCTCCCCCGCCTCATATCACACCTCCAGAATTTTTGAAGAAAATTGGAATTTGTCCATCTATTTCATTCATTGGAAATGATTTGTAAATCTTTTCCAAAATTATCATAGAAATTGGAGGCCATTCAAAAATCTTTTTTTTAATCAAGCTACACGAAAACTATTGCTATTCAATTAACCAGAATTTGGGAAATGTTACAGATTTTTTACTCACTTGTGTATGCACAATACGACACTGCTAAGGGTTTTTTTTTAAATCTTATGAAAATTCCAATGTTTTCCATTTATTTTTCAAACATGTTTTTCAAAATTATGTCGAAAATTGATTTTTTTGTTCGATAATTTGAAAGCGACTGCTTTTGTTAAGTTAACTTGTAAATCACTATTTTGTGTTTTTTGAAGAAAATTAGTACTTCAAAAACCCTTAACGCATCCATTTGAAACTTACCTACCAAATATCCCAAAGTCGTAATTGTGCTGAACGGAAAATCCCGTGAAAGCCTTTCACAGTTATATTTATTACATGGTCCCACAATTTTGGAGGATAAATTGAAATGTTCATTGTCATTTTCTTCTATTTCATGCTCAAATTAACAGTAACATCGATACATTAAAATTACACCCATTCTGTGTAAATATTTTGAATTTTTCTTTTTTTTTTTGAAAATTCAAATCCAAATCCAAAAACTACAAGACCTATTTTTGAAAATGGCACACTTCCAGGTATTTTATTGGAAAGAAAAATCTCATTATTTTATTAAAACAAAGTAATAAGTGCCACGAAAAATTTTAAAAATTCAAAAAATTTCAGAGAAAGTTTCTGTCTTTTAAAAACAAAAAAGAAGAATGGAGTACGGGACCTCCCAGTTTTCCTCTTTGCGTGACTGTAATAAGAAGAAAGAAGGATCGAGTAGGGGATCTCCTTTACTTGTACATAGTTTTCTTCTTTGTGTGCTTCCTTCCTTGTCTTCTCTGTAATTATCTTCCTTCATTCTTCCTTTTGAGGAGGCAGTGGTTAAACCTTGCTTGTAAATAGTTTTCTTCTTTGCGCGCCACCTTCCTTGCCTTCACTTTAGTTGTCAACTTAAATCTTTCTTCGTTCTTCTTTTTGAAGAAACACAATAACGCTTTTTTAATGGTTAAAGGCACAATAATTTTTTGCGATTCTGTTTTTTAAATCGAAATGACTGTTACTAGGCATTACGTACACACGAATTAGATGGTACTAATAGCATTAACTCTGTGCCTAGAATGGCATTTGCTCTTCAATCAAGAGAAACTCTTTAACTTCCAAGAGCAATGTGGTCCAATTGCGCCACTTATGGTAAACTTGTTTACGCGTCTGATACGCTTTGGTTCGTTTTCAACAGAACGGTGTTCCACAGCATTTACTTTTACCGCCACGTATAAAATTATATCACCAACTATCTCACGTCGTTTTCTCTGAAGGCAGACGGCTATAACGGTTTTAGTGCTCGATTTACATCCTTCGCATATTTACATTAACAATTTGCGGTTTTATGAACGTTTAGGTATGTTTCGCAATGTAGGACAATCAATAAAAGTTAATATGAGACAATACTACTGGCGCCACGACGTATTTCCGCATTACAAGGCGTAAATAAAATAGAACAAGACGTCTGCTTCTTTTAACTTTGCCGAGGTCAATAATTAGATCACTTGATAATAATTTACAGAACATATTTGCAAAACTAAGACAAGCTCGGATCGTTAGGCACAATGTGTAACTCTACTAGATGTGGTTTAAAATTTTCTTTTCCATAAATAAAATTACACTGTGAAATTTAATGTTTGTGCTGGAACCATAGATTAGCACTATTTTAAAATAGCACAAATTTAGCACTATTAATTTTAAAGTTTGTGCTTAAAATCTTAAAATTATGGAAATTATGTTGGAATATCAGTTGTCTGTGTTATTCAAAAATACTGAAAATTTTGAATTGCCATAAACTATTTGTGTCTCGATGCAATTATTTCGAACCGAGCAGAGTGACTAATTTTAAAATTATTGGAGCACCTCAACAAACGTTGCATCTTAATTTTCTCAATGACACAACAGTTTCATGAGGTTTGCACTCTATTAAAATCAGAGATATGACAAAATAACGAAGGACTTTTTCATCTCCAAGCTGTGTCAGTTTAAACTACTTTAAAATATCTTCATATTGCAACTGTTGCCTTCAAGATAATTTTTAAACAGCAGAAAATGAAGCACTTTTATATAACTTGAGCTTCAATCTAAATTTCTTCTCGTTTCGTGCTTCAAATTTTAATATTAATGAATCACTGAATTTCTAGTTCAAGTTTATGCCCTTTGACTGTCTCGATTTAAAGTGTTTTAATAGTTTTAAGTAGCACATATGAAGTAGAAAAAATCAAAAGTCAACCTCACATATACTATATAAATTTATCAAATCGAACGCGTTTCGAGTGTTTCGACAGCTGACACCATCAAGGAATCAAATTTGGTTTTAGTTGTTCTCCGATGATGATAGTTTTGCTGTCGAAACACGTTCGATTTGATAAATTTTTATTTAATTTATTTTAAGTGCTTCACTCTCAAAAGCACAAACAAATTTCGATGCGGTAAAAAGTTTCTATGAAGCATAAAGTTGACAACGATAACGTTGCTGGGTTTTTTTGGGTTTGTGCTTCAGTTCAACAATCACGGCATACATTCTATGTGTACTTCTTTAACAGTTTGAATCTCATATTGATCTTCAATGATTGGAACATCTGAATGCGTAAAATGAAGCACTAAATTGTTTTGTACGTTATAACTGCGCTTTTGTCGTTCTGCTTTGAGTGGTTTAAGCTTAAGAGATTAGCAATCCGTCTTTAATGTAGTGCTTCACTATCGCTAAAGTTCGATTATTTAACATAATGTAGTTGCGCGCCTTGTAGATTAACTTTAGCGAATTCGAGCTCACGGTGCTTCATTTTTTTTTATTTTCTTTTGTAAGACTCGAAAGGTGCAAACGTGTGCTTCCCTTTCGTTTTCTTTGCTTATGCTCTTGTCAACGTCAAATAGTGGGAATGGGAAGAATTGATCTTTTTTTTTAAACATGTCATTCTTTTTGCATTTTAGTGCTTCACAATACCTTTCGGCTCTGATTTTTCAAAATACTAAGCCAAAAATAAATGCTTCAAATTTTGTTGTGCATGGGCACTTAAAAGTTACATAATTTGAATCGTAAAAGCTCGTTGTCCAAGACACAAGTATCCTCACTGTTTATAGCACATTTAGTTCTATTAAAATTGGTACTTCATTACTAATGATTGGTAGATGCTATTTTGAAACGACTACACAGCCAAGGACATTTTAGACTATGCTTCACAGTAATTAAGTGTGTTGTGCTTAGCAAAGTGTGGTATAATGTCATTTAGCTCAAATTTTAATTGATAGGTATCTGCATAGAAAGTACTTAGTCCTTCAGTTGGGCACTACGTAAATTAGCTTGCGCCTGTCGGTTGGTTCAATTATTCTAAAGAAGCACTAAATTCGCGCTTCCGTTTTACCGTTGCCTTCTGTGAGAGGGGAAGCATAATATTACTGTTCCGTCTGAAGCTGCATACTTGTACTATGCACGTGTGCTTCAAAATAGTTTCTTTCAATTTGTATCTTTGTTGGATACCTTTATTTTCTTAAGCTTAGACGTGCTTCAAATATTGCGCTTTTTACCTTAAAAAACGTAAACTATTTAGAATGATTTTCCTTCATTTATCACAGATTAAGTATTAATTTTGTTTTTTGGATACACTTAAAGATTGTGCTTCACTATACGTATATTTACACTAACATTATTCTTCAAACTATAACCAGCAGGATTCGTAGCAGTGGTTCAGCGTTTCCGGTCATTCTTTCAGAAACGAGTTAGACTGTAGGATACATATCGTTTGAAGTGCTTCAATTTCTACTTAACGTTAACCTTATTTGATTGTTATTCTATCGCAACTCTATGGTAGAGTATTGCTTCACTATTATAGATCCCTGATGCATAGTGCTTCAAACTCCTATTAGAAAAACTAGTGCGAAGCAGTTACAGTGAGAAGTCGCTCTAAGTTACGTTGTTATAATGCCTTGCTTAAATGAAGCCAACGACTGTGCTTGTTGGTCTTGTTAGCTACTGTCATTAAGGTTCTTGGTTCAGTGTCAGTGCTTCCTGGTTTAGTGCTACTTTGACCAATTGTGATTGCTGCGATTTGCATTTCCAAAAATATACGTTGTAAAAGATAAGGCGACCGTGCTTCCATGCTAGGAGACAATTAATCACCAGGTCGTTCATCCGCTGAACATAATTGTGAAAGAGTGATGCTTCAATTGAAACGTAAAAGAACGAACGTTAAACTTTATTTAATTACAACAATACTATTAAAATCTATCATTGCTTCCCACAAAATTTCTGAATGACCTTTGAGGCTGATGCTGAGGCTGTGGAGCCAAATTCTTCTGATTCTCCTGTATATCGGCGCCGGTGATCGAATATTGGAGAGAGTTACCAGAAATGAAACTGCTGACGTTGGCCTGTCCGTTGGGATTGACTTTGGGTCCCGAACCAAGGGGTTCGTCGTCCTCCCTGTAAGTACGTATGTGAGAAAAGCTGTAATGTGTAGGTGTAACTTACTTGACTACACGATAACCTTTCTCGTCGGCCTCGTAGTGGACGGTTCTTTTCACGTACCCGTCGCTGTACGAGTACTTTCCCTTAACAGCAAGTCCGTCGCGCGTTTCCTCCCTGTCGTGTTGATTACCGCTGATGGAGTCGTCGATTTGGCTCGAAAAACTGTACTTGGCGTTCTCTGCCTGTTGCCGGAAGATCTTCTCTTCAAGATCCTGCTGGTTGCGTCTCTCTAAGTTGGGTTGAATGCTCGAGAAGCGGGGTTGTATGTTTTGGAAGCTGGGTTGTTCGTTGATGAGAATCGGTTGTTGTTGAGGAACAAGTCTTGGCGATTGAGTTACTGGGGGTGGTGGACGAACCGGAAGTTGCTGTTGCGGTGGTCTACGTTGACTGTGCCCTATTGTCGTGAAGGTGGGTTCTTCAACGCTGAAGAATGCGTTTTGGGGTTGCTGAATGGGATTGTGGCGTTGTTGTTGGGGAATATGCGAGTTTAAAAACTCGTGGTTGCTGAACAAGTTTCTTGCTGGTAGTTGAACGGGTTCGTCAGTTGAGAACGTGGGTTTTTGTTGTACTTCAATTGGTCTTTGTACAAATGATGGGAATTGTTGTCTGGTGGGGTGCGTGGGTTTTTGTTGTACTTCAATTGGTCCTTGTACAAATGATGGGAATTGTTGTCTGGTGGGGTGCGTTTGAACGGGTTGTCTTGCTGTGAATGGAATGAGCTGACCCAATGGTTTTTGGGTGAATTGTGGTCGTGATTCAAAATTACTTTGTGGAGTGGGAAATGGAAAGGAATCGGCCAATGATGAAACATGCCTGGAATTTCCTTTCACCTAAACAACTTTCTTTAAATTAACGATCTAGATTAAAGAAGATTTACCTGTTGTTGTATGTTGCGGGTGTTAAAATCGGGAAAACTACTTGCAGCGCTGAATAGGGGAGCGGGAGCTGGTGTAGCTACCGGTACCGGATTCTGGTTTTGGAAACTTACCGGATTAAATGACGAAAATTGCTGATTGGCTGATGGAATCTGATTAAACCGAACTGGCTCCTGATTTGCGAAACGTCCACTGCTGGCCTCACTATCATCAAATGGCAATTCCACAAATCTTTGCTGGCACTGACACCGTAGTGTAACTGACAACAACACTAACACCAAAACCGCCCTTTCCGACATCTTCAATGAAATGGACTAATTGTTGACTACGTCGTTCTATTTATGTTAACACTAATTTCGATTTACTCGCTCAAGGAAAAATTGTAAAGGAATTTCTGGCTTTCACAATCACTCGTTTGGTTTTCGTAACTCTTTATATCTATACAATCAAGGAATGTCATTAACGTGCAAAGGTGATTAAAGAACGCATTTACGTGATCAAAGCCTGTTGTTAAAAAAATTATTTAAAAATACTTTGAATTTTTTTAGAATTTTTTCGCTAATTAAAGTAATGTTAATAAGCCCCCTTTTTGAAATTTACTATTTTCGTGTCATTTAATTGATGTATTTATTTTCTGTGCGCTAATTTTCAGTTATTTTTCAAGAATGGGAGCTTTTGATATTTTATCCTGTTTTTACAAGGATCGTTTACTAGTTAATTTTTTTAATCGTCGAATGTTTGAGAAAAAGAAATGGGATCATTAAAAAAGGAAGAGTTTGAATTAATTTTTGTTGTAATTTGAAATGGGAACAACTAAGCATGTTACAATATCAGGGGTGGTATTAAAAAAATTTAAAAAATGAAGCACTGCACAAGTCAGCATTTAAAGACATAAAAATGGGGAAAAGTAGATACTTAAATATTCATTTACAACTAAGACAGATGTTTACCATAGTTAATTAAACAATTTTATTTAATTTTCTATAAAGGTAGAAAAAATGGAAATTTTTGTGGAAATTTCTACGATTAAAAAATCAACACAACATAATAATTTCTCATTTATCTTTGTCCACAATTTACACGACCTTGGTTGGTATATTTTTTAAAACTACATTTCGATCTGATATTTTTGCTTTTCTCCTAATTACGCAAACTAGTGTTTTGAACCTGGATGGTTACATTTTTTTGAGACTTTTAAGCTTTTTTTTAAAGTCAAATTAAATAGAAAAATAAGTTCTATAAACAACAACTTTTCATTTTTAAACAGAAATACATGCTTTGGTTTTCTGGTTCAAGTTTTTACAAAATAGTATATATTCTTATTTTCGAATGATAATAATAATTTTAGTATTTTACCTATAAACTATAAACGTGGATTTTTAATAATGCTCTTGATGTTTAAATTCCTCAATTTCCTTTTAATGTTCATTTCATCCAATTGGTAATTTTTAGATTTTTGTACTCTCAAAAATAGCCTTGTCTCTATTGCAGATGTTAATTTTTGGATAATAATAATAATTATTGTAGTAAGTTGACCGTTTTGAATTTACCTTCAGACTGCGCGTTATGTTCATTTTTAATTGCATTGATTTTTATTGTAATCATCTTTTGAATAATAATAATAATAATAATAATAATAATAATAATAATAAACTACGAGAATACTTTTATAACAAATCACACATTTCAGCGCTACACAAAACAGTCACACTTGCAGACAAATCTTACACACCCTTAAATATGAGTAATAGAAACATCACACCACCAATGAGTAGAGATACGCACATCACACATAACATACAAACTTGGACACAAAAGACTTTACATGGACGATATCCACAGGAGATTAACGAAGACTGTGTTGATATTATAGCAACGCATGCTTGGTTAACCAAATGTGATATTTTCCCAGAGTCAGAGGGTTTCATGTTTGCCATACAAGATCAGGTCATTTACACACGAAATTACAGAAAACACATAATTAAAGATAGGACAATTACACATGATCTTTGTAGACAATGCTCGCAAAGACCAGAAACAATACAACACATTATATCAGCATGTACACGTCTAGCACAAACGGAATACAAACACAGACACGATCAGGTAGCTAAGATAATACACCAAAAACTCGCCACAAAACATAACCTTTCTACTGATAACACACCCTATTACAAATATACACCGCAAGTTGTACTTGAAAACACCACACACAAACTATATTGGGATAGGACACTACTCACAGATAAAACTGTATATAACAATAGGCCAGATATAACACTTATAGATAAAACAAAAAAAATCATATACATAATAGATATTGCAGTTCCCAACACAAACAATTTAGCCAATACACACGCAGAGAAACATCGGAAATACACTGATATAGCTCAGGAACTTAAAGCGCAATGGAGAATGGGAACTGCTCTTACAGTACCCATTGTTCTTAGTGCAACCGGAGTTATACCAAAAACAATACATCACAGTTTGCACATTTTAGGGTTAGATAAGAACATATACATACAATTACAAAAGGCAGTCATTATCAACACTTGTCACATAGTTAGAAAATTTCTAAACATAACGGAAGATACCGCACATCACTCAGAACCACATCACACACTTTCAACTAATACCATTCAAACACAAAATGAAACACAACACTCAATCCTCCCTTCACAAATTGAAACTCTGTTGCATACACAACATAACATTATAGAAAGTCCATTACCAACACACAACACTTCAACAATCACTCATGTAACACCTCTGACTCGTTCTCATGCACTCAAACATAAACACACAATATACTCACAGTATCAGAATTCGCAATTAACACAAAACACAAACAACACATTACCCACTCGAGTGCAACCTATGCGTCGAGCTAAACAACAAAAAACGCTTACACAATAATCATAACACTTTTTCAAAACATACATATTATGTTCATTTTTTTCTTTTCTATAAAAAGTCACTAAGTCACGAATAAGTGACGCCAACGGAGAAGCCTAGGAATATAGGGTCTCTTTTTGTTATTGATGCGCGACGCTGCGTTCATGTTAATGCCTTCGCGGAAAGAGGGTCGACGGGACGTGGCTTTTACAAATTGGGATCAAGTACACCGAGGCTTCTCAAACAAATACATTATCTAAAATGTGATCAGCGTTGGTTTTATCAACGTCATTTAATTTAATGAACATAATATGTGTATAGTATTTAGTATGTTCACTTTTTAACAGCAACCTCAAATTTATATTGTATAGATCTATGTATTAGTAGCACTAATCGTAACTTGATTTCGATCCGTGCGATTAGTTAACCAGGCTTGGCCTGAGTATCGATAACAATCGAAGTACATATAATAATAATAATAATAATAATAATGATGACTTTTATTATTATGTTACGGGCTAATGATCATAGCTATCGATGCCCATTAGTTATTAAAAAAAGACTTATTAAGTTACGCGCGTGTACAATAATAATTAAACTATAAGTATCATTTCTAAAAAGAACTAAACTAAATTTAAAAGAAAAAAGTACGATAAAAATTATAAATGAAACAAAAAGTATAAGTACACCAGCGCAACCTAACTGGGCGAAGTTCAGATCCTAACAGACAACTTCATTAGCGATCTGCTCTTCCACTTAACCCTATATACAGGTTGCCAATGGTATATTGTCACTATGCGGTTATATTAATAAACTATGATTATAAGTTTTTTTAAATTGTAAGTTCAGAAGTTTTTTTTTTTTGGTTATATATATATTTTTTTGAATTTTAATTTTAATTTATATTTTTATTTTGGTCCCTAGGTAAATTAGTCAAAGAATTTTTAATACTATTTATAGATATTATTTCTTCAGTTTCAAATTTTGAAATCAATTTTAATTTTCTTAAACATTGAATTGTTTTTTTATTTTATTGTACATTTTGTAATCGTCTATTAGTTTTTTTGTTAAATATTTATTTTTTTGTTTTATTGCAAATTTCTAACGCGAATTTAATTTCATTCCTTATCTTTCATTATTTGATTTATTTATGTTCCCATTTTTTAAAACTTTTATTTTGTGTTTCCTCTTCTGTGTTTAATATTTTGGTCTCATTTTCGCAAATTTCATTAAAATACAAAAATACAGTTTATTGTCAAACTGGTATTCAATTTTTTAATATTTTCTTCTTTTTCGTAATACTGTGCTTCAATTTCAAACTGTTGATTGGATTGATATTTAATTTGTCTGTAATACCCGTAATAACGCACTAAAGATTTTCCATTCTGATACATTAATTACTTAGCATTGTGTGTTGCTAATTACAATAAGAGGTACTAAATTTTGGTCAAAATAAGTACTTACTTTTTTTTGTTACTTAGTTCTTTATTTGTCTTAAAATAATTTTAACAAACCATTCCTTCTCTACATACTACACAAACTATGTACATTAACAACAAAAAACAAAAACCCTATTTCTATCACTCCTTTCTTTCTTTTCCCTACTTAAAAAAACTTATAAAAACTTTCTACTCTTGTCCCCTTCTCTTTCCTCTTCTCTTAGCTCCTCACATTCCTTCCTCATATGCCATATATTTTCCCTCCCTTCCCCACACATTCTACACATCCTTTTCTCATCCTCCCACCAGTATCTGTTTTCGTTTTCCTCCTTCTCGCACCTGAACCTTGCTACCATTCTTTTCTCCTTCAACCCCATGCCACCCAATAAATAATCGGTCTTGCCTTCTACCATTATCTCCATATATCCCTCACTATATCATCCCTCTCCTATCCTCGTTTTCCTTTCCTGGCCTTGGACATCTTTGTCCCTTGCTACTAATTCCCCTACCATATCCCTTCCTCCCTCTCTTCTCCGTTCTATCTCCTCCCTCGCATATCCCACTCTCTCATAAAACAACCTCCTCTCCTCTTGCCCATACCTTATCCGTTCTTTTCTTATCTCTCTCATACACTCATTTACCCCAATAATTTCCTCCCTTTTCCTGATCTCCTCCTCATATTTCACTGCTCTCTTTCCTGCCTGGATCCTTATTTTTTTCGCTTTCGTTTCCTCCTCCACGATATACCCTGGTGTCTCTCTATTTAATCCCAACGTGCATCTCCAGTACTTTTCCTGCATTTGTTCCATTTTCTCCCACTCCTTCCATCCCCATATCTCCGCTCCGTACCCCATCACACTCTTTACCAACTTGTCAAAAATCCATCTTCTCTTCTCCATATCCTTCCCAAACACTGTTGTCTCCAATCCCCACACTTTCCCCACTAGTCTATTTCCCTTATTAGCCAGTTCCCTGATGTGCCCCATATCCTTGTTATCGTGCCGTAAAACATACCCTAGGTATTTCCACTCATCCACACTTTCTATCACCTCTTGCTCCCACCACCAGTTTTTCTTTACACTCCTCCCTCTTCTCTTTTGAAATACGATTACCTTTGCCTTTTTCACATTCGCATTCAAACCCTTCCTCTCTAAATACCGCCTTATCACTCCAATTAATCCTCTCATCTCCTCCTCACTGACCGCCGTCACTACGACGTCATCGCATATACCAACACCCACACTTTTATCCTCCCTATCACCACCCCTCCCCTTTGATATCTCCGCAACTCCTCCTCTAACTCCCCACTGTTCTCCCTGTATTCCGTCCGGCCCTTGCGCCTTCCTTAACTTCACTTTTTTCAACGCTTTATCTCTCCTCCACCCCTACTTCACCCCTCACTCTCTTTTTCCATTTCCGGTATAGTGTGTAGAGGTGATGGGAGGAGGGATGGAGAAGCCGGAAATTGCCAAAATAAGTAATTGGTTTCTTTTTTAATTAGTAATTCAAATTAAATTTTATTTTTAATCAAAACAACGCTCTTAGTATGCTTCCATTTATTATTGTTGTAATTAAATATTAAATAATTCCCTTTAAGTATAAAACAGAACAGTCTGTGTCATGGGACGTTTCCTCAATTCTGACCGAATATGAATTCATAATAACTTATACATGAGAATATTATCGTGTACTACTCACAAAATGGGGATACCACTTCCTGTATGAGTACCCATAGCTATTTACCACCTTCTGTTCCCACCGAAAAGTAGAAAGTTTTAGTTTTATAAAGGTTTTATTAGTGATTTATAGCTGTTCTATAAAGTTGCGATTTTTTTTTGTTTTAAGTAAACCACAATTAGTAACAAGATTAAAGTTAAAGTTTGATTTATATGAAAAAAAAGTGTAGTTATACCTAAGTGAACCAATTGCCGTATAATTAATACATTACTGGGATTAATTACGACCTTGAAGTAACAAATCCGCCCCCTTTTCTCCAATCATAAAAGCGGCAGCGTTTGTATGGCCCGATGGTGTAACTGGCATTATACTGGTATCTATAACTCTGAGTTTTTTTATGCCGTGGACACGAAATTGGGAATCAACAACCGCTTCTGGATCTGTTACAGGTCCCATTTTGCAGGTGGAAACTTGATGATGTAACGTTACCGATATTGATCGAATGGCGCATTCCCAATATTCGTCCGAATCGTAAACGATTTCTTCGCATCCCAAAATTGGATATGTCACTTGCTGAGTGTCGTACGCCTGAAATGCCGGCGATTTGGTAATTCTTTGAACTTCTCTTATGGCAGCGATAAATGCTCTGAGATCTTGCTGCTCGGGATCGGTGAGGTAGTTACCGTAAAAACGTGGACCTTCAAGTGGGTTATTCGATTTCAGTTTTAGCTTACCGCAAGACTTGGGATGTAATAACATCGGATAAATGGAGAAAGAGTACTTGTTTTCCAATTTTCCCCAAAATGCGTTGTACACATCTTGCGAAATTCCAAACGATGTTTTGTAAAGTAGTCCGTAATCGGTTTGCAATCCACCACCTATGAAAAGGAACTCCATGTCGGGATAATTTTCGGTATAGTCAGCTGCCGATGTTTTCATAAAGGCCACAGCATGCACTGATCCTGCTGCTGTTAGTGGTCCTGTACCGTGCAAGATAAAATCAATTAAACTTTTCAAACTAATTAGATTGGAAAATAATTCCACAATGGGCTTATTAACTGTAAATGATAAGCCTAAAAAGGTTAGGTGATCACACAGTTTTTCACCAACAGGTAGATTTTTGACCAACGGTATACCGAGTTCGGCTAAGTGATCTTTCGGACCAATTCCAGAAAGTATTAGAATTTGTGGAGAGTGGAATCCACCCGCGCTCAATACCACTTCCCCTCTGGCATAAGCGATATACTTGACATTGTTACTGATGTATTCGACGCCGTATGCGACGTTGTCACGCATAAGGACTTTGGAAACACGAGCGTTAAGGCAAGTGTATAGATTTGATCTATATCTTGCCGGGCGAAAGTAAGCCTTTTCCGCACTACATCGTCTACCATTTGTTAAACTTGACTGCATGCGCGATACTCCAATTTGATTTTCCCCGTTGTAATCCACGTTCTGATAACCTGATTCCTCACAGGCCTTAAGAAAAACATTCACTACCTCAAGGTTATAAGGCAAATTGACTACGTCAACTGGGCCATCTGTGCCATGGTATCCGCTGTCGGGATTTTCAATGGTAGCGGTTTCGGATTTTATAAAGAAAGGTAAAACCTCTTCGTATGACCACCCTGGATTACCTGCGGCATTCCAACGAACATAATCGTACCTATTTCCTCTAACCATTAGCATGAAGTTTATTAAGGATGTTCCACCTAAACCTCTTCCACGAGGCCACGGCATCCGTTCGTCAATCAATCCTGAAAAGCGCACTTTAAGTTCAAGTAGACACGATAATCGTTCAGGTACCTTTACAAAAATTTGCCTGTTTCTCCATGAAATATCCCCAGTTTAGGGGCGTGAATTGTAGTGCAGGTGCCAAAAAAGGTACATCGGAAATCAATGGCGGGTCGCCGCCTGCTTCCAATAGAAGAACTGTGATATCCTTATTGCTCGTTAGTCTGTTTGCGATCACCAAACCTGCCGCTCCAGCCCCAACCACAATGTAATCGTATGTACGAGAAGCTGTACCCCAAAAAATAGGTCACAAACAAAAATAAAGTTATTTCAAAAATTTTACCAAACTTGTTGGGATTGTATCTATCACCATAGTTGCCAAACAATCCTAACAATCCAAGCAAACGTTGTTCTGTAGCTTCGCTTCCTGCTATCACAAGAACCAACACAAACGGGAGCAGCAACGCACATCTGGACCAAATTCTCTTCATCTTCTGACTGTTGCTGTGGCAATGGAACGCTTATAAAGCGATTAGATAAGTTACTCAAAGAAAATGTATTGCAATATTAAGGTAAACTGATAAGGTATGTAAGTGTTATCTTTTACCTACTTATTTTTGGCTCACAAATACATTCAGGAGAACATCAGCTAATATCTTGTTTCTTACGTTTTGTTCATGATCGTGATAGGCTCTAGAAGGAGAACAACGTAGTGCCAGGATGGATGGAGGTGGTTGTGACAAGTTTTTGTTTACAACCCTGTTCCATTTTTGAACATTTGCCTATTGATCTTTTCGTCCTTTTTGTGTCGGAAATGTTAATCGTTGATCTCTCGTTGTGTTTTGGGTATAGCAAATCTTCCCCTTTTCTTCATAAGCGACTCAATGTCCACATCAAAAAAACGCAACACTGTGGACAACTGTCCAGCGGATTACCAGCTGTATAACTAATTACCTAGGTTAGTTCTGATATTTTTTTGCACTACTTGTGTGTCTATTGTACCCCAAGGTTTAGATTTGGCCTTTCTGGATCTTTCTGAGGGAACGTTTTTGTAATTTTACTTTTTTCACCAAAACCACTGTATATATAGCGTCCCTTTGTATTCCTCACAACCCCAGTACATTACGTTAGCTCCCAGGCACCATTTTGTGTAGGTGTCTTCTGATTCAACAGTGCCTCGTTAGTAGATCTTTCTTCCTTGTATCGAGTTTCATCAGATTTACCGTTCCCTGATTGGCTTGGCTTTGACTTGGACTTGGGTCATTTTTCCACCTTCTGTAGCTAGTCGCTCGGCAGCTATCTAACACAAACCTTTTCTTCTGTCTTACTTGCTTGGTAAGGTTTTGGGGTGCACTCCAGTGTCTCTTGTGGTATCAGTTGCAAGTTACCGATTTTGGGTTTCAGCTTTCAGTTTTCACCTTTCATGTTTCAAATTTAGATCTAAAATTAATTACGACCATCATCATAAAAGGTACTAATTCAAAGGGAGTAATTTTAGTTCGAATTTAAGGATTCCAGCTGATGTAAAAATGTACTTTTTTAAAAGAGAACAACCTACTCACTAATTAAATTCTATTTGAATTTATTAATTGCCAATTTCACAAATGGGTACAAAATTACTACTTATACAAAACGGATAATTAATAAGCTAAATACAGAACAATGGTTTTAAGCAACCCACTTATTAATTACATTAAGTGTGTACGAGTACGGTACAATTAATTAATCTGTTCTCACTTCAATTGACGTTTTAATTATACTAATTGGAGTTGCGAATTGCAATTAGAGGTACTTAATTAGTATGAAAATAACTAATCGGAGTGTTGGGACTAATAGTCAAATTTGAACTGCTACTTTAAAAATCTACAAACTTAAACAATTGTCTAATTTGCTTTTAATTAAAGTCTTAATTTACACCTAATACAGTACCTTCTTAATTTAAAATTGAGCATGAGAATAGTTGCAATCTAGTCCCTAATTCCTCATTAATTACATTCATGTTAAATCTGTCACACATTTCCCTTCTGATTAACTAGTTACTCACCAATTCGCGTTGCCAATTTCTAGCTCGAATTGTTAGATTCGTTTAATTATCACAATTTTATGGTTTTCTCATTCTCCAATTTAAGTTTTAATTACGTTCCGTAGCTTTTTCATTCTGATTAGTTACTCTGCAGTTTGCGTTGCCAGTTAGAACAAGAGATCCTCTTTTTTGGACTATGGCTCGCACCGACCCTCCATAGTGTACATCCTCAAGTTTAAAGTCTGTAATATGAAGTCCAAAGCTTGAAATATGACGTTTAGGATTGGAGGTCTGCAGTCGTAAGTCTAAAGTACGAAACTTTAAAACAGCAGTTCGAGGGCTGCAGTTTGAAATCTATTATTCAGAAGTTTAAATCCTGAAGTATGAAGTTTTAGATTTCGAGTTTAGAGCCTTAAGCGTTTGAGTTCAAAAGTTTGCAGCCTGAAGTGTGGCGTCTTAATCCGGAAGTCTGAAGTCCGGTGCGTGGTGATCGAATTTTGAACTTAAAATCTAAGTCAACATTTTGGAAGCCGAAGTTTGAAGTCCAAAGTTTAAAAGTCTCAATCTTGGAAGATGAAGTCTCATGTTGATAATTTAAAATCTAAAGGCGAAGTTGGGGGAAATCTGAAGTCCGAGATCTAGAGATGGAAGTCAGTAACTTTAATTCAGGCATCAGAATCCTGAAACTTAGCCAGGATACTCTGTCGTTTAAAGTATGAAGCTTTAAGTCTGCCGTTTGAAGGTTGAAATTTTAAAATTTAGAGTCAGCAGTTTGAAGGCTTGAAGTTTGGAATGAGTCCTAGTGTGTGAGATCTAAATTTTACTACCTAATGCATGAAGTCTGCTGTCTGAAATATGAAGTCTTAATTCTTGAGTACTAAGTCCCCCCAAATCCCGAGTGTGTAGTCTAGTGTCTGGAGTTTGAACTCCTAATTTTGAAGTGTGAAGTTCGAATCTGGAGTTTGAAGTTTGGGACTGCTGTATATAATTTGAAATGCCATGTCGATCGAGATTCAAGTTTAGGACTTCGAGTGGTTACAACTAAATTTTGGGTGAATTTTGTTAAGGTTAAACCTTGAAACATATAATCCATACAATTTTAATATATGAAGCGCTTGCATGAACGAGCACTTAAAAACAAGAATATCCATCATGTAACTAGGGGAAAAGATTTACAGTTACGAAACATGTTTGCCAAACAGAAACAAAGAATCTTTTTTCGAAAATTTAATTTATGTGAATAACGGTAAACATTTCCCAATTTCGTTTTAATTTACAATTTTAATGTTTTTTTTTTGTTTATCTCTACCTTGACAAGCATTGTATTCCTGTTTGATATAAATAAACATGTGTTACCATATCATGCAATCATTTTATTTATTTTTTGCGATTCCAAGAAAGTTTCCGCCAAAAATCCACAATCTCTGATTGCGAATTTCAACAATTATAATTAATTATAAAAATAAGTTGACAATTTTATTGTGAATTTAACAAAGACCAAAAACCAATAGACCGTGGCAACAATTAAAAATGAAATCTCAAAACTGGAAAATAAAAAAATAATAGAAACAAATAATTAGACCAATTTTTTTATTATTAGAATTACATATGGAGTTACACAAAATAATTTTAAAGAAAACGAATTCAATAAATAAATTTAAAAAAATGAAAGCTACAGCTTTTCTTAAATTAAATTGAATACAAAAGCAGTTCATAAAAAATAAACTTTGGGCTTCGTTTTTAGACAGACTTTCCTTAGTTTTTTATGTAGGTTTTTTAAAAATATTAAAAATTTTTAGTTTGTTGTAATTTTCTCACAATTAATTTTCCACGTTTTTGTTTCTTTTTTGTTTGTCATTTAAATAACCGGTATTTTCCTATTTTTCTGAGGATTCTTAATATCCATGAGACCGTTTTAATTCTTAGTTTTAGTTTGTGCGTTTTTTAAAATTGATTTTAAAATCAGTTGGTTTAGATTGTTGTGCATTTATAGTAATCATTCCATGGGTTGAAAATACCAATTTAAGCTGAATCTTGAAATTACAAAATGTCTTTTGAGCTTCATTGCTGCACTTTGAAGTTCATTTGTTATTTTCTTTATTTCTTTATTCTGTAATAAAAATTTCACGTTTGTTAATTTTTTTTAAATTCGGCTTATATCTTTTATTAAATTTTTATTTTTTTTATGAAATTCAAAAGTTCTTTATTTTTAATTTGATCTATTTATTCTTGTTCATTTACTTTATTTGTTTCTTTTCGATCTTAAATTTTTGTGCATAATTTATTACTATTTTAATGAAGTATTTCTTTTTTAATGAACCAAAGTGATTTAACTTAAACAATCTGAATATTTGTCAGTTTTCGAATTTTTTGATGATTTTTCGGATTCCTTTTTTAAAACCAATAATCCTATTCAAATTGTCAATGTGTTGGTTTTTGTTTGAATTAATTGGTTTTTCTAGAGTAAACCAAACAGGGAAATTTTTTGGGAAATTTGATCGCTTTTCAAGGATCTCTCAATTTTATGTATTTATTATTTTTCTTTACTTCTTCTCTTTCTTCCACTCTTTAATTTTTTTGGCAACGATCAGGTTTTTTCTGACATTTTTCATTCTCGATTACAAATTTGCTCATTTTCTTTTAGTTTTCCAGCATTTTCTATGTTAGAGTGTATTTCAGTGCTTTATCCAAACTTCATTAAAACCAAACAATTCGCTGATTTTGACGAAGGCGTGGAGAGACCATCACATTTTTAAATTTATTGACTATTAATCAATAAATTGAAAAAATTAATTAACTAATTAAACCTAATTTTTTTTTGGCAAACAGTCCACCCTGGGTGAGTGGCAGAGGTATTAAGGTGAGCCACGCTTGAATTCTGGACGAGGCAATTAAGCGACTGCCTATTATAGAAGGGCGATCTAACTCACTCATCCCTCAATTTATACTAAGGAAAAACTACCACATCTTCTTTGATTCCAACCAGACATATCCATCTTCACGGATGGATCTAAAACAATGGATGGAACCGGTACAATTCCCAAGAACTGAACTTCCATATAAGCCAACCACTAGGTCAATGCAAACTCACCTCTAGGCTGACTTTGAATGTCACCAAATACTAGAGCAAGTGATAAACAGCAATACCCTCCAGCTCTTATGGGTTAAAGGGCATGCTGGAACAAGAGGCAATGAAAAAGCCGATAAGTTAGCCCGACTGGCGTCAAAATAACTGTTTTATGGTCCAGAGCCTATCGTCATGCCTGGCGCGTTTCTGCACAAGTCTATCAAGGAAGAACCTGCGACTACTTGTGGCTATACTTTCTGGGCACTGTAAATTCTTGTGAGTGTCCCCTACTTGTCGAATTAAGACGATCCATGTTGGGGGAATCCTAACCGGACATGGCCACCATTAGTGCTGCTTCCCCTTCCAACATCCTCAAATTCAGCTCACGTGTGGACTTTTGACTACCCTCCTATCGTAATTCAGAATCCAGAATCTTTTCTATTAAGAAAAAATAATCTTGAAGAATTGAAGATAATTTTTCTACAAAAGACATGTTTATAATCTAACCCCTCCTCATTACAATTGATAGATGGGGAGGTTTTCTCGCAAAATAATTGAAGAAAATGACGCTGACGAATGGGAAATAAATTTTCCCAAAAGAGTTGAAGATTGCCAGTATAAAGACAAAATATAAGCATTTTGGATTATAATAATCCAATAATAGAGGAAAATGGAGCCGAGAAAAAAGACATTCGTCCAAAAAAATTGAAGATGGAAGACAAGACATTAAGCGCTTTTCCAAAAATTGACAGCTAAGTCTAAGTGCTTTATTTTTGGTTGGCGTCACTTGGAGTGACAATTTCTTTTAAAGTAATCGACAAGTAACTATTTTTCTTTTATTATGAATACTATCACATTTTCAAAACTATGCTACAAATTTAAGCTAATGTGCGAAGTGGGAATTTTTCCGCTTGGGCAGGGGCCGGTATACTTGCAACTTTATACCTCAGTTGGGATCCATGGGCGATACTGCTGACTGATGCCGTTCCTTTAGGATCGATTTTAGGACCATCCAAGGGAACCGCTTCCATTCTGTTAAACCAAGCGAAGATGAGCTTTCAACTTAAAACTTTGAAAGATCCACTTACCCAGTCACTCTGTATCCATTATCATCGGCAATGTAATTGACTGTAATTTTGAAGTAACCATCACTGTAGGAGTAAGAGCCCTTAACCGTCGCACCATCCCGTACCTCTTCACGTTTGTTGGTTAAATCATTGATACGGTCGTCGATGTTGGACGAATATTCGTACTTCGCGTTTTGGTTTTGGAAAATTTCGTAATCGTCCTGAAGTGTATCGAGACCGGGCCTTCGCAATGCTGGAAATTGGGAAGTTTGCTGTGGTTGCTGTTGCTGCTGGAAGTTGGACTGTTGGTTAGCATTTGGATTGTTTGGAAACTGTTGTATCCTTGGACCGTGGCGCAATTGAGGTGCGGCGTAAGTTGAGGCGATCAAAACGATCGAAATCTGGAAATGAATTCTGGAGTGAATTTTTGCCAAATTCTGTCGGCAGCTACTTACGATTATGGTCTTCATGTTTAATTACAACGGAAGACTGATACTAGTAATTTTTTAATACATTTTTCGTTTAAATATGAGTCGTTAAATTCCAAAGTGTGGTTACCTAAACACTTTCAAGATAATGATCTATTAATTTAGAAAATTACCTGTTTGTCACGTATTCTTTCACTGTAATTGGCATGACTACAGTCAATGTCAACTTTTACTAATCGTCGACAGTTCCTTGTAATGGAATTGTTTTAAACTGATTATGTAACACTCCGAAAATAGTTACGAGTACTTTTTGGATATTTAGGGAGTTTTTGAATTCAAATTTTCTATTTGGGAAACAAAACCAAAATTTTCTTAGACCAGACGTCCAAATTCTTCTCGAATCGTCTCTCTGTTGACTTACTTCAACATTCCAATTTATAAGATAAATCGAAAAGTTCAGTCTGCTTTTATTTTGGAAAATTTAAGAACGGAACACGATTTCGTAAATAAGGCACTTCGGAATAGCACTTGCCAAAAATTTTAACCGTCGAATATGACAAAAAAGGCATGATTCAAATATTAGGATGTACTCAACTTTGAGCCTTAGCTTGGTTTCAACTTCAGAAACCTAGGCTATCTCTCAATGTAAAGCGCATTTGTTCCAATCTACCAATTAAATTTGAGCAAGAACTCAATCTGTCAATTTGTTTGTATGATTACTTTAATTTCACCAAGATAACTAAATTATCTTGAGTTTCACTTACAATTGAACTTAAACTTGCCTTGATCCAAAATCTAAAAATCAGAAGAGCTTCTGCTCAACTTTGAGCTTCATGTTTGATTCCAACTTCGGATACAGAGATGATCGCTCAATTTATATCGGATTTGTTTCATTTGTCCAATGAAAGTTTAGTGTGAACTCAATCTATGATTACGCATAGCTTCGCTTAAAATTGTTCTTAAACTCAACTTGATCCAAGTGCTATATATATAGTTCAAATTAGTAGGTACAAAAAGAGGATGTACTCAATTTAAGATTTAAAGCGAATTTGTTGCAATCAATCAACTTAAGTTGAAAATGAATTTAATTTATCAACTTGTTTTTCACGATTACACTCAAGTGTCACTTAAATTTGTTCTGAAACAAAGTTTGAAAAAGTTCAAATTAGTAGATACAAAAGGATGTATTCAAACTTTGTGGTTTACCTTGGTTTCACCTTCAGAAACAATCTAAAGAGCATTTGTACCTACCTACCTACAAAAGGATGTATTCAAAGTTTGAGGTTTATCTTGGTTTCAACTTCAGAGACAATGTTTCAAAGGATATTTGTTCTAATATGCCAATTATTTGATCATGAACTCTGTCTATCAACTTGTTTCCATGATTACGCTGAAGCCTCACTTCGAACTCAACTTTAGCCAAGTGCTTGTAGTTCAAATTAGTAGATACATGAGCTTTACCTTTGTTCCAACTTCAAAAATATAGATGATCCTTCAATTTAATACACATTTGTTCCAATCTACCAATTAAATTTGAGCATGAACTCAATCTGTCAATTTGTTTTCATGATTACTGTTAAGTTTTACAGTGAAACTTGGCTTTAATCAAAGTATGAAAAAAGTTCAAATTAGTAGATGCAACAAGTGCTTGCGCTCAACAACTTTGAGTTTCATGTTTGAGTCCAACTTCAAAAGCTGAGGTCATCTCTCAATTTAAAACGGATTTGTTCTAGAATCAACCAGTGTAAGTTGGAAATGAACTCAATTTCTCAAATTGTTTTCTACGATTACAGTCAAGTACCTATCACTTAAATTTGTTGTTAAACTCAACTAGCTTGGAAAAGTTCAAATTAGTAGATACAAAACGATGTATTCAAACTTTGAGATTTACCTCGGTTTCCACTTCAGAGATAATGTAAGGGACCTTTGTTCTAATATGCGAATTATTTGAGCATGAACTCTATCTATCAACTTGTTTCCATGATTACACTGAAGCCTCCATTCAAACTCAACTTTAGCCAAGCGCTTGTAAAGTTCAAATTAGCTGATACATGATGATAGAAGATCCCTCAATTTAATGCACATTTGTTCCAATCTGCGAATTAAATTTGACCATGAACTCAATCTGTCAATTTGATTTTATTGATTACTGTTAAGTTTCACAGTGAAACTTGCGTTTAATGTTTAATCAAAGTCTGCAAAAAGTTCAAATTAGTAGATGGAACAAGTGCTTGCGCTCAACAACTTTGAGCTTCATGTTTAAGTCCAACTTCAAAAGCAGAGGTCATCTCTCAATTTAAAACGGATTTGTCTAATCAACCAATTTCTCAACTTGTTGTGCATGATTACGGTCAAGTGTCACTTAAGTTTGTCCTCAAACTTGATCCAAATGCTTAAAAAAGGTCAAATTAGCTGATACATGAGCTTCACCACGGTTCCAACTTCAGAAATATAGATGATCCCTCAATTTAATACACATTTGTTCCAATCTACCAATTAAATTTTAGCATGAACTCAATCTGTCAATTTGTTTTCATGATGACTGTTAAGTTTCACAGTGAAACTTGCCTTTAATCAAAGTTTGAAAAAAGTTCAAATTAGTAGATGCAATAAGTGCTTGTGTTCAACAACTTTGAGCTTCATGTTTGAGTCCAACTTCAAGAGCAGAGGTCATCTCTCAATTTAAAACGGATTTGTCTAATCAACCAATTTCTCAACTTGTTTTGCATGATTACGGTTAAGTGTCATTACTTAAATTTGTCCTCAAACTTGAGCCAAATGCTTAAAAAGTTCAAATTAACAGATACATGAGCTTTACCTTTGTTCCAACTTCACAAATATAGATGATCCCTCAATTTAATACACATTTGTTCCAATCTACCAATTAAATTTGAGCATGAACTCAACCTGTCATTTTCATGATTACTGTTAAGTTTCACAGTGAAACTTGCCTTTAATCAAAGTATGAAAAAAGTTCAAATTAGTAGATGCACCAAGTGCTTGCGCTCAACAACTTTGAGCTTCATGTTTGAGCCCAACTTCAAAAGCAGAGGTCATCTCTCAATTTAAAACGGATTTGTCTAATCAACCAATTTCTCAACTTGTTGTGCATGATTACGGTCAAGTGTCACTTAAGTTTGTCCTCAAACTTGATCCAAATGCTTAAAAAAGGTCAAATTAGCTGATACATGAGCTTCACCACGGTTCCAACTTCAGAAATATAGATGAGCCCTCAATTTAATACACATTTGTTCCAATCTACCAATTAAATTTGAGCATGAACTCAACCTGTCATTTTCATGATTACTGTTAAGTTTCACACTGAAACTTGCCTTTAATCAAAGTATGGAAAAAGTTCAAATTAGTAGATGCAATAAGTGCTTGTGCTCAACAACTTTGAGCTTCATGTTTGAGTCTAACTTTAAGAGCAGAGGTCATCTCTCAATTTAAAACGGATTTGTCTAATCAACCAATTTCTCAACTTGTTTTGCATGATTACGGTTAAGTGTCATTACATACATTACATACATTACATACATTACATACATACATGAGCTTTACCTTTGTTCCAACTTCACAAATATAGATGATCCCTCAATTTAATACACGTTTGTTCCAATCTACCAATTAAATTTGAGCATGAACTCAACCTGTCATTTTCATGATTACTGTTAAGTTTCACAGTGAAACTTCAAAAGCAGAGGTCATCTCTCAATTTAAAACGGATTTGTCTAATCAACCAATTTCTCAACTTGTTTTGCATGATTACGGTCAAGTGTCACTTAAATTTGTCCTCAAACTTGAGCCAAATGCTTAAAAAAGTTCAAATTAGCTGATACATGAGCTTTACCTTGGTTAACTTCAGAAATATAGATGATCCCTCAATTTAATACACATGTGTTCCAATCTACCAATTAAATTTGAGCATGAACTCAATCTGTCAATTTGTTTTTATTGATTACTGTTAAGTTTCACAGTGAAACTGGGCTTTAATCAAAGTCTGAAAAAAGTTCAAATTAGTAGATGCAATAAGTGCCTGTGCTCAACAAATTTGAGCTTCATGTTTGAGTCCAACTTCAAAAGCAGAGGTCATCTCTCAATTTAAAGTTGATTTGTTCCAGAATCAACCAGTGCAAGTTGGGAATAAACTCAATTTCTCAAATTGTTTTCTACGATTACAGTCAATCACTTAAATTTGTTGTTAAACTCAACTAGCTTGAAAAAGTTCAAATTAGTAGATAGAAAAGGTGTGTATTCAAACTTTGAGGTTTACCTTGGTTTCAACTTCAGAGACAATGTAAAGAACATTTGTTCTAATGTGCCAATTATTTGAGCATGAACTCTATCTATCAACTTTTTTCCATGATTACGCTGAAGCTTCACTTCAAACTCAACTTTAGTCAAGTGCTTGTAAAGTTCAAATTAGCAGATACATGAGCTTTACCTTGGTTCCAACATCAGAAATACCTATAGTTGATTCCTCAATTTAATACACATTTGCTCCAATCTACCAATTGAATTTGAGCATGAACTCAATCTGTCCATTTATTTCCATCATTACTGCTAAGTTTCACAGTGAAACTTGCCTTTAATCAAAGTCTGAAAAAGTTCAAATTAGTAGATGCAATAAGTGCCTGTGCTCAACAAATTTGAGCTTCATGTTTGAGTCCAACTTCAAAAGTAGAGGTTATCTCTCAATTGAAAGTTGATTTGTTCTAGAATCAACCATGAACTCAATTTCTTAACTTGTTTTCCACGATTACAGTCAAGTATCACTTAAATTTTGTTCTCAAACTCAATTTGAGCCAAGTGCTTGAAAAAGATGTATTCAACTTTGATCTTTACCGTGGTTTCAACTTCAGAAACATAGATTATCCCTCAATTAAAAGCGCATTTGTTCCAATCTACCAATTGAATTTGAGCGTTCTGTCTAAGTCTATGGCGTTGATCACTAAAATCGTGTATTCACCGATTTAAATTTTTAAATAGGTACATAAAAATTAAATTTATGAGGTGAATTGCAGTGAAATTTGGCGATAAGCGTAATAAGCGACAAACGGCTATTGTATCAGGTGATCGTGAACAGATGTGACAAACCAGTCATTTGTAACAAAGACATCTGTTATTATTTGAACATTTTCAACTGAAATAGGCCAGTTATTCGTTAATCGTAGTATTAGTAAGAGTAAGACGCGACTTTTGTGAATTCAAATAAAACCGCTGACTTTACGCGAAATTAAATGACATTAATTAATTGTTTGGTGGTTGAGTGCCTAGGCATGGAGCAGGTGTCCAAGAACCTAGGAAGGACTTAACAGGTACAAATTACATTTACTAGCATGTTAGGCGAAGGTCTCATTTGGCCTTAACAGGTTGAAGGCGAATTCAACCCCAAATACCTACCGTTTGCACCTAGTTTCTGCCTTTCTTACTTAATCCTCCAGACGGAATTCATAACTAGAATGAATTCTTCAAATCATTACATTTGCTTTATCATTTTTTTCTTCTTTTCAGGTAAGCTGAACATTCATGAACTTGTACCGCCCATTTTGCTGTATCTGTTTTTTTGCTATACCTATATTTTTAACGCTTAGGTATGTACAAATTTGTGAATTTCTGTCTAGAAAATTTCCATTCAGCACAAAAATTGCCGTACTTTTGATTTTGAATTTAATAACCTATAATACTTTAAATACAGTTCTCACTCAAAATGTGACCTTTTTCAAAATCTTTTTTACGTTTTAATTACACATCAACTACGCCAATCAATTTAGTTTTCAAATCGAATAAAGTCTCGTCTCGTACTCAGAAGATGCGATTGTGACGTCGAAAATTTCCTTTTTTTCTAAAAATTCATTTTTTGGCCACCTTTTCAAAATCTTTCAGTATCTACGTATAATTATTATGTACTTTTCAAATGCAATGAGCTTCGTCTCGCATGAAAAAATATGATCTCGGTGTGTTGCCATTTCGTAGGAAAGTGCACGCTGTTTCGAAAAAAATTGTACCAAAAAGACCACATTTTTTCACAATCTTTTAAAACTTCTTAATTACTCGTGACCTACGGCAATTATTTTAACGATCAAATGCAATCAATCTCGTCTGGAAATGGAAAAATGCGACTTTGACGACGCCATATTAAAAGCAATTCAATTATTACAAAAAGGGCCACCTTTTTCCAAAATCTTTTAAAATGCCTTAATGGCACATGATCTTTGTTAATTATTTTATCGATGAAATGCAGTGAATCTTGTATGGTAATGAGAAAATGCCACTTTGACGTCGCCATAATAAATGCAATTTAATTATGACAAGGACCACCTATTTTTCAAAATCTTTTAAAACCTCTTAAATACACGTGACCTACGCCAATTATTTTAACGATAAAATGCAATGAATCTCGTCTGGTAGGTAATGGAAAAATGTGACTTTTAGCGTCGCTATATTAAATGCAATTGTACGCTTTCCAAAAAAATTAATTTTGACCAAAAACACTCCCTTTTTTTCAAAATCCTTTAAAACTTCTTAATTACACGTGACCTACGCCAATTATTTTACCGATCAAATGCAGTGAATCTCGTCAGGTAATGGAAAAATGTGACTTTTAGCGTCACTATATTAAATGCAATTGTACGCTTTTTCGAAAACAATTATTTTTACTAAAAGACCACCTTTTCTTCAAATTTTTTAAAACTTCTTAATTACATGTGACACGGCAATTATTATTTTACCGATCAAATGCCGTGAATCTCGTATGGTAATGGAAAAATGTGACTTTTCGCGTCGCTATATTAAATGCAATTGTACGCTTTCCAAAAAAATTATTTTTGACTATTAACATCCCCTTTTTTCAAAATCTTTAAAAACTTATTAATTATACGTCACCTACGCCAATTATTTTACCGATCAAATGCAGTGAATCTCGTCTAGTAATGGAAAAATGTGACTTTTAGTGTCGCTATATTATATGCAACTGTACGCTTTCCAAAAAAATTAATTTTGACTAAAAACACCCCTTTTTTTTCAAAATCCTTTAAAACTTCTTAATTACACGCGGCCTACGCCAATTATTTTAACGATAAAATGCAATGAATCTCGTCTGGAAATGGAAAAATGCGACTTTGACGACGCCATATTAAATGCACTTATACTCTTTTCCATAAAAGTTTATTTTTACTAAAAGGACCTCCTTTTTTTAAAATCTTTTGAAACTTCTTAAGTACACATGACGACTTACGCTAATTATTTTATCGATGAAATGCAGTGAATCTTGTATGGTAATGAGAAAATGTCACTTTGACGTCGCCATAATAAATGCAATTTAATTATGACAAGGACCACCTATTTTTCAAAATCTTTTAAAACCTCTTAATTACACGTGACCTACGCCAATTATTTTACCGATCAAATGCAGTGAATCTCGTCTGGTAATGGAAAAATGTGACTTTTAGCGTCGCTATATTAAATGCAACTGTAGGCTTTCCAAAAAAATTAATTTTGACTAAAAACCTCCTTTTTTTTCAAGGTCTTTTAAAACTTCTTAATTACACGTGACCTACGCCAATTATTTTATCGATCAAATGCAGTGAATCTCGTCTGGTAATGGATAAATGTGACTTTTAGCGTCGCTATATTAAATGCAACTGTAGGCTTTCCAAAAAAATAATTTTGACTAAAAACCTCCTTTTTTTTCAAGGTCTTTTAAAACTTCTTAATTACACGTGACCTACGCCAATTATTTTATCGATCAAATGCAGTGAATCTCGTCTGGTAATGGAAAAATGTGACTTTTAGCGTCGCTATGTTAAATGCAATTGTACGCTTTCCAAAAAAATTAATTTTGACTAAAAACACCCCTTTTTTTTCAAAACCTTTAAAAACTTCTTAATTGCACGTGACCTACGCCTATTATTTTATCGATCAAATGCAGTGAATCTCGTCTGGTAATGGAAAAATGTGACTTTTAGCGTCGCTATATTAAATGCAACTGTAGGCTTTCCAAAAAAATTAATTTTGACTAAAAACCTCCTTTTTTTCAAGGTCTTTTAAAACTTCTTAATTACACGTGACCTACGCCAATTATTTTATCGATCAAATGCAGTGAATCTCGTCTGGTAATGGATAAATGTGACTTTTAGCGTCGCTATGTTAAATGCAATTGTACGCTTTCCAGAAGAATTAATTTTGACTAAAAACACCCCTTTTTTTTCAAAACCTTTAAAAACTTCTTAATTGCACGTGACCTACGCCTATTATTTTATCGATCAAATGCAGTGAATCTCGTCTGGTAATGGAAAAATGTGACTTTTAGCGTCGCTATATTAAATGCAACTGTAGGCTTTCCAAAAAAATTAATTTTGACTAAAAACCTCCTTTTTTTTCAAGGTCTTTTAAAACTTCTTAATTACACGTGACCTACGCCAATTATTTTATCGATCAAATGCAGTGAATTTCGTCTGGTAATGGATAAATGTGACTTTTAGCGTCGCTATATTAAATGCAACTGTAGGCTTTCCAAAAAAATTAATTTTGACTAAAAACCTCCTTTTTTTCAAGGTCTTTTAAAACTTCTTAATTACACGTGACCTACGCCAATTATTTTATCGATCAAATGCAGTGAATTTCGTCTGGTAATGGATAAATGTGACTTTTAGCGTCGCTATATTAAATGCAACTGTAGGCTTTCCAAAAAATAATTTTGACTAAAAACCTCCTTTTTTTTCAAGGTCTTTTAAAACTTCTTAATTACACGTGACCTACGCCAATTATTTTATCGATCAAATGCAGTGAATCTCGTCTGGTAATGGATAAATGTGACTTTTAGCGTCGCTATGTTAAATGCAATTGTACGCTTTCCAGAAGAATTAATTTTGACTAAAAACACCCCTTTTTTTTCAAAACCTTTAAAAACTTCTTAATTGCACGTGACCTACGCCAATTATTTTATCGATCAAATGCAGTGAATTTCGTCTGGTAATGGATAAATGTGACTTTTAGCGTCGCTATATTAAATGCAACTGTAGGCTTTCCAAAAAAATTAATTTTGACTAAAAACCTCCTTTTTTTTCAAGGTCTTTTAAAACTTCTTAATTACACGTGACCTACGCCAATTATTTTATCGATCAAATGCAGTGAATTTCGTCTGGTAATGGATAAATGTGACTTTTAGCGTCGCTATATTAAATGCAACTGTAGGCTTTCCAAAAAAATAATTTTGACTAAAAACCTCCTTTTTTTTCAAGGTCTTTTAAAACTTCTTAATTACACGTGACCTACGCCAATTATTTTATCGATCAAATGCAGTGAATCTCGTCTGGTAATGGATAAATGTGACTTTTAGCGTCGCTATGTTAAATGCAATTGTACGCTTTCCAAAAAAATTAATTTTGACTAAAAACACCCCGTTTTTTTCAAAACCTTTAAAAACTTCTTAATTGCACGTGACCTACGCCAATTATTTTATCGATCAAATGCCGTGAATCTCGTCTGGTAATGGATAAATGTGACTTTAGCGTCGCTATGTTAAATGCAATTGTACGCTTTCCAAAAAAATTAATTTTGACTAAAAACACCCGGTTTTTTTCAAAACCTTTAAAAACTTCTTAATTGCACGTGACCTACGCCAATTATTTTATCGATCAAATGCAGTGAATCTCGTCTGGTAATGGAAAAATGTGACTTTTTGCGTCGCTATATTAAATGCAACTGTAGGCTTTCCAAAAAAAATAATTTTGACTAAAAACCTCCTTTTTTTTCAAGGTCTTTTAAAACTTCTTAATTACACGTGATCTACGCCAATTATTTTATCGATCAAATGCCGTGAATCTCGTCTGGTAATGGATAAATGTGACTTTTAGCGTCGCTATGTTAAATGCAATTGTACGCTTTCCAAAAAAATTAATTTTGACTAAAAACACCCCGTTTTTTTCAAAACCTTTAAAAACTTCTTAATTGCACGTGACCTACGCCAATTATTTTATCGATCAAATGCAGTGAATCTCGTCTGGTAATGGAAAAATGTGACTTTTAGCGTCGCTATATTAAATGCAACTGTAGGCTTTCCAAAAAAAATAATTTTGACTAAAAACCTCCTTTTTTTTCAAGGTCTTTTAAAACTTCTTAATTACACGTGACCTACGCCAATTATTTTATCGATCAAATGCAGTGAATCTCGTCTGGTAATGGAAAAATGTGACTTTTAGCGTCGCTATATTAAATGCAACTGTAGGCTTTCCAAAAAAAATAATTTTGACTAAAAACCTCCTTTTTTTTCAAGGTCTTTTAAAACTTCTTAATTACACGTGACCTACGCCAATTATTTTATCGATCAAATGCAGTGAATCTCGTCTGGTAATGGAAAAATGTGACTTTTAGCGTCGCTATATTAAATGCAACTGTAGGCTTTCCAAAAAAAATAATTTTGACTAAAAACCTCCTTTTTTTCAAGGTCTTTTAAAACTTCTTAATTACACGTGACCTACGCCAATTATTTTATCGATCAAATGCAGTGAATCTCGTCTGGTAATGGAAAAATGTGACTTTTAGCGTCGCTATATTAAATGCAACTGTACGCTTTCCAAAAAAATTAATTTTGACTAAAAACCTCCTTTTTTTTCAAGGTCTTTTAAAACTTCTTAATTACACGTGACCTACGCCAATTATTTTATCGATCAAATGCAGTGAATCTCGTCTGCTAATGGATAAATGTGACTTTTAGCGTCGCTATGTTAAATGCAATTGTACGCTTTCCAAAAAAATTAATTTTGACTAAAAACACCCCGTGTTTTTCAAAACCTTTAAAAACTTCTTAATTGCACGTGACCTACGCCAATTATTTTATCCATCAAATGCAGTGAATCTCGTCTGGTAATGGAAAAATGTGACTTTTAGCGTCACTATATTAAATGCAATTGTACGCTTTCCAAAAAAATTTATTTTGACTAAAAACACCCCCTTTTTTCAAAATCCTTTATAACTTCTTAATTACATGTGGCCTACGCCAATTATTTTACCGATCAAATGCAGTGAATCTCGTCTGGTAATGGAAAAATGTGACTTTGACGTCGCCACATTAAATGCAATTTAATTATGTATTACTAAAAGTTCCACCTTTTTTTCAAAATGTTTGAAAATACCTTAATTACACGTGACCTGCGCTAATTATTTTATCGTCCAAATGCAGTCAATCTCGTCTCGCATTAAAAAAATGTTGTCATCTCCATATTGTGTAAAAGTGTACGCTTTTGAGTAAATGGACCACGTTTTACTTGCACGTGAGCTACAATAAAATTAATTGAGCTTTCAAATAAAATGAATCTTGTCGCGTCCTATTATAATTATTATGAAAATGTACGCTTTTCCAAAAAATCCTAAACTAATTATTTTATTGTTCAAAGTATGATTTTGGGCGGCGGCTCATTACCACTAAAAATTCAGTTTTAACTATTCCATTTTTTTAAATTAAACTGCACTAATTAGTTTAAATAGGTCGTCTTGTCGTGAAATTGTGTAACTATGACGTCGCCATAGACCATGTATTTCCAAAAAATTCAGTTTTGAAGTTCTTTTAGTACGTATTAATTGAATTAATGTTTTCCAAACTTATTTTGTGGAACTACACAATTAAATTGTAATAATAACAAGTAATTGCACTAAAAAAATTTTGGAATTACTTAATTTTATTGTTACAATTAATTTCTCATTAACTTCGCTAATTTATTGAGTTTTCACATCATGTCTTGTCATATTTACATTAAGCTGTTGTTGTTTCCAAATTATTCAAGAATTGATGATCTTCTCATGCCTTCAACTTTACGATTACATTTAATATTTGATTAAATTGTGCTTGACTTAGTCACGAAATTTTAATTACTTTGAATTTTGATATGAAAATACAACCTAATTTAGGCCTCACATTTACCACGATTAATAACATAGCAATTTAATCTGAATTGTAAATTACTAATTAGTTCGTAATTCCGATTGGAATTAGCAATCAGACCTGTCATTTAATTAATTACTTAGCCTTCTTCACATATTGCGTACGATGGTACTTTTATCTCTACTAATTTGCGCAAATGGAGAATTCTTTTTCAAAACTCGAGCATTGGAATGCCAACTGGAGTAAATTTAAAAAGAGTAATATGGTAATTGTGACACCTTAGGTAATTCAGGTTCCTTTCGTTTGGAATCGAAAATAGTCAAATAATAATGAACTTTTTCATATACGTATGCAACTCGCATGTCTACGATGTATGACAATTCATCTATCAATTTCCGCATGACCGTGTACATCATTCTAAAAATATAAATTTTAATTTATTAAATTGTAAAAAATGTCTTCCAGTTATATTTTTCCACAAAACTTTAATAATTTCGAATTTTTCGAAAGAGAGTCGAACTACTTGAGACTACAAAATATGTTTTAAGAAACCGGAACCCAAAGAGGAATTTTAAATGGAATTGCGATTCCAATAATAATTGTTCACTTCATAAAACTTTTCAAATCATGTATCAGTTAGAACCCAATTGGTCGAACCCAAAAAAAATTTTTAATCTACCGTGTTTATGAGACCAAATGTGGTAGAGTAGGTTCAGAATCTCGTGGCACTCGGAATGCGCGGCGGGATTTACAACAATTTCGAAAAATAGGCACGACATTATACGTCCAAAAACATTGGTAGGTAAAATACCATCCTAAATATGTAGAGTAAATAAATATAGGTGTAATTATTTATAGAACTTCATATTAGTATCGTAGTATCGCGTTTAAATAAATCCCGCCACACATCTCGAGTGCCACGAGATTTTGAACCTACTCTACATTTTGCATAGACTAAATTTTCAGAGAGGGTACCAAAAGTAGAGTGGGACCACTCTTGAACCAGTAACCGGTACCGGAACTAACACCTCATTACGAACCATATTTTGTATACTGCCATTTATTAGCATCGATGAACGGCAATTTCTTTATTTTCTATAAATTGAATCGGAAGAACCAAAAGTCAAAACACTGCATTTCTTCAAGGTTTATTAACCGAACCGGAACCAAAACGGAAATATAAATTATATAGGTAACGCCACTGTTACCATACCGTACGGAATCACAAATGAAGTAAATTGAAAAATTTAGAGAACCCAACCGAAATCAAAATGGCCATTATTTCTTACCATACTAAGTACTTTAAAGAAACCATGGTACAGGTTTTACTTCAAGGATCCCAACCAAAATAGAAATTTGAATGAGATAACGCCATATTAACGTTAAGAAAAGTTCATCTTTTAAATACGTCACCAAATTTTCCATTTTTGTTTCCAAAAGCTGAAATTCGTTGAGCAATGTACGGAAATCGGTTCTATTGGTTCGGGTTTAAATCATCAGAACAACTCGAACCAAAAAAAAACGGAAATTGAAATTATAATTTAAACCAAAATATCGTGAGATCTTGTTTAAATCAACCGTATGATCGCCACAGAACTGTATCTGTTTATAGGTTCTTAATGAAGTGCGGTACCGGAACCACTATTTAGGTTCACTTTTCCCTGTTAGCACTTAGCGTTACACAAATTCTTCAATAAAAAACCGGTACCGGAACCCGCAGCTCACTATGAACCCATCTTTTATAGGGCTGGAAGGGAACCTGAAATTTATTATCATCAAAGGTCCTAGAGGTATGGGTAAAGGTGGAAAGGGTATAAAAAAATTTCTGAAATTAGAAATCTTTGGTATAATTTAATAATTAAATAAATATGGCTAATTAGTCTTCAGTCAATTCAATTCACTGCGTGTCCCAATCTTCCTTAATCATATCGCTACCCTTTTCCGCTATCATATAAACAGGTGCGTTAGTATGACCCGCGTTTACTTGGGGCATAATCGAAGCATCTATCACTCTCAATCCGGTTACTCCGTGCACGCGCAATCTTGAATCTACAACCGCGTACCTATCAGTTTTAGGTCCCATCTTGCATGTTCCACTAAGATGGTATATCGTGAAGGGAAAATGTCGTATGTGACATTCCCAGTACGGATCTGAGCCAAATGTCAAATGTCGACAACCCGGTATGGGAGTCTTGTGGAGGCGGGTTCCGATTGATTGTAGAGCGGACTGTTGGGCAATATCGATCGCCTGTCTTATACCTTTAATGAGAGTATCCAGGTCTTCTTGGTGGGCGAAATAATTGGGATAAATCAGCGGTTTGCTCTTATAACTGTTGTCCTTCAAAACTACTCGCCCCCTACTCTTGGGCCGTAATAACATGGGCAGTACCATGTACGAATGTCTTTCTTTAATATCTCCGTAGGTTGCGTCGTAGTTCTCCTTCGTTATCCCGAAATTACGATGCAGTAACGGATCGGATACGATCGAGCCCGCTTCGAAAAGCAACTCGATGTCTGGATACCCATCGGGATCTCCCAGATTATCGAAGTCTGTAAAAGTTAGTACCTCACACCCACCCGGTAGGGTTAAAGGTCCCTTGTGGTGTGAGAGGTAGTTCACTAAAATCTCCCTCTCGAACACATCCTTCGTTCGTATGGACATGGATTGATTAATTAAAAATGTTAGTCCTCCAACGGCCACGTGGTCCATTAAATTGTAGCCAACCTTCAGATTCTGTATGACGGGTATGTCCATTTGCATTAGGTGTTTCTTAGGGCCAATACCTGAGAGCATTAACAGTTGGGGGGAATTAATCGACCCAGCCGCCAGTATTATCTCTTTCCTCGCCTTTAACGTGTAGGTGGTACCTCTATGTACCACCTCGACTCCCACAACTTGCTTGGTGACTGGATCGATCACCACCCTTTTCACCATCGCCTGTTTACGCAGATGCAAATTGCTACGGTCCTTGATGGGATGGAGGTAAGCCTTGCTCGAACTGTGTCTCACACCATCCTTCATCGAAACGTGCAGGCGGGAAACGCCGACTTGCGTCGCCCCATCATAATCGACGTACTTCATCCCCGTCTCCATGGCCGCTTTCACTATGTGCTCAGATAACTTAGTGTGATAAGGCACGTAACCCACTGACAGATATCCTTCGCTCCCATGGTAATTTCGATCGTATTCGACCGGAATGGAGAAGTTCTCGATCTTTTTAAAGTATGGCAATACGTCTTTGTACGACCAACCCGGATTGCCCATTTGCTCCCAATGATCATAATCGCGCCGATTTCCTCTGGTGTATACCATATAATTTAACACACTGGATCCTCCAACCACCTTCCCTCTTGGCCAATTGCACTGGCGATTATCCATACCTAGGCAGTACTTGTCGCTCGGCATCGTGTTATATTTCCAATTGGCCTCGGTAAATTGAAGGTAATTGGCTAAAATCGGCATGTCCATCATGTAGTTTTCCGACATTCCTAAAATGAAAAGTTTAGTGGTACTGTTAGCTAAGGGGAGGAAGTACCTGCTTCCAGTAGTAAAATACTCCAATTGGGGTTTTCCGTGAGACGATTTGCGATCACGCAACCGGCCGTTCCAGCTCCGACGATAATGAAATCATACATCGGTAGAAATGATCCCACGTCATCAGGTTCGTTCATTAGGTGCTGACTTCCCTCTCCAAGAAAATTGAGGAACGATTCGATAAGTGACTGTTCCATGGTTATTTGAAGCGATTGGAAGATTAGGTAGAGAGTGATGGCGTTTTTCATCTTGTCGGGAGCTGTAAAAATGTTAAATGAGTAAAGTAGGTTACAGTGATGTTACCTTTGTACAGACACTGAGAGAAATTGTAGGTTGCTCAATGTCAAAAGTGTAGTTAGTCGCCAATTAGTATAATAATTGGTTCGGTGCTTTGTTATACTATGATGATTGATGACTTATACAGTTCATTATTTATTCGAGTGGGTAATTATGGAAGTGTACTGAATGTGATTTTTGCCAAATTTGCAAATATAATTATATTACAAATTCAAAATTACGATTTCCCGTATCGTCACCAGACCTACTTTTCAAGTAGAGTATTTCCGGCAATTTATTTTTTTAAGGGTTGCAATACCAAAATAAGCCAAAATTTATTGTAATAATAATGCCACCGATTTTTTTAATTTTTAAATGTAACCCGACCCTTTTCTACACCATGTCCTGCTATTATTATTATTATTTTTATTGTTGAAACGCATTTAAAAATTAAAAAAAATTAGTGGAATTACACAATTAATTTTGGTTTTTTTTCCGATTTTTTGGAATTTATTCTAAGCCAAAATGGTCATAGCACAAAAATAATTTCTCTTACAAAAATTTTTTAATTGGGGCTAGATTTATTATTTGTGTTAAACAAATATTTTGAAAAGTATATCAGAATATTAAAATGAAATTTTTCTAAAATTAAATCGTTTTTATTATGTAATCCTTATTGAGGTTCACTCAATTTTTTAAAATTTGTAGTTGCTTATATTTGCTTATAATTAAGTCGCTTCCATCATATAGTAAAATACAATAATTCCTATTTGCATACTTTTTGATTTTTTTTTAAATTTTCAATTTAATTTATTTTTATTTACTTCATATCAAATCGTTTTCATTATATAGCAAAACATAATTTTGTATCATTTTGCAGCTGGGCCACTAATTATTTCACCCATTTTTACGAACTATACCAGATAAGCGGGGATGTAAAATATTTTATCTAAAATTTATTTCTTTAATTTTTCGTAAATTTCACATTTCCTGCCTTACATTTTTTAAAAATAAATGTTACACAGCTTAATTTATTTCTACTTAGTTATTTATTTTTAATTTTTCATGAAATTCCATGAAAACTTATAGTACGCGCTGTATGTTCGCTACACTACTTTTCTTGAATTTACTGCAAAAATTTAAGAATTAATATACGAAAATGTTAGAACACATGTTCGTTTTTTTGAATTGTTCAGTGTTTTTGAAACATTATAAAATATTTGACCTTTTTGGTTAGTTGCATTTTTCTTGAAACATTTGCTTTTAAGGATTAGTAAAAAATCTTTCATCTTCAGCAGAATAAAATAAAAATAAATTATATTATTATAAATATTCCATTTAAAAAACGTTATTTTTGTAACGAATGAAATATTGTATAAACATTTATACAACAGAAAGATTTAAATATTTTTCGTATCTTATATCTTACATTAATTCATTCAAAATAATTATTAAATAACTTAATTTAATTTATCTTTATTTATTTTTAATAAGGCTGCGATGATTATTATGATTATTAAAATTTGTAGTATGCTATTGGAATTTTAAAAAAATTATTTTGTAACAAATTAATATATTATTTTGTATAAAATGTATGCAGTGCAAATTTTTTAACATAGGATTTTTATTTTTTTGTATTTCTTTAAATTTCAAAATTTATTTTGTACCGTTTTAATTACACTTCGACAAAGTTTCATTAAACTTTGTAATATTTTGTAAAGAATTAACATTACTTTGGTATAAAATATGCACAACTCATGAGTTTGTAGTATTTTTAATATAATATCAAGTTAAGAGTTGTAATAAAAAATGTTGATAATTAAATTTCCTAAAGATATCTATTTTAGTAATTTTAATGAATTTCGAATTAGAGGTTTTGTTGGTAACATTTTTATCAAAGTGTTTAATATTATAGACAAAAATTAATTTGAAACAATCCTCAAAAATTTTAACTTGACATGCCCAATTTAAAGAATTTTAAATTTAAATTTGAAGTTTTAGTTTTTAAATTGAAAACTGGAACCTCCTGCCGTTCTAAGTCTTGCCGAACGTATTTTGAGTTTAAACCTCCGAATTTACAAGAAAAGGCATTAGTTATTGCAACTTGGAAACATTTTTATCAAAGTGTTTAATATAGACTAAAATTAATTCGAAACAATCCTCAAAAATTTTAACTTGACATACCCAATTTGAAGAATTTTAAATTTAAATTTTAAGTTTTAATTTTAAAATTGAAAACTTTAACCTGTTGTCGTTTTAAGTCTTTCCGATCGTATTTTGAGTTTGAACCTCCAAATTTACAAAAAAAATCATTAAGTTATTGCAACTTGGAAACATTTTTACCAAAGCGTTTAATATTATAGACTAAAATTTGAAACAATCCTCAAAAATTTTAACTTGACATGCCCAATTTCAAGAATTTTAAATTTAAATCTGAAATTTAAGTTTTAAAATTGAAAACTGGAACCTGCTGCCGTTCTAAGACTTGCCGAACGTATTTTGAGTTTGAACCTCAAAATGTACAAGAAAAAGCATTAAGTTATTGCAACTTGGAAACATTTTTACCAAAGCGTTTAATATTATAGACTAAAATTTGAAACAATCCTCAAAAATTTTAACTTGACATGCCCAATTTCAAGAATTTTAAATTTAAATCTGAAATTTAAGTTTTAAAATTGAAAACTGGAACCTGCTGCCGTTCTAAGACTTGCCGAACGTATTTTGAGTTTGAACCTCAAAATGTACAAGAAAAAGCATTAAGTTATTGCAACTTGGAAACATTTTTATCAAAGTGTTTCATATTATAGACTAAATTTAATTTGAAACAATCCTCATAAATTTTAACTTGACATGCCCAATTTCTAGAATTTTAAATCTAAATTTGAAATTTAAATTTTAAAATTGAAAACTGGAACCTGCTGCCGTTCTAAGTCTTGCCGAACGTATTTTGAGTTTGAACCTCCAAATTTACAAGAAAAAGCATTAAGTTATTGCAACTTGGAAACATTTTTATCAAAGTGTTTAATATTATAGACTAAAATTAATTTGAAACATTCCTCAAAAATTTTAACTTGACCTACCCAATTTCAAGAATTTTAAATTTAAATTTGAAGTTTTAATTTTAAAATTGAAAACTGGAACCTGCTACCTGCCGTTCTAAGACTTGCTGAACGTATTTTGAGTTTGAACCTCCAAATATACAAGGAAAAGCATTAAGTTATTGCAACTTGGAAACATTTTTATCAGTGTTTTAATTTGAAACAATCCTCAAAAATTTTAACTTGACATACCCAATTTCAAGAATTTTAAATTTAAATTTGAAGTTTTATTTTTAAAATTCAAAACTGTAACCTGCTGCCGTTTTAAGACTTGCGGAACGTATTTTGAGTTTGAACCTCCAAATTTACAAGGAAAAGCAAAAATTTTAACTTGACATACCCAATTTCAAGAATTTTAAATTTAAATTTTAAGTTTTAATTTTAAAATTGAAAACTTTAACCTGTTGTCGTTTTAAGTCTTTCC
The DNA here is from genome assembly GCA_036250285.1 of Pyrocoelia pectoralis. Classification (NCBI taxonomy): domain Eukaryota; kingdom Metazoa; phylum Arthropoda; class Insecta; order Coleoptera; family Lampyridae; genus Pyrocoelia; species Pyrocoelia pectoralis. The sequence goes on from CM070083.1 coordinate 8,751,684, forward strand.
GATCGTATTTTGAGTTTGAACCTCCAAATTTACAAAAAAAATCATTAAGTTATTGCAACTTGGAAACATTTTTACCAAAGCGTTTAATATTATAGACTAAAATTTGAAACAATCCTCAAAAATTTTAACTTGACATGCCCAATTTCAAGAATTTTAAATTTAAATCTGAAATTTAAGTTTTAAAATTGAAAACTGGAACCTGCTGCCGTTCTAAGACTTGCCGAACGTATTTTGAGTTTGAACCTCAAAATGTACAAGAAAAAGCATTAAGTTATTGCAACTTGGAAACATTTTTATCAAAGTGTTTCATATTATAGACTAAATTTAATTTGAAACAATCCTCATAAATTTTAACTTGACATGCCCAATTTCTAGAATTTTAAATCTAAATTTGAAATTTAAATTTTAAAATTGAAAACTGGAACCTGCTGCCGTTCTAAGTCTTGCCGAACGTATTTTGAGTTTGAACCTCCAAATTTACAAGAAAAAGCATTAAGTTATTGCAACTTGGAAACATTTTTATCAAAGTGTTTAATATTATAGACTAAAATTAATTTGAAACATTCCTCAAAAATTTTAACTTGACCTACCCAATTTCAAGAATTTTAAATTTAAATTTGAAGTTTTAATTTTAAAATTGAAAACTGGAACCTGCTACCTGCCGTTCTAAGACTTGCTGAACGTATTTTGAGTTTGAACCTCCAAATATACAAGGAAAAGCATTAAGTTATTGCAACTTGGAAACATTTTTATCAGTGTTTTAATTTGAAACAATCCTCAAAAATTTTAACTTGACATACCCAATTTCAAGAATTTTAAATTTAAATTTGAAGTTTTATTTTTAAAATTCAAAACTGTAACCTGCTGCCGTTTTAAGACTTGCGGAACGTATTTTGAGTTTGAACCTCCAAATTTACAAGGAAAAGCAAAAATTTTAACTTGACATACCCAATTTCAAGAATTTTAAATTTAAATTTGAAGTTTTATTTTTAAAATTCAAAACTGTAACCTGCTGCCGTTCTAAGACTTGCCGAACGTATTTTGAGTTTGAACCTCCAAATTTACAACTTGGAGGAAGCACATAACAAATGTTCGGATTAACACACAAATTCTTCCAAAGAAATCAAATTAATTATTGGGATTATGTAAATTATTTTCGTTTACCTGAATGTTTTTGGTTCCACAATTATAAATTTTACTTACAACCAACTTAATTGACCCGTGCTTTACAAATAGGTCCCAACCTGTCCCGTAAAGGTCAGTCACTAAACTACTGGACACCTACTCGTTCAACCGAAGGATGCATTTAAAACGTTTTTTTACTATTTTTGAAAAGGCAGATGATTTTACTACCTCGATAGCTGAGATTGCAAGACGAATACATACTAAACTGGTTAATTCAAAGTAAAATAACGCAAGAAGGCGAGCAGAATAATTTTTTTCAAATCCAACTCGCTTTGTCCTGGATTGTGATTAAAAAAATGGAAAATTCCAACTCCGCCTTGTTCATCCATTATTATTAATTCTGTTATTTGCGTGCTTCTTCCCCAATGATATATCTCAGATAATTAGGTGTTCTGAAGTTCACGGTCAGCATGCAAAACCAAAATTATAAATTCTCTCTAGGGATAAATCATAGAATTCACTGAACCTTGTTTTAAGGTAACAACTAACAAGAAACAGATAAACATTGGAAAAAGTTTAAAAAATCAAAAATTGTCCTCACCATTACCAAAACCAGTTTTATGATAATTAATTAAAGATATTTTATAACTTTGTTTGTAATTTATTCAATTTCAAAAGCGAGTACTTGTACATATAATTTTCGTTCATTTTTTTAAATATTTACCGATATTTTGCATCTTACAGTTTGTAAGAAATAATTCTTACGCAAGTTAATTTAATTTATTTTTAATCTCACGTCTCTTTGTCATGAAAATATTTTTTTTTGGTAAAATTTTTAATTTTATCACATACATTCGGTAAGAAATTTTACGTAATTTAATTTAATTTTTCCTTATTTATTTATTTACCTACTTTAATTGAATTTCGGTGAAATTTGATTGAAATTGTAGTATTTTCATAATGGGTTAATATTATTTCGTATAAAATTTATGCAACACTTTTAACATACATTTTTTTGCAATTTTTTTAATATAGTAGCATTGATACAAGAGCTACAAAATTTAGATAATTAAAAAAATAGTACAAATTATCTTTTGTTCATAAACTAAAATTGCCATGTCCATGTTCTCATAGCAAAAAAATCCTGTGTTTGCTAATTTTGGAAAGATTTAATTTTTTTAATTTAAATGGATGTTTTTAATATGGATTTTAAAGGACTAATTATACATTCCAAAACAATGTGACTCCAAATCGTTTATATTAAAAGTTTCACAACTGGCGCTAATTCGGGAAAGTGAAAGGTTTGCTTTGTAATACTTTTGAAAATTGAAATAGCAACAATGTTTCTAGGTAAAAGATTTTTCAAAGAAGAATAAGTTATTGGAAATTTCAAAAATTTGAATTTTTTGCAACCACTGAAAATATGCCAACAAATTTTCATATTTTTAGAAAATTGCAAAAATAAAAATTGAAGGCAGCGAATTTGTTTGATAAAGTTTTTTGCAATTTTTTAATGAAATTATTCTAAAAATTACTAATTAAAATTACGTTTCCTCGATTTTGGTTAAAAGTAAAATATTTTAATTTTTGAATGATTTTTCATTTGAAATTTTTCAAAATATTTCGCCATAATTGGGGTTAGGTTTTATGGAATTTTTCTAATGAAACATTAAATTTGATGACAAAGATTTCCTTTTTTTTTAACATTCAAAAATATAATAGCAACGTATCTTTACAGAATTTCAAAAAAACCAAATTGTTTAATAACATTTTTAAAAAATCGCAGATTTTGTGAACTTAGATTTTGGTCTATAACTTAAATTATTTTAAATGGGCGATTAATGAATTCTTGAAAATTACAAAAATTCTATATTTTAAGAAAACGAATATAGATGTTCTCGAAAAAATTGATTTTACGCCATTTTTTTACTGCAGTGCATTACAGGTTATTGGCCACTGAATGACTTTTGAGTAGTTTTTCGAATATTTTTACAGCATCCTTGATATTGCAATTTATTATGTATAATTTATTTTTATTTGTTGTCGTTTTGTACACGTGATTAGTTGTAATGAAATTTAAATTAGATTATGATTGGATTTATATTGAAGTTTGACATGTACCTAAGGTCAAATTCCTGCTATTCATATGTTCGATGTAATCCGTATGACAAAATGTATACAATCAAGATTACCTTTCATTAAATTTTTAAACAGTCCATTTCATTTTTTTGTTTCACATATCAATTAATATCAAATTTTGGTAATATGTAATAGATAATCTGGGGTTTTTAATTTTTATATTCAATACATTTTTTTGATTTAGTCAACACACCCATGGAGTTAGTCAGTACATCAATATTTTTTGAAAATTCCAGAGAACCTTAACTAAAAATAAAATATTTTACAAAGACAATTACCGCACGTTTGACACATTTTTTTTTAAATTTTGTTGATTTAATTATTGTTAAAAATCTTAATTCAAAACGAATTTTTATACAATGTGTCATGGAATTATGATAAAAAATTGTTTAATAATTCTTTGAAAAATGATTCAAAATCCAAATATTAAATTGTTTTAGCAAATTTGGTTTGAGTTGCCACAAATACTAAAGGGTTAGTGATTATAGAACCGTATTTAACTATACAGCTTTTCTTTGGTAATTTTTTCAAGTTCGTCAATTTTTACTCAAAATGTTTCATATTTTTTCGCAATTTTATAATACCTTTGCTATTTATTTATATTATTTATTTTACGTCAACCTTTTGTTGTATAATCCTTTAAAAAATCGAAATGATTAAAACGTTTGAGCATCGTGCTTGTTTTATGAAGTTTTCCAAAAAATTATGTTTGTAGGAATATTTTTGAATTCGGAACGATTGAAAAATTTGGATAAATTATTATGCGGTTTTTGAAATTTATTAAAGTCGCATTTTTCTACATTTTCAACTTTTGAAGCAAAATTAGGTATTGTCAGGAAACCTAACCGGGTAAAATATGAAAAAAGCAAATTTTGAAAAATAAATGAATTAAAATCACTTAGTATAGTTTTAAAAAAGCTACTACGAGTTTTAAATTTGAAAAAAAACTGTTTCGAGATATTATTATTATGGAGAAAATTGAACAAAAATCTTATTCAGATGACTAATATTTAAAATGAACAATTAGGTGTTTGTTTTTATTAAATTTTGATTTTTAAAATTATTAAATTGATGTTTAAGATAATTTGCTTTTTAAGATAATTAATTATCGAAAGAAAAATTATGCAGCAATAAGTGGCACTTCAGCGACCTGAAACTTTCAATTAATTTATGTTTGATTAACTTATGGCCTTATTCAACAGCTATCAAAAATGTTTATAATATTTATGAGCAAATTTATTTTTTTCATTTAATTAATTAAAAAAAGTGCACAGAAAAATGATTTATCCGATGTTTTATTAAATTGTTTGGTGCAAATTTATTTTTCATTGAAATACACAATGATCTATGTAGAGTTTTATTAATGATTTTTCGTTTTGTTAAGATCTATAATTAAAGATCAAATTAAATTTCTGTGGTTATTCACACCAGTTTCTTAATTAATTTACAATTACTACCCAGTATTTTATTATTTTTCCAGTTTCTGTATATGATAATTACGAAGTTGATGCCAGTAATTTGAAGTTATGATCATATGATAATTACTCTACATTTGTCGTTGTCCTTTCTTTCAGTTTTTCTACAACTGCGATATTTTATAAAAATCAGAACAATTAAGGATATAAAATTCTTAATATTTCGTAATTTAGTAACTTAAAAAAAATTTTGAATTCTCTTTGTAACATCATGTAATATTTTATATTTTTGTATTATTGGCGCATTTGATTGAACATTTATTATTTATATTAAAAAGATTTTATTTTTAATTTTTAAATGATTTTTTCAAAGAAACAAATCGAAGATTTCATTTCAAAGCAAAATTGCAAAGAATTGGAAATGGTTTTATTTTCGTCGCGCATTTTTGTTTCATCTCATTTTAACTTTTTTTTGAAATTTCGTTGCAGTAAAATATCTCCAGATTTTTTTTTGTATAAACGTTTACTACCACCAAGAAATTTAATTAAAGTCTATAACATTTAGTTTTTATTTTTTTTACAAAAGGCAATTCATCTGCAAGAAAATTATTTAAAATAATTTTGAAAAATAATTTCATTTGATGCCGTGCAAGCGATCAAAATAATCTTTCTGTGGTTCGTAATCATAAGAACGAATTTATTTAAAATAATTGAAATAAAACTTGCCCTTTTTTTTGTTTCCGTCATTGCTCATTATCAATTCAATATACGTACCATCGTTGATTACGTTTCGTAATAATTTCGTCATTTAAATGTTTAACGTTTGTTTTACACGGGATGCATGTTAACAATCTACTTGAACTCAAATGTGATGAAATTCATTTTGTCCTATTTTTCTAAATTTGGATTATTAGAAAAAAAAGGCAATGTAAACATGTGCACTTGTTCAGGTGTGACAATATTGACGATCCACTTTCTTATTGTCGCCCTTGACCGTGTAACAAATTATCCATCTATTATTATTGAAGGATTTTTAATACTCGTTAAACTAAAATTAACAAATTTTCTTATGCCTCTCGAATTTTTCGTTATTTAAATTTTAAGTAATAAAAATTAAATTAATGGCGCTCTAAAAAAATTTTAAAAATAGTTTGTAGGTGGGATGTTATTTTTAAAGTTATTCGAACAAAGGTGAAGAGCCTTACCAGTTTAACTTGATGATAGTTATCCCTACAGATATTACCGATCACGATCACACACCGACACTAATTTTTCAGTCAATTCCATGAACAATAATGCTTTTTATTATCGTCTACTTGTCAGAGACCCCTCCACCCCGAAACAATCAATCTTCTTTCACGATTGTACCGATTCAATTGTATCGTTTTTCAAACTGTCAGTGCCACAATTCACGTAAAGTCGATTTCCTTCTAGGAATTCTGCCTTCGAGGGGGTCAAACAGGATAATGATTCTTACCGATGTTATTTTATGATTTTTTGTTTCATGTGTAGAAAAAAACACGTAGGCTCTTATGCATTATTCATACAAGAAGAAAGTAAAAAATAATCACATTAAATATTCTCCCTGGGGGGAGGGGCAAAGTGTTCTTTCTGATTGAAAAAAATGTTCTATAATTCGATGCTAAAATTTAAAAAAAACCTAACGCAGATTTACGAATTTATAAAAATGGGGAATTGTTATGAAAATAATTTTCAAAAATTAAACAAAATCTTATTTTGTTCCAAATGAATTGTTGTCACCTATCGTCGTTAAGGTAACGTATTAAAAATAAGATTTTCGATTGAGGAGAAAATTGCAAACTTGCCAGGACGATTCGAGAACAGAAATCAATTTTGAACTTTTCACAGAAAAGGAAGAGAACAATGAAAGCTTTTGGTTCTTCCCTTCAGGGGAAGTGATGAAGAATAGCCAAAATAACTAAATAGTGAGAGGATCCTCTTCAGACGAGTAGACGATAAATTTGAGCGAAAGGATGATGATTAAATCTTTTCGTTTTGTACTGAAGAAGAGAGAAGAATAAGCAAGTAAATGTGAAAAAGGAAACAATGTACAAGGGCGATTCCTGTACAGAAATTGCTATTGATTTCCTCTTCACACGAGATGAAGATAAAATCGAGCGAGGGGGTGAAGATGGCATCTTGGTGCTCCTTAGTGAAGAAGGGTGGAGGATAAGTAAGTCAACTTAATGAAAAACATCATGGAGATTCCGGAATATCAATTACTAATAATCTCTTCTTATGGGAAGAAGGTAGGGGATAAAACTTGAGGCTTGTGGTTCCTTCCTGGAGAAAAATGAAGGATAATTTTGGAGAGAAAACATCGCCCAAGAACGGTTTCTGAACAGAAATTGCTAGCGATTTGCTCTTCATACGAGAAGAAGACAAAACCCAGCGAGAGGATGAAAACGAAATCGTTCCCCACTGAAGAAAAGTGAAGAGTATTTTAACAAAATTTGCGAGAAAACATCACCAAAAGACGCTTCCTGAACACAAGTCACTACTGATGTCTTCTAAAAAGAAGACAAAGTGAGTGAGAAGATTAAATGTTTTCGGTCCGCACTGAAGGAAGGGTAGTTTTGAAAATCGTGGCGAAAATGGTTTACGAATGGAAATCACGCTGACCATTTCATATGAAAAAACGTCATCATGGAGCGGAAGCAAAAAAATGAAAACTTGTGGTGGTTCTTCCCTCAAGAGAGCGAAGTGTGAAATATGGGAGTAAAAATGTTTCTCGGATAGAAATCATTCTCTTGCGTGAAACGATTGAAAGATAGAGTGAGAGGATCTGTAGTTCCTGTTCCTCGCTCATACCAATTGGGGGATAACATCAAATCTAAGAGAAATCTTCGTGTCGAGGATAGTTTCCCAACATAAGTCAATGTTGATCTCTTTACATGAAAAGTGGATGACTTTGAAGGAGAGGAGGAAAATGGAAGTTTTTGGTTCCTCATCTCAGGAAAACCACAATAAGTGATATTCCAGAACGAGATCACGTTTGATCTTCAGCCGAGAAGGCGACAAAGTGGGGCGAAAGAAAATCGTAACAAGTATAATCCCTGCGGAGAAACCACTATTAATCTCTTTATATGAGAAAAAGACACCAAGTAGCGACCGGATGAGGGCACGTGATCTTTTCTACATTTGTTGGTGAATGAAGAAAGTGGTAACTGTTCTTCACAAATGTATTACTGAAGCTTCCATTGTGATAATATTGATGCGCACCTAATTTCTCATAAATATTTTTTTGAATGTACCGGGTGGTCCAAATTGGACACTTTCATATGGAAACACCCTTTATTTTAAGAAATAGGAAAAATGGATCTAGGCGTCTGGAGTTCAATTTTAATAAGAAAATCACTGGCGCAAGCAGAATTCAGCTATGTCTAATCGTTTGGCCGATAGGGGGCGTTTCTTGAATTTAGCCGATTTCTTTAATGCTCCATCACGTTCTTATTATTAAAGATAAGTGATTTTGGAAAAATCCCGATAGACATACAGGGTGTTTGGTTTTTTATGTGTCACCCTAAACTACATTTTTCCATAGGGACCACCCTGTATATTTTGGGGTTTTTGAAAAGCGTAAAATTTCCTAAATTTTGATATATCAAAATGACACCTAATTTGGGAAAATTCAACTTGTAACTTTACGTGACACCTGATTTTGAAGATAGCATGTCAACAAATGGTGCATCTGAGTTGAAGATCGTAATACTACCTGATTAACATTTTTGACTTTAACTTTCGAAATTATGAACTGTCATTTGTGCACCTAATAGTGATAATGAAACTTTTAGCACCTAATTTCAACTGCGATAATTTTATAAATGGCACCTCGTGAATGCGTCAAAATTTTTTTTTTCAATTTTGCACATGTCACTTAAACTTAAAGGGAATTAATTGTTACGAAACGAGATTGGAATCCACTCTTAGTGACACCTAATTTGAATATTGGGTTGTGAATATTCGAACACTAATTTGCTCTAGCATTACAATTTGTAGCACTTAGAAATACCCATGATTCGAGCACCTAATCTTCACTGATTGTTTAGAATTTCATCTAGCGCTTGTACTACTTTTTCATCGGTGCGGTGTGCACCTAATTTACTTAAGAATGGATGTGCAGAAAGAATGTTCTTTATATGTAAGCGTCGATTCAAAGTTACATGAGATTTCTGTTGTCAGAGGTCGTTGGTGATCGTGTTTTGTCAATTTAAAACGAAGATGATTGGTGAGCTGATTCTCATTGCAGGTCTATATGAATTTGATCTTAACTTTTGATTAGAGAGTGGAGTGAACAAAAAGGAAGAAAAATGAACTACATCGAAGTTTTTAGTGCACATTGTCATTGAGGAAGAAGACCCTATTGATTAGAGAGAGAAAAGACATTGAAGAATATATTACAAAGCCTGTTGGGGAAAAAATTATTTTGGCTTCCTGGGGTATGTATGTATATAGCGACTGCTTTACAGCCTTGGCCGTTTGTCGCATCCTATTCTCCATTGCCTCTTGTCCTGCCACGATTCTTCTTCCAGTTCTCTTTTTTTCATCGCTGACTGGATTCCTTCATTCCAGCGCGTTCGCGGCCTTCCTCTTTTCCTGCGTCGTTTCGGAATCCATTCGAATGCTTGTTTCGGTATTCTTTCATCGTTCATTCTCTTCATATGGCCATACCAAGATAGTTGTTTTTTTCAATGGTGTCAATCAAGGAGTGTTGTACCCCCATTTTTTGTTTTATTGTTTCACTTCTCACACCGTCCTTTAGCGTTAGCCCACAACATCTTCGCCAATAACCATTCTCTACCGCTGTTATTCTATTTTTTATTGCTTTATTCATCGTCCATACTTCCGATCCGTAGGTGATACAGCTTTCAACCAAAGATTTAAACATGCACGTCTTTGTCCGTTTGGTGATATTCTTGCTCCACAGTAACGAATTCACCTTAGCAGTAATAGCCCGTCCTTTTCCTATTTTATTCAAAATATCCTTTTCGTCCCTACCATCACTTTTTAACCTATTTCCCAGGTACTTGTATTCTGTTGCGGCTTTAATAGTTACACCATCCAGAACTAGATCCTCTGCTTCAGAACCCACTGTCATGTGCTGTGTTTTTTCAGTGTTTATCTCCAAGCCCCAGGAGTTATATTCCTCTATCAGTTTCCGCAGCATGTACGAGGCATCATCTGCATCCTCGGCCAGAACAACTTGGTCATCCGCAAACAGCAATGTGTAAATATTTCTTTCTCCAATCTGGACTCCCATACTACTGCATTTCCTGGTCCATTTTCTCAAAACCGAATTTAGGTACAGTTTAAACAGTGTCGGAGACAGACAGCACCCCTGTCGTAGACCCTTGTTCACAGGAAAAGCCTCAGTCATACCACTTTTGGTCTTAACCAAACTGGTGTTGTCTTTATATAATTCTTTCACCGCGTTTATGTATCTGGGGTGTACTTTATTTTCTCTCATCGCGTTCCATAATTTAGCAACTGGAACACTGTCATACGCTTTTTTTAAATCTATGAACACTAAATGCAGCTGATTCCCGTGAGCAATTGGGGAAGAGTGGAAATGAAGAATATGTTGCATAGGAGAGGCGTACTATTGGTTCCGCTCCTTCAGGCGTGCTCACCTTGACGAAGAAGATTTAGTGTTATGTAGATCATGAACAGAGGAAGGAAGGAGGAGGGAGAAGAAGGAAATGTTCGTACTCCAATCAACCTCTAGTGGCGTAAGATAGAAAGATCATTTTGCAATGAAAGAAGAACCTGTGAAGATACTTATAGAACTTTACAATACGTATCAAATATTGTCCAAAAATCAAAGAAGAAATTGGACAGAATACTTATTCAATGATATGTCATAAGAGAATACTATGGTTGTTCAGTATTGGTTACGATCTTTAAATTTAGAAGCTAAGATTGCCAAATTACAATTAAATACTGCTTTGTTAACAATGGAAAGGTGCCGAAGAATGAAGAAATTCGAATTTGAGGAACACAGTAGCACTTAAAATTCACGTCATGAAAGCGTAGAGAAGGGGGGGGGGGTTTATGAATTCAAGGACTCACTTAATGAGGAACATTTCCAAAACTTGAAATTGGTTCTTATTTTCCTTATATGAAGAATTAAAAGATATCACATAGTTACATTGAAAAATCTTCCACTTAATGCTTTTCATAAAAGGAAGAATGATAAACTTCACTTAGGGGAATAAGGAATGGAATTCTTTGGGAACCGATCAAAAAACTAATGAATCAAACAAAAAATGAAGAAAGGAAAGCGCAGAATATTATTCTGATGGAAAACTGAGATGGGATTATACAAGACTTTCTATGGGAATAAATCTAGTCTCATCAAGACCATTTGAAGAAGAAGCAAAGAAAAATCGAAAAAAATAATAATTGCGTTGCGACATAAAGGGCGAGAATTCCTAACATTCTAAATCGTAATTTTCAATAGGAAAAGAATCAGATATGGATGAAGATTTCGATCATGCGTGCAATTTTCAAATGAAGAAATTTAATTTTTTCTTGAGGAAATGGTTATCGAAAGGATTTATAATGAAGATATTAAATTCTCCCTCACGAGAACAATCACATTCTTCAATTTTCCCTTTCATTAATTGATGATTTAATTGTGTTTCGCTGAGATATTAAAGATCGTTAATGTGTATGTACATTTTTTCTTCCTGGAAGATCCAAAATCTTTTCAATATGAAAAAAATTAAGAGGAAAATTATTTAAAAAATTAATTAGGTGAAGCAATTTCATGTGTTTCTATTCCTCAAATCTAGTTTCGCTCAAATATTGAAGATCGTCGCATGTGCTTTTTTCCTTCATGGAAGATTGAAGATGTATGGAATTGGGAAAAAATCAAGAAGAAAGTCGAACAAATTGATTGGATGAAGCAAATTGATACGGTTTTAATTGAGTTTCGTTCAAATACTGAAGATCGTTAATGCGCATATTGCTTTTTTGCTTCATGGAAGATTGAAGATGTTTTGGAATTTGAAAAAAGTGAAGAAGAAAGTCGAATAAATTGATTGGTTGAAGCAAATTGATACGGTTTCAATTGAGTTTCGTTCAAATATTGAAGATCGTTGATGCGCATGTGTTTTTTCTTTCATGGAAGATTGAAGATGTTTTGGAATTTGAAGAAAGTGAAGAAGAAACTCGAACAAATTGATTGGTTGAAGCAAATTGATACGGTTTTAATTGACTTTCGTTCAAATATTGAAGATCGTTGATGCGCATATTCTTTTTTCCTTCATGGAAGATTGAAGATGTTTTGGAATTTGAAAAAAGTGAAGAAGAACGTCGAACAAATTGATTGGTTGAAGCAAATTCATACGGTTTCAATTGAGTTTCGTTGATGCGCATATTGTTTTTTCCTTCATGGAAGATTGAAGATGTTTTGGAATTTGAAAAAAGTGAAGAAGAACGTCGAACAAATTGATTGGTTGAAGCAAATTCATACGGTTTCAATTGAGTTTCGTTCAAATATTGAAGATCGTTGATGCGCATATTGTTTTTTCCTTCATGGAAGATTGAAGATGTTTTGGAATTTGAAAAAAGTGAAGAAGAACGTCGAACAAATTGATTGGTTGAAGCAAATTCATAAGGTTTCAATTGAGTTTCGTTCAAATACTGAAGACCGTTGATGCGCATATTGCTTTTTTCCTTCATGGAAGATTGAAGATGTTTGGAATTGGGAAAAAATGAAGAAGAAAGTCGAACAAATTGATTGGATGAAGCAAATTGATACGGTTTTAATTGAGTTTCGTTCAAATACTGAAGATCGTTGATGCGCATGTGTTTTTTATTTCATGGAAGATTGAAGATGTTTTGGAATTTGAAAAAAGTGAAGAAGAAAGTCGAACAAATTGATTGGTTGAAGCAAATTCATACGGTTGGAAGATTGAAGATGTTTGGAATTTGGATAAAATGAAGAATAAAGTCGAACAAATTGATTGGTTGAAGCAAATTCATACGGTTTCAATTGAGTTTCGTTCAAATATTGAAGATCGTTGATGCGCATATTGTTTTTTTCTTCATGGAAGATTGAAGATGTTTTGGAATTTGAAAAAAGTGAAGAACAACGTCTAACAAATTGATTGGTTGAAGCAAATTCATAAGGTTTCAATTGAGTTTCGTTCAAATACTGAAGACCGTTGATGCGCATATTGCTTTTTTCCTTCATGGAAGATTGAAGATGTTTGGAATTGGGAAAAAATGAAGAAGAAAGTCGAACAAATTGATTGGATGAAGCAAATTGATACGGTTTCAATCGAGTTTCATTCAAATACTGAAGATCGTTGATGCGCATGTATTTTTTCTTTCATGGAAGATTGAAGATGTTTTGGAATTTGAAGAAAGGAAAGAAGAAAGTCGAACAAATTGATTGGTTGACGCAAATTCATACGGTTTCAATTGAGTTTCGTTCAAATATGTATTGAAGATCGTGGATGCGAATATTGATTTTTTCCATCATGGAAGATTGAAGATGTTTTGGAATTGGGAAAATGTGATGAAAGTCGAAGAAAAGTAGATCGGATGAAGCAATTCCGTGTTCCGAATTTTCATGAAATCAATAAATAAATGATAATTAAGACCTTGAACGTGTGATGCAGAATTCTATTGATTGCAAAAAAAAAGCCGTCGTGCTGCACTAAAATAAAAAAGTGGACTGGATTACCTTTAACTTGGAATGTAACAAACTGCATTTCCTTGAATGCAAATGAATAATAGCGATCTGATCACGACTACAAATTACGCAGAAGATCGCATCTATTAATTTAATTATAGCTGCACATAGATTGTTTCTTCTATTTGAAGATCACGAATCATTATTTCGGTATTGTGCTTTGCTTCCTTTGGAAATGTTTGAACCGGATTCGAATTATTATTAATCTTCAATTGAACGAAAGTTGTCAAGACTGTGCCGTAAATAAAAACTCGTCTGTACAATTTACGTCAATCGGTAAAAAAAAATAGATCGATTAATGTACCTGTAAGTAATTTACAAAAGAAAAGGTCGATAATTACTCGGAAAACCCTAATGTGTAAAAGAGGAAGCGAACTTTTTTTTTTGGTAGAAAAAAATTTAATGACTTGACGGATTTGAACCCGTGCTTAACTTGTCATTATGTCATAAAGCACTTCACATAGTCAACTAACGATCTTTATTATAGTTGACTATTAAAATCTCAATTCAGCAATGACTTTGACCTTTGTTGTAATGTACTTTAAATTTTATGGTAATTAAGCGAAGTTACATTCGTTTCTGATTTTGCCGTGGAAACATTTTCATTAATCTTCGATGCTGTCCATCTCTCATGCTGTAATCGCGTGGAAATGTACATGTAGATAAGCGACCTTCTTTGGTATCTACTAAGATATTGTGCTGCGTTGTGTTGTAAACTGGCGAAGACTTCTCTGGTAAGGCGTTAAAAGGGCACCTAATTTTCCATGAGGTGCTAACAAATGGTCTAATTCCGTGACACCTAATTTTTCATAATCCTTCAGTATCAGGGATGCAAAACTACATATAACACTGCACCTAATTATTCATTAAAATTATACTGCTAAGGAATTTAATACAAATATCCATCACGGCACTTAACATATTAAGGTTCTTCTTACAAACCAATGAATTTGAAACTTAATATGAGAATAGTGTACGTGAGCTCAACAAAATGAGGTTTCTACTTCAATACTTCGATAGGCCACCTAATTTTATCTAAGATGCCAATGAAGCAACTAATTGCCTCAAAAGTACTTTATGTAGGATTTGCTAGAAGCGAAGTGTAGGCTCATTATAAATGGATATCTTTGCCTAATTCTCTGCGCCATTTCTAGAATTTAACCACGCCATCTAGTTTTTTCTAAGGAATCTGCGGTCCGAATTTATCTACAACAATGCACCTAACTATTCTTGTAAATTATACGCTTACAATATCTCGGTGTAAAGATTTTGCGATAAAAATGTACAGCGGCACCTACTTTTTATTTATGTAACGTTTTCTTACAAACCTGTGTAATTGATACCCAATATGAGATGTGTAGTGTACAGGGTGTTTCAGACCACCCGTACCGCCCAAATATCTCGCGAAATACAAAACGCATTGAAAAAAGAAAAAATACGTCTAAACAATTTTTTAAAACTCTATTGTTTGATAGTAATAGGATGTCCCGACTCTTACCCCCGGGGGGTGGAGAGGGGGGTAACTTCGTAATCTTAAATAGCACCCCCCAGTTTATTATGCAGATTTCAATTCTACATTAACAAATAGGAACTTTTTGTTTGAAACATTTTTTGAAGTTCATCACAGATGGCGCTATGATCGCCGAAAGAAGTTTTTCCGATTACCTATGCTAATTTGATGTCAGTTTTGTTAAGTGATAATCAAAAATGTTAATGCTTGGTAAAAGGGAAGAGAGGGAGCTTTATTACCCCCTCCCCCACACCGCCACTTCACCCCTACGGCCCATAACCTAGGATGGGAAAACGCAACCATTTTAGATTTAAACAATTGTTCAATACCACGATTGAAGAAGTTAAATTTTATAATTTTTTTGTGTCTCATGGAAAATAGAAAAAAAAATTGGAATACTTTGATTTCACGAGTAAAGAACACATTGACATTCGAGATACGTTTAAATCTAAAATTAGGGGTTAAGTGGCGGTGTGGGGGAGGGGGGAGGGGGTAATAAAGCTCCCCCTCTTCCCTTTTACCAAGCATTAACATTTTTGGTTATCACTTAACAAAACTGACATCAAATTAGCACAGGTAATCGGAAAAACTTCTTTCGGCGATCATAGCGCCATCTGTCACGAACTTCAAAAAATGTTTCAAATAAAAAGTTCCTATTTGTTAACGTAGAATTGAAATCTGCATAATAAACTGGGGGGTGCTATTTAAGGTTACGAAGTTACCCCCTCTCCACCCCCCGGGGGTGGGAGTGGGGACATCCTATTACTATCAAACAATAGAGTCTTAAAAAAATGTTTAGACGTATTTTTTCTTTTTTCAATGCGTTTTGTATTTCGCGAGATATTTGGGCGGTACGGGTGGTCTGAAACACCCTGTTTACATGAGCTCCAAATTGTACTGTATTGTGTGGTAGCTTGCGATTACTAAGGTGTTGGTACGGCACCTAATTTTACTTAAAACGTTAATGAAGGAACTAATTAGTTAGTACAGCATTGCCACTAAGAACCATTTTTGGGCACATTGTGGTGAGCCTTTGCAGATACGCTTAATCTGTTCCTTCTTGTCACTGTGATTTTTCTACTTCCTTTTCATAAGCTCGAACTTCGTCAGCATAATTTTATTTTCGCTGGTGCGAGAGGCGCAAATTTGATATGTGTATTCTACATTCTTGACACTGTGATTTGACTAGCATGGCACCTAATTTTTCGTAAACTGTAACTTTGTCCTTATGACAATTTAACTTTCAGAGATAGGAAAAGCGCAGATTTATCTACAATAATGCACCTATTTACCGCGTGCTCATAATTTCTTGGTAATCAAAAATGTACAGCAACAGCTAGTTTTTTCAGGCTTCTTACAAAGCAGTGTAACCTAGCAATTGTATCCACAAGCTCCAAATTATGTCCCGTTGTGTAGACGCTCCAATTTAAGGCGGGAAAAGGGCATCTACTTTAAATAAGACACCTATGCCCATTTTCACCATACAAATTAAGACATGCTTAGCGTAACCATTGTCTCAATAATCGTGCCATGGCATTTATTAAGCTCTGCCTAACTTTTTTTTGTTACTAGAATTTTACTACCACGACACCTAATTTTTAGTGACACCACTTTTGTAAATTTTATTTTCAAATTCGCTATTTAACATATTCGGGGTATCGGGGGTATTGCACCTAATTATGCCACACGTTATCAAAGTTACATTGTTGATTGTACATAAAATGCTTCTTGGCATTTACTGTACACTGCCACCTAATTTTTCAACCCACTTCCAGTCACTTATAACGGGGAAAGGTTAGGTGCACTTGATTGTTTGGTTATTATATTCAGTTAGGTGCGAATTAAATTGAAATGATATAAATGTTGTTTACCCATCTCCTTTTATCGATTGTGTTTTTTCAGTTGGTATTAGAAGGTTTTCCATTACAGCTGTATATAATTCGTAATCGGCACCTAATTATGTAATTAGTATCAAGACCATTTTTAGGGCATTAAGAAGAATGTATGTGAAATCTGTTGTGTAATATTACACTAATACCATTCTGCTCCTAATTGGCACTTATATTTACATGTAACTTCGAGGTACCTAATTTTACTTCGTATCCTCAACATATCACACGATTTTTATAATAAATGTTCTTTGCTCTAACCGAAACCGAAACGGTGAGTTGCCTAACTTTGGAACTGTAGCCACCTAATTAGGGGACTAATTTTATACTTTTTTATAAGTTAACTTACTTAACTCTTTCGAATCACCCTGTAGAAGGAGGGGGGCGATACGTTTATTCTGCATTACAAGTTTTTACATGACAGTTGTATATATTTCCTGGTTTTGGCACCTATTTAACTAACGATTGCGTATTTTTGTAAGATGGTAAGAAAGGACATATCCCCTTGAATATAACACTTTGTGTTGTGTGCTTATTTTAACTTATATTTATGCAGTTCATCTGGCGCCTAATTTCGTTTAATCCATAATTAATATTGCAATACGAAAATCTCTTCTGTAATGATGTGCACCTAATTGTGGAAACTGCAATAGGAAGAATTTCTTATGTTATTATATATTAAGCTACGTAACATGTTACACCTAATTTTTTACAGTTTCGAATGTAATTTAAATTCACACTATTTGTGCCAATTTACTTCAATTTTGCGTAAATTAGCTACATATCGTACCAACATTTAAATATGGAGAAATGTGCATTGCTAAATCCTTGCGTTTAATCTAGGAATTTATTTATGATTCAGTGTGCAGATAAATCAGTGCACCTAATTTTTAGAAATTTAGAAATAATATTTTGCTAGGTATCGCAAACTACATATCATACCAACATTTAGATATGGAGAAATGTGCATTGCTAAATCCTTGCGTTTAATCTAGGAATTTATTTATGATTCAGTGTGCAGATAAATCAGTGCACCTAATTTTTAGAAATTTAGAAATAATATTTTGCTAGGTGTCGCAAACTACATATCGTACCAACATTTGGATGTGGAGAAATGTGCATTGCTAAATCCTTGCGTTTAATCTAGGAATTTATTTATGATTCAGTGTGCAGATAAATCAGTGCACCTAATTTTTAGAAATTTAGAAATAATATTTTGCTAGGTATCGCAAACTACATATCATACCAACATTTAGATATGGAGAAATGTGCATTGCTAAATCCTTGCGTTTAATCTAGGAATTTATTTATGATTCAGTGTGCAGATAAATCAGTGCACCTAATTTTTAGAAATTTAGAAATAACATTTTGCTAGATGTCGCAAACTACATATCGTACCAACATTTAGATATGGAGAAATGCGCATTGTTAATCATTGCGTTTAATCTAGGAATTTATTTATGATTCAGTGTGCAGATAAATCAGTGCACCTAATTTTTAGAAATAATATTTTGCTAGGTGTCGCAAACTTTTTTAATTCTTGAATGCCATTTCTGGTTATCTATGTAGTTTCAATGTAGTACTTATTAGATTTATTAAACTAGTTTCGCACCTAATCTTTTTGCTGTTTTTGTTTTGTTGTTTTTTTTTGGATATCCGTAATTTGTCATAAACGCCATCCATGTTTAAGGCTTTCAGCAACAATTTCAATAGTGGCAACACCTAGTTTCACTAAATTAATAACTTTCGTAATTAAGTTTAATTATCTATTCAGAACCTAATGGACTCACGTTTCTGTGCTTGTTCGAAGGTAAGCTTACACGTGCATTGAGGCATCCAACTTTGAAATACTGAGGCACCTAATTTCGCTTATGATTATTTCTATGCTTAACATACGATATACTGATTTTTAACATGAAATGGGGTATCTATCCAACCGAAATCGCAATAGTTGGGCGCCTAATTTTGGAACAGCGGAACGCCTCATTAGACGACTGATTTTTACACTTTTCGCTGACTAATTTTGTATGTTGAACTGGTACGTCATTATTATGAGATATTGATGTTAGTACACCGTGAACCTTCAATAATGATGTAAGTAGCGTAAGTTCGTTGAAATAATTGTAATGAACGTGTCGAAGGCTGTGATTAGTTAAGTACGATAGCATGATGATTTGCAATAAATTCAAGGTGGATTTGTTGTGTTAGTGCAGCATTGAAATGTCAGTGTATATAATGCTTGAAGACTAACCAAAAATGGTCACATGTGAGTCTTATTTGCGCTAATACGGTATGAGTAAAGTTGGCCGCCTGTGAGTTATGCAACTCTTTAGGCATGCGCGATTGATGGCTTAACAAAATACGTCATACTTTAATAAACAACTTAACAATTATATACAAACAGTAATAGTTATAACAATCTTTTTGGCAGTTAACCTTTGACTATCACTAAATCGGAAAAGTGCAAGATATGGCACTAACGCTACCGTTTACTGTGCATCCAATCCTCTTTCACCAAATCAGCTCCTTTTTCTCCCACCATTATAGTCGGTGCATTTGTATTTCCGCTGGGAATTGTGGGCATAATGGATGCATCTATTACCCTCAATCCTTGCACTCCATAGACGCGCAGCCTTGGATCTACAACGGCACCAGGATCCCATGCCGGTCCCATCTTGCAAGTACCCACGGGATGATAAACCGTTAAACTTATAGTTCGTATGTGACACTCCCAATAGGCATCACTTGCAAAATCTAAATGGCGACAATTAGGCAGCTTAATTCGATGTATCCGCGAACCAAATTGCTTAAACGCTTCGGCTTCGCTTATCTTAATACCTAACTTGGCACCCTCCACCAAGGTTTTTATATCGAAAGGATCATCGAAGTAGTTGGCGTTTATTATTGGATAACTGAAAGGGTTTCTGCTTTTCAACCTGACCCATCCACGTGACTTAGGTCTTAGTAGTAAGGGCATTATCGACCACGCGTCTCTGTTAGCAATCGGCCTGTAAACGGTATTGTATAGTTCATCGGTTAAACCCAAAACTTTCCTCACACGTCTTCCAGCATCTGAATTTAAACTAGCCGGTGCCATATGGAACTGAATGTCGGGCCAGGACCTGTTCCCTAAGTAGGTGTTTATGAAAGCGTAACCTTCGACACCTCCCAAAGTGGTCATGGGCCCCTTACCTCCAATCACATACTTCATTGTCATGCCAAACGCTTCGAACCGATCCTGTACGATAGCTATAGGTTTATCAACCAAAAATGTTAGGCCACCCATCGCAACGTGATCTTGAAGATTTTCTCCAACCCGCAAATTCTTCAGCACCGGAATTTTCATCTGACTCAAATGCTCCTCGGGTCCTATTCCCGATAGCATCAACACCTGCGGAGAATTAATAGCACCTGCCGACAGGATCACCTCTTTGCCAGCTTTCACCACGTGTCGCTTTCCATTTCGGAAAAACTCAACTCCGTACGCCTTCATCGTGATCGGATTGATGAGTATACGGGTAACGTGAGAGTTTAGAGCTATGTGGAGGTTTTTCCTCAAACGCACCGGTCGTAGGAACGCTTTCGCCGTCGAGCACCGGGACCCTCTCCTAATCGTCCCTTGGGCGATCATAAAACCGCTTTGATCCGCTCCGTTTATGTCTCTTATAGGATAACCCAGCTCGCGACCCGCCTGTACGAACGCTACCACTAGAGGTGTCCTCCAGGGCGATTCTTGCACCGTCAACAGTCCACCCTTACCGTGATAGGGAGTCTTCTGCAGATACGGATTGCGGTTATCCTCTGACTTAATGAAGTACTTCAG
This sequence comes from Pyrocoelia pectoralis, assembly GCA_036250285.1. Classification (NCBI taxonomy): domain Eukaryota; kingdom Metazoa; phylum Arthropoda; class Insecta; order Coleoptera; family Lampyridae; genus Pyrocoelia; species Pyrocoelia pectoralis. The sequence continues at coordinate 8,772,310 of CM070083.1, forward strand.
GACAGTCTCGTAATTCCAGCCGGGATTACCGAGCGACTCCCACAGGTCATAATCGTGCCTATGTCCCCTCACGTACAACATGTAATTGAGTACACTCGACCCACCCAGCACTTTGCCTCGCGGCCAGTTGCATCTACCACCCTTCATGCCCAGGCACGCTTTCCCAGTCGGCTCAATTTGGTACGCCCAGTCCAGTTTCGACAGTTGGAGATAGGCCGAAAGCGACGGCACGTCGGTTAACTCGTTCTCGTCCGGACCGGCTTCGAGTAACAGCACCTTCCAATTACGCACCTCCGATAAACGTGACGCTACGACTGCACCTGCCGATCCGCCTCCGATAATTACAAAGTCGTACTCGCCGTACAGATGTTGTTGTTCGTACGGGTGCGATTCGGGATCGAGCTTATCGTAGTTATAATAGGCGACTCCTGCTAGAAGTAGTGGTACTAGCCAAAGGGATTGACCTACAAGGCTTATCGTTTTTATACTAGATGATATGATTAATGTTTCAAGCACCATTGTTGCCAATCTGGTGGCCGGTTATTCATGATACTACCGCTTCTTCTGTTTTCCAGTGCGTTGTGGGGTGACATTTTGATGATGTCATCTGGTAGACAATCTGAAATTAAACATAGTATTAGTAAATGGAATTATCGATCTACAGATACAGTTAAAGTACTTTAATCATGAAATTATTCATCTTTAAACCATTAAGAACACCCATAGAATTATTAAATTACGCGTACATTGGTAAATTGAAAATAAATTATCAATGTATGATAACCTATTATCGATCTTTTTGTCTATGATTTAGAGATTCTAAATGATAGGGAATATCACTATTTATTATCATTTCTTATAAAATTATCGATCAATAATAACCGATTATTATCGATTGCAAACTATTATGATAGTTGACTAAATATTATCATCTGTTAAGAATAAATTGTCTATATAATTAATTGTAGAGGCAGAATCAAAATTAAGTAGTTTATTAATCATTTCATATACACGTTTGCCATTTGAATTGCACTAATTTAATTCAATTATTGATATTTGAACTAATTCGATTATCTGAACAACTACCTACTTGCATCGAATCATTTATCACGCATTCTTGCAACTAGATCTGTTATATCCTTGATAATTCTGACAATCAATAAATGAGTTAGTGTGTTATTAAATTAAATTGTGATAATCGCCGTTTATTACCCAAACAGTTTTTTTTCGAATGGGCATTATTATCATCGATTAATAATTAAATATCATTCTCTCTTGATTATCATCTTATTATACCTGTGCTTGCTTTTATCTGCAATTATCACTCATGCAAATTATCAATCATCTGAGCATCAGTCTGTTGCCAATCCATTTTTTGATTTTGTGCCAAATTTTATTTTGCCTAGTATGTCATCGCTTTAGACTTTTTGATTGTCGATTATCAATTAATAAAAATTACATTGAAACACATTCGTTGCTTGTGGTTAATTCTTATAGTTCTGATTTTTCCATGATTTGGCAGGTTAACAATCAAATTCGATCAAATTATCGGTTATTAATCAAATTCCTAACCTACTTCTGCACATAATTAATAAAAAAATTAAGAACCATAGATAATTAACTGATAATTAATTTGATTATGGTTGTCATAAACTATTCGAATTGAACCAATTTCTAATGTTTACCTATTACAACTAAATGGACCACTTTTTTTGTACGCAGGGACGTACATAATCATAACGAAAATTTGATAATTTAACTATCAATGTGGAGTAAATATAAAAATACATCGATCATAAATGATAAAGGTGTTTCTACATTTTAAAATTGGCGACCAATAGATCTAAATAGTTTGGAAATACTTGTGATAATTATTATCACTAATCGATAATTGATATTTTTTCGTCATTGAGGATTATCACAGTCATTCGATAATGATAATATCTCGTTTCAATATAATTTTTTTGAAACCGTAATTGATAATCATAAAGGTTAGCAAAAGTGACTATCAAGGTAGATTTGCAAACATAGATAAGTCGATCGATAACATTAAACCTGATTTAATTAACAATTACTTCCTTTTCGTTCTGATAATTATCATCAAAAATGATTTTTGTGTGATAGTTACCAATACCTTCAATGAAAGAACACAGAGTAAACAACAGTCCATTGGTGATAACCATTATATACAATAAATTATAAGTGATAATCATAATTGCATCGAATAAATGAAAGAATTTTTTAAATTATCAATCAGCAAGTTAGGTCCTTGGTACGAAAGAATATGTGTGAGTTGACATTTATCGATAATAACGATAATATATTATTCAAAAGCTTAAGAAACGAACGTTAAAAACCCGAAAACTTCGTAACACTTTGAAGTAAGTTAACGTTGATAATTCTTAGAAGATAGAAAGGAAGCTATAATTAGTGATCATGAACGAAGAAACTTCACCTTAACACGAAACAATTGGTAATTAGTTCTTAGTAGTAACGTAATGGCGGTAACGATAACGAAGGTACCGAAGCGTTAATTCTTAAAATGGATAAGGATAATCTCAACTTTGACCGTAATATACCATAATGTAATGATCAAATTGCGATAATAAGGATTGAGAATTCTATTACAAATGATAATATAATGATAACTACAATGCTGCACATCTAACAAATGAAATTGATGAAAATTGACTCAAAAATTACTTGACCGTCGCGCCGATTGTAATAAACTCACATTATCGATAATAATCGACTATAATCAAATTATCAGTTATTGACTGACTGTGCAAAATAATGATTTATGTTTGATAACAGCAATTTTTCATACATAAAAAACGAATTTGTAACCTTCGATCATTATCACTCGATAATTATTATCACTAATCGATAATTTATATTATATCTGGTGAACAAAATTATTATAACAGGTATTTTACAATTACATGATACAAATAATTCCGATTACGGAAATAGCGAATGGGTTTCAATATAATTTTCTTTAATTGATAATCGATAATCACAAATTCCAATGGTGTAATCTAAATTACATATTGAGATTTTGGCTTGAAAATTAATTAATTAATATCTCTTTACATAATAGAATTATGGATATATTACTAATTGCTAATAAGTGAATAATTTTTGAATACAATAATGATAATTTGCTGATGGAGACTACAAGATTATTAACATATTTTTTTGTTACAGGTATGCATCAATCTTACAAACTTCACGTATTACGTAAGTGAGAGCTAATTAATTTAAAATTCTTATGACAAGGTTAAATTTCGTTTTTTAATCTCATGGCGCCTACTTTCGTAGAAAGTTACCACCCACGTCCTTCAATACAAGTGTACGTTAATACGAAAAATGTCTCAAATTATAGACCTATTGTATTTTATTGCTGAAACGTATTGCGTAACTTTACATTAACGGATAAACGCTTGTTACCACATAGGAAAAAAATCAAATTCAAAGAAAGTATGTCGATGCCAAGTCCTTGAGTCATTTAGGTTATCCAGTTACGTTGTTGGCACAGAAAGAAATTCCGGAAGTGAATATTTGGAAGTGAAAGTTGATTAATAAATTGTGCTAAAGCGTCTATCTATTTGGAGGAGTTATTTTGATTCCTTTCAATTACTTATGTAGGTACATCGATTTTTAACACCAATCCTTCCACCGGAGGAAATAATAGAATTTAACATTCACTTTCTTCTCAAACTGACATCACGTTCGATCCTTCTCTTTAATGGGCACTTTCAGCACGACCGTGTTCCACATTATTTGTTACAGTTGAGCATATGTTTCTTGTTCGATTTTTTTGCATTCGATTCCCCCTTAATAGAAATTGCATTTGAATTTCAAAAAATTTCATCCTTTTGTGAGCACTCAAAACTGACTAGAATTTTTGATAAGCCGGAGGTATTCTTCATAATGAAGAATTTCAATTATGGAAGAATATTGAAAGATTTTTCTTCTATAAAAAATAAATCATAAATTCAAAATTTTCGTTGTGTAAAAATATTTTGGAATCGTGCAGTATAATAAAAAAATTTTGGAATTATGAACTATATTCAGAAAAGGAACATTTAATAAATTTTAAGAAATTCTGGAAGAAACATTTCGTGCGTTCCCTCTAATAATTACTTTTGTGTAGAAATATTTTGCAATCATACAGTGTGATAAGAAAAATTTCAAAAATTTTCGTTGGTTGTCGAGGTTTTTTTACATATCGATTTTCATGGAGTCAAGGAACATATTCAGATATGAAACATTTAATAAATCTTGAAAAATTCGTGAAGAAATAAGTTGTTTCCCTCTAATAATACTTTTATGTGGAAATATTTTCCAATCATACAGTGTGATAGAAAAATTTCAAAAATTTTTCTATCACACTGTATGAATTCTGGAAGAAACATTTCGTGCGTTCCCTCTAATAATTACTTTTATGGACTATATTCAGAAAAGAATCACTTAATAAATTTTAAGAAATTCTGGAAGAAACGTTTCGTGCGTTCTCTTTTGTGTAGAAATATTTTGCAATGATACAGTGTGATAAAAAAAATGTCAAAAATTTTCGTTGGTTGTGAAGGTTTTTTTACATAACGATTTTCATGGAGTCATGGAACATATAGATAAGAAACAGTTAATAAATTTTGAGAAATTCGTGAAGAAACAAGTGGTTTTCCTGTAATAATACTTTTATGTGGAAATATTTTGCAATCATACAATGTGATAAGAAAAATTTCAAAAATTTTCGTTGGTTGTGAAGGTTTTTTTACATAACGATTTTCATGGAGTCATGGAACATATAGATAAGAAACAGTTAATAAATTTTGAGAAATTCCTGAAGAAACAAGTGGTTTTCCTGTAATAATACTTTTATGTGGAAATATTTTGCAATCATACGGTGTGATAAGAAACATTTCAAAAATTTTCGTTGGTTGTGAAGGTTTTTTTACATAACGATTTTCATGGAGTCATGGAATATATTCATATAAGGAACATTTAATAAATTTTGAAAAATTCTTGAAGAAGTGACTAGTTATTTCCCTGGAATAATACCTTTATGTCAAAATATTTTGCAATCATACAGTGCAATAAAAAAATATTCAAAAATTGTCATTGGTTGTGAAGGTTTTTTACATAACGATTTTCATGTAGGACAGTTTTGGGATCGTGGAATATATTCCGAAAAGAAATATTTAATAAATTTTGGGAAAAATTCCATAAATATTGGCTAGTGTTGAATGTTTTTTTTACGTAACGATATTTTCATGTAGGGTCTTAGATTATATTCAAAAAAGAAACATTTAAGGAATTTCCACAAATTTTGGAAGAAACTATTATTTATTTCTTCCCTTTCTATTGGTATTTTCATGTAGAAGAAACAATAAGTTTTAGTAATGAAGAAATTGCGAAATTTTGACAAGTTGGTGAAGAAAGGAAGTATATTATTGAAAGTTTTTTCTTTATAATAATATTTTCATATACAAACATTTTGGAATCTTCACGTGTAAAAGAATGTCATATATTTTCGTAAATCGTGGAATATCGTATGTTGCTTTTTCTTTGATGATATCTGCATATTGAGATATGTATTTTGGAATCTTGGAATGCACTTAAAGAAGCAGAAGAAACAATAAGTTTTTCTTCTTCAATAGTGCCTTCATGTATAAATATAAACTAACATTTAGTCATTTTGTAAAAATGTTCAACATCCTAGTATTCTTCTTATCTTGTCAACTTGAGGAATTTAAACTTCTAGTTGGAGTATTCATGGAAAGAATCTTCACCAAGCATTTTCAATTTCCAATTATGACTCTTCTTGATAGTTTTGGAGCAGTAGCGAATGGCTTCATTCCAAAGAACATTTTTTTCGCGTTGAGTTTCTTTAAAATGAAGATTTATGTTATTTGACGTACTCACTTCTTCTACAACCTATCTTTATCTTCCTCCTGCTTGGTGCTCTTTTTCATCGTTATACTCCTTTTTTGAAAGAATAATCTGATTTTTCATTAGTAATGTAAGCAATTGTTTGGACGGGTCGTGGCTCAGGCCATTACTTTCTTTTTTTACACTTATGCCACGATTAAAAAACCATTCCTTTTATTGATGTGACATTAGTACCATACAGATCAAAACTTGGCACTTGGTGCTGTTAAGTTCAGGCAACAATTAGGCGCTCTATACCTAAATTTCGATAAAAGCAAGGTTTGGTATTCAAAGCCATAAGACGTAATTCTCTAGCTCTCACTATCATTGCTTTACATCATTTTTAAAACTCTTATTAGTTATTATGTTATGAATTAAATGCAACAGTAAATTAGGTGTTTTTTGAAGTGTTCATTGTAAAAATTGAATGTTTAACCAATAAGTTAGTACAAGTGTTTTTTGATTGCAATATGAAATTAGGTGCAATTTTGAGTTTATGGCAATCTAAAGAAAGCATATAGATATAAGAAGCACGACTAATTGGTTGGCATCCAATATAGTAATTAGGTCCCTAAATTAGTAAAACTTTCCTCACATAGTCTTGCTTGCGCAAGAGCTATTAATGTGTACCTTGGACCCCCAATTCTTTGTTTATCTAGCTTTATTAAGGAAGCGCCTAATTTCTTCTATAATTAGGTGCTTTACATAAAATGATATGATGGTTTTTCGGTAAGAAATGAATTAATGAGTATCCTCACTCGTCTTCTAAGCAAGAGCTATTATTGTGTACTTTGAATCTCGTAATTCTTGGGGATGTAGTATTAGATGTTTATTATACCTCCTAAATTGTTACTGTAATTAGATGCTTAGCGTAAAATAGTGGAAGAACAAATAAATTAATCTTTAAACTTTGAATTTTGCTAATATAAGGTGCCTGGAATAAAGTAATTAAGTAGGTGTTTATTCAGCAGTAAATAAATTAATAAAATTTGTCTCACGTAGTCTTAGTAAGTTCAAGCAATTAATTATTTCAAAAATAAGGAATAACATGAAATAATTAGGTAGTTTTTGATCAAAAAGTCGATTAATGTGGAAAATGATAGCCTTATTGTGCGAAAGAGTAATTAATGTGTGTCTTTCATCTCAAAATCTGAAATATTTGTCACTGTTAAGCACGAGAACGAAGTGTGCATTTCCCCACGTAATTTTTGTGTTAATAATTAGTTGCTTAGCATAAGGTAATTAGCTGATTGTAGCCAGGAAAATCAACTAATTCGCAACAATTACCTTTCGCATTTTTCTTGCATAAGAACGGTTAGTGTATTCCTTGCACCTCCTAATTGCTGCAAGTTTATGAAATAATTAGGCGACTTTGGACAAATGATTTGTTAATGTAACGTTAAATTACCTAAACAAGAACTATCAGTCTGTGTGCGTGTCTCCTAATCTTTGCAATTATTGTCTAAGTATGAATAATTAGTGTTTTTCCAACACTTACGTGTAAAAATTCAGGTGTTTTAGGAGCAGTAAAGAATTAATAAGTGAAATTAGCCTCACTTAGCCTTATTATTCAAGATCTATTAATTTGTACCTTGTACTTCCTAATTCTTGCAAATACGAGGTGGTTTTTGGAGCAATGAACGAAATAATTAGTAACATTTGTCTCGCGTGGCATTATTAGTGTACGTGGGAGTCTTCTAATTTTTGTAATAATTAGAGTTTTTGTATAAAATAATTAGGCGTTTTTTTAGAAAAAAATTAATTTGTGCGTAACGCTTAACATATTAAACTAAAGCTATTAGGATCTCCTAAATTTTACAATAATTAGGGAGTTTTCAGCATTACTCCCAGACACAGTTGATTAAGCAGTAGCTATGTGTCTTGCCTTTATTAATTAGATGCTTAGCCTAAAGTAATTAAGTGATGCTGAGGCATAAGTAGACATATCCATTAGCTATTAATGTGTACCTTGCGACTCCAAATCCTTGCGAATGTTAGGTGCTTGTGTAATTAAGTGGTGTTTTGAAGAATAAATAAAGTAATTAGTAACATTTATCTCGCATATCGTTATTAAGTCAGTAAAATTTGCCTCGCGTAGCAAAAGTAGCCGTCGAGGTCTTCTAATGCTTGCGATAATTAGACTCTCAGCATAAAATAATTAGGTGTTTTTTTAACAAAAAATGAATTAACGAGTAACATTTGTACCAAACAACCTTACTAAGCACAAGCTATCTCGCATGTTCTAATTCCAGCAAACATTAGGTGCTTAACATTAAATACCGAGATGTTTTAAGGGAAAATCAATTAATATAACGATTGCTTCACATAGTGATTAATCGACTGATCCTTGCAAATATTACATACTTATAACATAACTTTTGGAGCAGTAGGTGAATCAATGCAAATTAGATGTTGGGCATTAAATAATAACCTAGCTTTATTATGTTATAGCTATTAACGTGTAACTTACATATTTCCTAATTCTCGTAAATATTAGGTGCTTACGTAATTAGGTGTTTTTGGAACAGTAAATGAATTTATCAGTCAAATTTGCACCACGTGCGGTAATTAAGCAAGAAATAATCTGTTCGTTTCAACTAATTAATTTTCCTGTAATTAAGCGCTTAATACCACATATTTTTGAGATTTTAGCGGAAAAAATGAACAAATTTGCCTCAAGTGACCTTACCAAGCAACAGCCTACATTCTATGCGCTAATTATAGGAAGTATTAGATGATTAGCACTATATAATTAGGTGGTTTTGTGGTAGTAAATGAATTAATCAGCGATATTTGTCCCACGTCCCCCAATTCTTGTAAATATGAGGTGCTTAGTATAAAATAATTATGTTCTATTTAATCAATAAATGAGTTAAGGTGTTCAGCATAAATTAATTTGGAGTAAACACTGAATTAATTAGTTAAATTAGTCTCAAGTTATCTTGAATACGTTTTGTCTCCTAATTGTCATGATCGTTAGATGCTATTTCATTTCTTTTCTGTAAAGTAAACGAAATGGCTAATTCCACAAATCAATTAGGTGCATTAATTATTGCCACATTCGATAATTAGACCGCCGATAAAATTACGTGCTTCAGCAGAGTGTTGAAACATTTGGCGTCAATAACAAAATTTAGGCGACCGTCACGCATTTTTTTTTAAATGAAATTTCGATTACATAACGTTAACCGTACTTTCTCATTCATCACTTGATAATACAAGTTTACTAAGTTGTTTTTTCCGGTTGTTATGCAATTAATTTATTAGCAATTGCATTTCCGATTTCCGCATGTGTTTACGCTCAGTTGATAATGCGGAAATGATTATTGAGGATTATTGCAAATTTCCATGTGCAATACTATAGGAAGGCAAAGAGGAAGAGCAATTAATAAATGTGAAATTGGTAATTAAGTGCGTGCCGTACAATTAAATTACGTTATTTAAATAATAACAGTTGCAGTACACAATGAAGATTCCAATGACCGATATCAAGGTAACCGTCAGATCTTGTGAAAGTGGAACTTGCGTAACCGCGATGATAATAATAAGAAAAAGTTTTGTCTTAGTGTTTTAAACTTGAAATTTCCTGCCGAATTAGCATGTAAATTATCCCCCACGTGCCCCACCCACATTTGCGATTTTTTTATATTTTTTTTCTCTTTAAAATTATAACCACGTGCCCCCCTTCCCCAAATTTTTGGTAACGTTTAAATTGTAAAAAATACTCACGCGTGCTCGGGCACTGCAAAATTCATTGTTTCCAATAAATCGATAATCCTATCAGAAGTAAAACAATTGCACTGATTTCTCGGTAGCGCTGGGATAAAATTTCGTATGCAACTAAAGGTAGTCGTAAACTGATTGTATCAACTCTGAACGTCTGCTTTCAGGTGGGGCTGAATTCAACGATTAAAAATTTCCTTCCTGTATACAGATAGTGCGTGAAGATGAATATTTAACGGGGGGGCGTACGAACGAGCGGCGGGGAATAATACGGATACATTTTTGTTTAATTAAAAAATGGTATGGTAAACACGAGTTACGTAAGTGCGATTTTTGCGATGGTGAAAGTGAGAACAATAATTAAGAAAAAATACATCAAAAAATTTAAATTACCTACCACTGGCGATGGCGATATTATTTTAAATGTGCGTAATTCGAATTTACTTTCTCTTACATATATTGTAAAGTGCAGTTTAATTATCGTACCGCAATATAATTACGAGGAACGCCGATAATAAATCAAATAAATTAATCTTATTTGAATAGTAAACAGATGTAGGATAACGGCATAATTGTCACGATTCGATTTCTCTACGCCACCGTCTTTGCCGATTTTTGTAAAATTGTGACATTAAAAAATTGGCTCAAAGTTAACATCTTTTATTAGCTCTTTCAAATCCAGTTCGAAATTTTAAAAATTTATATTTATTCAAAAGTTGTTTCTTGTCGTCTCTCCCCCGTCTGTACGATTGTGTAATTTTCCGATTTTTTTTGTTCGTTACAAATAGTTCGCTAAGGTTATTAATTAATAATTACCTTAATCCTAAATTTTTGATTTAGCACATTTCAAAAGAAACGATAGGGCGAATTTAATTGAATATATTCAAAATCGGCCCTTTCATTTCAAGATTATCGTGAAGGTTGTATTGTAAAATTTCCTATTTTCGACATCAATTGTCAAAAGACATAAGTAAAATCATCTCCAGTTGTTAATGTACTAGACGGGATAAATAGAATTTTCCAAAAAGCGACTGAATTCAAAAATCGGCAACGCGTACAATTAATAAACGCTTTTATTTTGTTCTTACGCTAATACAGAGTCATTTTGATTATTTTCGGACGAAGCGCCCTTTTTGATTGATGCAAAAATTGCCCTTTTCATATAAAATCGTCGATATCTGCCACCAAAGGATTAAGTAAAATCGGCTACTTTTAAACATTATTTAGTTTGTCTCATTATCTCAATGCAGACACATTGCTTCATTTTCAAAATATTTACATGGTACATCTATGTCTTGCAGTTGAGATGATGTGTAAAGCTTTTAAATTATATTCACTATATTTATTTGGAAAATCGGTGGTAAATTTGGGCTCAAGTTTACGTTACGTTCTTGTAATTTAATTTCGCTTCTTATTGTATAAAAATTCAAATTGCGTACATTATATTCATGTCGGTGTTTATTTCCCATATAGAAGGACACAAATTGGCTGTAAAAATCGGCTGCATTAAAAAAAATCGAAGTCTTGATGATTTTCCTATTTTTTGCTTTAACATTTCTATTACTTTCGATTTCTAACTAATTTTCCCTCTTATTGAACCGATTTTTACTGGATCGAAAACCCGTGCTGTTTTATTTTTCAAAAGGGTGTTATAGTTTTCTAATTGCCGTTGCACTCTAATCCGCTAAGATCTATTATCTCTCAGATTATTTTGCTGAATTTTAAATTCGCGCAATTTTGAAGCGAAGATACATCTCCATTTAGATTTCTGAGAATATTTTCGGTAGCTTTAGCTATGGATTGGGTTTTCTGCCGATATATCGCATGTAAATCGGCACTTATTGAATGAGCAATTATTGGTACCTTTGCAATTAAAATATTACATGAATTTGCGAGTAGTATTCGGTTTAATGTCAAATGTTCCCTTTATTCTTATCTCACAATTTCAAAATCGGCCCCTTGCTAATAGTTTACAATTTTATAAAGTGTCATTTAAATTTCACGCTTCATTTCGAAACGATTTGGTAATTTTTAATTATTATTGTTATTAATTGATCTTATGCAGAAATCGGCTTCACATTTTCAATTCAGACATTAGGTTGCTCCAATTTTGATTGGGAATGTTCTAGTTTGCTTAACAAACTGTTTGTAGTAAGTGAACTCAGTGGCCAAATCATTTCTCATTTTAAAAAATCGGTTAAAATTTACTGTAACGTGAAATCGCCCATTCTTCCGTATTTGTATATTTTCGAAAGGATTGAACTGTCAAAAATTCAAATTGCGTACATTATATTCATGTCGGTGTTATTTCCCATATAGAAGGACACAAATTGGCTGTAAAAATCGGCTGCATTAAAAAAAGTCGAAGTCTGGATGATTTTCCTATTTTTTGCTTTAACATTTCTATTACTTTCGATTTCTAACTAATTTTCCCTCTTATTGAACCGATTTTTACTGTATCGAAAACTCGTGCTGTTTTATTTTTCAAAAGGGTGTCATAGTTTTGTAATTGCTGTTGCACTTTAATCCGCTAAGATCGATTGTCTCTCAGATTATTTTGCTGGATTTTAAATTCGCGCAATTTTGAAGCGAAGATACATCTCCATTTAGATTTCTGAGAATATTTTCGGTAGCTATGGATTGGGTTTTCTGCCGATATATCGCATGTAAATCGGCACTTATTGGATGAGCAATTATTGGTACCTTTGCAGTTAGAATATTACATGAATTTGCGAGTAGTATTCGGTTCAATGTCAAATGTTCCCTTTATTCTTATCTCAGAATTTCAAAATCGGCCCCTTGCTAATAGTTGAACTGTTTACAATTTTATAAAGTGTGTCATTTAAATTTCACGCTTCATTTCGAAACGATTTTGTAATTTTTAATTATTATTGTTATTAATTGATCTTATGCAGAAATCGGCTTCACATTTTCAATTCAGACATTAGGTTGCTCTAATTGTGATTGGGAATGTCCGAGTTTGTTTAACAAACTGTTTGTAGTAAGTGAACTCAGTGGCCAAATCATTTCTCATTTTAAAAAATCGGTTAAAATTTACTGTAACGTGAAATCGCCCATTCGTCCGTATTTTTGTATATTTTCGAAAGGATTGAGCTGTCAAAAATTCAAATTTTTTGGGAAGCAAATTGTTCGATTCCGCATAAACATTATTACACTATTCCATCTGGTTTGTAAAATCGTCTCGTAATTTTTTAATTTGTACATATTTTCTTTAGACCACTTCATTTTTTTGTTGTTTCATGTTTCAATAAAATTAAAAGTTAAGTTTAACAGCGATTTTAATTTGAACAAAATCATCAACTGGTTGTGTTTATAAAGTACGTGCTATCGAGTAGATTTTTTTTTACCGATTTTTGTTTCAAAATTACAAACATCTTCGTAAAAATTCACTTCAGCCGATTTTTTATAGTAATACATTAATGTTATTTTATTCGCTATAAATGTTAAATTATTTTGGATTTATTTTGGAAGTTGGTAAATCGATAAGGTTTCGAATCCGATTTGTGAGTAAGATAGAAATTTTGTATTGTCTCTTTCTGCCCATTATCATGGGAATCTTGGAATGATAGCCGATTTTTGAGTGGAATAGGTAAAAGTTACTACAGCAATCAGCAACAAATTGCGCCGATTTTTTATCAATAAGGTCAATCGATCTGATGCCGGTGCCATACTATTTCGTAAATGCTTGAGTTTAAAAAGCTTTCAAAAACGTTTCCAGCAGCCGATTTTTGGATACAAGGCGAATTTAATTGAATTTATTCAAAATCGGCCCTTTCATTTCAAGATTATCGTGAGGTTTGTATTGTAAAATGTCCTATTTTCGACATCAATTGTCAAAAGGCATAAGTGACTTATTTTGTACATTGTAAAATCATCTCCAGTTGTTAGTGTAGTAGAGGGGATAAATTGAATTTTCCAAAAAGCGACTGAATTCAAAAATCGGCAATGTGTACATTTGTACAATTAATAAACGCTTTTATTTCGTTCTTACGCTAATACAAAGTCATTTCTATTATTTTCGGACGAAGCGCCCTTTTTGATTGATGCAAAAATCGCCCTTTTTATATAAAATCGTTGATATCTGGCACCAAAGGATTAAGTAAAATGACCGGCTACTTTTAAACATTAATTTTTCTCATTATCACAATGCAGACACATAGCTTTATTTTCAAAACATTTACATGGTACATCTATGTCTTACAGTTGAGATGATGTATAAAGCTTTTAAATTATATTTACTATATTTATTTGGAAAATCGGTGGTAAATTTGGGCTCAAGTTTACGTTACATTCTTATCTTGTAATTTAATTTCGCTTCTTATTGTACAAAAATTCAAATTGCGTACATTATATTCATGTCGGTGTTATTTCCCATATAGAAGGGCACAAATTGGCCGTACTGAAAAATCGGCTGCATTCAAAAGTCGAAGTTTTGATGATTTTTCTATTTTTTTGCTTTTACATTTCTATTACTTTCAATTTTTAACTAATTTTCCCTCTTATTGAACCGATTTTTACTGTATCGAAAACCCGTGCTGTTTTATTTTTCAAAACGGTATCATAGTTTTCTAGTTGCTGTTGCAAACACTCTAATCCGCTAAGATCTATTATCTCTCATATTATTTTGCCGAATTTTAAATTCGTGCAATTTTGAAGCGAAGATCATTGAAATGTCCACTCTCCATTTAAATTTCTGAGAACATTTTCGGTAGGTTTAGCTATGGGTTCGGTTTTCTGCCGATATATCGCATGTAAATCGGCTCTTATTGGATTATTGGTATCTTTACAGTGAGAATATTACATGAATTTGCGAGTACTATTCGGTTCAATCTTAAATGTTCCCTTTATTCTTATCTCACAATTTCAAAATCGGCCCCTTGCTAATAGTTGAACTGTGTACAATTTTATAAGGTGTGTCATTTAAATTTCACGCTTCATTTCGAAACGATTTGGTAATTTTTAATTATTATTATTATTAATTGATCTTAAGCACAAATCGGCTTCACATTTTCAATTCAGACATTAGGTTGCTCTAATTTTGATCGGGAATGTTCTAGTTTGCTTAACAAACTGTTTGTAGTAAGTGAACTCAGTGGCCAAACCATTTCTCATATTAAAAAATCGGTTAAAATTTACTGTAACGTGAAATCGCCCATTCTTCCATATATTTGTATATTTTCGAAAGGATTGCTGTCAAAACTTCAAATTTTTTGGGAAGCAAATTGTTCGATTCCGAATGAACATTATTACACTATTCCATCTTGTTTGTAAAATCGGCTCGTAATTTTTTAATTTGTACATATTTTCTTTAGATCACTTAATTTGTTTGTTGTTTCATGTTTCAACAAAACCATTAAAAAAAGAAGTCATCAACTGGTCGTGTTATCGATATTTTGATAAAAAGTAGATTTTTTTTACCGATTTTTGTTTCAAAATTACAAACATCTTCGTAAAAATTCACTTCCGCCGATTTTTTTATAGTACATTGATGTCATTTTATTCGCTATAAATGTAAAATTATTTTGGATTTATTTTGGAAGTTGGTAAATCGGTAAATTTAATACTTCGCATCCTATTTGTAAGTAAGATGGAAATGTTGTATTAATATAATAGCGTACCCTTTCTGTCCATTATCATGGGAATCTTGGAATGATAACCGATTTTTGAGTGGAATAGGTAAAAGTTACCACAGCAATCAGCAAAAATTGCGCCGATTTTTTATCAATAAGGTCAATCGGTCTGATGCCGGTAAATGCTTGAGCTTAAAAAACTTTCAAAAGCCTTTAAAGCAGCCGATTTTTGGATACAAGTTGCTTTGTAAGAAATGAATTGGGACATGAGAATCGATTTTCTAATAAAAGTTAATTCTATCAATATTTAAATGGGCGAATGGAGATCATTCGCACATAAGTGACATTTCCTGAATTGTTCATCTATTTTGCATAAACATAATCGCATTCGAAAGTTTCATGTATTCAACAATAGTCGACAGAAACAAACGGAAATAACAACGAAAAAAAGCATTCACTCTGAATTAGAATACATAATTCATCGCGTAAAGTAAACAATAGAGAGCATCTCTTTTTTGCAATATAAAACATAACAATTATTATGAATGTTTTTTCTCTCCTTTATTAGACAATTAAGTAATTCTACTAAGGAATTTGGTTAACGTGCATATATTACGGGCGTAAAACGTGAGCTCGTTCACATTCAAGTGAAAGTAAGAAACATTTAATTACATCCTCATCACCAAAACGATCTTGTTCGATAAATTAGAATTCGCTTTAAAAAATTTGAGGCAATTACTATGCCATCGTGCACATAAAAATGTAGATTTATTGGCGAAATCTGCACGAAAATTCGCTGCGCAGTTCACGAATTTGTTGAACGAAGATATAACGGGAGGTGTTTACAGCTCCTAATTCGTTTGACACCCCATAGATTAACTCGTTGACATTATTTAAATAGTTAGGTGAGATATGGGGTAACTAATCTACCACTAAATCATTTAATTATGAACACTGCAACCGATAAAAATCAGAATAATCTAGAGGATAAGTAAATATGGAGAGGAGGGTAGTCTATTTGTTAGAGCTCTAGACTGCGGCCGCGGTGGTGCCGGGTTCGATTCCCGGTTCTACCAGAATCACTTTTGGTAGATTTCCTTCTTGGTCTCCATAAAATCGGTACCTGGCGGTTGACCTGTGTTTGTTCCAGACATAATCGGGCAGGAATTACGCGACTCCAACACACTTACACATCTGTACAATCATTATATGTTCCAAAGTGGGACTACTATTGAACTTAATATTAACACTAGTCGTAATTAACGATTTTTACCTTCAACTCGCCACAAAAAATCGACTGTGGAATATTTACGGTGAAATATCGTTAAAATTTTCAGTTCAATCTTTCACTATTCTTGCAGAAAGTGATTAAAAGGAGCTGAAGTCTGAAGTTTAATGCAAACATTGAAAGATGCCTTACTATGCGATATATTCATAATTAATTTGGATCGCGGTTTTTGAGAATTTACTTTAATATTAAATTATCGTTTTCTCGTTCCGGAATACAAATTAGCAGGTTCGGAAGCAAATTATTGATTGAATTTTTTCTTCAGTAATTAATGACATAATTAGAATTACGTTGTACGAGCTTCAATTTCAAATGGTATTTATTTCATTGATTGAAAATAGCCAACAATTCTTATTTTCGGCAATCCCAATTTCAGCAGAAAGTTGACATATAATTAGTATCAGATTAATTAAGTAATTAATTACTTATTTAAATTCAAATAGGATCCCAATGTTTGAGATAACAAGAGCAAAAAAGTAATGGCACTTGATACGATACCGAGTTCTTAAATAATTAATCTTTATTGAATTTTGGTTCCTTTTGTGACTTCACAACCTTCACTCTTGACAACATAATCTTAAATATACGACCGTGCAACAAAAGGAGCGTGTAATTGAATATTGAAAATTACAGTTTTAACAGCTACATAAGCTAATTTAGGTACATTAAGTAAGCTATAACCGCTTGTGATACAATTAGAAATACTTTATTATTAATTCGTACCTAATGAAATAGAAAATCTGTCTTTAAAGAAAAATCATCAAATTCATGTTGACGCCCAATTTTAATTAGCACCAATTAGTAATTAATTTATATCGAACACTAATTTGGCCCCCTTGATGGGAGAAGGGATGTTCTCCATATCGCCTATTCTTTTGAAGAACGGGTTCTTAATCCCCTTTACGTTCTCTAAATTCATATTGACGAAACATTTTGAACACAATCGCCATTTCCTTGGGATTTTTAATAATTAGTTCTGTTGTAGACATTGACTTTATAGTGTAATGGATCGAATCACTATCTTCTTTGTTTCTGAATCCGTGTTGACGAGAACATTTTCAACATAATTGCTATTTTCTTGGGATATTTACTTATTCGATCGGTTGTAGACTCACATGCGTCTTTTTATGGATATCACGCATCCTTTGGATGAGATGGCCTTTAATCTCTGCTACCTTCCTGTTTTTCTGGGTCGAACAAAACATTTTCTTGGGATTTTTATTAATTCAGTGTTGCAGTTCCACTACAGCCATTTCATGGGTGTGAGGATGCGATAGGTGTCGTATATTCTTTGGAAGGACTGGATGTTACCCCCCCCCCCCCCCAAATCTTTTTTGCTTTTCTCATTTCATGTTGACATTTTGAATATAATTGTCATTCTTACCAAGTGCGTCTATTGTAGGCCCATAAACGTACTTTCATGGTCGTGAGCATATTCCAAATATCTCTTATTCTTCAAAAGAACTAAATCCCCCTGACTTTTTTGTTTTGTTGAGTCCAAGATGAGGAAACCTATCTTGAGCGTAATCGCCACTTTCTTGGGATTTTTACTAACTCGATATTGTAGACTCATAGGGTCCTTTTATGCGGTGTGGAGATATTATAGATATCGCATAACCCCCCGCCCCTTCCCCTTCAATGTTTTATTTGTTTTTCTGGTTCCAAGGTCCTCTTTGAAAAGAAACAGGAAGGATTTTTGAAATCTGTTTATGAACTCAGTGAGACCTATTTTTTTATGGGATATTTGAACTCGCGTCTTATTTACATCGAACCACGAACTTGAAATTCCTCAAGCATTAAGTATGTTAATTTGCATATTTATTTCATTATAATTAGTTTATATTTACGTTTCATAGATATATTAATGGAATTTGCTTTAAATCATAATATTAATTAGTAGAGAAAATTAAAAAAGTCGTATAATTTCGTTTGAAAGTATTTCGTATTAATTAGCCCCATTAAATTTTGCCCATTGGTACCACTTCATAGGCAACACACATACCAGTTATGTGCATGTGGTACCTTTACTGCCTATGCTATGTTATGCTATAAATCTATCAAATAGTAATGTCACGCAAACGGTGGCCGTTGCCTAAAAAAAAACGCATCAGGTATCACTTTCTCGTGGATTATTAGGCAAGCTACATGCTACATGTTAATGGTCACGTCTATTATTTATCGGCTACCTTCACGGTTTAAAAAGGACCGTTTCACTTTTACTTTTTATTTACAAAGAACAAACACGAGAAGGTCGGAGAAACTGTAAGTACTTATTACCATCATGTTTGATGTTTCGATGGCGAAAGAATTTGTGGACTTTTTTGAAATAGGATTAAATTCAAAATTTCAGAGCTCGCAATTTAATCAAAATTGTAAATTTGAAGAATTTAATAGCATGTTGAACAAGATATTCCAAATCCATTTGTAATAAGTTTTCTGGAATAATAATTGTGACTTCCAGACGATATTATATGCGTTAGATCTCTGCCATGTTTGGAATATCCTGGAATACTTATTTTTATGTACTTCCTAATATTCCAGTCTCCCATGTTTATCGGTAATTAGCCTCGCATTAATTTATAATTAAAGTTGTAATTATGGTACAACGTGTTATATTTTGATAAAATTGTAATTGAATTACTTATTGATGAAATGCTCACAGTTCAGCTAAGATTAATTAGTAGATATTTACCTAATGTCTCAATTAAAACCTTACAGTTGTTTAAGCGAGACTGTAGCTATTAATTAATTTGGTAATCAATTTTTCACTAACTGTATTCAATTTGTTTGTTACGTAATGAACTAAATTTTTTTTAAATATAGATACTAATTTGTAATTGTAGCTAATTGGGTAGTTGATACCTAATTACTTAGGTGTGACCGAATTAGCTAATTTGGTTTTTTAAATTAAATTATATTAACGTCATAATCTCGTAACCTAAACTCTCGCAATAACTTTTGACGACCTGTCACCCTCTATAACTTGGCGAATTCCACAGTAAACATAACCTATAACTTCTCGAAGCCACCAAGCTATAATCAGCTGATTGGTATCATTGATCATTATGAGTGTATTAATTCCTATTATTTCAAATGGCTAACATACAGTCGAACAAAAACATTCCGGTTCTTTAATTACACACTAATTAATTAGTAGTAGTAGCTGATCAAACTCAATCTCCATTATTCGTTTCTAATTAATCGTTTCTTTAGATTCAATTTATATGCAAACTTTCTGTTGCAATTGGATCTAATTTTCCTTTGAATTATTGTTTAAATTCAATCACCAAAAATATAAAAGTCAAATCAGTTTAAAGTTTCATTAAAGTCGAGCTTTAGTATTTCAAATTAATTATGTATGTAAGTCCAGTTTCTTTAACTTAATTAATTAATGGATCTATGTTATTAATATGCAAACTTTCCGTTGTAATTTTCCTTTGAATTATAGTTTAAATTCCAACACGAAAATACTTAAACTGTTATTATTTCAACTGTAATTTTAAGATTTCCTTCCTTAAATTTTATCCGAAGCTTTAGAATTTCAAATTATAAATATTTCAACCTTGTACAATTTAAAATTTGCGGACTTTAAGTTCTACTAATTAGAACTTGAAACAACACTCAAGATTCGAATGGAATTGTTACTCGAGATACCTTTATTTAAAGCCTAGCGTAATTATTGAAGATAATAAAATAGAACATGAAGGCTTTAATTCTGCAATTTAGAATGCAACTATTCGTGAACCTTAATTTGATCGTAATTAAAGAAATCAGAAAACAAAGCTCACGAACCAAGTCTATTAAGAACAAGAACTAATTAGTAATTAAAAACAACGGAAAAACCGGTATGACTACGGAGTATAATTTAAGGTAGGCTAATTAGATTAGATTAGAGCTAATTCAAATTTTTAATTGAGACCTAGGAAAACTTAATCTCGACCCCCATGACAAAATTATTTGATTGAATTCTTAATTTGATCATAATGACACTTAATAATAGAAAAGTAAATGAAATCTAAATTATAAGCTCTATATAATTAGTAAAAAAGCAAAAAGTTATTAATTACTGATTATAGAACGATTACAATTAAATTTAAAGTATTATATTATTAGGTAATTAGTCTTATCGCCCGGAAGAGCAAGTCTTGATCTACTTCTTATAATTGTTTGTTATGTAATTGGTAATGTGAAAGTACTAATTCACTCGAACTAATTTGAAATTGATCAAGGTTAATTAGTGTTTTATAGGGATATCAAACGAAAAATCTAAAGAAAAAATGAAGTTTTCTTTATCTTTGCTTGGCGAAATATTCAGTAATAGCTGATGAAAACATCAGATCAAGAAAATCAGGAGTGATTCTGATTCCTTACATTCCTTTGATTGGATGTGTTCCTGAATACAAAAACAAAATCTTCGCCTAATTACTATTTTTGGACTGAACGAAATTCGTTTTTGGAAAAACACAATGGTAACCAGTATCCGGGAAACGGGAGGTTTTTTCTTTAAAAAGTGTACATAACAAAATCATTGCCTTGTATCAAGGACCATTCAAGGTTAACTTGACCAGATCTTTTCCCACCCATTCAACAATTTTCGCGCCAGCGAGTTTAACCTTAACGCTCCATAAAATATGCAAGGAAATGCCCAATTTAATTATTGTACATTTGCACATCATGTAAAAATACAAAGAGAAGATCGACATTAGGTTGGTTGTTCGCCTGACGATGTCAATTTTGTTAGTTTTAATGTGCTCCGTCTTTGATGTTACGCATGGTTTGCTGTTTGGTACTTATGGATCGAGCACTTGCGACTCATCCGGTCTTTGGTACGATTACATCGTGGTCGGTTCTGGGGCTGCAGGTTCGGTTGTAACTCATAGGCTTACAAGCAATGAAAATATCACTGTTCTCCTCTTGGAAGCGGGTGGTTTACCTCTTTTCCATTCGGATGTCCCATCTCTGGCCGTCCTTCAGCATCTCTCACGACAAAATTGGGGGTACCGCATGGAAAAACAGCCGAATTTTGGTCTAGGTGAGTGCTTTCGTAAGGCCAAGTTGATACAAAGTATTTTTTGAAGGGTTGATCGATAACTTGATGCCATGGCCTCGAGGAAAGGTTTTGGGTGGTTCGTCTGTGATTAATTCCATGCTCTATGTGAGGGGTAATTCGATCGATTACGATCGATGGGCAAATGCTGGGAATCCAGGCTGGTCGTATGTTGATGTTTTGCCTTATTTCAAGAGGTCAGAAGATGCATCAGTGGTACATAGAGATTTGGCGTACCATGGGTCTGGTGGACTACTTACTGTGACAGATGTGCCTTATCGAACAGGGTCAGCGCAACTCTTTGTTGAAGGTTTTCGAGAAATGGGTTACCCTTATGTTGATTATAACGGGGCAAGCCAAATGGGAGTGTCTTTCGCGCAAGCAACTTTGCGTAAAGGAAGGCGATGTAGTGCCGAAAAGGCTTTCATTCGACCTGCGAAAGTCAGATCGAATTTGAAAATTTGCCTTCACAGTCACGTATCAAAGATTCTTTGCAGTTCCGACAAAAGCGCATACGGAGTCGAATATATCCGTAACCGAAGAAGACTGAAAGCATATGCTCGGAGAGAAGTAATATTAAGTGCGGGGGCGTTCCACTCCCCACAAATTCTTATGCTCAGCGGAATCGGGCCAAAACAACATCTCAGCGATTTGGGAATACGCTTAGTGGAAAACCTTCCAGTTGGCGAAAAACTCTACGACCACCTATCATTTTTTGGCCTATTGTTCACCGTTAATAAACCCATGGTTACCTCTCTCCAAGAATCTATATCACCAGCGAACCTTTTCAAATTCCTTCTTAATGGAAACGGACCTTTAACGTTAACTGTCGCCCTTGAAGCTTTCGCTTACTACAAAACTCCGGCCGCCAATTATTCCGAAAATTACCCCGACGTGGAGCTTATGCTGTCTGGCGGAAGTTTGCAAAGCGATAACGGTACCTTATTCAGAACAGCCTTTGGTGTAACCTCCGATTTGTATAACTCAGTCTGGAAAGAGCTCGAATCGAAATATGCATGGGGCGTTTTGCCGATACTGTTCCACCCAAAATCTCACGGAAAGGTCAGACTGAGATCAAAAAAACCTTTGGACCCACCTCTACTTTACGGTAACTACCTAACCGATTCTGAAAATTACGATTTAAGAGCATTCATTTCTTCAATAAGAGAAGTCCAAAGAGTCGTAAAGTCGCCAATTTTTCAACGTTTTGGTACCAAACAAGTGAGACCTTCTGTACCGGGTTGTAGGCACACTTTGTTCGACAGTGACGAATATTGGGAATGCGTAATTCGCCATCTTCCAATTACAATGGATCATCAAACATCGACGTGCAAAATGGGACCGCGTGGTGATCCGGAAGCTGTTGTCGACCACAAATTGAGGGTGCACGGTGTTAAAAATCTTAGGGTTGTAGACACCAGTGTTTTTCCAGTTACCTTATCGGCTCATACTAATGCTCCCGCTTATATGGTGGGGGAAAAGGGGGCCGATTTGATTCTTAATGATTATTATACAACAGAATAAAATAAATTATGATTCCTCTTGATCATGACCTTCAAGCTATTTACAAAACTCGCCACAAGAGGGCTCTTTGGCTGTAAAGTGAAGTGTATCTAGCCTGTACAATTTATATTCCTTCTCATAGTCAGGTGTCATTCATTTAACAAAAAACTATGCTATTTCACTTAAATGTCCCCAAGTTGGACCAAATTACTAAATTAATCTGGATCTGATTAGTATGACATATTTTTCTTAATCTCCTCCTCCAATTTATACATAATTAATTAACGGGATTAAATAAGATTAAATAAACGTATAATTCAAGACTACACGCTCAACACTAATTATTAATTCTTTTATTTCTTGAAGAAACTTTTAAAGGCCAAATTCAAACAAAATTTGTCTATAATAACCTCCCCATCCCCGTGTTTAATTTAAATTAGGCTTAGTAAACTTAACAGCTAGTATAGAGCCTTGAAGGGAATACTAATTCCAGTCTAATTCGAGCATCTATAAATTAATTACATCGTAATTAGTGCCCAAGCTATTGCTTACAATTTTATTTCTAGAATTTGACCATAGATTTCGTAACGTTTGAGCGCTAATTAGCGCGTAATTAGAAAAAGGTTATTTGAGATGTAAGGAAAGATTGAGACCTCGCAACATCGTCATTATTTCAGATTTGAATCTATAAGTTACCGTAACGTGTAAGTAAAAGTTCCTCTAATTTTTTCCAAAAAGATATTACGAACAGGTACAGGGACTACTAACTAGTTTCAATTAAATTATCACAAACATGAATAGCGCCCTCGACTAATTTACTTTACAGTAATTAGCGGATAATTAAGTTTTAGTAATAAATGGAATATTTTAAAACAATTAACGGCTCAAATTACTGTGTGATTAATTAGAATTACGCACAGATTTAACAGCAATTTAAGTGCATCTATTCTACAGGGAAATGAAGGAGGAAGTTTCAATTGCTCACGTCAAGTTCAGGATATATAATTATTTCTTGTAGTGTATTTACCAATTAAGAGAAAAATTAAGGAGTATATAAAGACAAAAATGTACTTAATTGGTATGTTATTACTTTTAAGGCCACGTTCAGTAACTAAATTGTTAATTTACCATTTTGCAAAATCATTCTAATTGTGAAGAATTTTAAATGAAAAGGGCGTCGAATTTTGTAACATAAAAGTATGGAGTTAAAATAGACTAATTAATGGGAATAGCGATGGGGTGACTTAGTTTTTGAAATTTTGTATGAAAATTAAGAAAGAGGTGACTAATTCATTTCAGCGATGATTGCACTATCTTAATTTTAATTGGCAACATAAATTACTAAATATTTAATTCCTCAGAACGTAAAAATGCTTCATTATTAATTATGTGAGTTGCGGACAACTTTTAATTAGTTGCGATTAAGTGACATGATTATAATTACACAATTTTAAATCAAAAATATGTAATTGTTATTTATTGCATTATCTTCATGAATTAAGACCAAACTTTTGTTTTAAATTTATAATTTGATTTCAATCTCAATCTGAATTAAAATGTAAATTGAACAGAGAATACAAATTAATTAATTAATTCCAACAGAATAATCATTACTTAATTTAATTGATGAGTGAGTCGAGTCCCAAAATCGAAAATAGAATTACTAATTACACATTTTGAGTAGCGATTTAGCACCTAGTTATCATGTAACAATTGTTATCGTTAATTTGCCATTTGGTCATTCGAAGTAAATAAACTAATTCTGGTGTTTTGCAATTGTGATGAATGTTTGAGGCTAAACTTATTAATTACAATATTTTAAATTTGGAAACAATTTTAAGTGTAAAGGGTGTCGAATTTTGTAACATAAAAGTGTGGAAATATGATAGACTGATAATGAGAACAGAGACTAATTAAGCCAATTTATTTCTGAGATAATTAGTCTCTTATTTTAATTGACAACACAAATTACCTATTGCATATTAATTCGTCAGAATGGAAAAGTGACTTATTATTGTGTAAGTTGCGGACAAATTTTACACCAATCTAATTAGTGGAACACGTGTGACATGACAATAAAAAAAGCTGAAATTTTAGTTCAATATTGCAAATTCGAAATATAAATTGTCATAGCATGAATTAGTTGTGGTAAATTGAAAACTATAATTAAAGTATAATTAAAACGTAAATTGGGAGGCTAATTAAATTTAATGGAAATGTTACTTAGTGTAATTAATGAGTGGTTTGTTTACAAGTAGAGTTCCATTTATGAACCAATCGAAAAGTGTTTTAGAATATTATCATGGAAATGCAACACCAATTTAATTGATGTAATTAATGACGTAATTATTACTTGAATTACTAAATATCACTTCTTAAATTGTTGAATTAATTAAGGGTCGTAAATCAGGAATTTGTTTGAAAAGTATAATTAAACTATTATTAAAATGTATTTAATTAGTGTGGGGCTGTACATTTTTAAACCAGCAATAAAAGTACGGTAACGGGACACAAAATTCCAACTGAAATCCGTGCTTGATGTATCTTATTGTCTTATTGAGTAAGTAATTAATTAGAATAAGAAGTCGTGTATCGTATTCTTGTGGAAGTTTCTGCAAATCTAATATAATTAGTGTGAAATTAACGGAATTATTATTGTAATTATTCTAGAGCATTAGTAATATTGCTAATTGCATGAAGATATTTTAAATATTTTTAAAATAATACAAATATGAATTAGTTGTGGTAAATTGAAAACAATAATTAAAGTATAATTAAAACGTAAATTGGGAGGCTAATTAATTTTAACGGAAATGTTACTTAGTGTAATTAATGAGTGGTTTGTTTACAAGTAGAGTTCTATTTCTGAACCAATCGAAAAATGTTTTAGAATATTATCATAGAAATGCAACACCAATTTAATTGATGTGGAATTAATGACGTTATTATTACTTGAATTACTAAATATCACTTCTTAAATTGTTGAATTAATTAAGGGTCGTAAATCAGGAATTTGTTTGAAAAGTATAATTAAACTATTATTAAAATGTATTTAATTAGTGTGGGGCTGTACATTTTTAAACCAGCAATAAAAGTACGGTAACGGGACACAAAATTCCAACCGAAATCCGTGCTTGATGTATCTTATTGTCTTATTGAGTAAGTAATTAATTAGAATAAGAAGTCCTGTATCGTATTCTTGTGGAAGTTTCTGCAAATCTAATATAATTAGTGTGAAATTAACGGAATTATTATTGTAATTATTCTAGAGCATTAGTAATATTGCTAATTGCATGAAGATCCTTTAAATATTTTTAAATTAATACAAATATCGGAAATCCGGACGAATTCGACTGTGATTAAAATGTAAATTATGGGGAGAGGTACCGAATTCTAAAAATTACTCGTTTGACTACTAATTGACGACACAAGCTATTATGCAGATCTAACACCAATTATTTAATGTGACATTAATGACACGATTTTAATCAATTTAGATTTGAATGTTCAATTTTAAATAAAAATCTCCTATAATGCATTATATTTATAAATTAAGACCAAACTTTTGTTGATTTTGGAATTTGATTTAAAATCATAATCTGAATCGTAATTAAAACGTAAATTAGGAAGACAGAGAATACAAATTTCAACAACAAAAAAATTACTTAATTTAATTAATGCGGCGGTAGCAATAATTAGTCCGAACTTGGAATTGCTAATGACACATTTTGAGTGGTAATTTAATACCTTGGCTTAATGGTTATCGATATGGTGTTAATTCTCTCATCAAATGGTCTCTGCACAGTAATGCAGGAATAGCCTCATGGTGGTGGAAGTGTTGTAGTGAAAGGCTGAGTAATTAAAAAGACGATCAGGTGTATCTTAATTAACTGGTCAAATTTTCCTTAATTGTAATGCGTCCAAATTGATATTCTTTTTTTTCTTTTCAGGTATGTCATGCGTGACCATTACTAACGTAAAGGTAGGGTTCCTTAAAATTTCAAGAGAAAGCGGCCATTGACACTGACCTCAAATGATCTCATCACGTTCGTATATTTTCACTATCCTTCATAACTTATATAAACACTTTTACTTAAACTTAAAGAGCACATATGGTTTTATTGTAATTATTATACAGTACGTTAAAAAAATATTTGACTAGCGAAATCACTGAGCGAAAGTTTTTTTTTAAATATCGTTATGGCTTGTTATCTGTCAATCCAATCTTCTTTAACCATATCGGCCCCTTTCTCGCCGATCATTATTGTTGGAGCGTTTGTGTTCCCGCTAACAATTGTCGGCATGATGGAGGCGTCGATTACTCTCAAATTTTTTACCCCATAAACGCGCAGACGGTGGTCGACGACCGCGTCGGGATCGGTCGACGGTCCCATTTTGTTCGTCGAAGTCGGATGGTAAATCGTGAAGGTGAAATGGCGAATGCTGCACTCCCAGTACTCGTCGCTGTCGAACGGGTACTGTCCGCAACCCGGGAAGGGGGTACGGTGACACTTGGAGTGGAATCTTTGAAACGCGGCCGTGTCCGATAAGTTTAGGCCGATGCGAATTCCGGCAATGAGGGTGTCGATGTCTTCGCGATGTGTGAAGTAGTTTGGATTGATGTCGATAGGGGTTGTGGGGTCTTTGGATTTGAGTCTCACCCACCCCTTGCTCTTGGGTCGAAGAAGTAGGGGTAAGATCGTCCACGTGTCCACGTTGATTAGGGGTTTGTAGACTGTATTGTAGACGCTGTCGCGTAGACCCGTAATTTTTTTGACCTGTTCGCCGTCGCTGTTTACGCTACTTCCGGCGAAATGAAATTGGATATCGGGCCATGTGCCAGATTTTGGCGCGTATTTGGTGTTGACGAAGGCCACCGCTTCGATTCCGAAAGAGGTCAGTGGTCCTCTCTCGTTCAGTATGTATTCCATGGCTACGTCCAGCCTTTGGTAGCGCTCCTTGTTGAAGCTTATGGGTTGGTCGATTATAAAAGTGTAACCGCCCAAGCCGACATGATCTTGTAAGTTGTCTCCAACTCGGAGATTACTCAGAACTGGAATGCCAAAAGTTTCCAGATGTTCCCGTGGTCCAATGCCGGATAACATCAGAATTTGTGGGCTACTCAACGCTCCAGCCGATAGTATCACCTCCTTTCTAGCCCGCACTGTTCGTGGACGATTGTTTCGTACATATCTCACAGCGTGAGCTCGTTTCGTGAGTCCATCGATTAATATTTTCGTAACCCGCGTATGCATCGCTATGTGTAGGTTTTTTCGTAACCTCACCGGTCTCAGAAATGCCTTGGCGGTCGAACATCTCGACCCCCGACGGATGGTACCTTGAGCAATCATAAACCCAGTCTGCATCTCACCGTTACAATCCCTAATCTCGTATCCCAACTCCCTCCCCCCTTGTAAAAATGCTATCGCCAGAGGCGTTCGCCATGGAGCTTCTTGCACAGTTAAATACCCCCCAGTTCCGTGATACTTAGTCCTTGCTAAATATGGGTTACGGTTATCTTCCGATTTCATAAAATAGGGCAGAACGTCCTTGTACGACCACCCCGGATTACCCATCGCCTCCCACTGATCGTAATCGTGCCTATTACCTCGCACGTACACCATTGCATTTATGGTACTTGAACCTCCCAATACCTACAAGAATCCCCGTGAGATCACACACTCATCCCAATTCCGTTTACCTTTCCTCGTGGCCAATTGCATCGATCACCGATCATCGCGAGGCAATACTTCGAATCGCCGGGTGGCGATGTTTGGTACATCCAGTCCATTTCGGACATCTGCGCGTATCCCGCCAGTGCCGGTATATCCGATATTTCATTTTCGTCGCCTCCCATCTCCAGAAGCAGTACGGACCAGTTTGACACCTCCGATAATCTCGAGGCCACAACGGCACCGGCCGAACCAGAACCGATCACGACGAAATCGTACTCGGGATGTACCTACAAGTGACCGTTTGAGGCGTTCAAGTTCAAAGTTCTTACTTACGTATCTCGCGTCAATCGGATGCGACTCGGGATCAACGGATGTGTACCTCATATATGTGAGGCCTATTGCGACTATAGGCAAAAGGCCTACGATCGTTAATGGGTTGCCTCCAATGGACGTGGCAAGTCCCGCAATTTGTGCGATTGTTCCAATGATGGCGGACATTTTCCAATCACATCCACATGCCCATGTTCATCTCCTGATTGATCGTCTTGGGGGTGTAATTTCGGAACGAAATTTTCTGAGCCTGAAATTTCCAAGGCGCCTTTTCCTTGTCAACGCAGCACTTGATATACAAATGTTGCTTTATATAGTCGTGTTGCGAATTGGCCGGTTTGTTGCTCCAATTGCAGATTGTACAGGTAAAAAATTCATTTCTCTGGTGATACTTCTCTTTGAGTAAAATGGGGGCTGTACTGTATTTTTGTCTGGTTTCGACTACTACGTCGATCGTTCGCTTTTTCTCCTCCGTTTTGTATTTATTGGCGGTATTCCAATGTATTAACTTTGTTGGATTGAAACCAAATTTGCCCATGTTAATGATGGAACTGAAACCAATACGTTAATTAGTAAAAATTATTCAATTGATGCGAGACGTGATTGTTGCAACGTAACAATTGTGTTGTAACATCACGTATTCATCTATAACTTTCTCTTGCTTTCATAAAAAATAAAGCTGAAATGTTGTAATTACATAGTTACTACTTGAAATCGTTCTGTATATATTTGCATTACATTATCATTATTATTTGAAGCACTTAGTTGATTATACCAGCTAATTATCTTAATGTTTTTCAATATTATACAAATTACTTAATAGGTTGTTATCCTCACTGTACAGCAATTTTACAAATAATTGCACCAAATATTAACATATCTACTTGTTAAAAGCGAGTGAATCTACTAGATTCAAAATTGCGTTTGCGTTGGATTAATTTCCAAATGAGAGCCTTTTTCACACTATCTTTATCTTAAAAATGAAACATTTTGGAAGGCTTTTTTTGAAGTTTGAAGATTTTTAAATGGAATAAATTTGGCCAAGAGTTTTGAAATTAATTTGGCCCAAAACTCCAAAATTCAAACGTACATTTTTTTGTAAATCGTAATACAAGGGCGTCACACCCATGGAAAATATTTTGATCCAGTATTTATGTCCAAATTCCTCACACGTATTCCAAAATGTCTAAAGTTGCCGATTGGTAAGAATTTCGGTGAGTTTTTAGTCCGGGGGGGAGGGGAGGGGGGTACGTTACGCGAAAAGACGTTTTCGAACTTTACCTTTCAATAATAATAATAACAGGTCTCGGATTCGAATGACATTATGATCGTGACCATTTTCCAAAAACTATACTTTTCCATGTTTCCGATAAGATTGGGGGGGGGGGGGGGGATTTTCGTATGGGATTTCGTCGTAAATGGAAACGATTAACTTTCGTTTTCTCGCACTTTTTCCAGAACAAGAGGGTGTCAAAACCTCTTTCCCGAACTGACTAATCAGAAAACTTCTGTTTAGAGAAAAATCTTCTTCACAAAAATGGCTGAACGATTTTTTTTCTCAAAAAAAAGAGAAGTTGGATTCGATTTTCGTGCTTGTATTGCTGCTTTTATTATAGAATTTGAAAACTGTTACGGTTTTGGGTTTAACACCAAATGAATGGAGAAAAATTGAAAACTCTTCAATGACCTGCATGTAAACGAATAAAGACTTAAATTTCCATTAAAAATGCCTTTCAAGGCTTTCAACCAGTTTTGAAAATGAAAAAACAGCAAAAAACAGTCCACTTTTTTGGGAAACTACGGGTGTCGGCTTCAAAATCTAACGGAATGGAATCGGCAAATTTTCGAAAGTACGAAAAGGAATGTTTTGATAAGAGTTTAGAATCCGGGGTCATCCCAATTTCGGGTAAAATTTTTAGGAATGATAGGGACGGATCCCTATGAAAAAATGTTGTCTCGAAAAACAACCCTTTTTTTAATTTTTTTTTGTTAAGCACTTAATTGTGGAGTTACAGTCTACTGTTCAATAGGTGGCGTTATAGGTATGAATTTGTAATTAAAAAATAAATATGAAACAAATAGTAAAGCATTGCTCAGCACATTTATAAGGGAAGAAATTGTAGAATAATTAAAAGAGAGTGGATATCTATTGTATTGATTTAGTATTCCTTCAACACTGCTGTCTGTGACTGAATTGAAAGAACATATAAGTAACATGTGGGTTGTCTAATGTAAAATAATAAAGGAGTAAGATAAAAAAGACTTTCGGGATTGAACGGTGACAAAGTTGGAAAGGTCAACGTTTCGCCACGATGGCGGTTTTATCTTACTGACTCTGGCGGCAGTGGGAGCGTTCACTGTAACAGTAAAGTAGTATTCAATACATAAGGACACTGTCTAATGTGTGCCAGTAATAAATGGAAAAGATTTTAGCGAAATGGGCCCTCTTCTCAAGCTAAAACACAGATCAATGTATAGAATTTATTATCGTTAGCTTAATATCGCTCTACATAAGTAAAACAGTGGATTTAAATGGCCTTATATACTAACGGATAACCTGTAAGAGACGTTGTACATAATCGATAACTCGGTAAATTGTAGAATAATCTAAAGGGAGTGGATAACCTAACACAAGTTGCTCCGTTCAAAATTGCTTTGAAACAAATGTAAATATTGATCCTTTTTGATCCTTATGAACAAGTCCGCCAAGTTTTGGCATTTTGTTATTATTTATTTATTGAGTTTTTAAACAATTTAGTGACTTGCAGTCATTGTGTTATAGTTTTTCTTAGTTATCTGGTAATACTCTCTTATAGTAATCACGGATTCTAAATAATTACCTACCAATGTTTTTTATACAATAATTAATGCTCCCTTTTACGACCCAACTTATTTACATATTTTTATTTTGGGAAAATCTCTTTAAATTCTGTAAAATGTCCTAGCGATTATTCCCCAAAAATTATCCGGGGGGGGGGGGGGGACACATTTTCAATTAACTGCTTTTGTAGAATTCGGAAACTGTCATTCTTTCTTTTTTGAAAAATTAACATTAAGACCTTTCAATAATGTTCATATAAAGCGGTAGAAGCTTCAATTTTCTTTGATAACTGCTAACAGTAGGAGAGTGGGAGAGCCATGTAAGAGATCAAAGAAATTTCGCCAATTTTGGATGTTAATTGATTGTGAACTGATTTATCCACATTTTTATTTTGGGAAAATCTCTAAATGTTCAAAAATGTCCTGGCGAGTTTTTTGCCAAAAGGAGGGGGGGGGGGGATAGTTAGGTATCCATAATTTTTAACAAGACACAATTACTTACATTTTGTAAAAACATTCGCTGTCATGTACAAATTATTGAAGTTTAAATTAAATTGTTAATCTCAATTTCAAAATTTTAAAAAATTCATTTTAAGATTTTAAATTTTCAAATTCAAAAACACGCAATATTAAAAATATTTAAGTTTGGATTTGTGCCCAAATGAACAAACGCTTGCATTTAATTAATGCTCCCTTCGTTTAAATGAAAATCGGTATATCTTTAACGTCATAGTGCTCCATTAGATCTCCCCTTCCATTTAAAAAGTATTTAGAATTTTCCAAAAAATGTACGTTTTGAACCTTGGAATTTTGGGAATGAAAATACAGTGTATACCATCGTGAATATTCCTAAAAATAGCCTTAAAAAACTTGAAGGTATTCCAAATGCCGAAGTTACATAGCCTAGGATTCAAACATTTTAACAAAACCCGAAACCTTTGGGCGCTTGAATAAATCTAATCGTATATAATTATGATAATTTTGAAGAGTGGTGTCAGTAATTCAAGTGAAATTATTTACTAAACATGGCAATACGCAGTTTAATTTAACTACGATGTAATTAGCAATCGAAATTCTTTTCGATAGTGAACTAATGAAACGTAATTAAATCGAACATACTCATATACGGCTTTAAACGAGCATTGTATGTGCTAATTACTACAATTATGTACAATAATTGTAGTAATTACAATACAATTATGTACAATAATTGTAGTAATTAGTAACCTAACTAATTCTTAAAAGAGACCTAAAAATTAGGTGCCAATTAATAAGCAATGCAACTTCTACTGAATTTTTCCCTTAAAAAATTCTTGACGGAATGTTAATTAAACTTACTAAGTTTGTTTTAAACGTCAGTAAATGTAAGGCGATGTCATGACAATAA
Organism: Pyrocoelia pectoralis; assembly: GCA_036250285.1. NCBI lineage: Eukaryota > Metazoa > Arthropoda > Insecta > Coleoptera > Lampyridae > Pyrocoelia > Pyrocoelia pectoralis. Next base: position 8,805,608 of record CM070083.1, read on the forward strand.
TTACTAAACGTCTACGTGTAAATGGGCAATTTAATAGTGGCCTAAGGTGATTAGTCACGCACACTAGAAGAGGAAGTTTAATTGATCAACTTTGTATCTGCTCGAAATTAGTAACGTAGTTAATTACAGTTCAAAATTGTATTATAATTAGGTACCAAACACGACATTTATGTAAATGCCATTCGTAAAAATTTAAAAATGAAACGCAGAGTTAATTTTAATTAATTGCAAAGAACGAAGGCTTCGAATTTTCCGAAAATTTGTAGCTTTAACTTTCCTTCCAATTTTTATCTACATTTACATTAGATTATTTTGGATTCTGGAATATTGTTATTTCTGTTTTTTTTGGAATAGTTATGAGTTTTAAAAGATCTTTGGATTTTTCACGAAATATTAAAATGGGCACTTTTGCAAATTCTGGAATATTTTAGTTGAACGATTTTTCACGAAATATTAAAATGGGCACTTTTGGAAATTCGGGAATATTTTAGTTAAACAATTGGATTTAAATCTCTCATTAATTTTATAGCGAGAAAATCCATGGAAAATTTTGAATTCCAGGAAATTTTTTTGCTCTTTAAATGAAGGAAAAGAGGCGAAATCACACTTTTTGGAATATTTTACCGAACATTCTGCATTATCATGAATACTTGGACAATTTTGAAATATTTTTGCTAGAATTGGAAAAAGAACACTAATCTTATTGCATTAATTCATGCAGGTTTTCACTGTTCTCCAAGAACCTTGTTCTGCAGAAGAAATGTATTCCCTAAAATCGTTTAGTTCCCTGTTAAATTTTTCATGGAATATCCTGTAACAATAAGCTTTTTCAAAATTATTTTCTATTCCTTCCGCATCTTGAAAAAAAAACGCATGGAAATTCCAAAATAATTTAACAATCTAGGAAATGAATTCCAAACGAAATTGAAATACATAATTGAACAAATAAACACCTTATGAAGCGATTTGGTCCTATTTCTATTACGAGAAACAAACATTTTTGGATTATTTTATGAATTTTATGCAAACGAAACAACTTTTGGATTTTACATAAAATCGATAGGCTCCTTACAAAATCTTCCTGTGGCAAAGTTTTGCAAAATAATTATTTTTTAATTTTCACTATTTAATAACAATTTATAGTAACATTGAACAAACACACAACAAACAATTTATAGCAAGAAAAATCGTGGAAAATTTTTGAATTAATTAATTAACCAAACGAATTTAGAATATATAATTCCAGTACCTTTAATTTCTCTTTTTCAAATTCCTATTCCTATTACTTTTTGGAATATTTTATGGAGTGTACAATAAATTTACACATTTCTCAACATTTTAGGTGCAAAACACTAATTTGTTAAATATATTTAACGAAATAAAATTCGATTATTTAATTGTGCAATAAATACTTGGCCAACCATCATCACTGTGTGAAGAAACTAATCTTCGAGATTTTCGTAAACTTTCACCGATTTTATAAAAACCAAATGCGATGCAAACTTAACAATATTTTTTCAAATTTCTCACTTTTTTGAAAAATGTAAAAAAAACAATAATCTAAATTACCTGGTTTTTTAATAACGGTTCCCATCCTTTCGGACGTTCCATCTTCGGCAAGATCTTCAAGAACTTCACTTTATTTTGCAATTCACGAAAACAAAAATGAGTAAGTATAAAACAAAATGTGTTAATCTGTCATTCGATCTGTGAAAGGTGAAATTACGTGGATCTTGGTTTCACCGAGAAAGTCTTAAGACTGAAGTCGTCTCTGATCGGTTCTCGACGATGTTATTTTTAAATAAATGAAAGTGGTTACGAGAGTAGGATGTAACAAATTATTTTCTTCACTATTGTCTTAATTAGCATTTTGTTTTATGTAGGTAAAACAATTTACTGTTAATTTGATTGCATAACCTCCATTCTTCTACTGACTGTGTTATTCCTTATGACAATAATTTTCGAAAAGATGACAATTGGTGAAAGTCGAACATAAAAATTAAGTCATTTTATAGTTAATTATGATTTGTAATTGATTTTTATTAGTCGTCAAAACATTTTCTAAAGAAAGTCATCTTGAGGTACATAGAAAACGTAATTGAAAGGGGCGTGGTTACTAAAACTAGAGCCAAGGTCGTTTGCTTCTGACATGGTTAATAATAAAGGCGCCTAATTGGGATTCGTGAGAATTTAATCCCAATTAAAGCGTTCACTAATTAAAGTAACCCATTTTTTATCTTTCACATACCTATCAATTAATTACGAACAACAAACGCCCATTGTTATTCAAATTGCAAATGATTTTCAATATCCATCTACGCAATTACTAATTAATTTAACGTTTAATTCTATTTGTGAGGTTGTTACAGTCTAGCAGACATTTAAATTCGCAGAAAATATGCCGACGTGAAGGAAGATAATTTCATGGTAGCTTATAAGTGAATATTTAAATGTAATTCACGTGCAATTAGTACGTAATTAGCGAAATTTACTGACAAAAATCGTGAATTCAGAATACAAAGGGTTAATTACCACTTAATTAACAGATAAGACAGAAACTGTTCAAAATTTTGAATTCGGAACTTCATCATTATATGATAATTCAGAGCAATTAGTAGATAATGAACAAAGCTAACTATCAAATTAAAGAAAACTCTTCAAAATTTAAAGAATAATTAAGGCTTAATTAAAAGAACGTCAGCGAAGACGAAATTTTCGTTTTCCGGAATACTGCAACCTTAGATTATAGAAGAACTAATGTGTGCTCCGGCTATTTAATTTTATGGTAACCGCACGTCAACTTATGCGTAATTACGTCAAATTTACACTACAGCACAAAAAGAAAGACATTTTCTTTTAAAGCGGATAGGTTCTAATTGAAGTGATTAACTATTCTTTTACTCAAATATAATTGCAAAAAATTTACAATTACATCACAGTTATAGGTCTGATTCCTTTAAAACAGAATTAGACATTCGATTAAAAATAAAATTCAAAAAAGTGTCTTCGTAATTAATTAATGACCTATTAATAATAATTTGCAGTTGTGGCAAATTTGCAAACTGAAGATAAATTTAAACCAATTAGTAAACAAGAAGTTGGTAAATAATCGTTTAATTACACAAAAGATTAGGATCACTAGCTTAAAGTTTAATAATTAAATAGAAATTTGGGGAAATTATTTTTGGAATTACCAATTACATTTGAATTTACTTGTAATTTGTTAAGCGAAGTGTAAATAAGGAAATTAGTTTATATTTTTGATCAATTATTTAAATAAAATTCCAGAGTAAACGTCTCTCCATTAAATTAATGTTTGAAATTAACTGACGTTTAAGTTTAGTTGCAAAATTCACTTCATATAGTCGGTTAATTAAAATTAATTACATGTTTGACATCTCTAAGGTCGAATTAAATTCGCAAAGCAAGAATTTTCTTGAATTATTTGATAATTATTCTTTAATTAGTGTCTTTTCGTGTGTAGTAACTGTTTAAATAGTCTTTATTTTTACCAATTTGATGAGAATTTCAATATTGAATGAAATTTAAATGTACCAATGTTACTAATTCAAATTCGTATTGTAATTAGCATTGAATCTGTCTTTGAAGTTTGCAATTTTTGTAATTGAATGAAATTCTTAACTTTGAGCGACGGAACCAGTCCCAAATGTTACGGTTGGGAATGAATGCTGAGTGTAGTGGTCATTTGAAAATTAGTAACTCATTTAATTAATTTAGTAAAAACTAATTTTACAGTAATTACTACTCTTTATATTACTAATTAAAATGCCATCCAGATATTAAAAATTATCTAGTGAAATTTTTTCTATTATTCATGCTCAAAACTATTTGTGTCTCATTTTACTGTTTATTAATTAAAATTAATAAGAAAACGACCCTTTATAATTTCGCATTAATTGTCATTGAAATGCTCTTTCAGATTTCTCAAAGAAGCTCCTTTTTCACTTTTTTAGAAAATTATTTATTATTTACTAATAATTAATTATTTGTTCAACTTCGTGGTTTTCATTAATTAATTATTATTAAATTTTGTTACTTTGTTATATTTTTTACCCTAATTTTAGCTATTACTTAATTAATGAAATGTGCAGGAATTAGCTATTACTTTTCAATTCGTTGTTTGATTTCAAAATCGAAAAAAATTGTAGTGAATTGTATTGTAATTAGTGAAAGAAGGTTGGAAATGAAGGTAAAGATTTAATGCTAGAAAATTACGAACTAATTAGAGACTAATTAGTCTTGGGAGGTACTACACGTATCGCAAAAATATTTCAGTACGTTTTATACTCTCTTCTAGTACTTCCGCCACAATGGGACACTTCGTGAATTAAACGGATATCAACAAGATTCTTTTAATTACGTCTCACTTTAATCTCTTCGTCGGTTTGTTTAAGTCGAGGTTCATGTTGTTATTAAAACTTCCAATACAAACTGAAACTTCAGATGTGAGAGAAAGGTGTCGATAATTCGTTAATTCATATCACTTAATTAAACTCTTTAAAATGCTAATTTATTACATTTAAAGTTAACTATACTTTTTTTATTCTAATTAATCGTCTATTTGCAACTTCCTGTTTACTAATTGGTAATTTCAACTTGGATTTATGGCTTAATGTTGTTGGATACATATTAAACATTAAGAAAGTTCGCGATTGGTTGTCATTTGGAATTCCGATTATTCCTCAATTTTATCTGATTTTAAGAAAGAAGTGACATTTTCATTCTTCAATTATCTACAATCGCTAATTTTCTCTTTATATTTACTAATTTGATTGAGAAATTAATTAATTTTCATCTGCCAAACGGAATTTCGGCTTAAATTATGGAACTCCTTTGGATTTCAAGTACCTAAGCACATTTCGGTCATGCATACATGGTAATTAATAGCGATCACGTATTAATCAAACAGAAAATTTCTTGAAGCGGTACGACTTTGTCAATTGAGAGAAATAAAGAGTAATTATCGGACTATAGAACTTGACGAAATTTTGAATTCCTTATTTAATGAAATTAACCTAAAAATTAGATTGGAAAGTTACATTTAATGATAAGTAATTACTTACAATGTAATAAGTGGATATGTGTTTCAAATTATAAATCATTAATAACTTTCACCATTTGGCACTGACAATGAATTTCATTACACAATTCTTCACTTTCACGGTCCAAAACCTACGCAAAATTTTTAATTCTCTTCATTACGATTTCTTTAAAGTACCTATTAGAAAATTGATGTAACCGTCACATGAATTATTTATAAATCTTCATGACCAACAAAATTTCTTTTAAACAATTACATACGTAGAAGAAAGAGACATAAAGGAAAATACTTTCTTTGTAATTATCAAGTATTTTACAAAATCAATTAATTAAATTAAAGTATTCAAATTTATGATTTTAATTATACAAAAGCGGATGCGATTTCGATTAAGATCTGCAAGTTTCTGAGCGAATATGTCTTCAGTGCCTCACAAAAAAGGCTAACCTTAATACAAGAAGGGCCTAATAAAAAAGATGTCACTGTGCGCAAAGTTAACCCAGTCACTGAGACGTAAAAGGTAAATTTTTGATCACTCCAGCTGCCAGGAAGATTCTTCACCGAATTCATTGATGAAGAGAGTTAAAAAAAGGCAAGGCTCAAATGTATTCAAAGGGGATGTTACACTAAGGCTATGACACAATTAAAACAGTAGCGCCACTCTTCCTCCCATTACCAATTCCTAAATGACCTTACCACACCAAACCGGACCTTAAATATACAGAAATTGAAGAAGTATTTGTGGTTGAAATGTCAATTAAGAAACATTTTCATGTTATTTCAATCATTGGTAAGGAGGTGTAGGTGGAGAAATTTCATATTGAAGATCACCTAACACGAATAGAATACTTTGAAGAACAGTTAACACATTATTTCATTGGTGATGAAATTATGACCTCTTCTCAGAATAACAATGATGGATCGGTTGAAGGAATAGTTAGGAACACTTCATGAGGTGTCCAAGAAGTATATTCTTCAGATTGAAGAATGTTGAAGATTTAAGGTGAAATTGAAATTATCTTGGGAGGTAGCGAGGGGGTGGAGAAAATTTCTCACGAAAAATGAAGACCTATATTTATGAAAATGGCAAAATAAAGAAGAAGAAATTGCGTTCCGTTCTGGTTATGTAACGAAATTGACGAGTTTTGCACATAGAAGATCTTCCAATTGAATCAATAATAGACTGCTATTATTTTAACAACCACAATCTTTCCAAACACGTAATATACACCTAATTCGCGAGTATGCACAAGAAGAAATATATGAAGTTCTTCTACTTATTCCCCTTTAAATCGACGATCATGTCAAATAGGAAACGTTTATCAGTATTGATGAAATGGAAAAAAGAAGAAGAAAGTTGAACAAATAGATTGTTAAAGCAATTTCACGTATTTCATGGTTTCAACTAAATTTTGCTAAAATTTTGAAGATCAGTTGATGCATATCTACTTATTTTCTTGCTAGGAGATTGAATACGCTTGCAATTTTGAAAAAAAAAGAAGAAGGAAGTTGAACAAATAGATTTGTTGAAGCAATTTCGCGTATTTCATAATTTCAACTGAATTTTCCTAAAATATTGACGATCAGCTGATGCATATTTACTTATTTTCTCACTAGGAGATTGATCACGCTTGAAATTTGGAAAAAAATGAAGAAGAAAGTTGAATAAATAGATTTGTTGAAGCAATTTCGCGTATTTTATAGTTTCAACTGAATTTGCCTAAAATATTGAAGATCAGCTGTGAACGCATATCTACTTATTTTCTTGCTAGAAGATTGATCGTGCTTGAAATTCGGAAGAAAATGAAGAAGAAAGTTGAACAAATAGATTTGTTGAAGCAACTTAGCAATGTCACGTATTTCATAGTTTCATCTGAATTTCCCTAAAATATTGAAGATCAGTTGATGCATATCTACTTATTTTCTTGCTAGAAGATTGATCGTGCTTGAAATTCGGAAGAAAATGAAGAAGAAAGTTGAACAAATAGATTTGTTGAAGCAAGTTAGCAATGTCACGTATTTCATAGTTTCATCTGAATTTCCCTAAAATATTGAAGATCAGTTGATGCATATCTACTTATTTTCTTGCTAGAAGATTGATCACGCTTGAAATTCGGAAAAAAATCAAGAAGAAAGTTAAGTAAATAGATTTGTTGAAGCAATTTCACGTATTTCATAGTTTCAACTGACTTTCCCTACAATATTATAGATGAGTTGATGCATATCTACTTATTTTCTTGCTAGAAGATTGATCGTGCTTGAAATTCGGAAGAAAATGAAGAAGAAAGTTAAGCAAATAGATTTGTTGAAGCAATTTCACGTATTTCATAGTTTCAACTGACTTTCCCTAAAATATTAAACATGATTTGATGCATATCTACTTATTTTCTTGCTAGAAGATTGATCGTGCTTGAAATTCGGAAGAAAATGAAGAAGAAAGTTGAACAAATAGATTTGTTGAAGCAACTTAGCAATGTCACGTATTTCATAGTTTCATCTGAATTTCCCTAAAATATTGAAGATCAGTTGATGCATATCTACTTATTTTCTTGCTAGAAGATTGATCGCGCTTGAAATTTGGAAAAAAAATGAAGAAGAAAGTTGAACAAATAGATTTGTTGAAGCATTTTCACGTATTACATAGTTTCAGCTGAATTGCTAAACTATTGAAGATCAGTTGATGCATGTCGACTTATTTTCTTGCTAGCAGATTGATCGCGCCTGAAATTTACAAAAAAAATGAAGAAGAAAGTTGAATAAATAGATTTGTTGCAGCAATTTCACGTATTTCATAGTTTCAACTGATTTTGCCTAAAATTTGAAGATCAGTTGATGCATATATCTACTTATTTTCTTGCTAGAGGATTGATCGCGCTTGAAATTTGGAAAAAAATGAGGAATAAAGTTGAACAAATACATTTGTTGAAGCAATTTCACGTATTTCATAGTTTCAACTGAATCAGCCTAAAATATTGAAGATCAGTTGATGCATATCTACTTATTTTCTTGCTAGAAGATTGATCACGCTTGAAATTCGGAAAAAGATGAAGAAGAAAGTTGAACAAATAAATTTGTTGAAGCAATTTCACGTATTTCATAGTTTCAATTGAATTTCCCTAAAATATTGAAGAACAGTGATGCATATCTATTATCTACTTATTTTCTTCGTAAAAGTTTGAATACACTTGCCATTTGGAGAAAAGTGTATCTACTTCCTTTTTTTCTTTTGAAATATGTCGAAATCTAGCTTTCTCTGTTTTTCGTTCACTTTAAAAGTTAGTCATGTCGTACAGTGATGTCATATATACACGGTGTCCGAAAGTATGGAAACCCTTGAATATCTCGAGAACGACACATCCTATTACAAAACACGTGTTCCTTTATTTTTTGAAACCTATTCAGTCATGATAGGTAAACATCGCAATCAACCCCCTGGGGGATGGGGCGGTGGTGAGTTTTGAAAACTTAAATGGGAACACCTATCTTTTATTGCACTTTTGCATTCTCCATAAAAAACTGTTCTCAAACTGCGAACTTTATGAAACTTTGAAAGATTGGCGATGCTTGGGTTTAAAATGTTTCAAGTTTTCAACTAATCAAACTTGGACTGTAAGTTTCAAATTTCAATATACAGGGTGTCCCAGGTTTAATGATCAGAACTTTGACATTTTGTAGAGAAACACATTTTAAGGTGGGTTGCTCCTATATACATAGGTCCTAAAATTCTTTGTATCTGAGATACAGAGTGCGTCACAATTTTCTAAAAAATAAAGGTTTTATTTATTTTTTTCCGAATTGTTGAAATATTCAAACCAAAATTGACACACAAGATACATGGACAGAGCATAAGATCCATCGCAACCATATTTTTTGTACACAGCCAAAATACATTTTTCGTGAAATAAATGACAAAAATCTAGTTTGCGGCCGCACGGTAACAGAAACGAAAAAAAGTCTAGAGACATTTTTTATTTAAAATTGAATGCTCCATCGAAAAGTATATTTCAAATATTTAATTCAGGGCCCTACTCTTTTTATTTATCAAATTAATAGAACGGATTACCCATATCTCCGCCACTGGTTGATTAAAAAAATTGATATTCTTCAATCTTGTGGCCCTCTGTGCTTGTATCTTGTATGCCAATTTTGGTTTGAATTGTTGCCACAGTTTGGAAATAAACAAATAAAAACTTTATTTTTTAGAAAACTTTAACGCCCTGTATCTCAGAAACAAAGAATTTTAGGAACTATGTTTATAGGAGCAACCCGCCTTAAAATGTGTTTTTCTACAAAATGTCAAAGTCCTGATCATTAAACCTGGGACACCCTGTATACGTTAATATAATTTTTTATAAGTTGGTATAGAATGTTGAAACTTGAGATTGAAGGAGAAAGCTTCAGATTTAAATTGCGTTAAATTAAAGGATTCGAAGTGATTCGTATAGGTTCCCAATTTGAATTTAGGCCTAGTTTCCAGATTAAATTTTTGAAACTTCCGAGTTTCAGTTGTAGCGAATAAAAGAGCGAAAAATGCAATATTGAAGCCTTTAGCTCCCAGTTTGAATTTTTAAGCATTAAGCTTGAAGTGCCAGTTGGCAGCTATAAATTTTACTTTATCCTTGATTATGGCTTCAATTTTGAAATCTTGAAACTGAAAGGTAAACAGTTTCAAATTTTTGAACCCAACCGCGGAAGTTTGAATGTTTAAAGTCGAACTTGATATGCTGACGTTAACGCTTCTAATTTCAATTTACTATCATCAAATATTGTGGATGATCTCGAAATACCGTTCAGTCTTTAAGCTGCAAAAGTAAAATTCAGGTTTCAAATTTTGAATTCAAAATTGAAGTTGATCGTGCTCCATAAATCATGGTGATCACAAAGAATTGAAACCTTTGATCTAGAAACCTATAAAACTCATATAACCTTTCAAAAAGTAAAATTGCGGTTTCAAATTTTGAATTCATAATTGAAGTTGATCATTGCTCTATAAATCATGGAGCATGATCACAAAGAACTGAAACCTTTGATCTATAACCTGGAAACATTCTTTCTTACGTACCTTCTGGTTTAAAGTTAATATTATTATTGGAATATAGAGGTGAAGGGCTTCAAATTTAATTTGACTTTAAGATTGAAGCTTAAGATTAAATTCATTTAACTCAAAAGCTTAGAGCAATTCACGAAATTTAAAACTTTGAATCTAGAATTTGAAGCCACAAATCAAGGGAGGTTTCAAATGCGAATCCTCTTGCACAGAGGGAGGAAAGTTGATACTTTCATTTCCATTCTGTAGTTTTCGGTTTGAATTGATTTGAATATCATAGTTGAATTTTGAATCGAAAAGGTCAATGTGCCACTTGTACTGCTTGTAAATGGGAGATGCAAGACTCCAAAGATTGTTAAAATTTGAACCTGAAGGTTGAAGATTTAACGTATTTACATGAAAGATTAAGGTTTCAACTATAGATCTTTTACTGATGTAAAATCTTATCAGGTAACCATCGATATTCTTAGCTTATATAATAATATCGCAGAATTTCAGATTGTTTGATTGAGGAACGCTTTAAATTGCGTAGATTATCGCATTATACAGGGTCCTGCACCTCACCTCCCGTCTTCTATAGCTCAGTTATTAATTAAGTTAGGTTTTTGATATTTTGCAGACGTTTCCTGTACCTCAGATTATATTTCAGGAAAATATTTTTGATTATACAGGGTGTCTCAACAAAGTGTGACGCCATAATGATATATTTTTTTAAATTACATGCTTTTCTTTTTTTTACTTATTTGGTCGTCTTTTATGCTTGCCTACATATTCCTAAAATTCTATTGAAATCGGTTGGATGAAACCAGAGAAAAAAAATAAAAACGAAAAAATGTCGGTTTTGCATCACTGGTTTTAAAAATTAATAAAAAACGCAAATAGTACCTGGTTAATGAAATTTTACGACACGCTCATTAAATAAAGTCTAGTAGTCTCGTATACCAAGTTTCATTGATCCAAATTATACAGGGTGATCAAAATCTAGTGTCAAACTTCTCAAACTTTAAAGCACTTTATCTTTCTTATTTTAAATTGCAACCCCTACATATTTTGAAGTCATTCGATGCTGAATTGAAAAACAAAATTTTTTTTCTAATACATCTCTATGGCAATTCCTAATATTGTAAAAGTTATTCAAGAAAAAGTCATTTTATCAAGTAATTATTGCAATAGCCATTTTAATTGATAAAAATCGAAGGCGCCTTTGAAAAACAATTTGTGGGGGGTGGGGGTTATTGGTGAACATGTTATTGGTCCTCACTTTTTTAACGGACATTTGAATGGACCAATAATTCTGGATTTTTTTCAAAATTAATTGCCAAATTTATTTCAAAATTTGCCAATAGCTGTGAGAAATGGAATGTGGCTGCAACTCGATGGAGCTCCAGCACACTATTCATTAGAAGTCAGGGATCATCTTAACACAGCCTTCCCCAATCAGTGGATTAGAAGAGGAGGATCAATTGCTTGGCCTCCTCGATCACCCGATTTAATTAAATTAGATTTCTTTTTGCGGGGTTACGTTAAGGAAATCGTTTATCACACCAGAAAACATGCAGCAAAGAATCCTGAACGCATTTCAAAGCATTACACCCGACCTTTTGGCAACATCATTTCATACTCGTCTTCGTTTGTGCCTTGAAGGAAACGGAAGACATATCGAACGTAAATTCTAGTAGGTAACCTTAAGACTTTAGAGATAATTGTGATCAGAAAACATGTTATGTTAATAAATTGTCTTTCAAAGGCGCCTTCGATTTTTATCAATTAAAATGGCTATTGCAATAATTGATAAAATGACTTTTTCTTGAATAACTTTTACATTATTAGGAATTGCCATAGAGTTGTATTATAAAAAAATGTTTGTTTTTCAATTCCGCATCGAATGACATCAAAATATGTAGGGGTTGCAATTTAAAATAAGAAAGATAAAGTGCTTTAAAGTTTGAGAAGTTTGACACTAGATTTTGATCACCCTGTATAATTTGGATCAATGAAACTTGGTATACGAGACTACTAGACTTTATTTAATGAGCGTGTCGTAAAATTTCATTAACCAGGTACTATTTGCGTTTTTTATTAATTTTTAAAACCAGTGATGCAAAACCGACATTTTTTCGTTTTTATTTTTTTTCTCTGGTTTCATCCAACCGATTTCAATAGAATTTTAGGAATATGTAGGCAAGCATAAAAGAGGACCAAATAAGTAAAAAAAAGTAAAGCATGTAATTTAAAAAAATATATCATTATGGCGTCACACTTTGTTGGGACACCCTGTATAATCAAAAATATTTTCATGAAATATAATCTGGGGTACAGGAAACGTCTGCAAAATTTCAAAAACCTAACTTAATTAATAACGGAGCTACAGAAGAAGGGAGGTGAGGTGCAGGACCCTGTATACATACTAACGTATTCAGCGTTATTGTTTAATGAATTTCAAATAAGCTGTTTGAATGTTTTTGTTTATCGCATTGGATCGCTGCGATTTTTGTGCGATACTTCTCCATAGGGCGATAATTATGCGATTAAACTCACTAGTAATCGAACCTGGTCAAATACTGGTCCATATATTTAAAGTTTCTCAATCACATTAGTCGACAGTAGCAACATCGTCAAGTAAATAAATAAGTACAAAAGCAGGCAAATTATTTACATTCTCTCCTAACACTAACACTTGTGAGCAACTATTAGGTGTATAAAACGACACGTCTTCTTTGGTTATTACAACTCATCTAACCTAACCTATAATATTACAAATCTCAGTACCATTTTTACAACGTATTCGCGTATGATTATGGCTAGGAACTTGACTATGTGCTGTTTTCCCAAGTGAGTACCCTAACCAATATTCCTTAATCAAATCCGCTCCCTTTTCTCCAATCATCAGCACTGGGGCGTTAATATTTCCGCTTGTAATGTATGGCATAATCGAAGCGTCAATCACCCTCAACCCCGCCACTCCGTACACTCTCAATTTTGAATCAACCACAGCGAATGGATCGGTTTTCGGTCCCATCTTCGCACTGCACGAATAGTGATAGATGGTTAAGGTGTACTGGCGTACTGCGCAATCCCAGTACTCGTCAGTGAACATTGGATGTTGTTTACAGTTGGGATAGGGGGTGCTGTGAAATTGCGAGCCGAATCTCTTCATGGCGGTTGTTTCTCCAAAGGCTATACTAGCCTTGATCCCCTCTCTCAAGACAGCGACATCGCGCGGATCGGTGAGGTAGTTGTGGTACATTAGTGGATATCGCAGGGGATTTTTGGACTGCAGTTTGATCACTCCTGTACTTTTCGGGCGCAACATCATCGGGAAGATGCTAAAAACATCCTTGGCGTTAATACTTTTAAAAACAGCGTTATAAAACTCGTCAGTTAAACCGTGGGCTCTCTTCACTTGCGTTCCACTGTCCTGGTTCGTCGACGTGCTCAAAATCATAAACTCCATATCCGGCCAGTCATCAGATTGGTTCGCGTACTTGGTCGAGATAAATCCGACGGTCTCAATACCAACGCTCGATGTTAAAGGACCATCGCCGTATATCGCATACCTCAGTGCGTTATTAATGTGCGATAAGCGATGGATTAGTACACTAACAGGTTTGTTAATTCGGAAGGTGATACCTCCAGCGGCGATATGGTCCTGAACGTTGATACCGACACCCGGCGAATCATGAAGGACGGGTATTCCCATTTCTTCCAGATGATCAGCCGGACCCACTCCGCTTAACATCAACAATTGCGGCGTGTTAATCGCACCCGCAGACAGGATCACCTCGCGTTTCGCCATCACCGTTTGTAGCAGCCCATTCTTGATAAACTGAACGCCGTAGGCACGTCGGGTGTTTGGGTCGATCAGCACTTTGGTAGCGTGCGTCCACATTGACACGTGAAGATTTGCTCTCAATCGTACTGGACGTAGAAAAGCCTTCGCGGCACTACATCTCGTCCCCCTTCGCATCGTAAATTGGAACAGAGCGAAGCCCGTCTGCTTCTCCCCGTTGATATCACGAATATCGTAGCCCATCTCCTGGCCGGCCTGAAGGAAAGCTATACCTAGCGGGGTGTTGTAGGGAGAGTCTTGTATAGTTTGGTAACCGCCTAAAATGTGTCGTTAGCGCCTTTCTTCATTTCAGAAATTCGGTTACTTACCCGTGGCGTGATACTTGGTGTTCCGCGCCAGGTACGGGTTTCGTTGATCTTCGCTTTTGAGGAAGTAGGGAAGGACGTCTTCGTAACCCCAACCTTCGTTGCCCAAATCTCGCCAGCGATCGAAATCTCGCCTATTTCCACGTATGTATAACATCGTATTTAAAACACTTGAACCGCCCAAAACTTTGCCACGTACCCAATTACAGCGTTGGTCAATCATTGCTTGGCAGGCCGAACTTTGTGGTTGTGTCCTGAAAGAATAAAACAAGTGAATATGGGTAGAGAATAATGAATAAGGGAAGCTACATTTGTAATAATACTAATTAATTAGTGATATTAAGGAGGTATTGTCCGTTTTTGAAGTAATTAAATTTACTTCTGTATTTGCCACTTTTAATTTGAAATAATAATTGAATAAAACAAGTAAATACGGGTAGAGAATGATGAATAAGTGAAGCTACATTTTTAATAATGCTAATTAATTAGTGATATTAAGGAGGTATTGTCCGTTTTTGAGGTAATTAAATTTACTTCTGTATTTGGCACTTTTAATTTGAAATAATAATTGAATAAAACAAGTGAATATGGGTAGAGAATGATAAATAAGTGAAGCTACATTTGTAATAATACTAATTAATTAGTGATATTAAGGAGGTATTATCCGTTTTTGAGGTAATTAAATTTACTTGTGTATTTAGCACTTTTAATTTGAAATAATAATTGAATAAAACAAGTGAATATGGGTAGAGAATGATGAATAAGTGAAGCTACATTTGTAATAATACTAATTAATTAGTGATATTAAGGAGGTATTGTCCGTTTTTGAAGTAATTAAATTTACTTCTGTATTTGGCACTTTTAATTTGAAATAATAATTGAATAAAACAAGTGAATATGGGTAGAGAATGATGAATAAGTGAAGCTACATTTGTAATAATACTAATTAATTAGTGATATTAAGGAGGTATTGTCCGTTTTTGAAGTAATTAAATTTACTTCTGTATTTAGCACTTTTAATTTGTTGTACATAAACATGAAAAATAATAATAATAATAATAATAATAATAATAAGGAGATTAACGAAGACTGTGTTGATATTATAGCAACGCATGCTTGGTTAAGCAAATGTGATATTTTCCCAGAGTCAGAGGGTTTCATGTTTGCCATACAAGATCAGGTCATTTACACACGAAATTACAGAAAACACATAATTAAAGATAGGACAATTACACATGATCTTTGTAGACAATGCTCGCAAAGACCAGAAACAATACAACACATTATATCAGCATGTACACGTCTAGCACAAACAGAATACAAACACAGACACGATCAGGTAGCTAAGATAATACACCAAAAACTCGCCACAAAACATAACCTTTCTACTGATAACACACCCTATTACAAATATACACCGCAAGTTGTACTTGAAAACACCACACACAAACTATATTGGGATAGGACACTACTCACAGATAAAACTGTATATAACCATAGGCCAGATATAACACTTATAGATAAAACACAAAAAATCATATACATAATAGATATTGCAGTTCCCAACACAAACAATTTAGCCAATACACACGCAGAGAAACATCGGAAATACACTGATATAGCTCAGGAACTTAAAGCGCAATGGAGAATGGGAACTGCTCTTACAGTACCCATTGTTCTTAGTGCAACCGGAGTTATACCAAAAACAATACATCACAGTTTGCACATTTTAGGGTTAGATAAGAACATATACATACAATTACAAAAGGCAGTCATTATCAACACTTGTCACATAGTTAGAAAATTTCTAAACATAACGGAAGATACCGCACATCACTCAGAACCACATCACACACTTTCAACTAATACCATTCAAACACAAAATGAAACACAACACTCAATCCTCCCTTTACAAATTGAAACTCTGTTGCATACACAACATAACATTATAGAAAGTCCATTACCAACACACAACACTTCAACAATCACTCATGTAACACCTCTGACTCGTTCTCATGCACTCAAACGTAAACACACAATATACTCACAGTATCAGAATTCGCAATTAACACAAAACACAAACAACACATTACCCACTCGAATGCAACCTATGCGTCGAGCTAAACAACAAAAAACGCTTACACAATAATCATAACACTTTTTCAAAACATACATATTATGTTCATTTTTTCTTTTCTATAAAAGTCACTAAGTCACGAATAAGTGACGCCAACGGAGAAGCCTAGGAATATAGGGTCTCTTTTGTTATTGATGCGCGACCCTGCGTTCATGTTAATGCCTTCGCGGAAAGAGGGTCGACGGGACGTGGCTTTTACAAATTGGGATCAAATACACCGAGGCTTCTCAAACAAATACATTATCTAAAATGTGATCAGCGTTGGTTTTATCAACGTCATTTAATTTAATGAACATAATATGTGTATAGTATTTAGTATGTTCACTTTTTAACAGCAACTTCAAATTTATATTGTATAGATATGTATATGTATTAGTAGGACTAATCGTAACTTGATCTCGATCCGTGCGATTAGTTAACCAGGCTTGGCCTGAGTATCGATAACAATCGAAGTAGGTACATAATAATAATAATATTTGGCACTTTTAATTTGAAATAATAATTGAATAAAACAAGTGAATACGGGTAGAGAATGATGAATAAGTGAAGCTACATTTGTAAAAATATTAATTAATTAGTGATATTAAGGAGGTATTATCCGTTTTTGAGGTAATTAAATTTACTTGTGTATTTGGCACTTTTAATTTGAAATAGAATTTTTAAAAAACGCTATTTCGGCCACCCTTTGGTTTTTGATAGTTAATTCTGCTGTAATTACGATTTAAAATTAGTAACTTCGTTATTATAGCGAATATCGACTTTTAATTCCAGACTAATTTTCTGTGAAATTATTAATTTAGTTCGAAAGCGAGTTGTGATTCTCCTGTTTAAGTATGAAATCAATTTTATGGTGAATATAGAATAATATCATGTTTGCGACACGGTACTGGTCTAATTAATATTGAATTAGGCTTTGGAATTCATAATTGTAATGGTATCGTGACTTGCCACTATAAAAGTCGAATCATTTTATTTACAAAATGAGGAACTAAATAATTAACTGTTTATTTTCAATTTTAATTAATATTGAATTAGGCTTTGGATTTCATAATTGCAATGGTATCGTGACTTGCCACTATAAAGTCGAATCATTTTATTCACAAAATGAGGAATTGAATAATTAACTGTTTATTTTCAATTTTGTTTTTGCTTATGTATAAAATTCCACCAGTTCTTGGTCAATAATTCGATTAATTTTAACTATTCACTAAGTAATTATACTACTCTTACTAATTGAAGGTTCAATTTACCTTATTTTTTAACTCGAAATTCTGCCAATATGTAAGTAAGAATCTATTTTTAATTAATCGTGCCGTCTATCTCTTGTTCAATAATAATTCATTTCATTTTAAGTATTCACTAGTGTTGCCTTAATTACTATCAAAAATCAAAAATTTGCCGTTAGATGCTAACTTGCACTTATTAGTTATTAAATTAATTCCCTACGGTCATTAGTAATTTAAGTATTGTATAAATTTCATTGTCATTCTTCATTTCTTTTTAATTGGATTCGTATGTAATTAGTGTCGCGTTTTGAAATAAATAAAGGATTTACCTCTTTATTGTCTCAGTTACATAAGGGGAACTTAGTACACCAATTATCTGGAACACTTCGTGTTCATTTTTTTCTTTGTAATTAATCGCGAACTAATCACCCGTCAATTAACTCCCAAGGTCTATAATTTATGAACTCTGAAGCCGGATTTTTTCAGTTAACGTAATTAACCTCATCCTATGCGTTCTGTCTTACAACTTAATTTCACAATTCAACGTTAAATAATGCTAATTACGGAAGGTGAAGATGATTTCACTTTAACATGTAATTTAGTATGTCAGTATTAATTACAAGGAATGGAAATAAGTACTTGAGAGACTAATTTAGCAAAAATTAATAGTGAGGAGTTTAAATTAAAATAAATACCTTTGCTATGGTACCTCCAATGAACGGCTTCTATTTATACAATTATTGACAACTTAAATTAGTTGTAACTTACAAGGAAGGTAATTAGGATTTTCATGGACACACTAATACCAAACGTTAAACGAGTGAAGTTCTCCAATTTGATTGTAATTACGCTATGGTATTGAATGATTATTGATGAAATTTAAATTTTAATTAAATTAAAAGCTTTATTACACGGCAATTAAACTCTACTGGAAAGAAAGGAATTCAAACGTAAATTATAATAGAGTAATCAACGGTGAATAATCAGTGGCGCTGAAACGTGAAAACGCTGCTCGACTTTATAATTAGTGACTAATTAACCGAAAATTCGTTTTTTATGGAAGCCAGCATAAACGTACTCCAAATTGATCAATTAATTGGACCAAATGATATAATTAATGTTTTAACAGTAATTAGTTGCAAATTAAGCCAGAATTTGGACATAATTTGCATAATTAATTAGCATGAATTTGAGAAAAAATTAAAAAATGTAAAGGAAATCAATTTGCATTAAGAGGGGAAGCTTCAATTGATCTTCGTTGTAATTATCGATCTTCTTATCGAACATCATTCTATGATGAACGTGCTAAGTACGTCGATAATTATAACGTGCGAGAAATAGAAAGAATTCATCTTACCTATATCCCCAATCGACCTTGCTCCTATGCAGATACAGGCTAAAAATTGGCACATCCGTCAATTCCGTTTCAGGTCCACCCGCCTCAATAAGTAAAACTTTCCAAGATGGAATTTCCGTCAGCCGATTCGCAATGACCGATCCCGCACTTCCCGCTCCAATGATGATGAAATCGTACTCCGGATCAACGCGTGCGACCGATACAGGTTGCGATTCCGGATCGTAGAGGTCATATTGAAAATATGCGAGTGATGCCAATAGGAACGGTATTAGTGAGACCTTTCCAATACCGAACGAACTCGCCGTTTTGAGGGCGGTTAGAAAAAGTGAAGCCATTGCTTAATTTCGTTATCCTTCCTCATCCTCATTTTTCTTCCATATTAAAAAAGGGGGAATGGAGGAAGTAATAAGTAAAGTGCGTTAATGTCGTAATTAGTCAATATACATTGGAGGAAGTACCTAATGTTGTTCTTCGTTGACATTTGTTAATTACATATTGATTTGCAACAGTACACGCGTGTACCACTTTCACCTTCTTTCACGTAGTCCGTGTCCGCACGTAGATCTATGACCTTTCCAAGGCCGGCACTGTTTTACTTTCTTGCGTATTTGAAGAGAAACCTGAAATCAGTTAGAATTAATTACTAACGTGCAGTTTACAGGTGCGAGACAACGAAGTCTTGTATTGAGGACAACCTTCGAGTAACCGCAAGCTTGTCACAATCGAAAGTTGCGCTTTACTGATCGGATTTCCCACATTTGCGTTGGTTAGTGATGTTATTAATTAAACAAAGAACTTCGTGCCTTCTGTAATTTATAAGTTTTGTCTAAGTATATATTTTAAATTAGCACCCACCTAATTACTGTCTTCTATTGCCAAATTAGTAGGTAAATAAAATGTTAATTTGGCACTAGCTTTTAATTAAGTGGCTAATTTATCAATATGAGATATTTTAAATGCATAGTTGTGAAGGTTTCACAAACCCATTCCGATCATAATTCGTAATTACACCGTAATATGTTTCATGCTTGCGAAATTAGGCGCTTTCTTCTCGAACCAATTAGTTAATTAATTAACTAAATGCTAGTACAATCACAAAATGTGCTGTGCTATGTGTGATGTGCGTATGTGTAGGAATGCCTAATTAGGCGCAATTCAATCTCAATGTTACAGAATTGATCATCTGTATTGATCAAACCCTTTTTGAGTTTCTACCATGGAATAGCGCAGCCTTTAGTCGTCTAAAATAGTTTTTTTTCCAACAGGCACCTAATCATTGTGTGAATGAGAATTAGAATTTATTGAAGTTACATATTTATAAACGTGATACATACTTCTATAAGCGCACCTAATTTGTCCCTTACGTGTTACTTTTCATTTGAAACAGAATTTGAAGGCATTCCTATCTTTCACAAAGATGGCTTTCATTACTGGTAAAGAAAGTGGCACCTAAATTGTATACAAATTATTAAATCTTAATATGCACCTAATTGGAAGTTGAACCGTTGTAGCTGTTGAATTACATAACGTGGAAAACACCAAGAATCGCAATAAAAATTTATCAAATCGAACGCGTTTCGACAGCTAACCTGTCATCAGTTTGCTAAACTGTTTTTCTCTTTCGATTTTATAAATTTTTGTTGTAATTTTTGGTGTTTCATGCGGGGTGTAATGCACCTAATTTAGTGCTTGTCTAGGGAGCACCTAAAACCATGGTAAATGATTTGAGGCACCTAATTGGCTTTGTGAATCTATATCCGCTTAAAAGAAGCACCGAAACTCCTCACTGTATCTCTAATCTGTAGCCATCGCCTAATTGTAATTGTAAAATGTGCACCTAATTTAATTTATTTTATGATTATAATACTACGTCATTATTTCGTTACCGTTACCTTGTTAGAGGCTTACTAAAATGGCGTGATTTGGTGACGTGACTTGACTTGAACCGAAAGAAAGGAACAAACTGGTTTTTCGTAAAAGAAAGCGATTTTATCGCCGACATTAAACTTTTTGTACCTAACTGATTTGGTCTGTTAAAAAAATAATTCATATCTATGCATATAAAACGAACATTGAAATGCTTCTTTTCTCTCGAGTGTAAAATTAATTCATCTCAAATTAGCTGTAAAAGCATAAAATTGTAATTAAATGTTTTTTGAAAATTTCAAAAAATTCTTTTGATTCCATTTCAGATCACTTTCACTATTCTTTCAGATTCTAGAAAGTAAGTGGACTGGTTTACACGTATAATTAATTAGAACTTGCGCACTAATTGCCCTTTTTTCTGGTTCACAACTCTTATTAAAAGTAATTAGGAAATGTTTTAGATGTTCTTGTTATTGCGCAACCAACACGGAAAAATTACGCCTTCTATGAAAAGAGCGAATTGATATATTATTACATAGTAATTTTTTATGAATATACTTTCAACATTCCATCACATTTTTAGGTCAAAGGTACCCAATAGTTCAATTATACTCTTTCCGATGCGTTGAAAGGTGAAGTAAAAGCTTGAATTATTATGTATTGATATATTCAATGGTAAAAGTAAATAGAAGGCGCCAAATGTTTGATTTGCCAATAAAAATAAAATGGTAATTCAAAGGCCGTATTTTAAACTTGACCTTGTTTATTTTTATTAATTAATTGGTCTTCAATTCTTAAATATATCCGCTGTGTTAGTGATATAGTTTTTGGTATGAAATCCAAAGAGAAAATGGTAAAACTGTGTCGTTAACCGCTTAGTGTGGAAGCTATTGTAGATGTTAATGAATAAAAAAAATTATTCCAGATTTTTTCAAATACTGGGTTTCAAAATTGAGTTTTTTAAAGCATCAGCTTCAATATTCAATATTATTAAATTCCAAAGGGAACAGCATTTATATGTATAAGCTTGACTTCCTGCTGTTCACCCCATTTTACAGCTTCAACTGCTATATACATGACTTGTAAGAATTGTTTGAAATATGAAGGTACAAATTTGAATTTTCAGCAATTTTGTTAAATTTAAAAGTACACAGCATCAAATTTACGTAAACTTAACGACAGAATTTCAATTACAGAACAAGAAGCAGAATAAAAATTTCCTGATGTACAGTGTACATCTCATTTCATAGCTTCAAGTTTCAAATACAAGACTTGTAAAAATTGTTTGAAATTTGAATGTACAAAATTGAATTTTAATTGAAGTATCAGCTTCAATATTCAACATTACTAAATTTAAAAGGGGACAGCTTCAAATTTACGTAAACTTGACGACAGAATTTCAATTATAGAACAAGATACAGAATAAAAGTTTCTTACTGTACATCCCATTTTACAGCTTCAACTGTCAAATACAAGAATTGTTTGAAATATGAATGTACAAAATTGAATTTTAATTGAAGTATCAGCTTCAATATTCAACATTACTAAATTTAAAAGGAACAGCTTTAAATTTACGTAAATTTGGCGACAGACTTTCAATTATAGAACAAGATGTAGAATAAAAGTTTCCTGCTGTACATCTCATTTTATAGCTTCAACTTTCAAATACAAGACTTGTAAGAATTGTTTGAAATATTAAGGTACAAAATTGAATTTTAATTGAATTATCAGCTTCAATATTCAACATTACTAAATTTACGTACATTTGACGACACAATTTAAACTATAGAACAAGATGCAGAATAAAAGTTTCCTGCTGTACATCTCATGTTATAGCTTCAAGTTTCAAATACAAGACTTGTAAGAATTGTTTGAAATATGAATGTACAAAATTGAATTTTAATTGAAGTATGACCTTCAATATTCAACATTATTAAATTTAAAACGGAACAATTTCAAATTTACGTAAACTTGAAGACAGAATTTCAATTACAGAACAAGATGCAGAATAAAAGTTTCCTGCTGTACACCTCATTTTATAGCTTCAAGTTTCAAATACAAGACTTGTAAAAATTGTTTGAAATATGAATGTACAAAATTGAATATTAATTGAAGTATCAGCATCAATATTCAACATTACTAAATTCAAAAGGAAACAGCTTCAAATTTACGTAAACTTGACGACAGAATTTCAATTATGAAACAAGATGCAGAATAAAAGTTTCCTACTGTACGTCTCATTTTATAGCTTCAACTGTTAAATACAAGAATTGTTTGAAATATGAATTTACAAAATTGAATTTTAATTGAAGTATCAGCTTCAATATTCAACATTACTAAATTCAAAAGGGAACAGCTTCAAATTTACGTAAACTTGACGACAGAATTTCAATTATGAAACAAGATGCAGAATAAAAGTTTCCTACTGTACGTCCCATTTTATAGCTTCAACTGTCAAATACAAGAATTGTTTGAAATATGAATTTACAAAATTGAATTTTAATTGAAGTATGACCATCAATATTCAACATTATTAAATTTAAAACGGAACAGCTTCAAATTTACGTAAACTTGACGACAGAATTTCAATTAGAGAACAAGATACAGAATAAAAGTTTCCTGCTGTACATCTCATTTTATAGCTTCAAGATTCAAATACAAGAATTGTTTGAAATACGTATGTACAAAATTGAATTTTAATTGAAGTATCAGCTTCAATATTCAACATTACTAAATTTAAAAGGGAACAACTTCAAATTTACGTAAACTTGACGACAGAATTTCAATTAAACAACAAGATGCAGAATAAAAGTTTCTTGCTGTACCTCTCATTTTATAGCTTCAACTGTCAAATACAAGAATTGTTTGTAATATGAATGTAAAAAATTGAATATTAATTGAAGTATGACCATCAATATTCAACATTATTCAATTTAAAACGGAACAGCTTCAAATTTACGTAAACTTGGCGACAGAATTTCAATTATGGAACAAGATGCAGAATAAAAGTTTCTTACTGTACATCCCATTTAACACCTTCAACTGTCAAATACAAGACTTGTAAGAATTGTTTGAAATATGAAAGTGAACACTTGAACTTAATATTTGAAATTTGAACTATCGCACTCGTACAAGATTTAAAACGTGAATATATAACAATTTCAAACTTTCAGTGGTATCTGGAAACCGAAATTTAAAGCCTTAAGATTTGCATCTCGAAATTTGAAATATGTATGACGCTTAGAGTTTTCAATTTTAAATTTCAAACTCGAAATCAAAAGATCGAATTGAAATTTTGCCATGACGATGTACTTGAATGAAGGGTTTAATTATCAAAACTTGAGTTTACAAATCAAAATTTAAGACTGGAACTGACTCGTTGGAGTTTTGCGAAATTAACTCGGATTTTAAATTTGAAGCTTGGACTCGATATTTCATATTTAAAACTACGGACGGGACGCGTTAATTATACATTTTGATGACTTAAATTCAGTTCAAAATTAAATTTGAAACTCTATCGTAATTGAACAATTTAAACTTTGAATCTGGAACTACATAGTTTCAATTTACGCATGAAGGCCTTTAATTGAAACCTCACTAGAAATCTCAAATTTGAAACATCTGAAATTTGTAAATAGTAGTGAACTCTATACTTCTTGAACTTTCCTATATCTAATGTCAACTGTTTTTTCAAAAATAATTGACAGCATCACAATTAAATTACTATCTTAAGTAAGTGTTGCTTTACCAATAAAATGCGGAATTTCTACAGAGTGTTGAAAATTCTCTGTCAAATTGTACTGATGTACAATCAAGTCATCTCGAAATCGAAAAGGTACAACATTTGAAAATGCGCGTAAGTTAGACACTCGGTATAGGATTTAGATTTAATACTCGATGCTTTGAAGTGAATTCAACTTTTGTGCATAAAATCTCTTGAGCAGAGGGGCACATTAAAACGTACTTGGTGCTATATAATTAAAATTTCAGTGTTAAACTAAGAAAATTCACGCTGTAATTTATTTTACTATTTGACATTGTAGAATTTTGCAATTTTATTACGCTCGATTACACTTATTTTATTTAACACACTTTTATTGCACGATTATTGACCTTAACATTTTCAAATTGACTAGGAAGGACAGTTCATCACAAATTTGAGGAATTTGGTGTTAAAATTTAAATTACTTCCTCCCCCATTTTTCAGTAACATTTTTCTGGTTAAACAAATGAATTTGCTAACGTAATTTTGTGTTTTTCATTTTAGTCAATTTCTCTTTTTTGAGTAATAGGGAGTCGCGGTGGTAATTAAATGAACTAAAAAAAATCGAAAATTACTTACCCAATTATTGTATAATTTTTTTCTTTAGTGCGCGCACAAGGAATCGTAAACGGATTAGCACTTGTTAATTGTTCAAGAAGAAATTTAGTTCTGACGTGATTTGGTCTCATTTATTTACTATGTTAAATATTTCCAATAATTTATGTTAATTTCCCACTTTCGATCTAATTAACGCAAATTTCGTTATTGCACGCATCGTTAATTTCTCAGCTAATTGAATAAATTTTAATTTACTTTTCGCCATTTATGTTTACTTAAACTTTGAAATATTTTGGATATAAAATTACGCTTTGAAGTGTAAATTTTGTGTTTAATTATTCTGTAATCTCAATTAAAACTTTTTGGTAATATTGCTGTGAAACACCATTTTTTCTTTCCGTGTTTTGCTTTGATTATCTTTTTTTTTTGTAAAGCAGAAATGGAGGAACCTTTCTCAATTCTTCCAATCTTCTCTTCTTCTAGAAGGATTTAATTGCTTTCCATTGAAGATTCAATGTTCATTCTCTCCAAATTTTCCGTCCCAACCACAAATTCTTGTCTCTTGGCTTCATCAAAATTATTCTTGTTTTAACTTTCAAACATTTCTAGCATAATCTTCTTCTTTTTTCATTGACACACCGTAATTAAAATTCTTTTTAGCACTTAGTGCCCATGAAGAATATATCATAAGGGAAGTTTGATATCCAGCATAAATGTTTCGTATACATTTCGAAGAGCTTATAAAACTTTGAAGAATGTATTCCGACATTTCTTCTTACCAGAGACATAAAACATAAAGACCCAGATTTCTCTCAAGCTTCTAACTTCTCTCCAATCTAATATTTTTGAATTTAGAAGAAGAAATTCGAACTCTAAGGTAAATTCACTAGGTTTTTGGTAAAAAATGCTGAATATTCTTCAGAAGAAAACTTTTATGAGGTCCAGGGACATAACAAATATTGCTGAAGAGTTAAAGTAGGGATTAGTCGTGCGAAATAAAAAAAAAACGGAATTGAAGAACCAATCCACGAAGAAGAAAATTAAAATCTATGAAGAATGGATATGATACGGTTATTGATCGTTGTCTGCTGACGATAGATATTTAGTGTCAGATGTTGCAAAGATGAACCGCCGGGTATTAAATGACTCAAAAATCTAAGAAAATTCAAATTTTATAATTGGAGAATTTTTGGAATTCCAATTTCAAAATCAGAAAACAGAAGATGGGTTTTTCGAATTTCCAATATTTGAGTACGCGTATCTCCATGATAATGACCGATTGTCAATCTTTAGCAAAGCAAAAAATTCAAAAAAACTATGAATTTTGGATTTTGAGAATTTTTGAAAAACGTAAAACACAGTACCTCTTAACAAATTTAAAAATGCAAGAAATTTTGACTTTCATGTTTGTAAAATTTTAGAATTCTTGAATTTTCGTATTTCACTCTAAGTACATAAATTCCAATATTGATGAGCTCAACCAGTTGAAAAATTCCAGAAAATTCTAATTTTAAAGGAAATCGGAATTTCATGTTTTAGTCTGCATAATTTTTGAATTCCATTTACCATTAATTATTTACAACTTTTTTAATTTGTAACTTTGGAATTCTATCTAGAGTACATAATTCAGTTTACATAATTTCCGAATTCTAAAAATTATAAAGTCTTTTGGGTCTTTATCAATTGTAAAATACCAATAAATTCTCACGAATTTAATCAATTCGATATAATTTTCAAGTTTTAGATTTCTCATATTTCAGTCTAAATTATTTCCGAATTCTGAAAACCTTTTTGGGCCTGAATTCAATTCGCAAGAATTCAAAATTTGACTTTATAGTTTTAATTTTTCCGTAGTTCAATTTGCTTGATTTCCGAATTTCAAAAACCATAAATTTTAATATGGGGTTTTCAAAATTTTACATTTAGTTGCATTTCAGCGGTATCAACGTACTTTCGAGCTGTAACCAGTTTAAAAATCTCAGAAATTGAGTTGTATAATACTGTGCTAGTTAGAAATTTCAAAAAACCGTAAACCAAAGCATGTGTTTTTCTAAAGCAAGTATTTAACCCATTCAAAAATTGCAGAAAATGCGGATTTTATAATTGTAGAAGTTTCGAATTCTGTAAATGGTGAATTCAAATTACATGATCCGAATATCAAAAACTGTATTTTGTATTATTGGATTGTAAGACAATATTTGCCTTTTTCAAAATCAAATACGTAGATGTATTTCAATAGTACCGACCACCTCCCAAGGCTTAACGAATTCAAAAATTCAAGAAAATTCTAGTTTTATAGTTATAGAATTCTAGAATTTTCACTTTAATATCTGAATTCTAAAAAGATTGTTGAGTTTATCATTTCGAAAATACTATAAAGTTCACATAAATTTAAGCAATATATGTTGTGCAACTTCGTAAATTATTAAACCTTTGAAATAAAAATTTCAAAAACCGTAATAAGTTATACTATTCTCAAAATCACGCATTTAGGTGCATTTTACTTATACCAATCTCAGAAAATTCTAATTGTATGACTGTAGAATTTTTAAAAATTTTTTAAATACCATAAAGTAAAACAAGGATTTTTCGAAATCAAATATTTACGTTATTTAATGATACCAATGAATTGGCGAGCCTAAACAAAGCGATTTAACGAATTTCACAAATTTTGGGGGATTCTGAAAACCTAGTATTTTCATAGTTCACTTCAAGATTTCCGAATTTGAAAAACTATAAGTTGCAATTTGAATTTTTCGTAATCACGCATTTCATACCAATTTAAAAATTTCAAAAATTCTATTTTAGGAATTTCGAAAAACATAAACCAGAGAATGGATTTTTTAAAATTAAGTACTTATATAGATGTTTTTCAACTATGCGAACTGATTACAGACCCCTAACCTTTTCAACAGTTACAGAAAATTCTAATTTTAGGATTTTGAAATTTTGTAATTTTTTACTTTAAATTTAAATGATTTCCAAATTTCAAACTCCTTCAACTATAAATTTATGATTTTTGAATTGATTGAAGTTCGTCAATTTCGTAATTTAGAAAAACCCATATCTACTCTGGTTTACGGTTTTCGAAATTTAGGAATAATTTATATTTAAATTAAAGTTCTAATTTGTAATTGTAGAATTTTGAAATTTCATATTTCAGTCTAGAGTCTAGCTAGATGATTCTAAGTATCGTAGACACCGTCGAGCCTTAACCAATTCTAAAATACCAACAAATTCGTACAATTTGAATTTTTAGAATTTTGAAATTCTGGAATTTTTGTTCTTTTAGTCTTTTGAAATATTGAACGGCAACGGATGATTAAGCGAATGTTTTTCATACTTATGTTATAAACTTAACATAACATAACTTAAAAGGTGAATTTTTTCAAATTTGTAATATTGTTTTATGGAAGTAGTAGAATTAAAAAAGATGAATAATATTGCAATTATAACAATTGCGTACATTTAATTAGGTATTTGTTAACGTTTTGAAAGATTTAAATTTGAAATTTAAAATTACCGTTGAATTGTGAGATAATTTGTTTTAATTACGTTCTGTAATATTTACAATAATTATCCTGGATATACCTTTGATATGATTTTTTTGGTTTGAGAAAATTCACGAGAATTCCTTTCGGTTGATCAAGTTTTGAGGAATGACGAAAGAATTTTCTAGCCCAAAGTAATGAGATCCCTATTTTGATTTTGAAGCGCGGTCACACAATTCAGCGAAATTTTGAATAAACATCTTTGCATTGTTTGCAATAAAGTCACACATAATGATTTAATAGTGTAATTTTGTAACGTTGACATTAATGTTCGCGAATTTCGACTTTTGACCCCATTTTTTACAAACCAATGAAACCGTTCTCATAACTTAAATAAAAAAATTCCAAAAAACTTATGGAAATATTTAAAAACAATCGTAAATTTGGATTACTTCCTGTTCTGCTGGTTGCGATTTTTTGAAATTTCGACCTGGAGTTGCGTAAATCGATTTTTAACTTTTTCGAAAAAAATGGTATTTCCAAAGTAGAAGAACTTCGTTACATTTTTGATGACGAAATTTCCAAAATAACGCTTTAAGTGGAATTTTGAAAACAATTTAAAATTATTTGGACTAGTTTTCCTAAACAAATGTTCATACGTCCCCCTCTGACCTCTTGCCCCTTGACCAGGTTACGAAGGATATCATTCTATACATCTAATTTAAGATAGAGCCGTGCAGTTTAAGTTTATGGGTACTTCTTGGCCCCCTCCAACGTTATTTTCAAAATTTTACTTTTGGTTCGATCGGTAAACATTTGCAAAAAATTGGGTTTCCGTCCCATTTCATTTCAAGGACCGTTTCTTACGGTTTTTTTCACGTTTTAATGAGGGGGGGGGGGCGTCTCATAATTAACTAACGTGTTGTCGAAAAATATTGGTGAGACCTACATTAATTATCAGAATAAAGTATAAAATCATTAAATTACTCAAATTGAAATTAAATGTTCTATACTTAATATAAAATTAGTATACATAGCATAATTAGTCTGTTTCCACTTGTATTTCCTTATTTTGTAATCCAATCCAATTTGTTAACATCTTAAGATCAAATATACCGTTCTAAGGTTAGCATGAATACTTCTAATTACACGTTTTGAAGTAGAATCAAAAGCAAATTTAGTAAATCGTGCATGAATTCGTTGTTCGAACATCATTAATGCTAAATATTGCAAATTTAATAAAAATAATCTAGGGAAATAACATAAATTTGGTCAATAATTATATACGAACTTATTAAATTATAGTTAATTTTTCAAATTATTTTAATTAATATTTTGTTAGGGTAATTATTTTATTAGAAATTAGAAAGGGGGGCAATTTAATAAACATTTTTTTCCAATTCTATCATTTCAAAGAAAGGAGATGAATTTTACGAAATAATTTGCAACTTTCGAGAGAAGTTTAAAAAAACGCTTTATCTTCGAAACTGAGCACGTTGCATGTGATTTATCGCTATTTATCACTTTCACTTGACATTTCTTATCCGAATTTACATAATATTACTACATTTAAAACAAAATCTAAATTTTAGTATGAACAACTTTAGAAATTGAATAAATTTTGCAGAATATTTAGGAAAAAAGTATCAAATGTTATATTTTTTTAAATTTCTTTTACGCACAATTTTTTTGAAGTAATATTTTTTTAAATTCTGTTCTATTTGAAATTATGAATTTTTAAATTTTCGAATTCTATCAAAACCAGTTTCTTTCTGTTAACAAATAATTAGTAAATTGACAATAGCTTCTTTGTTTTTTCTAGAGAGAAAAAGAATTTATTCTAAGTTTAGAATTGAAGTGCAGCTTCAAAAATACAAAAATTCTTCTTACTTTACGGTTATCAAAATTTTAAAATGGAATAATTTTACGAATTCTAGATATCACGAGTGCCATTATTTCGGAGTCAGTTTCAAGATTGGTGAATTGCGTGATTTCATATTTGTGTTACTTACTTGAAATTTCAAAATTGAAATTTATCAATAGATGAAAGAATTCTAGATATGATCAAGAATTACAGGTTTCAAATTCTCAAAATTTCAAGCTTTCACGATATCGAGGTTGAAACATCTTCAATAGAGTTTTTCAACTGATTTTAGGTAGGTATTTCAAAATTTTGAAATTTCGAAATTAAAAATGTTATTGTGTTTTTTTAAAATTTACTATCTGAAACTCAATAAAGAATTATAATAATAAATACAAATAATTCTACTTAATTTTTTATTTTAAATTCAATTTAAAATTCAGAAGTTTAATACGAGTGTCAAGTTTGAAGTGAAGTTTTAGGAATGTCAATATTTTATATTAGATTTCACGATTTAAAGGATTTTAATCATCAATACGTCAGTACTTCCGTCTTTCGAGAAGTCGACATTTCAAAGTCTCAAAAAGTTTACATCTCGACAATGAATGAATTTCAAATTTTAAAGTGGCGAAATGTCAAAGTTTCCTAGGTTGTTACAATTTTAAAATCAGATAGAATATTCTAAAATCTTACGAATTTTCCTGTATTTTTCAAAACTTTAAGGCTCGACAGTACGTTGGAAATTCGAAAAACCCACGGTTTTAAAATTCATAATGTAGAAATACGAAAATTCTAGAATTCCATAAGTAATTATAATAATAAATACAAGTAATTCTATTTAATTTTTTATTTTAAATTCAATTTAAAATTCAGAAGTTTAATACGAGTGTCAAGTTTGAAGTGAAGTTTCAGGAATGTCAATATTTTGTATTAGATTTCATGATTTAAAGGATTTTAATCTTCAATACGTCAGTACTTCCGTCTTTCGAGAACTCGACATTTCAAAGTCTCAAAGTTTACATCTCGACATTGAAAGAATTTCAAATTTTAAAGTGGCGAATTGTCAAGGTTTCCTAAGTTACAATTTTAAAATGACATAGAATATTCTAAAATTTTACGAATTTTCCTGTATTTTTCAAAACTTTAAAGCTCGACAGTAGACGTTGGAATTTCGAAAAACCCACGGTTTTAAAATTCATAATGTAAAAATATGAAAATTCTAGAGTTCCATAAGTAATTATAATAATAAATACAAGTAATTCTATTTAATTTTTTATTTTAAATTCAATTTAAAATTCAGAAGTTTAATACGAGTGTCAAGTTTGAAGTGAAGTTTCAGGAATGTCAATATTTTGTATTAGATTTCATGATTTAAAGGATTTTAATCTTCAATACGTCAGTACTTCCGTCTTTCGAGAACTCGACATTTCAAAGTCTCAAAGTTTACATCTCGACATTGAAAGAATTTCAAATTTTAAAGTGGCGAATTGTCAAGGTTTCCTAAGTTACAATTTTAAAATGACATAGAATATTCTAAAATTTTACGAATTTTCCTGTATTTTTCAAAACTTTAAAGCTCGACAGTAGACGTTGGAATTTCGAAAAACCCACGGTTTTAAAATTCATAATGTAAAAATATGAAAATTCTAGAGTTCCATAAGTAATTATAATAATAAATACAAGTAATTCTATTTAATTTTTTATTTTAAATTCAATTTAAAATTCAGAAGTTTAATACGAGTGTCAAGTTTGAAGTGAAGTTTCCGGAATGTCAATATTTTGTGTTAGATTTCATGATTTAAAGGATTTTAATCTTCAATACGTCAGTACTTCCGTCTTTCGAGAACTCGACATTTCAAAGTCTCAAAGTTTACATCTCGACATTGAAAGAATTTCAAATTTTAAAGTGGCGAATTGTCAAGGTTTCCTAAGTTACAATTTTAAAATCACATAGAATATTCTAAAATTTTACGAATTTTCCTGTATTTTTCAAAACTTTAAGGCTCGACAGTACGTTGGAAATTCGAAAACCCCACGGTTTTAAAATTCATAATGTAGAAATACGAAAATTCTAGAGTTCCATAAGTAATTATAATAATAAATGCAAGTAAGAATTCTATTTAATTTTTTATTTTAAATTCAATTTAAAATTCAGAAGTTTAATAGGAGTGTCAAGTTTGAAGTGAAGTTTCAGGAATGTCAATATTTTGTGTTAGATTTCATGATTTAAAGGATTTTAATCTTCAATACGTCAGTACTTCCGTCTTGCGAGAACTCGACATTTCAAAGTCTCAAAGTTTACATCTCGACATTGAAAGAATTTCAAATTTTAAAGTGGCGAATTGTCAAGGTTTCCTAAGTTACAATTTTAAAATCACATAGAATATTCTAAAATTTTACGAATTTTCCTGTATTTTTCAAAACTTTAAGGCTCGACAGTACGTTGGAAATTCGAAAACCCCACGGTTTTAAAATTCATAATGTAGAAATACGAAAATTCTAGAGTTCCATAAGTAATTATAATAATAAATGCAAGTAAGAATTCTATTTAATTTTTTATTTTAAATTCAATTTAAAATTCAGAAGTTTAATAGGAGTGTCAAGTTTGAAGTGAAGTTTCAGGAATGTCAATATTTTGTGTTAGATTTCATGATTTAAAGGATTTTAATCTTCAATACGTCAGTACTTCCGTCTTGCGAGAACTCGACATTTCAAAGTCTCAAAGTTTACATCTCGACATTGAAAGAATTTCAAATTTTAAAGTGGCGAATTGTCAAGGTTTCCTAAGTTACAATTTTAAAATCACATAGAATATTCTAAAATTTTACGAATTTTCCTGTATTTTTCAAAACTTTAAGGCTCGACAGTACGTTGGAAATTCGAAAACCCCACGGTTTTAAAATTCATAATGTAGAAATACGAAAATTCTAGAGTTCCATAAGTAATTATAATAATAAATGCAAGTAAGAATTCTATTTAATTTTTTATTTTAAATTCAATTTAAAATTCAGAAGTTTAATAGGAGTGTCAAGTTTGAAGTGAAGTTTCAGGAATGTCAATATTTTGTGTTAGATTTCATGATTTAAAGGATTTTAATCTTCAATACGTCAGTACTTCCGTCTTGCGAGAACTCGACATTTCAAAGTCTCAAAGTTTACATCTCGACATTGAAAGAATTTCAAATTTTAAAGTGGCGAATTGTCAAGGTTTCCTAAGTTACAATTTTAAAATCACATAGAATATTCTAAAATTTTACGAATTTTCCTGTATTTTTCAAAACTTTAAAGCTCGACATTAGACGTTGGAATTTCGAAAAACCCACGGTTTTAAAATTCATAATGTAGAAATACGAAAATTCTAGAATTCCATAAGTAATTATAATAATAAATACAAGTAATTCTATTTAATTTTTTATTTTAAATTCAATTTAAAATTCAGAAGTTTAATACGAGTGTCAAGTTTGAAGTAAAGTTTCAGGAATGTCAATATTTTGTGTTAGATTTCATGATTTAAAGGATTTTAATCTTCAATACGTCAGTACTTCCGTCTTGCGAGAACTCGACATTTCAAAGTCTCAAAGTTTACATCTCGACATTGAAAGAATTTCAAATTTTAAAGTGGCGAATTGTCAAGGTTACAATTTTAAAATTATAGAATATTCTAAAATTTTACAAATTTTCCTGTATTTTTCAAAACTTTAAAGCTCGACAGTAGACGTTGGAATTTCGAAAAACCCACGGTTTTAAAATTCATAATGTAGACTGAAGAAATACGAAAATTCTAGAATTCCAAAATTTTACAAATATAAAATTAGAATTTTCTTAAAATTTTAACTTAGATAATGCTTCTACAGTCCATCATGGAGATGCACCTAAATATGACATACTTGAGTAACGCATCTTCTGGTTTTTAAAATTTGGAAATCATGTACACTAAAATACGAATATTCTAGATTTTACAAATTATAGAGTTACAAAATTAGAATTGGTAAGCACATAGGTTCCAACTCTAGTCTTTACCCATGTAGCATCGTTTATTGGCGTTAGCTTGGCGGAATATTGGCCTAATATATAGAGATTGGAACAATATTGTCGAACTGCAGCCAATATTGGGTGAATATATCTTTGTAATATTGTACAAATATTGAAAATGCAATATTTAGTGGAATATTGCTATTTAATATAAATTGAAATATTGTACACACAATAATGTCTCAATATTGCGTGTACAATATTACTAAATATTGAAAATCTATATTTAAGCAATATAACATACATATTTGTGATTGATGAAGCCAATAACGATTTGGCGAAATATTGATTGTAAAAAATACATAAGTTAATTCTCTGCAAGGTCTTTTTCCCAACAACCTGTTTTTTCGTTTATTAAATATTGCTATTTAATGTAAATTCAAATATTGTATACACAATAATGTACCAATATTGCGTGTACAATATTACTAAACATAGAAAATCGATATTTAATCAATATAACATAAATATTTACACCGGACCACATAGAGCCCTGCAGGTGCTGCGCAATGGGAAATGGTCCCTCGCAGTAGTTAGGGCTCTGTAGTGGCCCAGGTCACCCCCTTTCATACTATTTTGGGACACATTACAAAACAATAATGGGCCAATATTGTATAAATATTTTCCCCAATATTGAAAGAATATTGCTTGGTAATATTTAGTCAATATGTAAAATTTCAATGTTAGGATAATATTGTACATTCATATGCTACCAATATATTTACAATGAAATGCCAATATTACACTCGTCAATATTTAATGCTACATGGGTAGATTTTAAATTCTAGATTTTAAACTCTACATTTAGCTTTCAGATTTTAACTACAAACTTCCAGATAGTTTAAGTAGTAGGGCTTCAATTTCTAGATTCGACAGATTCTGTATTGTAGGAATTTCAGACTGATCAACGGACTTCAAACTTAAGGCTTTCAACTTCGAATTTCGGAATTTAGACCTTCCACTGCAAACTTCAATCTTCAGGGTTCAGATTTCAAATTCTGTCATCTGGCGGTTTCAGACTCTGGCCTTTAACATTCACATTTTATCTCATCGAACTTTAGACTTCATATTCAAAATTTTAGGTTTTAAAATTCAAATTTTTGAGATATTAGAGACTTCAGAATAAGAGCTTTAGATCATGTTGAAAACTTCAAACATTAATCGTTACGCTTGAGTTTTTTCACGCAAAACTTCAACTTCAGTCTCCAGATTCCTCCCAATTTTAAGTCAACAGTACGGCTATTTTTGTATGTTGATAGTATTAAAAATGGTACTACTGTAAGTACACTTTAACCATTTAACCAACCCATACCTCAACCTTTAAGTTTCAAAATTCAAACTCTAAACTGTACCCTTCCGGTTTCAGTATCAGGTTGAAATCTTTCGACATCAATAATAAACCTTGCTTTCTAGATTCGAGAGATCAGGCTTCAAGCTTCTGACTAATAGACTTCAACTTAAATTGAATTTCTAACTTTAGACTTCAGGCTTCCGAATTCGGGGCTTCAGAGTTTAGACTGTAGAATTCATATTCATTAAACTGCACACGTTAGACTTCAATCTTTAGGGTTCACACTATACGGGAGGTCGCAACATTACACTCTAGCCTTAAGATTTTATCCTTAAGACCTCGAACTTTAGACTCTAAATTGCAGGTTTCAAAATTCTGGACTTGAGCCTTTCAACTTCACCCTACTGCATTCTTCAATGTTTCACATTTTAAATCAGGTTGCAAACACCTCAGTTTCTTGGCTTATTATGAGACTTCCAGCTTGATACTGCTCACTATTCCAAATTGCAAGCTTAAAACTCCGGACGAAACAACGGGCTTCAGATTTCATAACTCGAACTGTAGCTTTCAAACATCAGTTACAGACTTCAAACTGAAGACCTTCCACTCCATAACTTCAGATTTCCGATTTAAAGCTTCAGACCTTCGCCACCACTCTCTTCATTGGAAAAGGTAAAATTTAGACCGGTAACTCCAGATTCCCGACTTTCTGGCTACAGACTTTCAAGATTCAAATCATAGAATTGATGAATTGAGAATTGAGTGTTTTAATTACAGTTGAAACTGACTTATGGAACCTAATGGTCTAATTTGTGATTCATTCATCTACCTTTTTCAATAACGTTATTACAAAAATCTTTAATTGTATTGATTAACAATTTAATTTTTCCATGTGTGACAAATAATTTTGCAATATTGGAATTACTAAATTAACTTTCAATTTCAATTCTCGGATTATTATATATCGAATTTTGAAATTTTAAGTCTCCCTTCTTTTCACTACACGAAGTCGTTGCAAAACTTAATTAATCGCCAATTTTGAAATTGTATTATTGTAATTGAAACATTTAAAATTTCCCCATCTCATTTTGAAATAGCAATAAAAATGGTTGAACAGGACGAAAGTTTTACCGTGTGGAAGAATTAGTTTTACAAAATTTCAAATGAATTAAGTAGAGTGTTACTTACGTTATGCTACAAATTTTATCGACCCGGATCCAATAGAAAACAAGATGTGGTCACTTTGCACTTACTTTTACGACTAAATTAAAAGTGTCTCAGATCTCACGTTAACAGACTTAAGAGAAAGTTTAATTGTCCCTCCCTCGTAAAACTTCCACATATTAACTACGTACCTAATATAATCCTTCTCCTTTTTTTGGCAAAATTGAACATTATCATATAATCGTTTAACAACAAAATGTCATTATCATTTTAAATTAACCGTCCGTTTTTGTTTTTTGTTTAAATTTTACATCATTACAACACCTCTTTGTTCTAACGTTTAATGAAGGTGTTATTTTTTGACAATTAGTTTTATAAAGAGACACGCTTCGACATTCGGTTTAGTTAAAAAAGGCGAAATGGATCAATACCGTCATCAAAATTCTGAAATTCATTTGGAATTTTTGAAATTTTGTTGCAAGTATAACCTGGGTTTGGAAAGACCAAAACGGCACAATAATTAATTATGCCAATTATTTTTCTTAAACTCAACGGCAGTCGATGATGATCAAACAATTTTGGCCTTAGGATCATAATCGCTACCAAAATACGAGATGGCCATTGTGATAAGTTCCCATAAGTAACGTATCTCTTAAATATTTTTGGTTGTAAGCACTTCCGATCTAAAACCTGAAACCTAAATTCTCGGGTTTGGACTCGGAATATCTAAAGTTTTAAATCTGTAGTCAGAATTGGGAACCTGAAATACCGAATATTGGGTCAGGAGTCTTTAGTTCATAGTCTGAAGTTCGAGAGTTTGGAGCCTAAAATCTAAATTCTGAGGTCTTTGCGTTGTTTAGTCTTTATGTCCTAGAATCTGTTATCCAGGAATTTGAAAATTCAAGCCTAGGAGCTGAAGCTTGGTGAAGTTTTCAATCTGACCTCAAATCTGAAAACGCCTAGAATTTGCAGTTTGTGGTCTGAAATTTGGATTTTGAAAATTGAAGCTTTGAGATATGAGAATGTTTATAGTCTAAAAAATTGTGGACTGAATTAGATTTTCACTTGAAATTTGGAGGACTCTTGGGCCGGGAGTTTGAAGCGAGAAGTTTAGCGCCTTGAATCAGGAAACGTGGTGATTAATGTCTGTCTGAAGTTTGCAACCTGATCTGAGATCCTAATGCTGGAACCAACCTGAAGTTTGTAGTTTAAAGTTTGAATTTGGTAACCTATAATAGGCACGAAACTTACGGTTCGAGGTGTGAATGTTGAAATGCAGAGTTGAAAGTGTAGAGTTTGAAATATAAAGGCCTAAAAACATGAAACACGAAGTCTGAAGTTTAATGCGTGGAATATGAATTCTACAGCCTATATTCTGAGGTTTGAACAAGCTTCGTTTCTCAGACTCAAATCTGAAGCCCGAAGTGCTTTAAATCTGAAGTCCGTTGCTTAAATTCTGATGTCTCGAACCTGGAAACTGTAGTTTGTAGCCTAATCTGAAGCTAATTTCGAAAACCTGAAGTTTACAATTGGAAGGCTAAAATCAGGAGCCTAAACTTCCGATTATTGGGTCTGGAATGTAATGTTTTTAGTTTGAAGTTAAGTTCGAAATATGAAGTCTGAAGCCAGAAATCCTTTATATTCGAAGTGCGTTGTTTAGTTGGAATCTTTAAGCCTGCAATTCAGAATCTTTAGTTCACAATTTGAAGCTTGGTCTGAAGTCTGAAGCCGCCTAGACTCCAATCTCGTAAGTTTAGAATTTTGAAACCTGACATTTGAAGTCTAAAGTTCGAGGTCTGCATGTGGCAATCTGAATGTTAAAGTATACAGCTTGAAATCTAAAAACTGCAGTCTGAATCTGCAGCCTAAAGTGTAGTGCTTGAAATCTGATTCTAAATACTGAAGCCTGAATTTTCGTGTTTGAACCTTAATTGTGATTAGCCGAAATCAAGAGTCGGAATCGGGAAATTATAGCTTGAAGTCCGGTATTATCTTGAATCTAGGAACTGAAGCTTGTCGGTTGGTGTCAGATGTTTGCAACTGGATTCTAAAACCCGGAGTCTAAACTCAGATGCTTTCGGGTTGTAGTCTGAGGAGCGACACTGGAATGCTGAAGTTAATTTGAATTTTGAAACTTGAGGTAGGAAGTCTAAAGGACGAGGTCTAAAAGGTTACAGTGTAGGGTTGAAGGTATAAAGTATGAAATTTAAAGGTTAGAGTTTGAAGCCGAGAGCCTAAAGTCCCCAATGATTGAAATCTGAAGTTGGGTATTCATAGCGTGAGGTCTGAAGGTTGCAACCTAATCTGAAATTCTAATCTTGGAACCTGGAGCCTAAACAATGAAGTTTATAGTTTGAAATTTGATTTTTGAAACCTAAGATAAACACGAAGGTTAAAATTCGAGGTCAGAAGGTAAAAGTGTCGACTCGAGTTTACAGTACTTTTTATAACTTCAAAATTAGAACAAAAGCGTATTAGGAGCTCATAAGCGAAAAAAGGAAGTACCCTTAGAGTAGCTTTTATAGTGTCATTCTGAGCGAAGTTTATAAACTAAGTTAATAAACTTCCTTTTATTGTGCATTTAGCTCTTATTTTCAGGATGTCTCTTGCCTCTTCTTCTTTAATCCTAGTGCAGGGGTCGGCAGACCGTGGCTCGCGAGCCACATGTGGCTCTTTGCGTCCAGAATTGTGGCTCCTTCGAACAAATTCGAAATGCTCCATATTTGAACAAGTATCTATGGCTTGTTAAAGGAAAATGCTAAGTCGCTAAAAATCCCCATTAAACAGTTTATTTTTAGTTCATTTTCATTTACACGCGCTTTTGGTGCACAATGGTTCACATGTTTCAATGGAACCCGCTCCCGACGTTCGTCGAGATTGTGCGAAGTGCTCGGAGTACGGGGAGTTTGGAAGAGTAACGGCGCACGGCCGCACCACCACCATATATGTGTGGCTCTTTGAATCTGGTTCAATCTGTTTATTGGGATAATTGGCTCTTTACACTCCAAAGACTGCCGACCCCTGTCCTAGTGGAACAATTTTTATATTCCGCGACCTGTTTCTCATTTTTCTTCGCTTACATTTTGTCAATTTCCTTCCTTGATTCTGCCTGCGAACTGTTTGCGTGTGTGAAATGTCTCAATCGCTTAATTGTTAATATT
This sequence comes from Pyrocoelia pectoralis, assembly GCA_036250285.1. Taxonomy (NCBI): domain Eukaryota; kingdom Metazoa; phylum Arthropoda; class Insecta; order Coleoptera; family Lampyridae; genus Pyrocoelia; species Pyrocoelia pectoralis. The sequence continues at coordinate 8,845,775 of CM070083.1, forward strand.
AGCACAAAATTAGCATTTAATTAGCACTTAGTTTTGATGGTTCATTTTAGCGGAAAAGTAAATTCGCCATTTTATTAGCATTACATATTTCTTAAAATTGCTTCTGCATTCATATTTTTGTCGTGTGCTGTGCGCATATTACATATTTAACAGCGCGCTACCCTCCATTTTGTTGGTGTCGTGTACATCTTAAAATCGTAACGCCAAATTAAGTCCTCGGTTCTGTCAACTTGCTCAAGCAGTTAATCTGTAATGTTAGCACACAAGTAGCACTTAATTAGCACTTTAAAGTAGAAATCCTTCATTTGCTTGTCATCATTGATTCATTTGTACACTAATTGTTTTAATTGGGGGTGTTCAGGTTAACATTAATTTAGCTCTACCCAACTAAGATGTATTCATTCTAAATCATTCAAGTATACAATTTTTAATTCTAGTACAAAATTAGTATCTAATTGGCACTTTGCAATATTATACATTATTTATCTATGAAATTCTCATTTTTCATTTGGGGGGAGAGGGAGGTGGTAGCTTAACGTGAATTTAGCCTTACCGAGTTCAGTACACGCTAGCCTCTAATTTCTATGTGTATATTAGCACAATATTAGCGTCTAATTAGCACTTCGTATAGTGAGAAAGTAAATTTAAATTTTGACTTTTAATGTGTTGTATGATACAAATTTTCTCAAGTCTTTAATTAATTATTAATCTAGCGCAAAAGTAGCACCTACACCAACACCATACAATTTTTGATTTTAGCACAAAATTAGTATGTAATTGTCACTTTGCAGTATTATACGTTATTTATCTATAAAATTCTCATTTTTCGTTCGGGCGAGAGGGAGGTGGTAGCTTAACGTGAATTTAGCCTTATGGAGTTCAATGCATGGTAGTGTCTAATTTCTATATGTATATTAGCACAAAATTAGCGTCCAATTAGCACTCCGTATAATGAGAAAGTAAATTTAATTTTTGACTTTTAATGTGTTGTATGATACAAAGTTTCTCAAGTGTTTAATTTTTAATCTAGCGCCAAAGGAGCACCTACACCAACACCATACAATTTTTGATTTTAGCACAAAATTAATGTCTAATTGGCACTTTACAGTATGATACATTATTTATCTACGAAATTCTCATTTTTGGTTTGGGGGGTGAGGGAGGTGGTAGCTTAACGTGAATTTTGCCTTACCGAGTTCAGCGCATGCTAGCATCTAATTTCTACATGTATATTAGCACAAAATTAGCGTCTAATTAGCACTTCGTATAGTGGGAAAGTAAATTTAATTTTTGACTTTTAATGTGTTGTATGATACAAATTTTCTCAAGTGTTAATTTTTAATCTAGCGCAAAAGTAGCACCTACAGCAACATCATACAATTTTTCATTTTAGCACAAAATTAATATCTAATTGGCACTTTGCAATATTATGCATTATTTATCTATGAAATTCTCATTTTTCGTTTGTGGGGAGAGGGCATCGTAAATTTAGCCTTAACGAGTTCAATACATTCTAGCTTCTCATTTCTATATGTATATTAGCACAAAATTAGCGTCTAATTAGCACTTCGTATAGTGAGAAAGTAAATTTAATTTTTGACTTTTAATGTGTTGTATGATACAAATTTTCTTAAGTGTTTAATTTTTAATGTAGCGCAAAAGGAGCGCCTACACCAACATCATGCAATTTTTGATTTTAGCACAAAATTAGTACCTAATTGTCACTTTGCAGTATTATACATTATTTATCTATGAAATTCTCATTTTTCATTTGGGAAGAGGGGGAGGTGGTAGCTTAACGTGAATTTAGCCTTACCGAGTTCAATGCATGCTAGCATCTAGTTTCTACATGTATATTAGCACAAAATTAGCATCTAATTAGCACTTCGTATAGTGGGAAAGTAAATTTAATTTTTGACTTAATGTGTTGTATGATACAAATTTTCTCAAGTGTTAATTTTTAATCTAGCGCAAAAGTAGCACCTACAGCAACATCATACAATTTTTCATTTTAGCACAAAATTAATATCTAATTGGCACTTTGCAGTATTATGCATTATTTATCTATGAAATTTTCATTTTTCGTTTGTGGGGAGAGGGGGTGGTAGCATCGTAAATTTAGCCTTAACGAGTTCAATACATGCTAGCTTCTCATTTCTATATGTATATTAGCACAAAATTAGCGTCTAATTAGCACTTCGTATAGTGAGAAAGTAAATTTAATCTTTGACTTTTAATGTGTTGTATGATACAAATTTTCTTAAGTGTTTAATTTTTAATGTAACGCAAAAGTAGCGCCTACAGCAACACCATACAATTTTTGATTTTAGCACAAAATTAGTATCTAATTGTCACTTTCCAGTATTATACATTATTTATCTATGAAATTTTTATTTTTCGTTTGGGGGGAGAGGGAGGTGGTAGCTTAACGTGAATTTACCCTTACGGACTTCAATGCATACTAGCCTCTAATTTCTATATGTATATTAGCACAAAAGTAGCGTCTAATTAGCACTCCGTGTAGTGAGAAAAATTTAATTTTTGACTTTTAATGTGTTGTATGATACAAATTTTCTCAAGTGTTTTTAATTTAGCGCAAAAGTAGCACCTAATTAGCACGTTTTTAATGAAATAAGTTCATTTTAGTGAACAAATGAACTTATTACCTAGTTGTTATTGTTAGCATTTGAGTAGCGCTTAATTTTGCAGTCCGTTTGAAGAAGGGGGGGGGGGGATAATCTTAATGGAAATATTTTTATACTCTGTGTCATATATGGTATTAATTTTGGTCTGGCCAAACTTCAAGAGATCTTGTTTAATGCGATTAGTTTCCCAAATTTTAAATTTTTCGTTTTTAAAATGCTAATCCAGTTTTTAATGTAAAATTTTTTACTTAAAGTTACTTAACTGTAACTGATAGATAGATAATAGTTTCAGTTACAAAACGTGACTATAATCCAATTAAAATCGAGGGATACGAAACAATTTTAATTTTATATGATACTTTTGGTTCAAGCACTTAATTTTAATATTAGCACAAAATTAGCACCTAATTAGCACTTAATTATGAAGTAGGTGAAGTAAAAAACAAACGTGATTCTTTGCTTATATCGTATTCTGTATTGTGTTACGAATTTAGCAATACAGCAATGTCTATTTTGTTGCTCTTCTGTATCTCTTACATTTGTTTGTACAAGTTCATTCACTTATTTAATGGGTGGGGTTGAGCTTAACGTTTGTTTGTGAATTTTTAATTGTAGCCGAAGTCCATCGTAACTTTGAGCTAGCTACACCCTAATTTAGTTTAAATTAATGTTAGCACAATATTAGCACCAAAATAGCCCTTGATTTTGCAGCTCACGAGGGGGGGGTCGAGTGCTAACAAAATGAAAATTATATCTTGCGTTGTACTTACCGGAATGGACAAACTTTTACTTTTAGTGTAGGTGAAATAGATAACCCAAAAATTTTAAATTTTGACCGACAAGTGGAGTAGAGTCGACTTTGCGAGAAATTCAATTTTTGTAATGGTCATGGGAAATTTTTGAAAACCCATTTCTATAAGAAGAGTTTAATTTACAACTTTCTAGTTTTCTAAACTATAATTTCTCATTAAATTCAATTTACAAAACAAAATTAAACCTACATTGGCTAAGAAGAAATTAGCATATTACAATTAGCGTTAATCTTGCTCGATAGTCACTCGATCCTCATTAGGACTTTTAATGTTCTAATTATGCGACACTTTCTCGTATTTCTAATTATGGTACGAGGCAGTTTTCTTTTCTTCATTAAGATGATTTATGACGCCTTGTTTGATCTTATAATTCCGTATGCCTTACGGACCATTCTTCTTTTATAAGTTCCGCCCCCTTTTCCGCTATCATGTAAGTGGCCGCATTAATGTTGGCGCTTACAATTCGTGGCATAATTGAAGCGTCTATGACACGAACGCCGGCAACACCGTGCACTTTTAAGTCGGGACCAACCACAGTTCTTGGATCACTTTCGGGTCCCATTTTGCAAGTACCGGAAGGGTGATGTAAGTGGGTGACGTAATTTTTGAACGTACATTTCCAATAATCGTCGGTGTCGAACTGGAACATCTCGCAGTTTGGTAGGTTTAGGTTTGCCAGTTGTGGATTGGCGTCAGCAAACGGTTTGGTCTTCATCAACCTTTGGATGAACCTCACGCCATACAGGAGAGTGTTGATGTCCTCCTCTTGGTCATCGCTCAAATAGTTGGGGTAAATTTGCGGGTAATCGAATGGGTCCGCGCTACGCAATGTAATTCGCCCCAAAGATTTAGATTTGAGATTTTTGAGCATAATTATCATATTACTGTTCTTTTCATTGCTTTCAAAAATGGCCTTTTGTACGTCGGGGGGGTAATTGAAGCCCGTGTAGAATATCTTCATATGTTCTCGACTGTTACGAGGGAATGGAATGTGATTCACTTGGAGGTTGGGGAACTCACCATTTTCGTTTGTATTTAGATGCATGAGGAAATTAACCATTGGATTGTTGGCAAAGTAGCCTTTTCTGTACATTACGTACTGGTATATGTCATCAATCGTCTGTTCCTTCGATCTTGGGCGAAGAAATTCTTCGTCAACGTCGAGCAGTACGTGAAACACGGGGTGGTCTTGAAAATGCTCACCAACCCTCAAATCTTTCTTGATGGAAATTCCCAAACTTTGCAAATGTTCCTTTGGACCGATTCCCGAGTTCATCAAAACTTGTGGGGAGTTTATGGCGCCCGCTGAAAGTATCACTTCTTTGCTTGCTTTCAGTTTGATCAACTTTTGATTGATGAGGACCTCAACGCCATTTACGCCCTGCGCATTGAACGTGAGGCGGGCAACTTGTGCGTTTAGGACGACGTACAAATTTGGACGTTCTTTAATTGTTGTTATAAATGCCTTGGCACTACTTTGCCGGGTACCCTCCGAGATGGTAAATGGCGTGTCTGTGTAACCAAGATGACGTGTATCACTCCTTTCTTGGAACCCCATCTCTTGGTAACTTTTTATGATCATCTCACGAATTTGGGCGTCTTCTCGAATTTTTGAAATGTTCAGTCCACCCCGTTCAAACCTTTCATAATACTTTAAAACGGATTCGTAATCCCATCCGACATTTCCCTCCTTCACCCAGTGCTCATGATCATCTTCGTAGCTTCTGATGTATATCATAGCATTAAGCGCGCTACTACCACCAAGCACCTTCCCTCTGGGATAAAGACAAACACCATCCTTCAATCCCAAACAGCAACCTTCGCTTCGTTCCGTCTTATACTTCCAATCCTCATCTGACAACTGAAGGCTTGAAAACGTCGTGGGTATCTAAAACACATCAATTATCGACGCAACCTAACCTCCTCACTCACCTCAGTCAACATCGACGGATAACCCCCCGCCTCTATCAGCAAAACTCGCCACCGACTCACCGCCGTCAGCCGATTTGCCAACAACGACCCGGCACTACCCCCGCCCACAATGATAAAGTCAAATTCCTCCCCATCTGTCACCTTCGTCCCGTAATCGGAAGGGTAACGTCCTTCCGGTCCCAATTTGCACTGTGAGGCAAACAGGGCATGTAGAAGAGTTAAGAATAACTGCTGCGAGGTCCCGGTTAAGACATTAAAGCACGTATTCACCGAACTCAAATCCATGCTTAATTCAACCCAAAAGCGTACTAATACTGTTTACGTATTTTAAATACGGCACGCTGATAAGAGTCTTCTTGTCACTTTTGACCTTTGTGATAAATGTGTTGTTAATGGATTTCTAAAGAGAAGTTATCTGTTTCGTAATTGTATTATCGCAATTATTTTTTGCATAGATATCTATCTGTGTAATCGAAATCGAAGCGATTTTTGAATTGATACTGAACATAGAAATTTGAAGATTTTTCTAATTAATTGGTATCAACCAGGAAGAATTTTTGAATTGAACAAGGCGAACCTTTCATCCGTTGAACCATGACCTTTCGAAAACACTCTTCGTTTATTGTTGTTTTTTAGTGGGAAGTAGATTGGCGTTGGAAATCTTCCATCTTCAACGTAATTTCTATCAAGAGTGAATGTGAAAAGCTTGTCGTCATCAAATTGAAGCACAACAATGATCAAATACTCTTCGGCAGTTCATTGTTATTTAACCAAAACTTTTTGAATAGCAAATGATCATCAGCTGGTCATTTATGAAACATGAAAAAGAGGGTTACCGAAAAAGTTATAAAGAAGAAAAGGATAAACCCTGGTGAGACTTAAAAACACTAGGCGCATTTGAAATTTGTTCCATTGAAGATTAGGAAGAGGAATTTTTCTGCAGAAATCTGTGAAATTCCAAATTATTGAAGATCTTCAAAGGCCATTAGTGAAAGCGGCGATTTGGAGACAACACTCACAGACAAGGGCTACTGACTGAAGATGGATCAAGAGTATCAGAAATATTTCCTCGTTTGTACCTTATTTCCAAGGCCTTCTTTAAATTGTCTTAAAACTTTACATCTTCTTTAAAACAGCGTTATGGACTTTAAGGAAATCAGAGGCTCACTGAATTTCAAAATTGTCTTCAAAACCACCTTCATCACTGTATTGGAAACAACGTAAATGATTTCTGAATTGAAGAAAAGGGACAAACAAGAGGAGGTTTTTTTACAAAATGTTCAATTCTCGACTCTTGTCCTCACGCATTTTTCAATGGTCGCAAGTTTTTTCACACACCTATTATGGTGTTTCATTAGTGTTTGATTATGTTCTGTGAGGTGCTTAATCTTCTTCGCGCAGAACATTCCTCGAGTTACTAAGAAGCTTATTTCTTCCGGTACTAAGGAAACTGGTTCAATTTCTTTCTATTGACGATTTTTTGGGTTCATTCAAATTCTGAACGTATCGGACAGCTTCTTCATCAAATTGAAAAGTGATTTTTTAATTTTCAAAAATTCTGATTCCTTTTATCGTCTTTGGAAAGATGAATCATTTATCTTCAATACTTCGAATATAAAATACAAAGGCGTGTTCTGCGAAAAATTTAAAGAGCCACGGCACTCCTACAGATTTTTCAAAAGATCTCTGCTTCAGAAGATTATGAAAGTCATTGAATTTTTTTTTGCGCAAACAACTGTCTCTAAAGCGAACAAAAACCACCACTACCTACATCCTTTCCGAAGGAAACGATGTCTTACCTGAAACTCATCTAAATGCTTCATCGATAAAAAATAGAAGATAAAACCAAGCCTTTATTTGGAATCAAGATTGAAGAAATTTCTTGTACTTCTTGAGACTTTCTTGCAATTGCTATTTGTTAAAGAAGGCCGTATGCGAGAAAACGGATTAGCAATGCGACATTTCAAAGAAGGATTTTTGCAAATACCTCCACAAAAGGGTTTCGTATCCGAAATCCACCAGGTTTTTTCATCTGAATGTTATAACGCTAAAGAAGAGAAGGCAAGAGCTAAACCTTCGAAGCAGGTAACAGATGTACGAGTGCTTTCCATGCACGCAGAAAAGCTATAATTCTTTAAACAAATCACTGTCATCTCGAAAATTTCTTCCTTCTTCTTTGAGAGGAGCGGGGGGGGGGGGGGAGGTAATTCCACCCTTTCCCTTGAAACTTGAAATGTGAAGTTTTATAGGATTTTGGTCAAAAATTTGAAAAACTCTTGGAGGAGTGGCTTTGGTAATGTCATTTTTATGCATGGTGATGTGTACTTCTCCTGGATAATTCTTCGAAGAACAAAAATTTCTTGAAGTAAGGTTAAAGATGTTTTTTGGAGCATACAATGTAATTGTAACACTATATTCCTATTTTAAGCTTTGTCTCTTCTTGGTACTTAGTTGCGTTTTATGAAGAATATGCCATAATAAAAGAAGAAGGGTTTGGAATCCAGCATAAAATATTTCGGGTAGATTACGAAGATCATAATGAAACACTCTCTTGCTTCTTCATTGAAAGATCTGTAATATTCTTTGAGGGGAGTTTTGCAATCAAATTACTTCCTAAGGAAGTAAGAAGAAATATTCTTCTTCGTGATTCTTATAAAGCTTACCGCAGCTACGATATTATACCACTTTCTTCTTTTCAAACATTTCCTCTTGGCATAAGGTGCAGGTTCCAAAGTTCTTGGAGAAGAGGCTTTGATGAGGTCATTTTCATGTACGGAAAACTTTTTGGAAGGACCAACATTTCTTGGAGTAAGGTTTAAGAAGCTTTTTTCAAAGCATTTTTTTCTTCTTGACACTTAGTTGCCGTTTATGTAGAATTATAGCACAAAATATTTTTGGTTGATTTCTTCTGGAAAATTAATTGTAAAGATCGTTACGAAGAAGACCCTTTTTTTCAAAAATTCGTCACATGACCTTAAAGGTATGACAATTCATATTCATGACCTTAAATTTGTTCCTTCCCGAAAAGACACGTAAAGGCAAATTTCTTTCAAGCGTCTATTTTTAGTTTTCAATTCTTCTTCGATTGAATATTCTTCAATTTAGACGTAGAAAATTGAAGAAATCAAGAAAATATCAAAAAGGGGAAGTGCCAAAAAACTCGATTTGTATCAAGATTCTGATCGATAATTTGGCGAAAATGAACGTGAATTTTTAGATTTGCTCTTCTTTTTGAAGAATTCTTGGAAAAGCTTCGATATTCGTGATTTTAAATTTCTTCGTTGCCGACGGTGTAAAGATATTTTCCATTCATGGTTATTACTTTTGCGATGACTTTCGCCAATCTGTCTTTTTTTAATTTGGAAGAAGAAATCTGAAAATTCAAATCTCATTAAGGTGAAGAAGGGTTGATGACAATGGGAAAAAGGGTAGAAAAACGTTTAAGGGGTACTGAAAAATTGGAAGAATAATATATCTACCTATAACGGCACTGAAGATAACTTGTGTGAAGAGAAGTTGAAGATGATACAGTCTACAAAGTAAGAAATTAACGTGTGAAGTTCGAATTCAATCGTAATAAACTTTGGAACGCGCTTGTAAGGAGAACAGCTGTGGTACTGTGGTCGCAAAAAAATAAACATGGTCGTAGGTTACGTCGATCGTACATAAAACTCCTCCTTTCTGAAGAATATTTCAGGTGTATGTAAGAGCAGTGATGAGGCTCAGAAGAAGACACACAGAAGAATTTGCTCACCGGATAAGTCTTTTCGAAAATTACTTGTAAATATCTGCTTAATAATAATTTTCATCAGACACTTATGCTTTAAATATCAAGACAGAGAAAGGAAGATTTTTTTGAAGAAAGTCATTTCTAAAACCTCTTCTACATCAAAATGTACAATACGGTGTTTGACGTTTTTCAATTTTGAAATGTTATAGGAATCATCCTTAATATCTTCAACCCTCAAACATGGAACGAATTGCAAGTGAAGAAATATATTCACTCTTTTCATCATCCAACACCATATAGTTTTGAAGATCAGGAGGAAATTATTTTCCTTGAATGGGATTCACGCTATAATGCTGCTGTTTTAATCTTCATCAAGAACGTTTTTTTGGGAATCGGGAAGAACCACATAAATGAAAGCACGATAATTGAAGATTTTCTTCATTTGTGTTCTTCCACGCGTCAATTTGAAGAGAATTATTTACTGGAATAGAAGATTAAAACTGAAGGAATTCTAAGTCAAACTATCTAAATAATCTTCCATCAAGAAAAGAAGACAAACAAAAAATTTGGTTCGATATAAATTTACTGGTTCCACATTCTCTTACAAATCACTGTTCTTCAACCACTCCTCTTTGATCATTTCAGCCCCCTTTTCCGCTACCATGAATGTGGCTCCGTTGAGATTGACGCTTGGAATTGTTGGCATGATCGAAGCATCTATAACACGAACACCTTCAATACCGTGCACTTTTAAATCGGCACCAACAATCGCGTTCGGATCAGATTTTGGTCCCATTTTCGCTGTACAGCATGGATGGTTTAAATGGGTTACGTAATTGCGCAGCGCACATCTCCAGTAGGCATCGGTATCGTACTCTATCGTGTCGCATTTGGGCAATTTTAGGTTTACCAGCTGTGGGTTTATACTGGCGAACGAGGAAGTCTTCAAAAGTCGTTGAACCATTCTTATACCGTCGAGGAACGTGCCGATATCATCTTGGTTCTCATCGCTCAAATAGTTGGGATAGATCCTAGGCTTATCAAAAGGGTCAGCGCTGCGCAGCAGGATCCTTCCCAACGACCTCGGTTTCATAACCTTGAGAAGAACGACGATATTACTACTGTTTGTATTGCTCTCCAACATCGCCTCTCTTATCTCACGAGGGAAATTGAATATCTTCATAAACGCGTCGATCTTTCCCGAACTGTTCCGCGCAAACGGAATTTGTTGCACTTGCAAATTGGGAAATCGGCTGAGGTTTTTGGTATTAGCGTACAGGTTAACGTTGAAGAGTGGTGGGAGAACGTAGGGGCCCTTTTTGTGCGCTATGTAATTGTAGATGTCGTCCAGGGCATCTTCCTCCGATTTTTGAGGGAAGGCCGTTTCGTCCACTTTTAGAAATAGTCCAAGAAAGAGAGGGTGGTTTTGGAAATTTTCGCCCACCCTCAAATTGTGCCCTAACGAAATTTGGATACTATCCAAGTGATCCTTTGGGCCGATTCCCGAATTCATTAGTATTTGAGGTGAATTGATTGCGCCGGCCGATAGTATCACTTCCTTTCCGGCCTTAAGGTGGAGGAGGTTTCGGTTTAGTAGCACTGTGGCACCATCTACCCGCCCTTTGTCAAAAGTAAGTCTACTGACTTGAGCGTTTAGGACCACGTGGAGGTTTTGGCGATTGCCAATGTTGCCCAAAAATGCTTTAGCTGCACTAACCCGTGCACCTCCCCAAATTGTTACGGGCGCGTCTTCGTAACCGACAAATATTTTGGTGTTAACTTTTCCGTATCCCATCTCTTGGTAGCTGTTAATGATTAGCGTGCGAAGGGGATCGTTTACATATAGGTGCGAAATGTTAAGCTCTCCTCCGTTTCCATGTAGATTTTCAAATTTTTCGTAATATCCTAGGGAAGAGTGATAATCCCATCCAACATTTCCCTGTTCCACCCATTCGTCATGATCCACTTTCAGACTTCGGCTGTAAATCATGGCGTTAATCGAGCTACTCCCACCCAATACCTTCCCCCTTGGGTGAAGGCAAACTTGACCTTGTAAACCCGAACAGGCAGTTTCACTCGTTTCACTTGCATATTGCCAATCTTCATCGCTACCTTGAATCCCACCGTACAGAGCCGGAATCTGAAATGGTAACTGTAGCAGTCCATTATTTGAGCTCTACTTACCTCTGTAGTCATGGACGGATACGTCCCAGCTTCAATCAGTAGAACCTTCCAACGGTTCACGGCTGAAAGTCGATTGGCCAAAAGACACCCGGCAGAACCGGCACCGATTATGATAAAATCAAATTCCTCTCCATTCTTCAACCTCGGTCCGTAATCGGGAGGGTAACGCCTTTCGGTTATTAGTTTGCACTGTGACGCGAACAGGGAATTTATCAACGTCAAAAACAACTGGTGGGATACGCCCGTTGTCACATTCGCACAGGACCCAAGTTGATACGCATCCATCTTGCTTTAAGTAGTAATCACCACGAATATGACTGATCAGTTCCTTATCTCATTCTGTTTACTTGAACACATCATCACCTTGACTAATTTCTATTTGAGACCGCCTAATGGTTAGACAACTCATTTTGCACACAATTCGCAACTTTAAAACGAAGAATTAGGAATGTCGAAATGCTTCCTGTCCTTTCGTTTGATACGCAATTCAAATTCCAAAAACCTTTGGATTGTTGTAACTTCTTATTTCCTTCCGTCCTTTTGCCTTTCTTTTCTGGTTCATTCTTCGCACTTTTTGAGTAATAAGGCGCAAAATCTTTGTGGAAGACCTTCTCATAGAAGAAAAATGAAGAATGGACTGTGTTTCTGATTCTAAAAAATAGCGAATCTCCTTATTGAGAACACTTGGTGATTTTCTTCTTTGGAGGTTCACTTATTGTTGCAATGAAGAAAGATGATTCGTGGAAGCTCCTTCAAAATGAAAATGAAGAAAGGGCTCTGTTGTTGATTTTTTATAGATTTTTTTTATTAAGATAGTTTCGTGATTTCCTTCAATGACAGCTCACTTTTTTCTTCAATGAACTGACATCGTCTCTACTGTCGATTTAAATTTCACCCTTTTTGATTCTTCTCGCCTTTTTAGTGATAGAGTACTTTTAAAATTTCTGTTTGAGTTCTTACCATTTTTGGGAAGAGGTTCTCTTCCGTTAAGGGTTCTCTCTCCATTAATTGGCCCTTGAAAATAGAAAATCTTAATTACAATGTAAGACGCAAGTCAAATGACAAATGGAAAGTAATTAGGCGACGGCATCTAATTTGATTTTTTTTAATTTGACAGTTGAAAATTAAATCTTTTACCGGCTTTACTAATTTACGATTACAATAGCTATAACTGTACTATTAAAATAAACTTGCATTGGGCGAGGCTGGCTGATAGTTGGCCCCTAATTAGCTATAATTAGGCAATTTGAAACGATATTTTTTACAAGCTTATCTAAATAGTTTCATATTGCGCTTTATTGGTCATGGTTTAATACGCATTATCAACTAACTTTACATTTGTTTGTTGTAGGAGCTCAATATTATTGTAATTCTATCTTACTGGGCACCTAATTGTCTAATTTGATTAGCGTTATATTGCTAATAGAACAGTATAATATTTTATTTTCTAATTAATTCTTTTTTTTTCCAGGTGAGTCGCCACTCCAATGTTCTCTCACGTAAGAGTAAGTACATTTTTACGTACCTAATTAAAACATTTTTCCTAATTTTCAAAATGCAATGTAACGTAATACCGTATGTGGGGAATGAGGGCACCTAATTCTTTTATCAAGTTAATTATATGCTTTTGCACGTAATTACCCTTACGCAGGCGCTAATTTGTCTAACGTCTGAAAGTGTGCTTATTTACAGCAATAAATTAGAAATTCTAGTGTAGTAGGCTAATTTCGCTGTCCACCGACATCTAATTAGTCACTATACACCTAGTTCTTAATTACATTCAATCATTTTGTAGGTTTTATTCATTTTATGTTTCACAATAGCCTTTAAATGAAATTCTTTTTTATTATGGCGCATAATCTACACGTCACCATTTAATTGAATGGTGTCTAATTATCACCTAATATTTTTACAACAAATGTTTATCGTTTATTAGTAGTACCTAATTCTTTTATCAAATTGATTGTTGTGTTGGCGCCTAATTATCATAAGGTGCGCCTAATTATCAGATACAAAGTTTCACTAGGTAGTTAAGTGTGCATATTATCATGAGGAATTCTATAATGTTGTAGAACCGTTTACGGAAACGTCTAATTTTTTCTTTTGCCCAGGACATCTAGGTGCAGCTTCATTAATTACACATCCATTAGATTAACCATTTTATAGGTCGAGTTCATATTCTTCATATAAATGAAGAAGTTAGCTTTCACTAATACGCACCATGTAGCTATCGCCTTCTTTTAAATTGAATTAGTTCTTATTCATTCGCACTATGTACGCATAACCGCTAGTAGAAGCGCCTAGTTTTCTTCGAATTAGGGGTACCTAATTGCAGCGACAATGCAATTTTTGATACACTTAGTTTTCAATTAATTCTTCGATTGCTTGTTCCTTTGCAGCTTCTATTAAATAAAATGGCGCGATAAACGAATTTAATATGTATCTCATTTTAATCAACTTATTAAAAATTTCTAATTTGTCATGTCACAACAAGAGAAGTTATGCGCGTGTGAAATATTCTTCATGCACAAGAATGGCAAGTTTTGATGGGCAAATGAAGTTCAATAGTCAGGTAACCCCCAGTCTTGACCAATGCCCGCAATTTATTGGAAAATTTGATTGAATAACTTGTGGTGTCCATTCTACTATTTGCTCGTAAATAATTGAAATTAGCACCTAATCTGCACAAGTATTGCGCGAGAGGCACCTAATTATGACTCTTATCACTTGACGATTTACTTGTGACACAAATACTAAGTTTTTTCGATTGCACGTTATTTTGTTAATTAATATGCACTTAATTAAAATTATTTTTTATTGTACGCACCTTACACATATCTTCGATTAATTTGTACATTTTATGTTTACTACGTCTTCAATATCTAATTATTTTTTGAAGTTGACCAGCGTTGTGAGTTAGCATCTAATTATCCTTACATTATGAGAGAGGGGCTAATTATCGGGCACTTTAATTTCGATGAAGTGGTAGTGTGCAAATAACATGCAATTGCGCGGTTTAAATGAGAAATTCTAATTTAGTGTCCCCGCATAATTTGTTTTCGATTTACGGACACCTAACACATTGCCGTGTCGTTTCATTGCTTTGTGAAACAAAATCCCTATCTTCAAAAAAAAATCGTATTTGGGAAACTATATTTGAGACAGTTAACATCTCAATGTACTTCTGATAATGTGGAATGCCAGTATCCATCACCTAATTTCCTTTATTTCATTTTTTGGTAACCTAATTAGCTTATGACATCATTAATTACTAAATTCCTAATTAAGCGATAAATGAATATAATGTGCACTTAATTTAATTAAAGCAGAGGAAAAAGATTACAGTTCGTTTCGTTTATTGGACCAATCCTCCTTGATCATCTCAGCTGCCTTTTGCCCAATCATCATAGTCGGTCCGCTAGTATTGCAGCTAATTATTTTTGGCATAATCGACGCGTCGGCTACTCTCAGCCCTTTAATTCCATGAACTCTTAACCTGGGATCAACGACCGCCGTGGGATCAGTTGACGGTCCCATTTTGCACGTACCCACCATGTGGAAAACGGTTGTTGCGATATTCCTCAACGCGCATTTCCAGTAATCGTCACTGTCGGGTGCAAATTCTCTACAGTTTTTCAATTCGAAGTGTACCAATTTTGGGTTATATTGAGCGAAGGCGTCGGTTTTGGTAACGTTTTGGAAGAATCTGATACCGTCTAACATGTTCTGCAAATCTTCACCTTCGGGATCACTAAAGTAGTTGGGGAAAATTTTGGGAGTGTCGTAAGGGTTCGAGCTACGCAATAGCACCCTGCCTTTGGACTTGGTGTACGTGTTTGTAGGTATGAAGAGGACGCTGTCAGATTTTGTATTACTTTCGATTGCAGTCTGACTCACTTCTTCTGGCATATTCATTACCTTTTGTATCGTTGCCAAACTCCCGTGAGGATCGTTTTGGTGGACAGGAAGATAGTAGAGCCCCAACATCGGGTACTGGGAGTTTTTGGGATCCATGAAAAATATGAAGTTTTCAATTCCTGATCGGGCGAAGGGACCCTCTCTGTGCATGTAGTATTGGTAGTAATCATCTAGGACAGTTTTTTCGTTCCTCGGTGTTAATGCATTTTGTTGCACGCTGTACAGCAACCCCACGATCATCATATGATCCTGAAGGTTCTCACCAACGTGTAAGTGTTTCACCAATGGAATTCCTACATTTTTCAGATGCTTTTCAGGTCCTATGCCTGAATTCATCAATATTTGCGGGGAATTCACGCTTCCCGCCGATAGAATGACTTCTTTGGTAGATTTGAGCTTTAAAATGTTGTTTTTGATGCGAACCTCGACTCCCTCAACTGTCCGATCGCTTGATCTCACTAACAGTTTTCCGACTTGAGCATTTAGGGCCACAAATAGGTTTTTACGCTCTTTTATCGGTGTTAGAAAAGCCTTGGCTGTGTTGAATCTGGTACCATCAATTATGTTAGTGAACGCATCTATGTATCCGATGGGATTATCTTCACTGTATTTACCGAAACCCAACTCTTTGTAGGATTCGATTAGGGTTTTGCGCATTGGATGCGGACACTCCGTGCGCACCATTTTCAGTTCTCCACCTTTTCCAAACCGTTCATCATTCACACCTTGCAAATCTTCAAACTTTTTGAAGTACTTTAAAACAGAATCATAATCCCAGCCTGTATTTCCGAGCTCTGCCCATTGGTCGTAGTCCCTACGATTACCTCGTATGTATATCATTGCATTAATCGCTGTCGTTCCTCCTAAGGCTTTTCCCCTTGGGCATCCACACAGTTTCGTTTTTAAACCTAGACAGGCGGTTTCTTGTGGTTCCATCCTATACCTCCAATCGTCCGATGTATTTCCATGGCTGTAGTAGTTGAAAGGGATCTGCAAAGTTTAGTATGAGTCATGGACCATAAGGAGGTTCTCGTTCTTACCTCAGTAGCAGCAGAAGGGTACGTACCGGCCTCCAGCAACAAAACCTTCCAACTTGGATTTTCGGATAGTCGATTTGCCAAAATTGATCCAGCCGATCCCGAGCCCACGATGATGAAATCAAACTCGTCCCCATCAGTCAACTGGGGTCCATAATCGGAAGGATACGGATAGTTACCTAGTAAACAATTGGAGGTGATTAACGTGTTGACTATCGTCATAAAGATGTGACCCGTCGGTCCCGCAAGCGAATGGGGACATTGGGCGGGTGCATTTTGCAAGAGGTTCATTACAGTTCAACGCATTAACGAATTAACTGGACGGACTTAGCGATCTTTGATTTTTAAATTATGAAATTAGTTACTAAACAGTTTGAACTTTTCTTAAAAGTCAATAAGGATAAGATAAGGAAATGTTTATGCGATCAGTCTGATGTTTATTATATTCTCACAAAATGGCCACACTTGCTTACATGTAATGAATAAGCCAACTCTTTACTTTCGTTATTTTAAATGTTTACAATTAGGTGCTCTTCAAGATTGTGACAAAATTGAACCGAAACTACTCGTTTTGCATGGTTTATCTGTCAATGCATATCTCCTAATTTAGAGAGGTGTTAGAAATTTTGACCGATTCTACACTTGATTATTGCACTGAACGCATCTGATTAACATAACGAATTAGAAGACGACGCGCACACATACTTCTCCTTAATGTTACGTGTTTTCGTTAAAGGAACGGAAAATGAAATACTTACATCTATTCGTTTTCCAATGTGCTCATTTGCCACCATAAATAATTGTGATCAATATGTAATGCCGCACCTAAGTTCCGCAATTTTACTCGTTGTTCACTTGCGCAAATAGGCGTATATTTGTTTAACTGGCAGGAGAAAACCTAATTGTATGTGTAAACGATAAAGTAAGTTACTTTTATGGCGCCTAATTATCTGTATGTTAAATGTTTTTCAAGAAGATACATTTGTATTTGTTCTCAAGACCACAATGAATTTGTGCCGCATATTGTTTCAAGAAACGTTTTGATATTTTTCTGGCACCTAATTGACTATAAGCATAGAGCCGTTTGTGACAGGTCTTGTTAAGTAATTACTTGCAGAAAATCCGACTTCTCAACAAGCACTCTAATTTGACTTTATATAAAACATTGTATTCCTATTACTTTTTCGTTTTTTGATGCACCTAATTGCCTTTACCAAAGTAGCAAAACCAATTTATTGGATAACGTTCAACTACTTCTGCCTTATAATCGTTCATTTCCAGCGCAATCACTTGAGTTATGAGAGCTCAATGCCTGAAAAGGCGTTTTTCATAGCTTATTTCCTTTTTATTTAGTAGGTGTACAAATGCCATTGGATGGAAACTACTGGTTTTGCTTGATTTTCCAGGCGCGCACGTTGCCAAGAGAACAACTTTTTTTAACATGAACAGCATTATTACACTGAATGCACCTAATTAAATACCTGGTTTCATTTTCTTCATGTGAAACACATCGAAAATAATGGTAATGCAGACCTAATTTGTGACGTATCGCTAAAAGCACCTAATTTGAAGTGAATTATAGGTTAAGCAATTATTTTGCATGGAGCAGTAGAACAGTGCAGTCTCAGTTTTACTTGCTGTAGATTTTCACAAACAGGTTTATGTTCCCTTAAGTGGCAGCAGAAATTATGCTCTCACCTAATTGTATTACACGGTAAAGTTAGCGTATTAGAATTTTGTTTCATCAATACGGGTGTCGCGCCTACTCATCTACTATTTAAATTTGCTGCGAGTGCAAAAATTCCGTCTGCATGTTTAAAAAAAACCATTGAAAGGCTTTCTGATCTTTGTTAAAGACATCTTTCGTTACTAGCGAAAGTAATAGAGGGAAATGGCACCTGAATTGTGCACAATCACATTTTGCAATAACTGCAAACGTTACTGTCAGGTATTATAGTAATCATCAAAAAATTGTAACTAATGCATTGTTATAATTCAATTGATGCAATAGATGCCACCTAAATGAGAATGAATAACATTTTAATTTTTATAATTATTGTTCATCAAATTTCTTGATTTGAATTTTGGAACAGTCGAAGCCTATCTTTAGTAGTATTCTCGCGCTTAATTAGTCGCTTGTCGGCACCTAATTCGCAACATATGTGCGGTACTCAATGCACAATATTGTTTTCCTGTTATGAAGCACAATGTATCAAACAGAGTACTTAGAAACATCTTGTCACTCTTCGTGTTGAAGTGACAGATCCACCAACGTGTTTCCTAATGTGTGCCTAATTTTTCATTTAGTAACTTCCTCTTTTTACGTTTCGAATACTAATTATGGCCTTTGACCTTAATCTACTGTTAATGATCTCACGTTCGATTACGGTTATCCCATTTTTATCTTTTTGGAGCGACTTGAAATTTTCTTATAATCTATACTTAATTATGGCACAGAATGCACCTAATTGTTGCAAGGAATTAAAGAACGTACCAATTTACGAATTATTTCACATTAATTACACTTACTTCTATGACACCTAATTGCGATATGAAAAGGAATCTACATAAACTACATTTTGATTTATTTTTCAACAAATTTTAAGCAATTTTAATGTCCATCTAATTTTCAACGTTTCGCTAAAAGCAAATAACGTGCGCCTAATTTATACTGAATTATAAGTTCAGAAACTATTTGCATGGAGTAATTTTATTCGCTGCAGATGTGCACGAATAAACCTATGTCTCCTTAATTTACACCTGATTTTACGATGAATCAATCTAATTTGCTATAATCATAGAGTTATTTTCGATAAATCATACTCAACAGCACGCCAAATTATCTGAATTACAAAGACTTTTGTTGTGTAGGCGCATTAACATTTCTTATTATGATGCACCTTATTACAATAGCCATTTCCGATTCATTGGATACTATTGCACCTACTTAATTTTCCAAAATTGTTTGTAGTACGAGTCCTATTTGTTTGCAACATTACTGAAAATTATTTGTGTCTTATAGATTACAGGTCCAAAATCTAATTCCGGCAGACACCTAGTTGTTATTTGTGCGAATCAAGGAAAGTTTGAAACTTCCAAAATAAGATTTTATGTTGACTCTATTAATTTACTATTGGAATTATAAATACACCTAGTTTCCCCACAGCAGTGTGTATTAGGTGCCACTTTCCATTTGGTTTGTAATTGATGGAAAAATAATATGTAGTGGTTTCATGAGACATTTTGCATCAAACGCATCTTTTATTACAACCAAAAGTAACAGGACGCAATGGCACCTAAATTATATAATGTAAATTAGGAGCAGTTGTCTCAATTAGCACGATTGCTAATCGCGTTTTGCAATAGTCGCAAACATTATTGTTACAAAGTGTTGTAAGTTTTCCACTAGTTAGTGTCTGAATACTTCTGATAAATTCAACTCTCTTTTTACTGGTACTTGAGCCGTCGAATTAGTAGCTTGTGAGCACCTAATCTATAACACAAATGGAGACTAAGACTAAGTAATTTTAGGCAAAAGTGCAAAAGTTTAATACGGTCTAACGAATCTTTGGTCAAAAGTTGTTTTCTTTTTCTGAATTGAGTAAATTTCAGTTTCCATGATTTATGATATTTCTAAGGGAACACCTGATGGAAGTGTCAAAGACTTTTTGAAATGAATTTTTTTTTAATGAGTGAAACGCCTTGGCTTATGAAGGGAAAAATCGCATGTAAGGAACTGTATGTGGAACACTTCTAATATGCCAATATCCATCACGTAATTAGGAATGTGAGCAACTAATTTCCTTTATTGAATTTTTATTAAGTTAATTAGCTTATGATCAAAGATCCTTAAATACAGGATTGAATTAAAATAAATTTCTAATTGAGTAATAAACGAATTTAATTTGGACCTAATTTTCTTCAATTTATTCACAATTTCTCGTTTATTATGTCACGAAAAACAGAATTTAGGGACGTGCAATCGAAATTTCCTTCATGCACAAAAATAAGTCTTGAAGAGTAAATGAAGTACAATAGTAAGTTAACCCCAGCGTGAGCAAGTTTTGCAATTCCTTGAAAAATTACATTGCATAATTCGTAATTAACACCTGATCATAGGTATTTCCCCAAATGCGGCTCATTGAATTCTTTGAAATTTAATTTATCTCAACTGTATCACGACACTAAGTAATTTCGTGCATTAAATTGTGTCAATTCACGTGCAAAACCTGACTTACATGGGAATGAATCGAAAATCCACGACTGAGATATCACCCTTTCGCCCTATATTACATGAAGAAGTTAGGATGCACCTAATTCTCATTAGTTGCACTATTTAGGTCTCTTAATTGAAATCTAATTAGCGACTTGATTTAAAGTCTCCGTTGCATCGAGTCCCTTAATTTGCGCCTATAAATTGCGAATTGTTTTTGTTGCATTTTATCTTTCAATTAGCACCTAATTAGGGACTTATTTTGAATTCTCTGTCACATCAGATCCTTTAATTCGCGCATAGAATGTTTTGTTGAATGAGGTTCTTTAATTATTTCAAATTAAAATTAGTGCATCGCCTAATTACTGATGTTAATAAATAATTAACTCAATGCAAGGGTGAAATTCTTTAGACACAGATTTTATGAAGCTTCTTTACTTATAAATGAATGTACAGGTAATTATAATTCGTTATGACCTTCCCTCCAGTCTTCTTTAATCATACCAGCTCCCTTCTCTCCAATCATCATAACCGCGACATTGGGATTACAACTAATCATCTTAGGCATTATCGAGGCATCAATAACTCGAATTCCCTTCATTCCGTGTATGCGCAACCTTGAATCGACAACAGCATCGTGATCGGTTTTTGGTCCCATTTTGCATGTACCGACGAGATGGAAGGACGTCGTTACCATGTTTCTTAACGAACATCTCCAATAATCATCACTGTCGACCTCGAACGATCGACAATTTGCTAAATTGGGGTAGACGATCTTTGCTTTGTACGACGATAGCGCTTCGGTTCGAGTCAAATTCTGCACGAAACGTATGGATTCGAGGAGAAGTTGAAGATCTTCCCCATTTTCATCACTGAGAAGATTGGAAACAATCCTCAGTGTGTCAAACGGGTTTTTGCTACGTAACAAAATTTGCCCACGAGATTTTGGATGGGACACCGCTGGTCCTAGGCAGATGCTGTTGAATTCCTTATTACTTTCGCTTTGTACTTTGATGACTTTATCTGGAAAATTTTAGGAGTTGTGCAACACTTTTAATCCACCCTGCAAGTCATTTTTGTACACGTAAGCGCTGTACAAATGTAAATTGGAGTAAACCGAGCCTTTCTTCGTATTCAAGGAGAATATTGTATTTAGTATATTTACAGAAATAAATGAGAAATTCTAGTGTAGTCTAAGTGGCTCATTCCCTGCTCACCGACACCTAATTGCACCTAGTTCTCAATTACATTCAATCATTTTTTAGGTCTTATTCACAGTAACCTTCAAATGAAATTAGTTTTTATTAATGCGCATCACGTACAGTTGTACACATCACGATTTAATTGAATTGTAAATTAACCTGCGCTTACTACAGCTTTTAAATGAAATTAGTTCTTGTAGACATCGCCTCCTTATGAGATACAAATTAGCATGCAATGTAAAACTTTTGTCTAGTTGGTTCGCGAACCAAGAGCACCTAATTCCAACTATATTTCCATTTGGTACTACCTAGTTTTTATCAAATTAGCGACAATTTAATTTTTAATGCGCTTAGTTTTCAATTAGTTCTTTGATTGCATATGATTTTGTTGGTGTTTTGCTTTTAAATGAAAAGACGCAATAAATGAATATAATGAGCACCTAATTTAATTAAAGTAGAAGGAAAATGGTTACAGTTCGTTTCGTTTATTGGACCAATCCTCCTTGATCATCTCGGCTGCCTTTTGCCCAATCATCATAGTCGGTCCGCTAGTATTGCAGCTAATTATTTTTGGCATAATCGACGCGTCGGCTACTCTCAGCCCTTTAATTCCATGAACTCTTAACCTGGGATCGACGACCGCCGTGGGATCAGTTGACGGTCCCATTTTGCACGTACCCACCGTGTGGTAAACGGTTGTTGCGATATTCCTCAACGCGCATTTCCAGTAATCGTCACTGTCGGGTGCAAATTCTCTACAGTTTTTCAAATCGAAGTGTACCAATTTTGGGTTATATTGAGCGAAGGCGTCCGTTTTGGTAACGTTTTGGAAGAATCTGATACCGTCTAACATGTTCTGCAAATCTTCACCGTCGGGATCACTAAAGTAGTTGGGGAAAATTTTGGGAGTGTCGTAAGGGTTCGAGCTACGCAATAGCACCCTGCCTTTGGACTTGGTGTACGTGTTTGTAGGTATGAAGAGGACGCTGTCAGATTTTGTATTACTTTCGATTGCAGTCTGACTCACTTCTGGCATATTCATTACCTTTTGTATCGTTGCCAAACTCCCGTGAGGGTCGTTTTGGTGGACTGGAAGATAGTAGAGCTCCAACATCGGGTACTGGGAGTTTTTGGAATCCATGAAAAATATGAAGTTTTCAATTCCTGATCGGGCGAAGGGACCCTCTCTGTGCATGTAGTATTGGTAGTAATCATCTAGGACAGTTTTTTCGTTCCTCGGTGTTAATGCATTTTGTTGCACGCTGTACAACAACCCCACGAACATCATATGATCCTGAAGGTTCTCACCAACGTGTAAGTGTTTCACCAATGGAATTCCTACATTTTTCAGATGCTTTTCAGGTCCTATGCCTGAATTCATCAATATTTGCGGGGAATTCACGCTTCCCGCCGATAGAATGACTTCTTTGGTAGATTTGAGCTTTAAAATCTTGTTTTTGATGCGAACCTCGACTCCCTCAACTGTCCGATCGCTTGATCTCACTAACAGTTTTCCGACTTGAGCATTTAGGGCCACAAATAGGTTTTTACGCTCTTTTATCGGTGTTAGAAAAGCCTTGGCTGTGTTGAATCTGGTACCATCAATTATGTTAGTGAACGTATCTATGTATCCGATGGGATGATCTTCACTGTATTTACCGAAACCCAACTCTTTGTAGGATTCGATTAGAGTTTTGCGCATTGGATGCGGACACTCCGTGCGCACCATTTTCAGTTCTCCGCCTTTTCCAAACCGTTCATCATTCACACCTTGCAAATCTTCAAACTTTTTGAAGTACTTTAAAACAGAATCATAATCCCAGCCTGTATTTCCGAGCTCTGTCCATTGGTCGTAGTCCTTACGATTACCTCGTATGTATATCATGCCATTAATCGCTGTAGTTCCTCCTAAGGCTTTTCCCCTTGGGCATCCGCACAGTTTCGTTTTTAAACCCAGACAGGCGGTTTCTTGTGGTTCCATCCTATAACTCCAATCGTCCGATGTATTTCCATGGCTGTAGTAGTTGAAAGGGATCTGCACAATTTAGTATGAGTCATGGACCATACGGAGGTTCTCGTTCTTACCTCAGTAGCAGCAGAAGGGTACGTACCGGCCTCCAGCAACAAAATCTTCCAACTTGAATTTTCGGATAGGCGATTTGCCAAAATTGACCCAGCCGATCCCGAGCCCACGATGATGAAATCAAACTCGTCCCCATCAGTCAACTGGGGTCCATAATCGGAAGGATACGGATAGTTACCTAGTAAACAATTGGAGGTGATTAACGTGTTGACTATTGTCATAAAGATGTGACCCGTCGGTCCCGCAAGCGAATGGGGACATTGGGCGGGTGCATTTTGTAAGAGGTCCATTACACTTCAACGCATTAACGAATTAACTGGACGGACTTAGCGATCTTTGATTTTTAAATTATGAAATTAGTTACTCAACAGTTTGAACTTTTCTTAAAAGTCAATAAGGATAAGATAAGGAAATGTTTATGCGATCAGTCTGATGTTTATTATATTCTCACAAAATGGCCACACTTGCTTGCATGTAATGAATAAGCCAACTCTTTACTTTCGTTATTTTAAATGTTTACAATTAGGTGCTCTTCAAGATTGTGACAAAATTGAACCGAAACTACTCGTTTTGGCTGGTTTATCTGTCAATGTATATCTCTTAACTTAGAGAGCTATTAGAAATTTTTACCTAATCGACACTTAATTATGGCACTGAACGCATCTAATTAACATAACGAATTAGGAGACGACGCGCACACATACTTCTCCTTAATGCTTCGTGTTTTCGTAAAAGGAACGGAAAATAAAATACATCTATCCGTTTTCCAATGTACTCATTTGCCACCATAAATAATTGTGATCAATATGTAATGCCGCACCTAAGTTCCGGAATTTTACTTGTTGTTCACTTGCGCAAATAGGCGTATATTTGTTTAACTGGCAGGAGAAAACCTAATTGTATGTGTAAACGATAAAGTAAGTTACTTTTATGGCGCCTAATTATCTGTATGTTAAATGTTTTTCAAGAAGATATATTTGTATTTGTTTTCAAGAGCACAATGAATTTGTGCCTCATATTGTTTCAAGAAACGTTTTGATATTTTTGTGGCACCTAATTAACTATAAGCATAGAGTCGTTTGTGACAGGTCTTGTTAAGTAATTAGTTGCAGCAAATCCGACTTCTCAACAAGCACTCTAATTTGACTTTATATAAAACGTTGTATTCTTATTACCTTTTCGTTTTTTGATGCACCTAATTGCCTTTACCAAAGTAGCAAAACCAATTTATTGGATAACGTTCAACTACTTCGTTCATTTCCAGCGCAATCACTTGAGTTATGAGAGCTCAATGCCTGAAAAGGCGTTTTTCATTGTTTATTTCCTTTTTATTCAGTAGGTGCAGAAATGCCATTGGATGGTTTTGCTTGATTTTCCTGTCAATTCATTTCTTCACGTTGCCAAGGGAGCAACTTTTCGTAAAATTAAATCCATTATTACACTGAATGCCCCTAATTAAATACCTGGTTTCATTTTCTTCATGTGAATGTAAAAACATCGAAAGTAATGGTAATGCGCACCTAATTTGTGACGTACCGCTAAAAGCAAGTAATGTGCACCTAATTTGAAGCGAATTATAGGTTAAGCAGTTATTTTGCATGGAGCAGTAGAACAGTGCAGTCTCAGTTTTACTTGCTAGATGTGCACGAATAAACTTATGTCTCCTTAATTTACACCTGATTTTTCGATGAATCAACCTAATTTGCTGTAATCATAGTTATCTTCGATAAATCATACTGAAAAGCACGCCAAATGATCTGAATTACAAAAACATTTGTTGTGTAGCCGCATTAACATTTCTTATTATGATGCACCTTATTACAATAGCCATTTCCGATTCATTGGATACTATTGCACCTAGGTACTTAATTTTTCAAAATTCTTTGTAGTACGAGTCCTATTTGTTTGCAACGTTAATGAAAATTATTTGTGTCTTATAGATTACAGGTCCAGCATCTAATTCCGGCAGGCACCTAGTTGTTACTTTGGGAAATCAAGGAAAGTTTGAAACTTCGAAAATGAGATTTTATGTTGACCCTATTAATTTACTATTGCAATTATAAATACACCTAGTTTTCCCACAGCAGTGTGTATTAGGTGCCACTTTCCATTTGGTTTGTAATTGATGGAAAATTAATTTGTAGTGGTTTCATGAGACATTTTGCATCAAACACATCTGACATTTCATCTTGCACTTGCTGTCACATGTCGTAATTTGTTTCCATAATTTAATCCATCCACCCTCATCTACCATCAGCCCTTCAGGCCAACCGGGGTTCTCGTTTAGGGTCCTTTTAATTTTAAATTTAATTGTGATTAAAATAGTTATTTTTCACACATCAACATTGTAAGCTTTAATCTTTGATGTAATGTTATTTTATAATTAACATCGACGCTTGAGAATGGGTTTAGTAGAAGCCCGAAACATGTGGCATCCCATTATTACGTGATTTCCTAACAAAGTCAACAATATATCAAAATATTAAGGGGAGGTAGTGTTTTGTTTCATTGATTTTTTCATTTGTGAGTATGAACCCACCAGCCACTATTCCTCAAACACATCTTTTATTACAACCAAAAGTAGCAGGATGCAATGGCACCTAAATTATATATGTAAATTAGGAGCAGTTGTCTCAATTAGCACGATTGCTAATCGCGTTTTGCAATAATCGAAAACATTATTGTTACAAAGTGAGCCGTCGAATTAGTAGCTTGTGAGCACCTAATTTATAACACACTAAGACTAAGTAATTTTAGGCAAAAGTTCTAAAGTTTAATACGGTCTAACGAATCTTTACTCAAAAGTTGTTTTCTTTTTCTGAATTGAGTAAATTTCAGTTTCCATGATTTATGATATTTCTAAGGGAACATGATGGAAGTGTCAAAGACTTTCTGAAATGAATTTTTTTTTAATGAATGAAACACCTTGCCTTATGAAGTGAAAAAAAACGCATGTAAGGAACTGTATGTGGAACACTTCTAACATGCCAATATCCATCACCTAATTAGGATTGTGAGCAACTAATTTCCATTATTGAATTTTTATTAATTTAATTAGCTTATGATCAAAGATCCTTAAATACTGGATTAAATTAAAATAAATTTCTAATTAAGCGATAATTGAATTTAATTTGGACCTAATTTTCTTCAATTTATTCAAAATTTCTCATTTATCATGTTACAAAAAACAGAATTTAGGGACGTCATGCACAAAAATGGCAAGTTTTGAAGAGTAAATGAAGTCCAATACTAAGTTAACCCTAGTGTGAACAAGTTTTGCAATGCCTTGAAAAATTACATTGCATAATTCGTAATTAGCACCTGATCATAGGTATTTCGCCAGATGCGGCTCATTGAATTCTTTGAAATTTAATTTATCTCAACTGTATCACGACACTAAGTAATTTCGTGCATTAAATTGTTTCAATTCACGTGCAAAACCTGACTTTTACATGGGAATGCATCGAAAATCCACGACTGAGATATCACCCTTTCGCCCTATATTACATTAAGAAGTTAGGATGCACCTAATTCTCATTAGTTGCATTATTTAGGTCTCTTAATTGGAATCTAATTAGCGGCTTGATTTAAAGTCTCCGTTGCATCGAGTCCCTTAATTTGCGCCTATAAGTTGCGAATTGTTTTTGTTGCATTTTATCTTTCAATTAGCACCTAATTAGGGACTTATTTTGAATTCTCTGTCACATCAGATCCTTTAATTCGCGCATAATTTGACACTTGTGAATGTTTTGTTGAATGAGGTTCTTTAATTATTTCAAATTAAAATTAGTGCATCGCCTAATTACTGATGTTAATAAATAATTAACTCAATGCAAGGGTGAAATTCTTTAAACACAGGTTTTATGAAGCATTTTTACTTATAAATGAATGTACAGGTAATTATAATTCGTTATGACCTTCCCTCCAGTCTTCTTTAATCATACCAGCTCCCTTCTCTCCAATCATCATAACCGCGGCATTGGGATTACAACTAATCATCTTGGGCATTATCGAGCATCGATAACTCGAATCCCTTCATTCCATGTATGCGCAACCTTGAATCGACAACAGCATCGCGATCGGCTTTTGGTCCCATTTTGCAAGTACCGACGAGATGGAAGGACGTCGTTACCATGTTTCTTAACGAACATCTCCAATAATCATCACTGTCGACCTCGAACGATCGACAATTTACTAAATTGGGATAGACGATCTTTGCTTTGTACGACGATAGCGCTTCGGTTCGAGTCAAATTCTGCACGAAACGTATGGATTCGAGGAGAAGTTGAAGATCTTCCCCATTTTCATCACTGAGAAGATTGGAAACAATCCTCGGTGTGTCAAACGGGTTTTTGCTACGTAACAAAATTTGCCCACGAGATTTTGGATGGGACACCGCTGGTCCTAGGAAGATGCTGTTGAATTCCTTATTACTTTCGCTTTGTACTTTAATGACTTCATCTGGAAAATTTAAGGAGTTGTGCAACACTTTTAATCCACCCTGCAAGTCATTTTTGTACACGTAAGCACTGTACAAATGTAAATTGGAGTAAACCGAGTCTTTCTTCGTATTCAAGAAGAATATTGTATTTAGCATTCCAGTTTGTGCGAGTGGACCCGATCTGCGTCTGAAATATTGGTACAAATCATCGACGATATCTTCTGGTGCTTTGGGCACGAACGCATCATCGGCCACGGATAAAAGCAGGCCAGTGAAAAGAGGGTGGTCTTGAAGATTTTGGCCGACCTTCAAATTTTTTACCACGGGTATACCTATCTCGTTCAAGTGGTCTTGTGGACCGATACCCGAGTTCATCAAAATTTGAGGCGAATTTACGACTCCCGCTGATAGCACAACTTCCTTGCGCGCGGTGACCCGCAATAGTTGGCCGTTTACGCGCACTTCAGCACCTGTAACTGAAAGGTCTGGTGCTATCAAGAGTCGGCTTACTTGGGCGCTCACGACCACGTATAAATTTTTTCTAGCCTTCGCCGTGGCTACAAATGCCTTTGCGGCGCTGTATCTAACACCCCCCTGTATATTGGTGGGGACAGTTAAATGGCCGATTGGTTTTTCGAAACTGTACGCGTCGTAACCCATTTCTTTGTACCCGCTCGTTAACGATTTATGTATTGGTTGTGAATTTTCGTAGTAACTAAGCCTTAACTCTCCCCCTTTTCCGAGCCCTTTTCCGTATTCGTATCCATCGCCTTCAACTCCCTGAAATCCTTCATTTTTTTCAAAGTGTTTCAAGGTTGAATCGTAATCCCAGCCGAAATTCCCATCGTCAGCCCATTGATCGAAATCTTTCCGATGACCGCGCGTGTAAAGCATTCCGTTGATGGTACTTGTACCTCCGAGAACCTTACCTCTTGGACAACGACAAGTCCGATTCTTCATTCCGAGACAGAAAGTTTCGGAGGTGTCGAGATCATAACCCCAATCTTCCGTGCCCTTTATTAGGCTAAACCCAACGGCTGGGATCTAGAAGTGGTAAATTGTAGAAGAGAAAATGAAGAATACACTACCTCAGTAGCTGAAGATGGGTAACCACCCGCTTCCAACAGGAGCACTTTCCAATTTGGATTTTCCGATAGCCGATTGGCCACTATGGATCCTGCGGATCCCGCACCGATTACAATGAAATCAAATTCGTCCCCACTGTTTAGACTTGGACCATAATCTGCCGGGTATAGATCTGTCGGTGATAGTAAACATTGTGACGTTAGCAATGTGTTTATCAAGGTCATGAACATATGCGATGGGGCACCTGTCAACGTCGCAGGACAGGGATTCGCGAAATTCATCCTGAAATCAATTGATAAAAGATAGTTATGTTTAATTGGTAGTCTATACTACACCTAATTCACTCTTTCTTGTCGAAATTATGAGAGATTTAGGCGTAACTGCTGTAATTAGGTCCTCGTATTGTTCTAATAACAAGTAATTCCACCTAAATGTTTACCAAACACATTTAGATCCATGATAGTGACATAATGTCAACATACTTCGCTCTATTTTAAATTCAAAGTTGAACGAATTGCTTGTTATTATAATGACATAACTTTTTGATGTACTTACTTAATTTTGCACTTACTACTTCTTTATATCTACTCTGCACAATTATCTAAAGGGTACTGTCGCTTTTAATTTGAATGGCTTCAGTTTTATATAATGGAATGTGTCAAGGTCTATAGTTTATCTAATCAGTCTATATTTAAATGTTTGTTCAAGTTGGTTACAGTTTCGAACAGAATCGAATCTTTTGCATCATGTCCCTTAATTGGTGCCTAATTAAAAGCCTGTTTTGAATCTTACGTTGCATCCAGCTCCTTTAATTGGTAACTAATCAGAGACTTTTAGGTACCTTAATAAACGGCTAAGTAAAGAATTGTTTTAAATCTTCTGTTGCATCATGTCCCTTAATTGCGGCCTAATTGAAAACCTGTTGGCATGCTCTGTTACATCAACTTCCTTATTGACACCTAATTAGAGATTTGTTTTTGTGGCATTAGATTCCTTAATAAACGTCTAAATTACGAAATGTTTTCAATCGTGTGCCCTAATTTGCACCTAATTAAAGACTTGTTTTGGATTCTCTGTTTTGCATCATGTCTCTTAATTATCCTTTAATTAGTGCACGTCGTAAAATTAGGGACTGTGCTCGATCGCAACACCTTTGCACGTAGTTTTGCATCGCCTCCCTTAATTTGATTAGGGACTCGCTCTGAATCATCTGCTGCATCATATCCTTTAATGGACGCCTAATCAAAAAGATGCTTAGAATTAGCCGTAACATCCCGCCCATTAATTATTGAATTTTTTGTAAAATTAATCGTCTCACATACGCCTCAACCCCTTTGTACGTGAAAATTGCCCTGTAGCGTCGCCTCCTTTAATTGAGCACCTAAATGGACGTGAATTCACGTGTAAAACTATACTTTTACATGGAAGATTGATCGAAAATCCTTCACGTTCCCACATGAGGGAGTGATATTCTCTTTAGAAGGCATCTAATTACTAAAGCGCGCCTAATTACATGCATCTTATTAGTTGCAATGACTACCTCCCTTAATTGATGCTTAAGTGTAGAGTTATTTTAAATATTATATTGCATTGACCCCCTTAATTGGCGTCTAATTTGAGACCCACTTTGAGTTGCGAATTCACTATTATGAGTTTTAAGTACTTTGAACTATTTCCAAACTTGTACGTCGCCAATTGAAATTAACACAGCGTAAGTTAATCTCTTTTAAAATAAATTGAAATATCGAAGAATAGCTTTGAGCTCAAACCGTCTGTGTTCGAATTAAAAAAATATTGCGGCATCAATTTGAGTCGTACTCATACTGCATTAACAAATAATAATGTAATTATTTAATTCTCGAAACAAATTAAATAAGAAAGGTAATTAACTGCAGCCGTAACAGAGCTTAAAAGGTTCGGGTTTGGTCTACTTTATATATTAATTAGCTAATTAATTTTAATGTAGGTATACTTTTTACTGATAGATGCCTAATTAACAAGCAACCCATATATCGCAGTAGTGTGAATCTAACAATGAAATAAATAATTCCTTATTACTTGCTGAAAACAACTTGAGATACGTAATTATCGCATGTATCACTCCAAGAATTAAAAGACGTGTGTCCTTAATTGTAGCCAGTGGCTTTACTTATTGACATACTTTGAATTATTGCAAAGATTATGGGAAGGAGCACCTAATTTGTGTCGAGTTATGCCTTAGTTTATTGACACCACTGGAAAAATAATTTGTGTCCGGTACTTGTTTTACTTATTGAGGCACCTAATTATCAAATGCGATTAGTGCACCAATTATGAGACATGAGCCCTTAATTCTGCACAGTGCGCCATCTCTACTTATTGACATACCTAATTATCTCGTGCATATGGCAAAAATTATGAGAAGTGGCACCTAATTTATATGAACTTATGCCTTAGATTACTGACACCTAATTATCACGAGCGCCACTGCAAAAATAATTTGTGTCCGGCACTTCTACTTATTGACACACCTACTTATCACATGTAATTACTGCAAAAATTATGAGACGTGGTACTTAATTTGCGCCCACTTCGGCCTTCGCTTTTTGGCACAGCTGATTATTACGTATGTTACTGCAAAACCTACGACGTATTACCCCTTATTTGCGCCGAGTTCTGCCTTCGTAGACGCATCTAATTATCACGAGTGTCCCTGCAAAATTTGTCCAGCGCTCTTTTTACGTATTGAGACATATCTAAGTACTAAGTAGTTACCTTGTGTATTACTGCAAAAATCGGTGTGCTTATTGACACATCAGAATTATCAGTATTTCTACTTCAAGAATTATAAAACAGTACACCTAATTTAAGACATTTTTCCTAATTTTCAAAACGCAATATAACGTAATACCGTATGTGGGGAATGAGCGCACCTAAACTGAATGTATGCGTTCGCACGTAATTACCCTTACGTTGCGATGCGGCGCCTAATTTGTCTAACGTCTGAACGTGTGCATATTTACAGAAATAAATGAGAAATTCTAGTGTAGTGTAAGTGGCTCATTTCCCTGTCCACCGACACCTAATTGTACCTAGTTCTCAATTACATTCAATCATTTTTTAGGTCTTATTCACAGTAACCTTGAAATGAAATTAGTTTTTATTAATGCGCATCATGTACAGTTGTACACATCACGATTTAATTGAATTGTAAATTAACCTGCGCTTACTACAGCTTTTAAATGAAATTAGTTCTTGTAGACATCGCCTCCTTATAAGACACAAATTAGCATACAATGTAAAACTTTTGTCTAGTTGGTTCGCGAACCAAGAGCACCTAATTCCAACTATATTTCCATTTGGTACTACCTAGTTTTTATCAAATTAGCGACAATTTAATTTTTAATGCGCTTAGTTTTCAATTAGTTCTTCGATTGCATATTATTTTGTTGGTGTTTTTGCTTTTAAATGAAGACGCAATAAATGAATATAATGAGCACCTAATTTAATTAAAGCAGAAGGAAAAGATTACAGTTCGTTTCGTTTATTGGACCAATCCTCCTTGATCATCTCGGCTGCCTTTTGCCCAATCATCATTGTCGGTCCGCTAGTATTGCAGCTAATTATTTTGGGCATAATCGACGCGTCGGCTACTCTCAGCCTTTTAATTCCATGAACTCTTAACCTGGGATCGACGACCGCCGTGGGATCAGTTGATGGTCCCATTTTGCACGTACCCACCGTATGGTAAACGGTTGCTGCGATATTCCTCAACGCACATTTCCAGTAATTGTCGCTGTCGGGTACAAATTTTCTACAGTTTTTCAAATCGAAGTGTACCAGTTTTGGATTGTATTGAGCGAAGGCGCTCGTTTTGGTAACGTTTTGGAAGAATCTGATACCGTCTAACATGTTCTGCAAATCTTCACCTTCGGGATCACTGAAGTAGTTGGGGGAAATTTTGGGAGTGTCGTAAGGATCGGAGCTACGCAATAGCACCCTTCCTTTTGACTTGGTGTACGTGTTTGAAGGCATGAAGAGGACGCTGTCAGATTTTGTATTACTTTCGATTGCAGTCTGACTCACTTCTTCTGGCATATTCATCACCTTTTGTATCGTTGCCAAACTCCCGTGAGGGTCGTTTTGGTGTACTGGAAGATAGTAGAGCTCCAACATCGGGTACTGGGAGTTTTTGGGATCCATGAAAAATATGAGGTTTTCAATTCCTGATCGGGCGAAGGGACCCTCTCTGTGCATGTAGTATTGGTAGTAATCATCTAGGACAGTCTTTTGGTTCCTGGGCGTTAATGCATTTTGTTGCACGCTGTACAGCAACCCCATGAACATCATATGATCCTGAAGGTTCTCACCAACGTGTAAGTGTTTCACCAATGGAATTCCTACATTTTTCAAATGCTTTTCAGGTCCTATGCCTGAATTCATCAATATTTGCGGGGAATTCACGCTTCCCGCCGATAAAATGACTTCTTTGGTAGATTTGAGCTTTAAAATCTTGTTTTTGATGCGAACCTCGACTCCCTCAACTGTCCGATCGCTTGTTCTCACTAACAGTTTTCCGACTTGAGCATTTAGGGCCACAAATAGGTTTTTACGCTCTTTTATCGGTGTTAGAAAAGCCTTGGCTGTGTTGAATCTGGTACCATCAATTATGTTAGTGAACGTATCTATGTATCCGATGGGATGATCTTCACTGTATTTACCGAAACCCAACTCTTTGTAAGATTCGATTAGGGTTTTGCGCATTGGATGCGGACACTCCGTGCGCACCATTTTCAGTTCTCCACCTTTTCCAAACCGTTCATCGTCCACACCTTTCAAATCTTCAAACTTTTTGAAGTACTTTAAGACAGAATCATAATCCCAGCCTGTATTTCCGAGCTCTGCCCATTGGTCGTAATCCTTACGATTACCTCGTATGTATATCATCGCATTAATCGCTGTAGTTCCTCCTAAGGCTTTTCCCCTTGGGCATCCGCACAGTTTCGTTTTTAAACCCAGACAGGCAGTTTCTTGTGGTTCCATCCTATACTTCCAATCGTCCGATGTATTTCCATGACTGTAGAAGTTGAAAGGAATCTGCAAAATTTAGTATGAGTCATGCACCATAAGGAGGTTCTCGTTCTTACCTCGGTAGCAGCAGAAGGGTACGTACCGGCCTCCAGTAACAAAACCTTCCAACTTGGATTTTCGGATAGTCGATTTGCCAAAATTGACCCAGCCGATCCCGAGCCCACGATGATGAAATCAAACTCGTCCCCATCAGTCAACTGGGGTCCATAATCGGAAGGATACGGATAGTTACCTAGTAAACAATTGGAGGTGATTAACGTGTTGACTATTGTCATAAAGATGTGACCCGTCGGTCCCGCAAGCGAATGGGGACATTGGGCGGATGCATTTTGCAAGGGATCCATTACACTTCAGCACATTAACGATTTAACTGAACGGAGTTGCGAGCTTTAATTTTTAAATTATGAAATTAGTTACTCAACAGTTTGAACTTTTCTTAAAAGTTAATAAGGATAAGATAAGGGAATGTTTATGTGATCAGTCTTATGTTTATTATATTCTCACAAGATGGCCACACTTACTTGCTCGCATTTATTGAATAAGCCAACTATTTTCGTTATTAGTGACTGAGCTGAAAAACGTAATCAACCTTTGAAGACGGAATATATTTTACTTTAAATATTTACAATTAGGTGCTCATCAAGATTGTGACAATATTGGATCGAAACTACTCGTTTTGGCTGGTTTATCTATCAATGCATATCTCCTAACTTAGAGAGCTACTTGAAATTTTGACCTAATCGACACTTAATTTTGGCACTGAACGCATCTAATTAACGTAGCGAATTAGGAGACGACGCGTACCCAATTTTCGTAAAAGAAACGGAAAATGAAATTTCGATTAGCCACATTTTTATTGTTTCTCCTCGTGCTATATCTTCTTCAAACGACACCTAATTCTTTTACGGAAACTAAATCGAGGTTAAGAAAAAAGAGTGCAATGAATTTGTGCCTCATATTGTTTCAAGAAACGTTTTGATATTTTTCTGGCACCTAATTGACTATAACATAGACCCGTTTGTGACAGGTCTTGTTAAGTAAAATGTCGTATTGAATTAAAATTAATAAATGCCTACTTAATAATTACTCAAAAGCAGTTGAACACGCTATTGTACCAATTGTAGCTAATTATGTGGGATTTATTAAAATGTGGCTCCTAATCACCTAAATAATCTTTAAATTGTTACATTTAGTTTGTTCTATTAATTACTTCAAGAAACGGTTTGATATTTTTATGTACACTTGACCATAACAATTTGTTTAATTCTTCTTTATTTAATAGGTGCCGAAATGTGGTTGCACCGCAACCGATTGTTTTCCCTGGTCTTTTTCTCAGTTCCATTTCGCCTCACTGACACAGCGACTTGAAATTTTCTTATAATCCATACTTAATTATGGCACAGAATGCACCTAATTGTTGCAAGTTCACATCTCAATTACACTTACTTCTGTGACACCTAGTTGCGATATCAAAAAGGAATATACATTTTTGTTTTATTTTTCAAAAGCGTGTACATTTTAAAAAATTTTATTGTATATCTATTTTTCAACGTTTCGCTAAAAAGCAAATAACGTGCACCTAATTTACACTGAACTATAAGTTCAGCAATTATTAATAGAATAGTCCACTCTCAATTTTATTCGCTGTAGATTTGAACGAATAAAGCTATGTCTCCTTAATCTGCACATGATTTTACGATAAAACAGTTGTGTTGCAATGTATGATAGTTACCTATTTTGCTGTAATCATAGAGTTGTTTTCGATAAGTCATACTCAACAAGCACGTCATATGATCTGAATTACACACCTTTTTGTTGTCTAGGTGCAATAACATTTCTTATTATGATGCACCTAATTACAGTAACACTTTCCGATTGATTCGATACTATTGCACCTACTTAATTTTCCAAATTGTTTGTAGGAAAATTATTTGTGTGAAAATTATTTATACATTATAGATTACAGGTCCGGCACCTACTTCCACAGGCACCTAGTTGTTATTTGTGCGAAATCAAGGAGAGTTTGAAACTTTCGAAAATTAAAATTTTATGTGGACCCTATTAATTTACTATTGTAATTATAAATACACGTAGTTTTCCCACAGCAGTGTGTATTAAGTCCCACTTTCCATTTGGTTTGTAATTGATGAAAAAATAATATGTTGTGGTTTCGTGCAACCTATCTTCATCAAAGACGTCTTTCATTACAAGCAAAAGTAACAGGATGAAATGGCACCTAAATTATGTTTAAATTAGGACCAGTTGTCTCAATTAGCACGATTGCTAATCGCGTTTTGCAATAATCGCAAAATTAGTGTTTGATGTTGTAAACCAAATTCTTGTAAGTTTTCCACTAGTTACTGGCTAAATACTTCGGATAATTGGAACTCTCTTTTTACTGGGACTTGAACCATCGAATTGGTAGCTTGTGGAGCACCTAATTTATAACACAAAGAAAGACTAAACTAAGTATTTTAGGCATAAGTGCAAACGTTTAATACGGTCTAACGAATCTTTGCTCAAAAGTTGTTAATTTTTTTGAATATGTAGGTAACTAATTTCATTGTTTTCATTGAGTATCTATGCTTAATCTGGCTTTCAATTAAAACTCATGTTTCTGAAATGAAATTTTTTTAAATGAATGAAACACCTAAGCTTTATGAAGTGAAATATTTAAAGAACTGTAGGCACTTCCTTAATGTACTTCTAATGTAATATGCCAGTGCCAGTATCCATCACCTAATTATGAAAATGATTTTAAATAATTTAATTAGATAAGATGCACCTAATTGAGGATTTAATTCTTTTTCAATTACACATAACATGCGCCTAATTATTGTATATGTATAAAAATATACTATACATATGTGTAGTGAAACGATACTTGTGTCTTTTTCAGCTGTACTTGTTAGTTACTAGTGCCATGTTATCTATCGGCTGTCGCTCAATAGATACGCATCTAATTGTCACTTGCGCAGATTTGACACGAATTTTAGTTTATAAACAAAACACTTTAACTCAGTCATGCCCAGTTGCATGTATCGAGATTTTGAAATTTAATTTGTTAGATAATCTCAATTGTATCACGACACTAAGTAATTTCGTTCATTAAATTTTCTAACTTCACGTACAAAACCTGACTTTTACATGGGAAATGAATCGAAAATCCACGAATCTATATTACATGAAGAAGTGATATTCTTTTTAGGATACACCTAATTCTCATTAGTTGCATTGTTTAAGTCTGTTACTTGATTGGAATCTAATTAGAGGCTTGCTTTTAAAGTCTCCGTTGCATCGGGTCCCTTAATTGGCATCTAAGTTGCGAATTGTTTTTTTTTGCATTTTATCTTTCAATTGGCACCTAATTAGGGACTTTCAATTGGCACCTAATTAGGGACTTATTTTGAATTCCTTGTCAGATCAGGTCTCTTAATTCGCGCATAATTTGACACTTGTTTTGAACGCTTTGTTGAATCAGG
Organism: Pyrocoelia pectoralis; assembly: GCA_036250285.1. Taxonomy (NCBI): domain Eukaryota; kingdom Metazoa; phylum Arthropoda; class Insecta; order Coleoptera; family Lampyridae; genus Pyrocoelia; species Pyrocoelia pectoralis. Next base: position 8,883,610 of record CM070083.1, read on the forward strand.
TTCTTTAATTATTTCAAATTAAACTTAGTACATCGCCTAATTACTGATGTTAATAAATAATTGAGTCAATACACTAACAAGTTATTTTTTGTGAAGCTTCTTTACTTAAAAATGAATGTACAGGTAATTATAATTCGTTGTGACCTTCTCTCCAGTCTTCTTTAATCATACCAGCTCCCTTCTCTCCAATCATAATGACCGCGGCATTAGGAACACAGCTGATCATCTTCGGCATTATTGACGCATCGATAACTCGAATTCCCTTAATTCCATGTACCCGCAACCTTGAATCGACAACAGCATCGGGATCGATTTTGGGTCCCATTTTGCAAGTACCGACGAGATGGAAAGACGTCGTTACCATGTTTCTTAAAGAACATCTCCAATAATCATCACTATCGACCTCGAATCCTCGACAATTTACTAAATTGGGGTAGACGATCTTTGCTTTGTACGAGGATAGAGCGTCGGTTCGGATTAAATTCTGCACGAAACGTATGGATTCGAGAAGAATTTGAAGATCTTCTCCATTTTCATCACTGAGAAGATTGGAAACAATCCTAGGTGTGTCAAATGGGTCTTTACTACGCAACAAAATTTGTCCGCGAGATTTAGGATGGGACAAGCCTGGCAGTAAGATGATGCTATGAAAGTCCTTATTACTTTCGCTTTGCACTTGTACGACCTCATCTGGGAAGTTTAAGGACTTGTGAAACACTTTTAATCCACCGTGTGGGTCATTCTTGTGTATGTGACCGCTATACAAGTGCATATTGGGATAGCCTGAGTTATTCTTGGTGTTGAAGAAGAAAATGCTATTTACCATTCCCGCTCGTCCTAGTGGTCCAGATCGATGCCTGAAAAACTGATACAAGTCATCAACGACGTCAGTCGATGTTTTTTGTACGAACGCATCGTCGTTTACGGCCAAAAGTAGTCCAAGGAAAAGGAGGTGGTCCTGAAGATTTTGGCCGACCTTCAAATTTTTTACCACGGGTATACCTATCTCATTTAAGTGGTCTTGTGGGCCGATACCCGAGTTCATCAGAATCTGAGGCGAATTTACGGCTCCTGCTGATAGTACCACTTCTTTGCGGGCGTTGACATGTAATAGTTGGCCGTTTACCCGCACTTCAACACCTGTAACTGAAAGGTCGGGTGCTATCAATAGTCGGCTTACTTGGGCGTGCAATGCCACGTGTAAGTTTTGCCTAGTCTTCCCCTTGGCTAAAAATGCTTTCGCAGCACTATATCTCAGACCTCCATGTACAGTGGTGGGTATTGTTAAATGACCGATTGGCTTCTCGTAGCTGTACGTACCATAACCCAGTTCTTTGTACCCACTGATCAATGATTTATGTATCGGTTGAGGATTTTCGTAGTAACTGAGCTTTAAATCACCCCCTTTTCCATATCCTTCATCTTTAACGTCCTGTAAATCTTCAATTTTTTCAAAATGTTTCAAAATCGTGTCGTAATCCCAACCGATATTGCCGTCCTCGGCAAATTGATCGAAATCTTTCCGATGTCCGCGTGCGTAAAGCATTCCGTTGATCGAACTCGTACCTCCCAAAACCTTACCTCTTGGACAAGGACATTTTGGATTCTTCATTCCGAGACATGACGTTTTGGATAGCTCAAAATCGTAACCCCAATCTTCGTCGGTTTGAAGTAAACTGAGAGCAATACCGGGAATCTACAAATAGGAAATTGTGGGAAGAGAAATTGAAGAATATACTACCTCAGTAGATGAAGATGGGTAACCTCCCGCTTCCAACAGGAGCACTTTCCAATTTGGATTTTCTGATAACCGGTCGGCCACTATGGACCCCGCGGATCCCGCACCGATCACAATGAAATCAAATTCGTCCCCACTCTTTAGACTTGGACCATAATCAGTCGGATATAGATCTTTCGGTGATAGCAAACATTGGGACGTTAGCAGCGTGTTTATCAAGGTCATAAACATATGCGATGAGGCACCTGTCAAGGTCGCAGGGCAGGGATTTACAACATTCATCCTGAAACATTACATTTTTATCAGTTTCTTAAAAAAAATCCATTATTGTAACCTTTGATGACACATGGTGTCGAAACATTGTGGGCTCTCTTTAGTTAGTGGAATTACTTATTAGCCGCAATTTCACAACCTAAGTTCAATTAAAATTAATTAATACGTGCTTACCTAATTTCACAATTAAAACATACAGTTGTCTAAACGATACTGTAGCAGTAGTTCGTCGGATGTTATATAAATAGGATGTGACAAGACCTATTGATAATAATATACAGTAGAACCTCGCTTAACCGAGCTAATGTGGACCGACGTAAACTCGGATAAGCAAAAACTCGGATAACGCGGACAAACGTTTAATTGCATCAAGTTTTTGTTCTAAAGAAAGCACAACACGTTTTCTTTTTGCACTCATATTGATGTTTTCAACAAGCGACGGATAAATGAAACTTGCACTTGCACTAATAACTGACGAATGAAGCCGCCGGTAATATTAACTACAATATCGAAAACAAATAGAGAAAAAAGCGGCAAGTCGGTAGGGTGGCGCGGGTAGCACGCGTGGCAAGGTCACAAATATCTTCGTACAATTGCATATTTAATCACGTAGTATAAAATGCACGTATAAAAAAATTTTTTTACGTATGTATTTAGACTCGGATAATACGGAACCTCGGTTAATCAAAGCTCGGTAAACCGAGGTTCTACTGTATCTAAACAATTTTTTCTCAAATTGGTTTATTATTTAACGAACTTTTAAAGAGTTTATTGCGCGTGTCTAATTTGATACAATTCGATTATCCAAAAATGTTTTCAACTTTTGAATTCTGCGTAAAAATTGAAACTTGTACAATTCCACAAATGAATAAAATTCCGATTTCAAATTGAAATTTGGAGTTCGGAACAAATGTGCGTCGTTTTAAGTTCCAAATTTCAATTTAAAAGAGAAATTTTATTTTGTTTAAGTAATATTGAAGTTGAAATTGTTTATTTAGGTAAAATTTCAAATTTGGAACTTAAAACGACGCACATTTGTTCCGATTTCAAATTGAAATTTGGAGTTCGGAACAAATGTGCGTCGTTTTAAGTTCCAAATTTGAAATTTTACCTAAATAAACAATTTCAACTTCAATATTACATAAACGATATAAAATTTCTCTTTTAAATTAAAATTTGGAGTTTGACATGAATTTTCCGAATGTAAGTTTCAAATTTTATTCACTGACTAATTAGGTGGCTAGTTAAAAATTAGTTACGCCATTTTGGCATTAGCATCAACAGAGATTACTTTGAAAGTAACTTAGATGTACATCGAGGCAGCAAACCGAGGTTTGTGTTGTAAAAATGTACAAATCAGTACGAATAATAAGAAACAATGTGGTTTTGGTGAGCGAGGGTGAGTATTATAATTATCACTCTCGTAAAAATTTGGCGCACCAGTGATTTGATTTTAAAAGAAAGGGTATCAAGTGCTAAATTCTCTGTAAAGTCTGGGTAATTGGGCTTAAATTTGTATTAATCATTATTATTAAATGTGATCAGAAATTTTGGACGCACCTAATTTATATATTAATTAGGTGCCATTTCGTTGCACTATGTTAAAACGTTTACGCTAATTAAGTAACTATTGTTACACAATATTTTGTATGTAGCATAACATCTTATTTAAAAAATATGAATAATTTGAAAAGTAAATTATAGATCACAAGGATGATGAACACAAGTAATTTCTACACATTATGATTTTATCTGACACATTTTAAGTCACATAAAGATTAAGTGCCTCCAAGGAAAATTACTTAATACCAATTACTGCAACAACAGTAAGTTGCATAGGCGTCATAAAAGTCTGCTAATCTTCACATGCAAGTAAGTAAAGTTTCACAGCGTTCATAAATTAGCACCTACAATGAGGTAATTCCAACATATCTAATTTATCGCATATAGCAATTACAAATTAGGTACTGTAATTGAGCGTCGACTAGAGTCTATTACAACAAGGTTTTTCTTCATATATCAATTAGGTGCCACTTGGAGAATCGACTATTTTATAATAGGGTGGTGGACTTTTTGTCGTAATTAAGTATGTTCAAGAACGTACTTCAATTGTACAATAAAGGTAAGGTGTACGACAATTATTTAGTGAGAGGTATCACAATATGTTTTAATTATACACTAAATTAGGTGTCACAAAAATTTTATTTTCTTATGGCGGTAATTCCACGTCAACACTTACTATCTGAATAATCAATTGAAATTCTATATTAGTATTGCTTATACCAAAGACCATATACTCTTTGTTTATAACCTAATTAGTAGCTTGTCATCACCTAATTTTCCATATGAATGTAGACATTAAATAATTTCATGCCATTGCTTTTATCGCAATATCGAATTTATAGGAATTATTTGAGCACCTAATTATTTCCACAATAATTCCATCCATCTCCGTTTTCTTCAAAGAAATAATGTGTCGGAATCTTTTGTGTATTTATAGAACACGCACTTTGTTCTTTGCGTCAATGTACATCTAGTCAACACTTAATGAAACCTTTCTTTAGCAATATTATCTGCACCTAATTAATTGAATGTCGTTTCCTAATTACCAAATAAATAGGGAACCTAAGTAATTTAATTTCGCATCTATAAAGGCAATTTATTTTAAAAGTTATTGCATAAAAACGTTATTACCATACAACATGTTATTAACAGCATTCATAAATTAGCACCTACAATGAGGTAACTCCAACACGTCTAATTTATCGCATATAGCAATTACAAGAAATGGTCCCGACAGAAGACATAATTTGATGTTAATTAGGTACTGTAATTGAACGTCGACTAGAGTGTATTACAACAAGGTTTTTCTTCATATATCAATTAGGTGCCACTTGGAGAATCGACTATTTTATAATATGGTGTTGGATTTTTTGCCGTAATTAAGTGTGTTCAAGAACGTACTTCAATTGTACAATAAGGTAAGGTGTACGACAATTATTTAGTGAGAGTTGTCACAACAGGTTTTAATTATACACTAAATTAGGTGTCACAATCTCAAAACTATCTGTTCAATTATGAAAATGTAAATACTTAAGTAATTTTTAAATTTCAGTAGCATACATGAAGACATAAACAATAATTAGGTGATTCTAACATATTTAGTTTCACGTATAACACAATTATACGAACACGTATTCTGTAATGTAGAGCAGATAAACAGAGAGTTCACTAATTTTTACTGTTCTGTTGTGCTCTGGAAAATAGTTCAGACCGAAGTGATAATTTAGTGTAATTAAGTACGGAAATGAAACGCATATTAGAGAACATTATAGAAGAAGATTAGCCGCACAATGAACACATTTCAATCTCTCGACAGAGAGTACTCGAGTTCTCACGATTCAGCACATATTTCATACAACAATTAGGTGCCACTTGGAGAGGGCCTTTTTTATAACAATTGGCCTCGTGTATAGAAAAAGTACATAAATCCTAAAAGGAAAATGTGTGCAAATTGTGGTTTTGGCTCGCATAACGATTGGTCGCCAAGTGTTTAATTTGCCCATTCAGGAATATGAGATTAATGCTATAAAATGTGTTTCATGTAAGAGTAATTATTATTAAATCCTCTTTAATGGCCCCTTAATATATAAGTATAAAGAGTTTGTGGAGAATGTCCCACACTAACAAATAGCACATATTATTTTTGGAAATGAAATAGGTGCAACGTTATTATATTATATTACATTATGGTGATTTTTTATCGTAATTAGGTGCATCGTAATACAACCAGGTAATTGCATGAAAATTACTTAACGAAAACTGTCGCAATGGGTTTTTATTGTACAGTAAATTAGGTGCCATAAAAATTTTAAATTTCAAATTTGAAAACGACTACCTTTTGTTCAATCATACTATTGCTGGTATTGCAGCGATTAATTTTTGGCATGGCTACCCTCGGCTCTTTAATTTCATGAACTCTCAATTTGGGATCCTAATTAAGCGATAAATGATGCACAAGAATGGTAAGTTTCCAAAGACGAATGAACTTCAATAATCAAATAACCCCAGCCTTGATCAATGCACGCAATTTCTTGGAAAATTCGGTTGAATAATTCGTACCATTCTACTATTGCTTGTAAAAAAGTGAAATTAGCACCTAATCCGCACATAGGTATTGCGCCATAGGCACCTAATTGTGACTTAATTAATTTTTTTAAATTAGGTACACATTAAGATGCGCCTAATTATTTCGTATAAAAATATATTATACATTAAACGATAATTGTGACACAAATACTTAGTTTTCAAGTAATTTTTCTATTGCACGTTATTTTGTTAACTAATGTGCCGTTTGAAGACGTGTTTTTTAAATGTCGAGATAAGTTAATCTTTCTGCCACCAGCTCCATTGAGAAACATCGTCATTAGTTTAGCTGAACATAGTTATAACCTCTGACTTCGTAATTATGATATGAATGTTACTCAATAGTTTGAAGGTCCACTTCAAAACAATTCGGCGGCACTTGGATGAACTGGAAAAAGTTTTCCTTCCTGTAGGACATTTTGGAAAGTTTACAGGATGCGTCTTATTAATGTCCAATTAAACATTTAAGTTTAGATTAACTGATGGATGGATGCCCACCTTCTGAGAGACTTGAAATTTTTATCTAATTGTCATTTAATTACAGGGCCAAATGCACTTAATTATCGTATTGATGGCAAAAATTTTGAATTGTGTTTTTCGCTTCGGACAGATGTAAAATGGCCATGTCATTTCTAAGTCGCACCTAATTGTTATTTTTTTTCGTAATATTCTTTAGCAAAAAAAGGGCGCTGAATTTAAATTGAGATGTGCTAATTGTATTCCAAATATTTCAGTCTCAAAGTGTAATTCCACCTAATCGCTACACCAGTGTTGAATTAGTTACTTTATTTTAATGCTTTTGAGATTTTTGGGACGCCACCTAATCTAGTGCTTACTAAAAGCCGGTTGCGATAGCACTTTGATGCAATTACTTCCTTATGATGTATCTAATTACGGTAAAAATCCAACAAAACAACAAAAGTAATGTGGAAGTAATGGAGCCGGTGCTGTATTTTACAATTATGTGCTCTATGAACGAATAAATTAAGTGAGCAATTTCTTCTAATGATTGTGCGAATCGAAACTAGAATTTGTACCCACATTGTTCCCACATCCTCCCTGGGTTCTATAACTGACAATTCAAATGATAAGTGCATCTAATTTATCCCTTTACGAATGCGCGAGCACCTAATTTCAATTGGTTCTCAGTGTCATAATGTTAAAAAGTAAGGTGGCGATTTAGTGAAACTTTCTGCTACAGAGTACACCTAATTGACACTTTTTACTGTATTTATGAGTGCAATAAACTGAATACCACCTAAATGTTGGTGTATGAAATTTTATTTTGTTACTGGCAATAATTCGAAATCACAGTAGAATCTATTGCATATTCAAAGAGCAAAAAATATGTTGGTTAGGTCAACGTGCACCTAATTTACTTTCAAAGAGGCGCCTAAATTGTATATAAATTAAAAGCAAAAGGAATTACCTCAATTTGCGCCATTTAATAATAGTGACCAAAAGGCAACAAATGTTGCGAACCCAGTGAGTGTACTTTTATTTTTTTTATGGCGGTAATTCCACGTCAACACTTACTATCTGAATAATCAATTGAAATTCTATAGAAGTGTTGCTTATACCTAATTAGTAGCTTGTCATCACCTAATTTTCCGTATAAATTTAGACATTAAATAATTGCTTAACACGCTTTTTACCGCAATATGGAATTTATAGGAATTATTTGGGCATCTAATTATTTCCACAATAATTCCATCTATCTCCGTTTCCTTCAAATAAATAATGTATCCGAATCTTTTGTGTATTTATAGAACACGTACTTTGTTTTTTGTGTCAATGTACATCTAGTCAACACTTAATGAAAACAATATTATCTGCACCTAATTATTTATTATTATTATTATTGATACTAGGGGTGCTCCCAATAGGTTCCCGCACTACGACCCGCACCGGTCAGTCCCATGTTGTGCAGGTGTTTGTTCAGGCGACCGTGGCTCGTGACCATTTCTGTCGCAAGTTTTATCTTCGTCCTGCACCTAATTAGTTGTATGTCGTTTCCTAATTACCAAATAAATAGGGAACCTAAGCAGTTTCATTTCGCACCTAAGCAAATTTATTAAAAAAATTATTGCATAGAAACGTTATTACGATACAACATGTAATTAATTAATGTTAACAAGCGAACGAATCTCTCTCCAAAAGCACTCGTGACAAACTAAAATTGCACATTTAAAATCCTTTAGGTTTCTAGCATGACATGCATACAAGTGTAACTTTAGTTCCTGCAGAGAAGTCATCAATTAGAATTCATCACATTGAAATTAATTTCTCCTAATTTGTACTAAAATAGTACCACTTACCTCGCCCTCCGGAGTCACCATTTTTTATATCAATTTTAGGTGCCGTAAACGAGTAATTCCTATTGTTGGCACCTCGCGGTTATGTGAGTCAATACTACAGTTTATAGAATTTAATTATTAAAGAAACTTCCGCATATTTGTGGTTTCTGTCATTATTCTAATTAGAGTAATACACCTAATTTTGGTTTATGAGTACGAACACATAATAGCTGTTACTTTTGTCATTGAACTTTCATATGTAAAAATATACCATGTGATGGTTTAATAAGTTTTCATACTTTTTTGATATTTAAAGACTTTTTCGCATGTATCACTGCAAAATGGACAAGCGTCGCCTAATTAGTATATAAATCAAAGGTGCCAAAAATTCTTTCAATTTCGATTAATTCGATTAAATGTAGAGATGTCGCTTAATTATCAGTGGTTAAAATTGGATCTTTAGTAATGTTGATTCCATCTAATTGGTAGTTAGCCATCACCTAATTTACAGCATGAACTTCCTAAGTAATTAAATCCCAGATGTTATACAAATGAACCAACCACCACTTCGAAGGCTGTAGTCACTTTTTTCTAGTTGGTCTAAATCTTTTGTATTTTTATAGATCGCGAACCTTGCTTGTTAGCTCAATGTAAACCTAATTTACTGTCAAAGTGACACCCAATGAATTTTTTAAATGGTAATGTACGGAACTTATCCAACCTCATAATTATCTTGCTATTTGAACAAATAATTGCAATAAAGACGTAATTTGTGCAAGGAGTTAAAATTGTCACCTAATTAGCTCATGTGACACCTAATTGGTGTGGTGTATAAAGTTCGTGCGATAAAAGCGTATCTGTTTTTAATTTTCAAAAACATTTATTCAAAACTGACATTAACATTAATCCTTCCCCCAATCTTCCTTAATCATGGTGGCACCTTTTTCCCCAATCATAATGGACACCGCGTTCGTGTTACTACTAATTATTCTGGGCATAATTGATGCGTCAATTACCCGAATACCTTTCATTCCATAAATTCGCAGTCTTGGATCGACGACAGCTTTGGGATCACTTCTTGGTCCCATTTTACATGTACCAACCGGATGGTAAGAGGTTGATACCAAATGTCTCACAGTACATTTCCAGTACTCATCGCTATTTCTCTGTAACTGCTGGCAGGGCACTAACATTGGATAAACGATTTGTGGGTTATACTGCGCTAAGTGTGCGCTTTTAGTTAAATTTTGGCAAACACGTATTGCGTCAAGAATGACCTGTTGATCCTCACCTTTTTCGTCGCCCAAGTAATTGGGAACAATTTTTGGCTTATCAAATGGGTCAGTACTGGTTAGAAAAATTTCTCCAACTGATTTTGGTTGGATCACTATCAGTACGAAGAGAATCCCATGGGATTTTTTGTTCCCTTCAATTTGCGTCCGAATTATATCATCGCCAAAATTCAAGGCGTTGTGCAGCGTTTTTAGTGCGCCCTCCAAGTCGTTCCTGTACAGAGGGAAATATTGCAGTTGTAAGTTGGGATACGCCGAATCGTGCTTGGTGTTGAGAAAAAGTGCGAAGTTTCCCATTCCCAGTTGGCCTATTTTTCCCTGTTTGTACCTATAATATTTGTAATAATCGTCTATGCGATCGTCAGGGGTTAGGGGTAGTAAAGCGGTTTCCTTCAAGTTGAACATTAGTGCAATGAATAACGCGTGATCTTGAAGGTTTTGGCCTACGTTCATGTTTTTGAGTACGCGTATGCCCAACTGCTTTAAGTGAGTTTTTGGCCCGATACCTGAGTTCATCAAGATTTGGGGTGAATTTATAGATCCGGCCGATAGTACCACTTCCTTTCGAGCCTTAAGTTTCAATACTTGGCGATTGATGAGTACCTCAACGCCTGTAACTGACAGAGCTCCATCGATCAAAATTCGACCCACTTGAGCGTTGAGGGCTAAGTGTAAATTCGTCCGACCTTTCGCCTTTGCCAGGAAGGCTTTCGCGGCATTGCTTCGAGTACCGTTCGCTATAGTAGTATAGCTATCGAAGTATCCCAGTGGCCGTTCTTCGCTACGTTCTCCATATCCCAGCTCTTGGAATGCTTCAATTAGTGCTCTACGTATTGGTTGGGACTCACAAAATGACTTATCTTTAATTCCCCGCCTTTCCCAAACTGTTCGTCCTCAAATTCCTGCAAATCTTCAAATTTTTTGAAATGGTTCAATACGGACTGATAATCCCACCCAACGTTTCCCATTTCAGCCCATTTGTCAAAGTTGCCGCGATGTCCACGTATATAAAGCATACCATTTGTCGTACTCGATCCCCCCAAAACCTTTCCTCTTGGGAAAAACGAGGTTTTATTTCGAAATCCGTGGTGGGTAGTTGTTGGTGACTCAATGGTGTAACCCCAATCTTCTCTCGAGCGCATTAAGCTCAGATAAGCGCTTGGTATCTAGAAAAGGGCACTTAAAGTGGGAGATACCAGGACGAATCTTTACCTCAGTGGTTGCCGACGGGTAACCACCCGCTTCCAGTAGGAGAACCTCCCATTTGGAATTTTCGGATAACCTACTGGCAACTGTCGCTCCTGCCGATCCTCCACCCACAACAATGAAGTCAAACTCATCTCCGTCCTGTAAATTGGGAGCGTAATCAGTGGGATAAAGATCGATTGGCGATAGGGTACAGTGCGACGTTAAAAGTGCACCCATTACGCTCATGAGCATGGGGGGAAGAGAGTCGGTTATAGCCACACCGCACGAGTTCATTTTTCTTGAGGTGACCTGTCACAAGGTTTCTATTAAACTAAAGCACTTCATAATGGAAATTGGCTTCTCCTTCAATTTATGTAAATCAGAAGAACGTCATTTTTATTTTATTTGTTTTCCGAAATACTCCGCCGTTTAAGTACAATAATGCAACTCCTTTACGCTATTATCCACACAAAAAAGGCGATCGCTAAATTTTATAGGCAAAATAATTAATTCAAACTCGTTAATTATTTTATTACTCATTTTTGACAAAATTCTGAGTCGCAAATCGTGTTTAATTGGAGCGCTGTGTAAGAGAGTAGCATTACTTAGTGAATCATTCAAATGAACAAGATTTTGTGGACGAACAACAATTAATTGAAACTTGTTAATTATATCTTCAATGAGTAAGGATAAAATAATTAATGAACGGTTAAAATGAACAAAAGCTCTCCGAATTCTAGAGATCATCAACAATTAATTGAAATTAAATAATTAATTACGTAATTACCTATTTTGGTAAAATTTTGAGTCACAAATTATGTTCAGTTAGAGCGCTAGATAGTTAATATGAACAAGAGGTTTCAACATTTTATAAACATAATTAATTACTTAATTGCCTATTTTAGTGCAATTTTGTGTTGCAAACCATGCCAAATGTATCCTTAATGATCTAGAGTAGTTTAATTTGTACATTATTGGAGTGAAATTAATCATAAATCTATCGCCGACTTGTTACTTGTTATTAATTATTATTATTAATTACACGTGACGTTGAATCTACCAAACTTGTCTGGTGGTAATTGGCAAACTCTTTTTTTGTTTGATGTAATGCAAAAAATACCATTCTAATTGCTTTGATAATGATTGAGAAGTTTGTACCTACATCATCAAATCCGGTAATTAGCCTCTAATTAAACGGCATAACTTCATGTAAGTGGTACACGACTGGAACTAAAATTGCCTAATTACAGTATTTTTCATTAATCAGTACTTTTTCAGTGTGTTTAATTAATTTCTCAGCGAGCTTAGTTGTCAATAAAATGTACTAAACTTTTTCTCAAAAAAGAAGTCATTCATTATAAGTATTTTAATTCGAATTTTGGGACCCGGCTAATCCCATTTTCTGTTTCTGTTTGATTTAATTAATTTGTTTCCTCTCCTTCAATTTACGTCTTAATTACGCTTCAATCAATTTTTTAACCAAATTTCCGATTTATATGAATGTAACGCAATTAATTATTCTTAATTTACAATTAGTCGTAAGATTAGGTAATTCAAACTGGAGCTCTAGATTGATTACAATTTCGTCGTTAATTTGTTCTTAAGTATCAGTTCCTTGAGGCATTCACCAATTTGAGTTAACAGTTGCAATAAGAAGTTCTAAATTTCCAGATGAAATAAGGAATTTGTTATTCTCAATTCATTATTCAAACTGCTAATTTTATAAATTGATTTGTTTCATTTATTTATTAATTTTAATTATTAATTTGTTTCCTTTGTAGGTTTTAATTTTGGATCAATTAAGCTTTTAATTCTCAATTAATCACAATTAGTCAATGCGGTTATATAATTGTAATGTAACTTAATCTAAACTTGAACTCTATATTAATTAAGATCACGTAGTTAATTTCGCCTTAATTAGACTGACTGTAACTTCTAAAATTAAAACACTTTTTCAACGTAATTAATTAAATCATTTGAGTAGCCAATTACAATTGAAAGTATTAAACTATTGCATGTTAACGAATTGTCGTTGGCTGTAATTATTCATTCAATTGGGTACTCTTACCCCCTTCAATTTACGTTTTATTTACTGTTTTATTTAAGCCCCAGATTTTAATGAAACATTTTCTCTTAATAATTAAGATTATTATTGATCAATGCATCATAAAAAATAATGATGGACTCAATGTTAGTAATTAACACTTAATTTCATTATAAATAAAATTGGTTCGTGTAATTTAAGAGAATTTTTCATTCTTATTAAATAATTACTGAATTACCAACAGCTTATTATGTACTTATTTCAAACGGCTTAGTTCGACAATTTTTTGTCGCGGTTATTTGTAAAACACCTTTTCTCTAATTTTGGCATTACGCACACACGCAGTTGTATAATTTAATTCAATATTTTTATTAATTAGGTATTAATTATACGATATACTCAATTTAACTTATGTAACTTAATTAAAGAAATCACATAATTGCATATAATTTACTCAGATCGGTAAATTTGTAATTTATCACATTTTTAGGTTACCGATTGTGATTGTAGTTTTGGCTGATTACAAAATGGCGTCTTATATTAATTATGACGTGATATATAGTATTTATTCTTGGAAATCTCACATAAGTACATTAATTAGGCACTGATTAAAACATGAGTGTAACAAGTTTGGCATAATTTCATTTTACGGCTTTTGTCAACTTAATTAGGTTACATGTTGTTTCTACTAATTAGGGTAATTTATGTTCTACGTTTGATTCTATTTTTATATTTACAAAGTTTTTTGCAGTAAATACGCAGTTGCATACTACTTAAAATCACAAACCTATTATAGGTCCTTTTGAGTAAATTTAATTCAATTCGTGGTTTAATTTAATTATGCAAATTAGTAGCCTCGAATTGACTGTTACAAAAAAACGTTAATTAGATCGCTCGTAATATCTGATTAACCTGATAATATTCATTTAATTATAGTTGTCTCTTTAGTAATTTGATTGTTTTTTATGCTAATTATCATTTTTACTTATTTTACAGGTTAGTTCGTGTCTACTGACGTTAATAGTATAGTTAAGTAAGTCATTTTACTAATCAAATGAAAATTAAATCCTGCATATATTACCTAATTAAATAACATTATGATAATTTTAGATTGCAAAAATTTTATGACTAGTTACTTTCAATTGAGATAGCATAATGCATGGGCGAATTGCATGTTTTTAACTTTTTTTAGCTTAATTATCAAACATTGAATTGTTAAGTGGAGTTGTTATTAGGTAATTAAAATTAATTCGCTTTTTAGCTTTGTGCCGGTACCTTTCCGTCTTGCGGTTACGGTAATTAAATTATCAATTAAATTTGGATATTAAGATTCTCTTTTCGTTGAGAAATTGTTAGTATCTTTGAAATGGCTCTTATTTTAAAATCTTAAATTCAAATTATATAACTTGGGACTGGATCATTAATCTTAAATTAATTGTATTTTTCGTGTTGTTGCTTATCATAACTCGTATGATCCAAAATGATGATCAATTTATATATATTTAATGGTCCTTCGAGCCGAATCGCTAACGAAAAATTGGAAATCGTGCACATTAGAAGTGTATGTTACTTTTCTGAAAATGGCCGACCGTTCTTTTCTTACATTGCTATGCATTTTTTTAAATAATCACAAAAATCACGATGCACGGCTTAAAGGTTAAAGGCTACAAATTTAATTTGGAAATTTGCTACTATTTATTTTATAAATAAATTACTTCCGTGTAGAGATTTATCGCGAACTTGAAAACAAACATCAAGCCGATAATAAGAGTCGCGCAATAGAATAGATGGGAATGTTTTTATCGAATCTCACACGGAAAATGTAAAAGCTAATTAATAATTTTTTTTATTGGTGTCTTATTTTAGCCTTTTAAACCACGCCCCAGCGTGTTTAAATCGCACTTTTTAAAACGCGCGTGTTTTAAAGTTGCCATGCCAACATCAACAAATTTGAAAAAAAATTCAATTCTATTGGTTATTGATCTGACAGGAGTACTTTGTTATGTCAAATAAAATGACAGATTGCAAATTAATTTCCGTTTATTGGTTATTGATCTGGCTGGAGTACTTTGTTACGTCAAATAAAGTGACAGATTGCAAGTTAATTTCCGTTTTTCTCATTGCCATGACAACGAAAGGTATACTGATTTCACATTACGAATTCAACCATTTCACACTATTAGTTCTTATTTGCATTTTAATACCAGATTTCAAAGTGAACCAATAAAAAAAAATTCTGGCAAGTTGCCACGAGACTTCCCTCGTATTAGCACCTTTTTCAAAAAATAAATTTATATTGCTGAATTCAGAAAAGATTCTCTTTTAAACTGCATAAAAAACTGCAACTTTATATTATTAAAAAAATGAGTGCCGCCATTTTAGCTTACACCGGAAGTGACGTCATCAAAGGTAATATCAGCATTTTCGTCCTTGGCCCAAATGTAATTCATTAGCGAAAACCGCATTTCGATAACTTTAATAGTTTCTGAGTATCCAGCGTTGCAGTCATTTTTTAATAATTATTTTTTTTAACACTTTTTTCAAAAAATAAGTATAGCACAATATATATTGCTGAATTCAAAAAAAAATTCTCTTTTAAACTACATAAAAAAACTGCAACTTTATCTTATAAAAAAGATGAGTGCCGCCATTTTAGCTTATACCGGAAGTGACGTCATCAAAGGTAATAACAGCATTTTCGTCCTTGGCCCGAATGTAATCGATTGGCGAAAACCGCATTTCGATAACTTTAATAGTTTCTGAGTTTAGAGCGTTGCAAGGAATGTGTACGTACAGACTACAGACTACAGACTACAGACTACAGACGACAGACGGAAAATTTTTTTTTGCATATTTTGAATCTACGTATTCGGAAACGCAAAGATATGTAAAAATTTCCATAGGTCAAATTTTTTTTTTGGAAAACTAATACAATACTTCCCTTTTACTTCGTACTCGGGAAGTAAAATAGCGTAAAGTATTCGTGGATAACTGGTCTTTAAAACACTTGCTCTATTTCAAGCACTCCGGCTGCGCCGTCGTGCTTGAAAACTCGCGCGTGTTTTAAAGACCTATTTATCCACTTATACTTTAATACACTATTATGCACATATTGCACATTGTTTAAATTAGAAGCTTATCCTCGTTCAGTCGCTCGAATCCATTAACATCAAAGAAAATTCTAATGCAATAAGCAAGTGCGCGAATTCGTACCTTAACCCTTATCCAATAGCAATTAGCAAATACTACGAGGCATTTTCAGGAAATAAAAGTAACTCCATTCTTTGCTTGCGGCACTGCAACAAAAGTTTCAGAGCTTATGGTTTACTTGATATTCAACGATACCAATAAGACTTCTTTTTTCCAGTAAAAGTAACAGCACTCTTAGTTTCTGGATATTCCTCGTGTTTAGTACCTGTTCTCCTAATTCAAAATCACGTTACGTTACTGGCTAAGGATTAATAGTAAAAGACAATAGACTCTTAAAAGCCATTAGTATGTTTATGGGCATCATACGATGACTATTTATTGAAATGGTCAACGCAAAAAAACGCAATAGTGTTTAACGAAATAGACATTTTGCTATACTACAGCCAAATTACATCAGCTTGATAAAAAAAATTGAAATGGTAATGATACTGCTTGGATCCCCAAAAGTGTGATAGGTTTCAAACATCAGGCCTGAATCGTAATTTTGAAGAATTTGGAATGAATTTTTGATTTTAAGTAAAATTTCAATTTCGAAGAAGAAGCGAAAATTCATAAAATGAACATTTTGGTACGAATTTGATATTGATAATCATTCTAGTTCTAGTTAATGTCGCAAGTGGCAAATTTCAATGTATTTCTGTTTAATTAAATGTGTGTTTTAAATAATTGAACGCATTTCACGAATTTACTTTTTGATTTTAAATTAATTTTAAGATTTTTATTTTAATTTAAAATTGTAATTTGACGATAGTGAAAGTTCGCTTTTTGCATGTTTTATATTTCGAACAATATTTGCAATTTAAAAAATCCCAAACCTCTTCGTACCCCTCCTTTCATTTTTTGCTTTTTTTTGAGCTTTGCTGTTTTTAAATTTCAACTAAAGGTTGCAAATAAATTAAAAAATTGCATTTTATTTCAAGTTTCGCACTAAATGCGAAATCGGTGAAAAACAATTTTGTTTTAAAAATTTACATTCAGTTTCGATGTGAAATTTAAAATGTATTAGGTATTCTTAAGTTTAAAATTTCTAATTTAGGCGTGTGTATGAAATTTAAACGTGCTGAATTCTCAATTTATTTATAGTTAAACAAAAAGTGAGTACATTAGCCTTAAAAGTTTTGAAATTGTTCAATATTTCAATTTTTACTTTAAATTGTTGGGTTTGTCAACTTTTTTTGGGAATTTAAATAATTTAGATTCTTTTACTTTCCCGTGCATACAGTGAGCGGCTAAATTATGGAACAAATTCATTATTTTGCAAACAATTTATTTCAGATAAAAATCCTGAAATACGTCGATTTTTATTTTTTGTTGGGCACATTTTAGCATAAAAAATGTTTTTACCAAAAAGTCAACATGGCAAAAAAATTAAATGAAAAAGGGGGTCATGTGGCACATCCTTGGAAAGCTCTTAACAATCGGAATTCAAATCCCAAATTTGAAAACAATTTTTTAAAAAATTTAAAAAAGGTATAACAAAATGGCGACCTTTCCAATGCGTTACTTTTCTCATTTCTGGACCGCATTAGCTGACTCATACCATAATTATGATATTACGTCTGATTACTTTGTTACAAAAATAAAATTGCTTTTTGAAATTCGAAAGTGTTTTTTTTTGGTAAAGGTTCCGGAAAGAAGAAAAGTGAGTCATTGAAAAGGTCGCCATTTTGTTATACCTTAATCGATTGTTTTCAAATTTGGGATTTGAATAAAAATTGAATTTTGTTTTAAATTTAAAATACATTTCAATATACCTATAGCGTTGAATGAACTTATCATTCAACGCCTATAGCAAAGTTGGAATTGTCATACCAAGGATTATAAATTTTGAACTTTTGAAATTACGGCTTCGAATATTTTTACTTTTTTATTTTGAATGTGATAACTTGAAATTCCCCCGCAGCAAGATTATTGGCTTAAATTTGGGTGACAAAATTTGCACAATTAATATTATTATTAAATATTTAAATCGCTATTATTATTATATTTTGTTTAAATGTCAAATCAATATTCCATCAGTTATAATATTATTTCTTGAAATAAACGCTTGAAATTTGAAGTGTATGAAATTATTCAGGTATTAGGCAAATCGCGAATCGACATTATAATTGATTTGTTTAAATTTTGACATTGTGACTACTGTAATGTTAATGTGAAATTTCTAAATTCTGAGCCAAAAACGAAATGCAGATTTTGAGATTTTAACTGAAATGGTTGTCTGATTGTCACATCAACGTTTAATCAGTTATCAAGTTATTTCTTTAAATAAAATATTAGATTTCAATTTCAAATTTAAAATGTATCTATTTAAATATTCGGCAAATGTTCATTACACACTTTACGCCAAATTCCGAATTGAAACTTAAAGGTGATACGTATGCTTTTGCATATTTCAATAACTACAAAGCAGAATATGACTTTTTTAAAACTAAATATTAATATTATCCTAATCATTTCAAAAAACCTTGAACATTCTTATTTTAGAGTTGTAGATTTAATTTTCGAATTTCAAAAATCAATTTAATTTTTTTTTATATAAAGTATGGGTTTTTTTAAATTAAATTTCACTATGTATTTTAATGATAACGAAT
Source organism: Pyrocoelia pectoralis (assembly GCA_036250285.1). NCBI lineage: Eukaryota > Metazoa > Arthropoda > Insecta > Coleoptera > Lampyridae > Pyrocoelia > Pyrocoelia pectoralis. The sequence continues at coordinate 8,902,389 of CM070083.1, forward strand.
TCAAAAACCCCGAAATTTTTTAATTTATGATTATAGAATTTTTTAATTTTCGAATTCGGGATTTCAAAAATCATAAAGCAGAATATGGTTATTTTAATTAATTAATTTTTATTTTTTTGATTTAAAATTAGAGCATTACCTAATTTTATAATACCACAAAGTTCGCTCGACGACATTTCTATCTAATTTTGTTATTGTTAAATTTTGAGATTCTAAAATTTTTGTAATTTAGTATAAGTACGTGATTTTCGACTATAGGTACTTTAGAATATAGATTTTTTCGAGATAAAGTATCTGTATACGTCTCATTGATATCGGCGAATTGTCGAGCTGTAAGTAGCTCAAAAATTAAGGAGAATATTAATTTTATGATTTCAGAATTTTGGAACTTGAGAATTTTTATATTTCAGTTTACGTGAATTCTAATAACCAATTCATTTGAAATCGGTGAATTCTAATTGTACCTAGAGACTGTCGAACCGTGACCAATTCTAAAATACTAGCGAATTACAAATAAGTCTATGTTTAAAATTCTGACATTTAAGCTATTTCAGTTAATATATTAATTTCGAATTGCAAAAAATTCTTTAATTTTCGAATTTCAAATTTCAATCTAGATTTTTTTCAAAAATCATACCTAGAACAAAATATGGGTTACTTCGAAATCACGTATTTGCCTTTTGATGAAAAATAGAATTCTATTGTAAAATTGGATTTATCTGGAATTGTTGAATTTGTGAAGGAAGCATTAAATACACGTAAATACTATATTTCTAAAATCCCATGCTCTGATTGACGGTTTTCTTTTTGAAATTCACAATTAAAAATTAAATATATCAAATTACACCCGAATATCCGAAATTGTATATTCTCGTTTTAAGGGAATTGAGCGAAGAATTTGTGTAAAAGTAATTTTTTGTATTTCAATGCGCTTGATTTCCGAAATTCCAAAAAGTACAAATTGAAACTTGAAAATTCTAGAATTCCAAAATTTATCATTTACAGAGTTAAAATATTCTGGCATTTATTAATTAGTTAACGCTCGACCATCGTCGCGATTATGTTATATTAATGAATTAATAAATACCACAATATTCTAAAATTTTGGATTTTTAGAATTTTTGAAGTTTCAACCATTCATTCCAAATTTCAAACAGCTAAATGAGATCATTTCTTATGATTGAAAGTTTGGAATTGACTTTAAAATCTTTTTCGTGTTTAAAATATGAATGTTCATTTCAGTTAAATTAAAGTAAAGTTTAAAGCGAATGTTTCGGTTTCAAATTTTAGTAATATTTATTCATGAAACGTTACAATTTTGTTATTCATCGAACTTGTTCCAATGATCAAGTGTGAAAAGTTCCTTCCTCCTCTTGGAAGAGTCCTAATTATTTCATTTTTTGTGCGATTCAGAACTACACTAATGATTCCTAACTTAACTAATAAATTACTTCTAATTATTTATCAACAATTACAATTCTTCACGATTTTTATCCCAATCTTCCTTAATCATAGCAGCACCCTTCTCTCCAATCATTATAGTCGGCCCATTCGTATTACAACTGACTATTTTGGGCATTATCGACGCATCAATCACTCTAATACCTCGCATCCCGTGAACTTGCAACCTTGGATTAACAACAGCATCCGGATCACTTTTAGGCCCCATTTTGCACGTTCCAACAGGATGATATGTGGTCGTTGCTATGTTTTGAAATGCGCACTTCCAGTAATCGTCACTGTTCGGTTCGAATTGTCTGCAGTTTGGGAGGTCGAGGTAAACAGCTTGTGGTTTGTAACTGGCAAGTGCCTTGGTGAATGTTACATTTTGGCAAAAACGTATGGCTTGCAAGAAATTTTGAAGATCTTCGCCTTTCTCGTCGCTAAAATAATTGGTAAAAATCTTTGGTTTATCGTACGGATCTGAGCTGCGCAATAAGATTTGTCCCACGGATTTTGGGTCGATTAGCGATGGGAAAAACATTAATGTGTCCATGTTTTTGTTGTTTTTGTTTTGCACTTCGATCACTTCGTCCGGAAGATTCAACGCTCGTTGTAGAACCTTTAAGCCACCGTTCAAATCGTTTTTGTACATTGGCAGGTAATATACTTGGACTGTGGGGTATTCCGAATTGTCGTCTGTGGCGATGAAGGAAACCATATTGGGACCTGATGTCTGTGATAACGGGCCAGTTCTGTACCTCAAATATTGATAAAAGTCATCAATGATATCATCGGCAGTTTTTGGAGGTAGCAAGTCTTCTAACGTACTATAAGATAGCCCAGCGAAGTAAATGTGGTCTTGCAAATTTTGGCCTACCTTCAAATTGTTTGTTACCTTTATTCCCATCTCTCTTAGATGATCTTCAGGGCCAATTCCTGAATTCATCAGAATTTGTGGCGAATTCACAGATCCCGCCGATAGTATCACTTCTTTTCCCACTTTCAGTTTCAAATTTCGACCGTTTAGGCGTACTTCGACACCGGTTACCATGGAATTTCTCTCCACCACCACTTTACCAACTTGAGCGTTTACCGCTACGTATAGATTCTTCCGTTCCTTTGCCTTTGACAGGAATGCCTTGGCAGAACTAAATCTGGTACCTTCCGAAATGGTCAGATAAGTATTAATATAACCGATGGGTTTTTCAATACTATAGTCACCGTAACCCAATTCTTGGTATGCGTTTATCATCGACTGACGCAGTGACGGTTCACTAATATAATGAGACATTTTCAGATCTCCCCCCTTCCCATAAGTGTCGTGTTCAATTCCGTGCAAATCTTCAAATCTTTTGTAATAGGTCAAAATGGAGTCGTAATCCCAACCTGTATTACCATCGGCCGCCCACGAGTCGAAATCCCACCGATGTCCATGTATATAAAGCATCCCATTAATCGAACTAGATCCACCCAACACCTTCCCTCTGGGATAATAACATGTTTGGTTCCTCAACCCAAGACACGCAGTTTCCATCGGTTCTATATCGTAACCCCAATCCTCTTCAGTTTTGATTCGATCAAAAAACGTCGCTGGAATCTACAGGGTAATGAAGTAGTAAAAATGGAGGTTACCTAAGGAACTTACGTCCGACGCTGGCGAAGGGTACCCTCCCGCTTCCAGTAAGAGAATTTTCCACTTTGCATTCTCCGACAGTCTATTCGCAACTATCGAACCTGCAGATCCCGCACCAACAACTATAAAATCAAACTCATCGCCATCTTTTAAGTGCGGACCATAATCGGATGGGTACAAATTGAGCGGCGATAACAAACATTGCGATGCGAATAGGGTGTTTATTACGGTACTAAATATGTGTGATGCGGAACCATCCCATCTTGCTGAACAGTCGGTTCCAAATTCCATGTTTACTCTAATAAAAAGATGGTTCAAATGACAAGGTTAAAGATAAATCAATACGTCTACTTTATCACAAAGGATATCAGTTTAGACATTGAATTTAGTAGACATTTTTCTTTAATTGAGCAAAATATATTATTTATAAATAAAGTAAACAAAGCAGGTCCTGGTATGGAACCCAGTGTCACCCCAATTTCATTTTTTGAACACCTACAAACTGCATGCGATCCTAGACTTCGATGAATATTGATTTGTTTGATCTAAGCTTAAATTAATTATCTTATTTAAGTTATGGTGCTAACTCCATTGTTAATTAAATTTTAATGTGCGATAGCAACATTGATCTTAATTAATTAAGTACCAAACCTATATCGTGATTAGCTACATTCTCGACGCAATTACAAGCCCTGGTCCTGTTTACGTTAATTTCGTGTCCTCACCAATTAGTAACCATTGCAAGAGTTGGAGTCTGCCCGTCTCACTTTTAAATAACTAAATTAATTACATCTTACATTTCGAATAATTATCGTTGAGTAACTGGGTCATTAACATTAATTTTGTGTCTCACAAATTAGTAACACAATCAGTATTAAATGTAGTTATGGGCCTGATCGTTCTAGTGTAATTTAATTTAATTACTACGAACTTCCACTGCTGTATCATTAATTTTACGTGGCTGTTTCAGTATTTATTTAATTACATTACTTGATGTGCGACTTAAATTTCGAATAATACTGAATTTAACTATAGCGTTAATTAATATATTAGTATTTCAATCAACGACTATTATAGCTAAGTGGGTGGATCATTAATGTCAAGCTTATGTTATTAAATTATAAACCTCGTTAAGTAAATTGGATCATTAACATTAATTTTACATTGTTCGTCAATTAGTAACATAATTCGTAATTATTTCCAGGGTTAAAGATGTGTTACTTTGAACCTCGCCTTGCCAATAGTTTTTCATGAACTATATGTATAACATTTGAAAAAATAAAAAAAAATCTTGTAGCAAATTTTGAGGAAATCGATTTATAATTTTTGACCAATTTTGGGCACCGATGAAGTTTTTTTATAGGCCTTAGTGTTAAATTTCATCAAAATCGGCCTAGTAGTTTAGGCTCTACAGCCGCCACATACTCACCCACAGATAAACATTTTTCGATGATGGTGGTTTTGGACTCAATACGTCGAGATTCATCAAAATTTCGAGTTCGAAAAATTAGCATCAAAACCATAATGTGTCGCTAAATTCATAATAAAAAATATGTACTATCGAATACATGGTGTTTCGTTGGTCGCAGCGATATAAAAAATAAAGTTGATGATGGTTTCTCGGAGACGAAATGTCGAATAAAAAATTTGAAAGCGCCATCTAATAGAATTCCAAAAGTGACAATGAAGAAGTATCTTTGGTTTTAAAAATCTTTTAAAATACGGGAAGGAGTTACGAAAAAAGAAACACCCAAAAATCGCATTTTTTTTTAAATCTCGGAAACGATAAACAATAATGAACTTTTGCAAACCCCATGCTGTTCATCCTTATCTTGGGCACGTTGTATATGAAAATAATTTTAAAATATTTGCTTTTGACCACCATTAATTGATACCTTTCAAATAAATTTGTAAGTATTATACAATCAGAGTTATAGAACAACAACAGAGGTTTGCCACACTCTGTGTATAGGAATACCACCAGCCACGTAATTAGTAATAATATGGTGTCCGAAAGCTTTACTAGAAAATAAGGATTAAGGCAAGGAGAAGTGTTGAATCCGATACTCCTTATAATATGGACGATGTTGTTATATTGAAATAATATCAGCAAGTGAAGAAGCTCTGCAACGAAACGTAAATATATGGCACGAAGTATTGGGCAGTCCAGTAGAAGTCCACACGCACGTTGGCCACTTCTTCGGGTCCTTTGTGTTACCTCCCTGATTAGAGTCGTTCGACCTCGCAACGACAGTGAAGCCATCGAAGCGGCTGTAATGGTATAGTCATGTCCGGCCAAGATTCAACCTAGCCTTATGCTGGGCTTGGGTGTCTTGAGTTATTAAGTTGTGTACAGTTGACAGTGTGAGTGGAAAATTCGGCTCTGGACCATAAAACGGTTGTTTGGAGGCCAATCGGGCTAACTGGTCGGCTTTTTCATTGCCTATTGTTCCAGAATGCCCTTTAACCCATACGAGTCTAAGGGTATTGCTGTTTGTCTTTGTATTAGACAAGTATAATAGGCACATGACATGGAAACAATGCTTTAATAGCGAATTCATTTTATTTTTCACATAAAAATGTTATTGGCCTAACATCACGAATCCCTGAAATACTATCCCGTCCAATCTTCTTTTATCATACCTGCACCCTTTTCCCCAATCATAATAGTGGGAGCATTGGTATTACAGCTAGTAATCCTAGGCATAATCGACGCATCAATTACACGAATACCTTTCACTCCATGCACGCGTAACCTAGGATCAACAACTGCATTCGGATCGGTTTCCGGTCCCATTTTGCACGTACCGACGATATGACAGGAGCTTGACGCCATATTTTTCAATGCACATATCCAATACTTATCACTATCTGGTTCGAATTGCCGACAATTTGGTATGTCTATGTGGACAAGCTTGGGTTTGTAAACCTCAAATGCTTTGGTTTTGGTGATGTTTTGGCAAAAGCGTATGCCTTCGATGAGGAGTCGAATGTCTTCCCCATTCTCGTCGCTGAGGTTGTTGAGGAAGATTTTTGGCTTATCGAACGGATCCGAACTACGTAGTAAAATTTCGCCGGTCGATTTTGGATACGCTATTGATGGTACGTAAATGAGACTGTGTGACTTTTTGTTATTTTCATTTTGGGACTGAATTACGTCATTGCTTAGTTTAATTGCCGATTGTAGAGTTTTCAAAACTTCTTCAACATCGTCTCTGTATATATGTTGGAAGTAGATCAGTAAATTTGGGAACTTTTCGTTTCGTGTCATGTCTAGAAATAGCACCAAATTGTCAAGAAGCGGTTGGGAGGATAGTGGACCGGTTTTGTGCTTGAAATATTCATAGTAATCGTCGATGCGGTCGTCGCGCGTTTTTGGTACCAACGCCTCTTCGGATATGTCGAAATGTAATCCGGTGAAAAACACGTGATCTTGAAGATTTTTGCCCACCTTCAAATTTTTTACCAGCGGTATTCCGACCTCGTTTAAATGATCTTCAGGTCCAATTCCTGAGTTCATAAGAATTTGAGGTGAGTTTATCGTTCCGCCTGACAGTATTACTTCTTTGGTGGATTTTATTTTCAAAATCTGCCCGTTCACGCGCACCTCGACGCCTGTTACCGAAAGCTCTTGAAGGAGAACCTTACTGACCTGAGCGTTTAAGACCACGCGTAAGTTTTTTCTGTTTTTCGCCTTGGTCAGAAAAGCCTTTGTTGTGCTAAACCTGGTGCCGTTAAATATGTTTTTATGCATGTAGAAATATCCAATTGGAGTTTCTGCGTCGCTTTCCCGGTAATCCATTTCCTTGTACGCCTCTAGTATTACCTTGCGATAAGGGTGAGGATTGTCAGGCTGACTTAACCTCATTCCGCCTCGCTCATCTACACTTTCGACATCTTTATAATGCTTCAAGACCGAGTCGTAATCCCAACCCGTGTTGCCATCTTCAGACCAAGAATCAAAATCTTTCCTATTTCCTCGTACGTACATCATCGCGTTAGTCGTACTTGTTCCTCCCAGCACTTTCCTCTTGGACACACGCATTTTTGATTTTCAAAATCCAAACAAGAAGTTCCTGTGGCTTCGTGCTCGTAACCCCAATCATCCTCAATGTTTGAGAAAAACGCTCCCGGTATCTGTAAGAGAGTATTAAAGTGTGTTCAATTAGAATTCAAACATCTCCTTACCTCCCATCCCGTCGATGGGTACCCACCCGATTCTAACAAGAGAACGTTCCAGTTCGGATTTTCCGATAGTCTACCCGCCACAACCGATCCTGCCGAACCAGATCCGACGACGATAAAGTCGAACCGATCGCCATCTTTTAATTGGGAGCCGAAATCAGTTGGGTAGATGGTTTCTGTTGACAACAAGCATTGTGTTGTTAGCAGTGTGTTAATTAGCGTTGTAAACATATTTAAGGGCGCCCCTGAAAGCGTGCCTGGACATGCACTTGTGAACTCCATTTTCTCGCAACTGACTTTTGCTTTGTGACCATATAGTTATGTCGCTTGGAAGATGAAAGGTTATCGTGATTATTTGATTAGAATATATCTTTAGACAACAACATTTCAAACTTTTTTCTTTCATATCGGCTATTTCTTTTTAATACTCTCCGTATAATTTTACCAGAAGTTTTAAAATTTTAAATCTAGCATAAATTTCAAGGAAATCTTATCTTAAATTGTGCACTAAAGACGAAATGTGACTTCAAATTGAAAATATATCTTTCGTCACTGATCGCAAGTTATTTTTTGTAATAAATAATACTATTTCAATTTGAAATTTAAAAGTGTATTTAAATGTTCGGCGCAAAGTTGAAATGTTCATTACTTATTCAAATTTGATGGAGAGATGCAGATGATTAAATGTGAATAGATTTATGAAAACGATCCAAATCATTTCTGTTATTTTCGCATATTTTATCCTTTCGAATGAAAACTTAAAGCTTATACATGTTTTTGCATATTGCATATTTCAAGAACTATAAAGCAGAATATGGGTTTTTTGAAATTAAATATTTATATGTATTTCAATGATAACGGATGTCAAGCAATTCAAAAAACCTCGATAGTTAATTATTATTTTATAATGTTTTCATTTTCGAATTCAGAATTTCAAAAACCATATTTTAATTAATTTATTTATTTTTTTGATTTAAAAGTAGAACATTGACTAATGTAATTATATTCGCTCGACATACATTTTCATCTAATTTTATTATTGTAAAATTTTAAAATTCTAAAATTTTTGTCTATATGATTTTCGAATATACATTAAATTTTTATTTGTAAAGGTTTCAAATTCTAGTATTTTGGATATTTCAGTCTGCATAATGTTTCGGTTTCAAATTTTAGTAATATTTATTCATCAAAAACGTTACAATTTTGTTATTGATCGAACTTGTTCCAATGATCAAGTGTGGGAAGTGCCTTCTTCCTCTTGAAAGAGTCCTAATTATTTCATTTTATGTGTGATTCACAACTACACTAATGATTCCTAACTTAACTAATAAATTACTTTCTAATTATTTATCAACAATCACAATTCTTCACGATTTTTATCCCAATCTTCCTTAATCATATCAGCGCCCTTCTCTCCAATCATTATAGTCGGCCCATTCGTATTACAACTGACTATTTTGGGCATTATCGACGCATCAATTACTCTAATACCTTGCATCCCGTGAACTTGCAACCTTGGATTAACAACAGCATCCGGATCACTTTTAGGCCCCATTTTGCACGTTCCAACAGGATGATATGTGGTCGTTGCTATGTTTTGAAATGCGCACTTCCAGTAATCGTCACTGTTCGGTTCGAATTGTCTGCAGTTTGGGAGGTCGAGGTAAATAGCTTGTGGTTTATAACTGGCAAGTGCCTTGGTGTATGTTACATTTTGGCAAAAACGTATGGCTTGCAAGAAATTTTGAAGATCTTCGCCTTTCTCGTCGCTAAAATAATTAGTAAAAATCTTTGGTTTATCGTAGGGATCTGAGCTGCGCAATAAGATTTGTCCCACGGATTTTGGGTCGATTAGCGATTGGAAAAACAATAAAGTGTCCATGTTTTTGTTGTTTTTGTTTTGCACTTCGATCACTTCGTCCGGAAAATTGAACGCTCGTAGTAGAAGCTGTAAGCCACCGTTCAAATCGTTTTTGTACAGTGCCAGGTAATATATTTGGACGGTGGGATATTTCGAATTATCGTCTGTGGCGATGAAGGAAAACGTATTGGGAACTGATGTCTGTGATAACGGGCCAGTTTTGTGCCTCAAATATTGATAGAAGTCATCTATGACATCATCGGCAGTTTTTGGAGGTAGCAAGTCTTCTAACGTGCTATAAGATAGCCCAGCAGAAGAAAACGTGGTCTTGCAAATTTTGGCCTACCTTCAAATTGTTTTTTACCTTTATTCCCATCTCTCTTAGATGATCTTCAGGACCAATTCCTGAATTCATCAGAATTTGTGGCGAATTCACAGATCCCGCCGATAGTATCACTTCTTTTCGCACTTTCAGTTTCAAATTTCGACCGTTTAGGCGTACTTCGACACCGCTTACCATGGAATTTCTCTCCACCACCACTTTACCAACTTGAGCGTTTACCGCTACGTATAGATTCTTCCGTTCCTTTGCCTTTGACAGGAATGCCTTGGCAGAACTAAATCTGGTACCTTCCGAAATGGTCAGGTAAGCATTAATATAACCGATGGGTTTTTCGGTACTATAGTCACCGTAACCCAATTCTTGGTATGCGTTTATCATCGACTGACGCAGTGACGGTTCACTAATATAATGAGACATTTTCAGATCTCCCCCCTTCTCATAAGTGTCGTGTTCAATTTCATGCAAATCTTCAAACCTTTTGTAATAGGTCAAAATGGAATCGTAATCCCAACCTGTATTACCATCGGCCGCCCACGAGTCAAAATCCCACCGATGTCCACGTAAATAAAACATCGCATTAATCGAACTAGATCCACCCAACACCTTCCCTCTGGGATAATAACATGTTTGGTTCCTCAACCCAAGACACGCAGTTTTCATCGGTTCTATATCGTAACCCCAATCCTCTTCAGTTTTGGTCAGACCAAGAAACGTCGCTGGAATCTACAGGGTAATGAAGTTGTAAAACTGGAGGTTACCTAAGGAACTTACGTCCGACGCTGGCGAAGGGTACCCTCCCGCTTCCAGTAAGAGAACTTTCCACTTTGCATTCTCCGACAGTCTATTCGCAACTATCGAACCTGCAGATCCCGCACCAACAACTATAAAATCAAACTCATCGCCATCTTCTAAGTGCGGACCATAATCGGATGGGTACAAATTGAGCGGCGATAACAAACATTGCGATGCGAATAGGGTATTTATTACGGTACTAAATATGTGTGATGCGGAACCATCCCATCTTGCTGAACAGTCGGTTCCAAATTCCATGTTTAGTCTAATAAAAAGATGGTTCAAATGACAAGGTTAAAGATAAATCAATACATCTACTTTATCACAAAGGATATCAGTTTAGACATTGAATTTAGTAGACATTTTTCTTTAATTGAGCAAAATATATGATTTATAAATAAAGTAAACAAAGCAGGTCCTGGTATGGAACCTCGTGTCACCCCAATTACATTTTTTGAACATCTACAAACTGCATGCGATCCTAGGCTTCGATGAATATCGATTTGTTTGATCTCAGCTTAAATTAATTATCTTATTTAAGTTATGGTGCTAACTCAATTATTAATTAAATTATAATGTGCGACAGCAAAATTGATTTTAATTTATTAATTACCAAACCTATATCGTAATTAGCTACATTCTCGACGCAACTACAAGCTAAATAGAAGCCCTGATCCGTTTATGTTAATTTCGTGTACCCACCAATTAGTAACCATTACAAGAGTTGAGTTTGTCCGTCTCACTTTGAATTAGCTAAATTAATTTCATCTTACATTTCGAATAATTGTAGTCGAGTAACATTAATTTTTATGTGGCTTACACATTAGTAATCAGCAACTTGGTTCGTAATTTTCCAAGTTTTGAACCTGGCCGTTTCAATATTAATTTCGCTAAATTAATTAATGTGCAACATACGTATCGTATAATTCTAATGTTTACCATCATTAGGCTACTGGATCAGTAAAATTAATGGTCCACTACACTAACACAATTTGTAATTATTGCCTGAATTAAGTAACTGACTTATTCCATACAGTCCATTAATGAGCAACATAATTTACAAGGATTAAAGTTTACCTAATAATTTCTCTGCGCTTGATTATGATAGTAAATACATCATTGGTGATTAAAGCGTTAAATAATTAATTGAAGCCCTCAAGAATATCTGGTAAGGAGATATCGGTTTTTTTATATTAATAATCAAGTTATTAATAACGTTTTGAAGTAATTATCCAACCTTAAAAAATTATTAAACGTTTTGGTGCCTTAATATACGAATAATAATAATTATTATTACTGTAATTATGAATATGAATGTTGTGATTGAGGGCATAATATTTTCAATCACTAATTCAAATAAGGACTTTTGTTTGTTTTGTAAGTTTGTTAATGAAATATTTTGTTCGAAAAGTTTATTATAAGTAAGGTAAATTATCCTTTCAATTAGGCGCCAATTACAATTGATTTTTAAATTTTACAAGCATACCTATGTAATTATTTGAAATCTATACTTTCTTTAGATTTTACTTATGGAATTAGTGCGCGATGCATTAATAATAATTTGAAAAGGTATTTGCTTCTAAGTAATTAGTATAGTATAAAATTGAACAGTTGTGATAATGAATTTTGTTTGTGATGCTAATGAATTGTAGCTTTAATTCGTTAAGCGTAAAAAAAATTAATTAAGATTTGAATTATAATTGAACCTTCGATAATAATATTAGATACTGTCATTCATAATAATTAGAATACTAATTATTACAGTGGGCGTTAATTATTGACTAAAAATCATTCAAAATTCAATTCTATACAAAATTATCATTTCAATTCGCTTTCATATTCGCAACAACAGTGTATTTTTACACTGTCACCATTCATAGCACTTATATTTATCAATTATCATAAGCGATTTGCTAATACAACCTTGAATCGTAATTACAAATTACGCAACGTTTAGTTTTGTTGCATCTTATCCAAAGCTGAAATTAGAGAACAGTGCCCATTAATTAACATTTTTGTATCTTTGTGTGCCCTTTCTTTGATTTGTAGAACAACTTGATTTGAGATTATAACAATGTAACGGATTAAAATCCGCACTAAATTTATTAGCGGACTAATAAATTAAATTAAACGATTTGAATAGATTATAATTGTAAATATCACTTACTTTTTACTATGGCACTAACGCAATTGCTTCCCAGATTACAGTATTGACTTTTTTTGAAATTTTTCGCAGATTCTACTTGTTTCGCTTCTACAACACAAATGTGTGTAAATTTTGTTTTGAAAACTTTGTAGGATCAAAACAACTTACATAATGTCGTTTTTCCTTAGAGGACGCTGGTTTATCTCTAATTTAAAATTGTTTTATTCCTTATTCATTTACTCTATCTTCTTAGTAAGTATCAAAATTGGTTTAGATCTTACTTTAGTTGAAATTTTTAATTTTGAAACCTACAAAATTTTATAAGCCCAGTTTTATACATTTTTAAAAATTCAAATTAGCACAAAAATTTAACTCGAAATTTAAACGTTTTCATTGTCGAATTCTAATTTTTAAAATTTCATAGAACGTTGAAAGTGAAACATTTTCATTCTTGAATTATAAATTCACGTTTTGTATTATGATAATAAATTAAAAAAAATTCAATAATATAACAGCAATTTGATGATTTTAAATTTCGATTAATTAATAGGTAGCAGTTTTAAATTTAAAATTATTAAATTACAAAATGTGTACTTATATCCGTAATTTCGGCTAATTTTCAAAGAGGAAACTAATATTTTTAAACGTTCTGTATAATTTCAAATTAAAATTGGAATTTAATGTTTTTTCCCCCTAGATTTCTGTATAAATCGAAAATTAAATTTAAAGTTAACAATTTTAAGTTAACGAACTAAATTTTCAAGAATCTTTATGAAAATAAAATTTTAATTTTTACTTTTAATTTTCATATTTGAAATTAGACAACTTAGTTTAAGCATAAGATCATATTTTTTAATAAAACTTTTAACCAAATTTCAAATCTAAAGGACTACCTTACTATCATTTTGAATGTGTATTTAAAGTGGAGGTTTTAAAATTACAAAACAAATTAAAATTTGAAATTCCCAACAATAGAATACCCTATATTCGGGGTTTATTTTACATTCGTATGAAAATGTTGCAATTTTGATATTAATTCCGTGATGTTTCAAGAAATAAAACGAATTATATTTCAATATTCTTGAATCTAGAACATTAATAATGGTTAAATGCGGATTTGACTGAAATTTAAATAAAAAATTTTTAATTAAATTTAATTGGTATTCCTGATTTTAAGAAGGCAATTGTATATAACAGTGAAAATTAAATTGAAATTATTGCGTGTAAAATTATAAATTTCAGATTCTTAAAACTAAAAATTTAAATTTACAAAAATGAAAGCTTAAAACTCCAACGTCGCATAATTTTTTTTAAATTTTGGTATTGGATTCAAAATTTAGATTTCTTATTAAATTGAATTAGATTTTTTTGTAATTTAAGCTGTCATTTTTTGTATGTCGAAATAATCGTCTTATATTTAAACTGAAATTAGATGCATTTACTTACAAGTAAAATTTCAACTTTTAATTTAATTTTTAATTAATTATAGAAATCTAAAAAACATTTCAATGTTAAATTCTATAAGTTTAAGTCCAAATTGTCACATAAACGTAAAGTAACCTTAAATTAATATATTTTTGAAAAATTGTTTTCCTATTTTCGAACAACTATAAATTCGCCTTTTAAAAATTGTGACGGTTACTAATTTGTAATAATTATGTTGATAGTTTTTGAATTTAAAAAAGAAACATGCAAATCCAAATTTAATTAAAAATTTTAATTTTACTCCTAAAAATTTTAGAATCCTGAAAAATATAATTGGTCGTATTTCAAATTTAAAGTTTGTAATCAAATCATTTCAAATCAAAATGTATAATTAGAAAACATAACAAAAACTTAAATATGAAATGTTTAAATGAAAAGCTTTATATTTAAAATGAATTTCAATTATTAGAGCGTTGTGAAATTTTAACTTTTCAGTATTGAAAATGCTTGAAATTTTGAGGTTAAAATTTATTTACTTTAAAATTCTTCTCTAAACAGATGTATATCATAGTATACTTTTTTAAAGCACACTAGCAAAAGTGCCCTTTTTATTTCTCGGATACACCCGTAGACACAAAACATTAATTTTATCGTTTGAAGGTGACGGACGGTGTATTTGCAAATTTCTAAAAATCAATTCTGTTATATATGTGTATTTTGTTGTACCTTTGCACTTCCAAAAAAAAATAACATTTCATTTCCTACTGTACTTCATTCCTACTTTTTAAAACTTTAACACACACACATTAAATCATAAAAGGAAAGTACTTCACTTCTCCTCCCTTCCCATTCTCTGCTTCTAGATCTCTTCCATCCATCCTTCTCCGTCTCCACTTTCTGCTTATACTTCCCTTCTCCCTCTGTCTTCCTTCCCCAGTTCTTCTCACTCTTTTAGCATAAATATATTCCACTTTCTCTTCTTCCTCGCACAACCTGCATTTTCTATTCTTGTCCTCCCACCAATATCTGTTGGCTCTCTCCTCATTACCACACCTAAATCTCGCTATCATTCTCTTCTTCCCTGTGCTTTTTCGCCTTTCACGTGTTCCGCTAACGCCTCTGCGTTACATTTTCGCTGTTATATTTGCACGTCCTTATCTTCGCCCTTCTTGGTTCTTTATCTCTGTCTCTCACATCGTCTCTGATATTTCTTTCTTCCCTCCAACATTTTTTCAGTATAGTGCAACCCTTCCTTTTCCCTGTATCCCTTCTTTATACTTCACTGCCGCCTTCCCCCTTTCCACTCTTGTCTTTTGTATCTTTGTTCCCTTTGCTACTATATACATATAAATATATCTTGGTATCTCCATGCATAACCCCAGGACCCACCTCCTGTATCTTCCTGTATTCTCTCCTGTTCTTTCGACTCCCAATATCTCCAGTCCATACATCGTCCCGCTCCTAACTATTTTCTCGAACATCATCTCCTGTTCAGCTCTATTCCGAAGGCCCTTTCCCCCATATATTGTTAACTTTTTTCTACCATCTAATGTGTGCTGTTTCCCTGTGTGAAGTTCTATCCTAAATATTAATCTGTTTTTCCCTTTCTTCTTAAATACTACCACGTTTACCTTTAGGTCCATCATTTTGGCGTTCGTTTTCGTTGTTTTAATCATCTCTCTGAGAGTCCTTTTTCATCCTTTTCAATCATCACCACATCGTTTGCGTATGCTAGCGCCCAAATCTTCGTTTTCCGTACCACCACCCCTTAGTTTCTCCTCTACACTCTGTTCCCCCAACAGATATAGTAAAGCTCCTCCCCAAAAATTACCGCCACATTTAAATGGAACTTTTTTATTGGTCGAATTTTCGAAACCCGTAACATAATCAATCACTAGATTTCAATTGTTGTAGTTGGCGTAAATCAATTTGACATCTGTAACATATCTGTAATTTTGCTGGTGTAAAACTGGTCGCTTCTTACATTGGTCAAAATTTATTGGGATTGGGAGGCGCTTTACTATATCTGTTGGGGGAAGAGTATAGGTCCGCTGTATATACCATAAACGGGCTTAGGTTATCCTTGTCTGAGTCCCTTCCTCGTCCAAAATTTTAGTCTATATGATTTTCGAATATACATTAAATTTGTATTTGTAAAGATTTCAAATTCTAGTATTTTGGATATTTCAGTGTGCATAATTTCAAAAAACAGATCACGAGTTTTTCGATACCAACCGTTTGAGTGTTGTTGAGTGTTACCGCCGGGATTTTAATTAATTATTATAGAATTTTAGAATTCTTTAATTTTCGAATTTCAATCTAGGGTTTTTTCAAAAACCATAGAACAAAATATGGGGTACTTCGAAATCACGTATTTGGCATTTAAAGAACAATAGAATTCTATTGCAAAATCCGAATTATCTGGAATTGTTGAATTTGTGAAGGAAGCACACGTAAATACTATATTTCAAAAATCCCATGCTCTGATTGACGGTTTTCTTTTTGAAATTTACAATTATAAAATTAAGGGAAGTGGAGCGAAGAATTCGTGTAAAATGAAGTGAATTTTTTGTACCTCAATTTTCGAAATTCCAAAAATTACACATTATAACATGATCGTGACGATTGTCGAGCGTTAACTAATTAATAAATGCCAGAATATTCTAGTTCTGTAAATGACGAATTTTGGAATTCTAGAATTTTCAAGTTTCAACCATTAATTCCGAATTTCAAACAGCTAAATGAATTCATTACTTATAATAGAAAGTTTGGACTTGTCTTTAAAATCTTCTTCGTGTTTAAAACATGAATGTTCATTTCAGTAAAAATTAAAAGTTTTGAGCGAATGTTTCGGTTTCAAATTTTAGTAATATTTATTCATCAAAAACGTTACAATTTTGTTATTGATCGAACTTGTTCCAATGATCAAGTGTGGAAAGTGCCTTCTTCCTCTTGGAAGAGTCCTAATTATTTCATTTTATGTGCAATTCAGAACTACACTAATGATCCCTAACTTAACTAATAAATTACTTCTAATTATTTATCAACAATCACAATTCTTCACGATTTTTATCCCAATCTTCCTTAATCATAGCAGCACCCTTCTCTCCAATCATTACAGTTGCCCCATTCGTATTACAACTGATTATTTTGGGCATTATCGACGCATCAATGACCCTAATACCTTGCATCCCGTGAACTTGCAACCTTGGATTAACAACAGCATCCGGATCACTTTTAGGGCCCATTTTGCACGTTCCAACAGGATGATATATGCTCGTTGCTATATTTTGAAATGCGCACTTCCAGTAATCGTCACTGTTTGGTTCGAATTGTCTGCAGTTTGGGAGGTCGAGGTAAATAGCTTGTGGTTTATAACTGGCAAGTGCCTTGGTGTATGTTACATTTTGGCAAAAACGAATGGCTTGCAAGAAATTTTGAAGATCTTCGCCTTTCTCGTCGCTAAAATAATTGGTAAAAATCTTTGGTTTATCGTACGGATCTGAGCTGCGCAATAAGATTTGTCCCACGGATTTTGGGTCGATTAGCGATGGAAAAAACATTAAAGTGTCCATGTTTTTGTTGTTTTTGTTTTGCACTTCGATGGCTTCGTCCGGAAGATTGAACGCTCGTTGTAGAACCTGTAAGCCACCGTTCAAATCGTTTTTGTACAGTGCCAGGTAATATATTTCGGCTGTGGGATATTTCGAATTATCGTCTGTGGCGATGAAGGAAACCGTATTGGGAACTGATGTCTGTGATAACGGGCCAGTTCTGTGCCTCAAATATTGATAAAAGTCATCAATGATGTCATCGGCAGTTTTTGGAGGTAGCAAGTCTTCTAACGTGCTATAAGATAGCCCATTGAAGTAAATGTGGTCTTGCAAATTCTTGCCTACCTTCAAATTGTTTGTCACCTTTATTCCCATCTCTCTTAGATGATCTTCAGGGCCAATTCCCGAATTCATCAGAATTTGTGGCGAATTCACAGATCCCGCCGATAGTATCACTTCTTTTCCCACTTTCAGTTTTAAATTTCGACCGTTTAGGCGTACTTCGACACCGGTTACCATGGAATTCCTCTCCACCACCACTTTACCAACTTGAGCGTTTACCGCTACGTATAGATTCTTCCGTTCCCGTGCCTTTGACAGGAATGCCTTGGCAGAACTAAATCTGGTACCTTCCGAAATGGTCAGGTAAGTATTAGTATAACCGATGGGTTTTTCAATACTATAGTCACCGTAACCCAATTCTTGGTATGCGTTTATCATCGACTGACGCAGTGACGGTTCACTAATATAATGAGACATTTTCAGATCTCCCCCCTTCCCATAAGTGTCGTGTTCAATTCCATGCAAATCTTCAAATCTTTTGTAATAGGTCAAAATGGAGTCGTAATCCCAACCTGTATTACCATCGGCCGCCCACGAGTCGAAATCCCACCGATGTCCACGTATATAAAACATCCCATTAATCGAACTAGATCCACCCAACACCTTCCCTCTGGGATAATAACATGTTTGGTTCCTCAACCCAAGACACGCAGTTTCCATCGGTTCTATATCGTAACCCCAATCCTCTTCAGTTTTGATTCGATCAAAAAACGTCGCTGGAATCTGCAGGGTAATGAAGTAGTAAAAATGGAGGTTACCTAAGAAACTTACGTCCGACGCTGGCGAAGGGTACCCTCCCGCTTCCAGTAAGAGAATTTTCCACTTTGCATTCTCCGACAGTCTATTCGCAACTATCGAACCTGCAGATCCCGCACCAACAACTATAAAATCAAACTCATCGCCATCTTTTAAGTGCGGACCATAATCGGATGGGTACAAATTGAGCGGCGATAACAAACATTGCGATGCGAATAGGGTGTTTATTACGGTGCTAAATATGTGTGATGCGGAACCATCCCATCTTGCTGAACAGTCGGTTCCAAATTCCATGTTTACTCTAATAAAAAGATGGTTCAAATGACAAGGTTAAAGATAAATCAATACATCTACTTTATCACAAAGGATATCAGTTTAGACATTTAATTTAGTAGACATTTTTCTTTAATTGAGCAAAATATATGATTTATAAATAAAGTAAACAAAACAGGTCCTGGTATGGAACCCAGTGTCACCCCAATTTCATTTTTTGAACATCTACAAACTGCATGCGATCCTAGGCTTCGATGAATATCGATTTGTTTTATCTAAGCTTAAATTAATTATCTTATTTAAGTTATGGTGCTAACTCAATTATTAATTAAATTATAATGTGCGACAGCAAAATTGATTTTAATTAATTATTTACCAAACCTATATCGTAATTCGCTACATTCTCGACGCAACTTCAAGCTAAATAGAAGCCCTGGTCCGTTTATGGTAATTTCGTGTATCCAACAATTAGTAACCATTACAAGAGTTGAGTTTGTCCGTCTCACTTTGAATTAGCTAAATTAATTGCATCTTACATTTCGAATAATTGTGGTCGAGTAACTTGATCATTAACATTAATTTTTATGTGGCTTACACATTAGTAATCAGCAACTTGGTTCGTAATTTTCCAAGATTTGTAGTTTTGAACCTGGCCGTTTCAATATTAATTTCGCTAAATTAATTAATGTGCAGCATACGTATCGTATAATTCTAATGTTTACCATCATTAGGCTACTGGATCAGTAAAATTAATGGTCCACTACACTAACACAATTTGTAATTATTGCCTGAATTAAGTAACTGACTTATTCCATACAGTCCATTAATGAGCAACATAATTTACAAGGATTAAAGTTTACCTAATAATTTCTCTGCGCTTGATTATGATAGTAAATACATCATTGGTGATTAAAGCGGCAAATAATTAATTGAAGCCCTCAAGAATATCTGGTAAGGAGATATCGGTTTTATTATATTGATAATCAAGTAATTAATAACGTTTTGAAGTAATTATCCAACCTTAAAAAATTATTAAACGTTTTGGTGCCTTAATATACGAATAATAATAATTATTATTACTGTAATTATGAATATGAATGTTGTGATTGAGGGCAATATTTTCAATCACTAATTCAAATAAGGACTTTTGTTTGTTTTGTAAGTTTGTTAATGAAATATTTTGTTCGAAAAGTTTATTATAAGTAAGGTAAATTATCCTTTCAATTAGGCGCTAATTACAATTGATTTTTAAATTTCACAAGCATACCTATGTAATTTGAAATCTATAGTTTCTTTAGATTTTACTTATGGAATTAGTGTTGCTTCTAATTAGTATAGTATTAATATAAAATTGAACAGTTGTGATAATGAATTTGTTTGTGATGCTAATGAATTGTAGCTTTAATTCGTTAAGCGTAAACAAAAATAAATTATTGAAGATTCGAATTATAATTGAACCTTCGATAATAATATTAGATACTGTCATTCATAATAATTAGAATACTAATTATTACAGTGGGCGTTAATTATTGACTAAAAATCATTCAAAATTCAATTCTATACAAAATTATCATTTCAATTCGCTTTCATATTCGCAACAACAGTGTATTTTTACACTGTCACCATTTATAGCACTTATATTTATCAATTATCATAAGCGATTTGCTAATACAACCTTGAATCGTAATTACAAATTACGCAACGTTTAGTTTTGTTGCATCTTATCCAAAGCTGAAATTAGAGAACAGTGCCCATTAATTAACATTTTTGTATCTTTGTGTGCCCTTTCTTTGATTTGTAGAACAACTTGATTTGAGATTATAACAATGTAACGGATTAAAATCCGCACTAAATTTATTAGCGGACTAATAAATTAAATTAAACGATTTGAATAGCTTATAATAGTAAATATCACTTACTTTTTACTATGGCACTAACGCAATTGCTTCCCAGATTCCTAGTATTGACTTTTTTTGAAATTTTTGGCAGATTCTACTTGTTTCACTTCTACAACACAAATGTGTGTAAATTTTGTTTTGAAAACTTTGTAGGATCAAAACAACTTACACAATGTCGTTTTTGCTTAGAGGGCGCTGGTTTATCTCTAATTTAAAATTGTTTTACTCCTTATTTATTTACTCTATCTTCTTAATTAGTAAGTATGAAAATTGGTTTAGATCTTACTTTAGTTGAAATTTTTAATTTTGAAACCTACAAAATTTTATAAGCCCAGTTTTATACATTTTTAAAAATTCAAATTAGCACAAAAATTTAACTCGAAATTTAAACGTTTTCATTGTCGAATTCTAATTTTTAAAATTTCATAGATCGTTAAAAGTTAAACATTTACATTCTTGAATTATAAATTCACGTTTTGTATTATGATAATAAATTTTAAAAAATTCAATAATATAACAGTAATTTGATGATTTTAAATTTTTGAAATTTCGATTATCTAATTAATAGGTAGCAGTTTTAAATTTAAAATTATTAAATTACAAAATGTGTACTTATATCCGTAATTTCGGCTAATTTTCAAAGAGGAAACTAATATTTTTAAACGTTCTGTATAATTTCAAATTAAAATTGGAATTTAATGTTTTTTTCCCCTAGATTTCTGTATACATCATCAAAATTAAATTTAAAGTTAACAATTTTTAAGTTAACGAACTAAATTTTTAAGAATTTTTATGAAAATAAAATTTTAATTTTTACTTTTAATTTTCATATTTGAAATTAGACAACTCAGATCATATTTTTTAATAAAACTTTTAACCAAATTTCAAATCTAAAGGACTATCTTAGGTACTATCCTTTTGAATGTATATTTAAAGTGGAGGTTTTAAAATTACAAAACAAATTAAAATTTGAAATTCCCAACAATAGAATACTATAATAATAATAATATATATATTAATAATAGAATATCGGGGTTTATTTTACATTCGTGTGAAAATGTTGCAATTTTGATATTAATTCCGTGATGTTTCAAGAAATAAAACGAATTATGTTTCAATATTCTAGAATCTAGAACATTAATATTAATAATGGTTAAATGCGGATTTGACTGAAATTTAAATAAAAAAATTTTTAATTAAATTTAATTGGTATTCCTGATTTTCAAGAAGGCAATTGTATATAACAGTGAAAATTAAATTGAAATTATTGCGTGTAAAATTATAAATTTCAGATTCTTAAAACTAAAAATTTAAATTTACAAAAATGAAAGCTTAAAACTCCAACTTCGCATAATTTTTTTTAAATTTTGGTATTGGATTCAAATTTAGATTTCTTATTAAATTGAATTAGATTTTTTTGTAATTTAAGCTGTCATTTTTTGTTTGTCGAGATAATCGTCTTATATTTAAACTGAAATTAGATGCATTTACTTACAAGTAAAATTGTCAACTTTTAATTTAATTTTTAATTAATTATAGAAATCTAAAAAACATTTCAATGTTAAATTCTATAAGTTTAAGTCCAAATTGTCACATAAACGTAAAGTAACCTTAAATTAATATATTTTAAAAATTGTGACGGTTACTAATTTGTAATGATTATGTTGTTTGACATTTCAAATTAAATCTAGTTTTTCAATGTAAAAAAGAAACACGCAAATCCGGATTTAATTAAAAATTTTAATTTTACTCCTGAAAATTTTAGAATCCTGAAAAATATAATTGGTCGTATTTCAAATTTAAAGTTTGTAATCAAATCATTTCAAATCAAAATGTATAATTAGAAAACATAACGAAAACTTAAATATGAAATGTTTAAATGAAAAGCTTTATATTTAAAATGAATTTCAATTATTAGAGCGTTGTCAAATTTTAACTTTGCAGTATTCAAAATGCTTGAAATTTTGAGGTTAAAATTTATTTACTTTAAAACTCTTCTCTAAACAGATGTATATCATAGTATACTTTTTGAAAGCACACCAGCAAAAGTGCGCTTTTCATTTCTCGGATACACCCGTAGACACAAAACATTAATTTTATCGTTGAAGGTGACGGTGTATTTGCAAATTTCTAAAAATCAATTCTGTTATATTTATATATTTTGTTGTACCTTTGCACTTCCAAAAAAAAAATAACATTTCATTTCCTACTATACTTCATTCCTACTTTTTAAAACTTTAACACACACACACATTAAATCATGAAAGGAAAGTACGTCACTTCTCCTCCCTTCCCATTCTCTGCTTCTAGATCTCTTCCATCCATCCTTCCCCACTTTCTGCTTATACTTCCCTTCTCCCTCTGTCTTCCTTCCCCAGTTCTTCTCACTCTTTTAGCATGTGTCCCACTTTCTCTTCTTGCTCGCACAACCTGCATTTTCTATTCTTGTCCTCCCACCAATATCTGTTGGCTCTCTCCTCATTACCACACCTTAATCTCGCTATCATTCTCTTCTTCCCTGTGCTTTTTCGCCTTTCACGTGTTCCGCTAACGCGTCTGCTTTACATTTTCGCTGTTATATTTGCACATCCTTATCTTCGCCCTTCTTGGTTCTTTGTCTACGTCCCTATCTCTGTCTCTCACATTGTCTCTGATATTTCTTCTTCTGTTGCGTATCCGTTTCTTCTGTAATATTATTTTCTTTCTTCCCTCCAAGATTTTTTCAGTATAGTGCAACCCTTCCTTTTCCCTATATTCCTTCTTTGTACTTCACTGCCGTCTTCCCCGTTTCCACTCTTATCTTTTGTATCTTTGTTCCCTTTGCTACTATATACATATAAATATATCTTGGTATCTCCCTGCTTAACCCCAGGACCCACCTTCAGTATCTTTCCTGTATTCTCTCCTGTTCTTTCCACTCCCAATATCTCCGGTCCATACATCATTACGCTTCTAACTATTTTCTCGAACATCATTATTCTCCTGTTCAGCTCCATTCCGAAGACACTTTCCCCCATATATTGTTCACTTTTTTCTACCATATATCTAATGCGTGCTGTTTTCCTGTGTGAATTTCTATGGTAAATATGTGTATTCTATTGCCACCTCTACCTCTTCCTTCCCTTCTTCTTAAATACTGCCACGTTTACCTTTAGGTCTTTCATTTTGGCGTTCTTTTTGGTTGTTTTAATCACCTCTCTGAGAGTCTCTGTTACTCGTCTCTCTATAGATGTCGTTCACTCATTTCCTTATCCTCTCACATTCTTTTTTTCTCCATGGTATCCCCTAATTCCTCTCCGCCTTCTTCGCCGAACGCTGCTTCCATATCAAAAAACAGTGCGTATAATTCCCCCCCCCCCTTCCTCCCCTTTCTTTTCGAGCTCTTTATCTATACCACGTGCTTTTATATGTAAACATACCTCTCCTTCCCTTCCTAAAACCCGCCTGTCCATTCGTTAGTATGTTTTTTGTTTCCAGTTCTTCTTATAATCTTTTCTCTATTATCTTCGCGTATATCTTATATCCTGAATTTAGGAGGGTAATTGCTCGGTACTTTTTCTTATTCATAGGGAAGATGAACCTTCCCTCCATTCCGTTTGAAACCCGTCTGCTCCCCATATTTTGTTTATTATTCTTCTCCTTATCTTCACGCCTCAGTAAATCCATCCTTGATTTTGTATCCCATCCGATCTCGCCGGTTTTCCTTTCTTTAGTCTTCTTATTTCCTCTTCTACGTCCTCCTCCTCGTTTATCTCCTCTCCCTCTAGTGTCTGCATATGGTGCTTTCTTCTATCGTTATGTTGTTCTCTTTCTTTTTCTTCCTCTGTTTTGGTATTTCCATACATCTTGCTCTGTTTTTATTTCCTATATTATTATTTTTTCGTTCTCTCTTCTTCCTTCTTCATCTCTCGTAATCTTCTATATTCTTTCCACCCTTCCCTGTGTCTTTCACTCCTTGCTTCCCCCTTTTTCCATTCTCTTAGGGGAAGAAGGAGGTAAGGAGGTAAAGAGACTTCTCTTAGAGGTACTCTTTTCTGTTCCCTTTCATCCACCTTGTTATCTCTTGTGTTTCTCTCTCCACTCCTTCCTCTTTTTTCTCCTTCCCTATTGATCTCTCCGTCTATATGTTTTTTGTTTTGTATTCTTCCTCTTCGTGTTCAGTCTTTATTTCTCCTAATCCCCATCAACATAGGTTGACGGTTAGATTTCACTCTTTCCCCGATCTTAAACCTCTCGATTTCTTCCCATCCCTCCCAGCTAGCACCGACTACCCTCTTTCCCGAATACATGCTAACTCATCATTTCCTTTATTCCCGTTTAAGATATCCCATCCTCTTTCTTCTCACATTTGTATAAGCTCACATCCCTCTCTGTATACCTTTTTGTCTTTCAACCATCTTATTCTAGTTCTTCAATTCTAATTTAACATTTATAATTCCCTTTCAATTAAAGAAACTCAAATTTTTAATTATATTTTATTGAATAAAATCATAACATTAAAATATTAAAAGTTATAGTGCCTTATAATCCCATCCAATCTTCCTTTATCATACCTGCACCCTTTTCCCCAATCATAATAGTGGGTGCATTGGTATTACAGCTAGTAATCCTAGGCATGATCGATGCATCAATTACACGAATACCTTTTATCCCATGTACACGTAGCCGAGGATCAACAACAGCATCGGGATCGGTTTCCGGTCCCATTTTGCACGTACCAACGAGATGAAATGAGTACGCACCCATATTCTTCAATGCACATATCCAATAATCGTCACTGTCTGGTTCGAATTTTCGGCAATTTGGTATGTCTATGTGGACAAGCTTGGGTTTGTAAACCTCAAATGCTTTGGTTTTGGTAATGTTTTGGCAGAAGCGTATACCTTCGATAAGAAGTCGAATGTCTTCCCCATTCTCGTCACTGAAGTTGTTGATGAAGATTTTTGGTTTATCGAACGGATTCGAGCTACGTAGTAAAATTTCCCCGGTAGATTTTGGATACGCTATTGATGGTACGTAAATGAGGCTGTGTGACTTTTTGTTATTGTCATTTTGAGATTGAACTACAACGTCGATTAGTTTAGTCGTTGATTGCATGGTTTTTAGAGCGTCCTCAACGTCGTCTTTGTATAAATGTTGGAAATAGATCAGTAAATTTGGAAACTGTTCGTTTCGTGTCATGTCTGGAAATAGCACCAGATTGTCAAAAAGTGGTCGGGACAGTGGACCGGTTTTGTGCATGAAATATTCATAGAAATCGTCGATGCGGTCGTCGCGCGTTTTTGGTATCAACGCCTCTTCGGATATGTCGAAATGCAAACCGGTGAAGAAGATGTGCTCTTGAAGATTTTTACCCACCTTCAAATTTTTGACCAGCGGTATTCCGAACTCTTTTAAATGGTCTTCAGGTCCAATTCCTGAGTTCATAAGAATTTGGGGGGAATTTACCGTTCCGGCCGATAGTATCACTTCTTTGGTGGACTTTATTTGCAAAATCCGTCCGTTGAGGAGGACCTCAACGCCGATTACCGAGAGGTCTTGAAAGAGAAGTTTGCTGACCTGAGCGTTTAAAACAAGGCGTAAGTTCTTTCTGTTTTTTGTCTTCGTCAGAAAAGCCTTTGCTGTGCTAAATCTGGTGCCGTTAAATATGTTTTTAGGCGTGTAGAAATATCCAATTGAGGTTTCTACGTCGCTTTCCCGGTAACCCATTTCTTTGTACGCCTCTAGTATTACCTTGCGATAAGGGTGAGGATTGTCAGGCTGGCTTAACATCATTCCACCTCGCTCATCTCCACTTTCGACATCTTTATAATGTTTCAAGATCGAGTCGTAATCCCAACCCGTGTTGCCAACTTCAGCCCAAGAATCAAAATCTTTCCGATTACCGCGTAGGTACTTCATCCCATTAATCGTACTACTTCCTCCCAGCACCTTTCCTCTTGGACACAAACATTTTTTATTTTCAAAACTGAGGCATGTGGTTTCTGAAACTTCGGGCTCGTAACCCCAATCCTCCACAATGTCTGAGAAAAACGCTCCCGGTATCTTTAATGAGTAAAGTGTGTTCAATGAGACAATGTAGTGGTCTTCTTACCTCGCTTCCCGCCGATGGGTATCCACCCGCTTCCACTAAGAGAACGTTCCAGTTTGGATTTTCCGATAATCTACCCGCAACGACCGATCCTGCCGAACCAGATCCGACAACGATAAAATCGAACTTATCGCCATCTTTTAATTGGGAGCCGAAATCAGTTGGGTAGAGAGTTTCTGTTGACAACAAGCATTGTGTTGTTAGCAGTGTGTTAATTAGCGTTGTAAACATATTTAAGGGCGTCCGGAAAGGGTACTTGGACACGTACTTGTGAACTCCATTATCACACAACCGTTTAATGACAGTAACGTTTACTTTATAATCAAAATAATTAAACTGATCAAAAGGTGAAAGTTTATCACATTTTGAAGATTATGCTATTTTATATTTTTTTTTTATAGACGTTGGGTTTTTTGATAACATGCTCTTTTTGGTTCTTCGTTATATAAGTTGAAGAAATGTATTTTTATTTAAAATAAGATATTTATTGTACATCTAATGATTTATTTCAACAACGTTATCAAAAAACCCAACGTCCATGAAAATCTTCCAACACATGTCGGTAACTTCAATAATTAAGCTATTTTATATTATTTCACAATGTCCAATCTTCACTTATCATACTGGCACCTTTTTCGCCAATCCCAATTATGGCAGAATTTGGATTGGCACTAATAATCTTGGGCATGATCGATCCATCGACGACTCTAATACCCTTAAGTCCATGCACTCGTAACCTCGGATCAACAACAGCGTGGGGATCTTCCCTCGGTCCCATTTTACACGTCCCAACAGGATGATATGCCGTCGTCCCAATATTTCTAACCCCGCATTTCCAATACTCGTCACTCTCCACCTCCAAGTGTCTGCAATTTGGTATATCTAGGTAGACCAACCTCGGTTGGTAAGCGGCGAACGCCTTGGTTCTCGTTAAGTTTTGACAGAATCGTATTCCATCCAGAATAACCTGAAGATCCTCCCCGTTCGGGTCGCTGAAATAATTGGGGAAAATTTTGGGAGTATCAAACGGATCTGAGCTACGTAATGAGACGTTACCGACTGACTTTGGAGAAATTATTGTCTGGGTGAGAATTACATTGTGAAATTTTCGGTTATTTTCGTTTTGTATTCGTATCACCGTCGTCGGGAAGGTTAAAGGCCCTTTGGTAAGTTTTTAAACCTCCGTATACGTCATTTTTATGTAATGGGATGTAGTACATTTCTGATGTTGGATAATTTGATTTTCTCGTCGTATCTAAAAAGGATAAGAAATTCTGAATGCCAGATTGTGATATTGGGCCAGTTCTGTGCCTAAAGTATTGGTACCAATCGTCCAAGACGCTATCGCTAGTTTTTGGTAGCAAAGCGTGATCTGCTACATTGTAAAAGAGACCCGTAAACCCAATGTGATCTTGAAGGTTTTGACCCACTTCCAGATCTTTTACTACCGGTATGCCTAATTGGCGTAAATGATCTTTGGGTCCAATTCCCGAATTCATTAGGATTTGTGGCGAGTTTATACTTCCTGCTGATAGTATCACCTCTTTTCGCGACTTGATCTTCAAAATTTGGTCGTTTAGGCGCACCTCAACTCCAGTTACATGAGCCCCCTCCAGTAAAACTCTCCCAACCTGCGCATTTAGCGCCACATATAAGTTCTTCCGATTTTTTGCCTTTGACAGGAAAGCTTTGGCAGCACTCACTCTCGTTCCTTTATATATACTCGTAAACGAATCAAAGTACCCAATCGGATTTTCTTGGTCGTATTCCCCATAACCCACTTCTTGGTAAGCCCGTATTAGTGCGCGCCTTATTGGATGAGGACTTCTATACTGAGTGATTTTCAGCTCGCCCCCTTTTCCAAATAGCATATTCTCAACCTGCACATCTTCAACTTTTTTTATATGCTTTATCATGGAATCGTAACCCCAACCCACGTTCCCCTTGTCCTCCCAGGTGTCGAAATCCTTCCGATGGCCGTGTATGTACATCATCCCATTAATCGCACTAGTTCCACCTAGGGTTTTTCCTCTTGGATACATACATTTTTGTTTCCTCGACCCTAGGCACGCACTGTTGGAGGGTTCCAAATCGTAGTGCCAGTCGTCCTGCGTTTTCGCCAGGTCAAAGAACACCAATGGTATCTAGAAAAAGTTACCTTTAAACATAGGACAGTCACGGAAATTTACCTCAGTTGCCGTTGATGGGTACCCTCCCGCCTCCAGTAGAAGAACCGTCCAGTTTTGATGTTCGGACAGTCGATAGGCAACAGTCGATCCCGCCGACCCACTTCCGACAACAATAAAATCGAACTCGTCTCCATCTTTTAAATTTGGTCCAAAATCCGCCGGAAACAGATTTTTTGGTGATAATAACGCTTGTGATGTGAATAAGGTGTTAATAAGCGTTAGAAACATATGGGACTGTGGTCCTGTGAACACTTCCATCTTAATAGTACCGTCGCACAAAGGCGAATGCATTTATTTCGGCACTTTGTGTTTGTCTCATATTAAAATGACCCATGAATGCACTTAAAGTTTTGCGCAATTGAATTAATTAATTACATCATTAAGTGTAATTAGTATAACGTGGAAAGTGTTTTACCATGTATTACGCCCAACCTTGTGTTCATAAACTAATAACCTCGGGCATAATTTATTCTATTCTCCTCTTGGTAAAGCTTGTAATGCAACTCAAAATTTCCCCACCTTCATCAAATCAAATCTTCGAAAAGTCTAATTCAAAAAATTCCAAAATTACCTACCGAGTTTAACTTTTGAACATATTTTTGTCAATTGAAAATCGATTAATGGGGAGAGGGGGGGGATAATTTGGTGAACTGTTTGGTACAGTTTTGAAATCTGCCTACCGATAGGCTCAAATGACACATTTAGTTACGATTCACATTATCGTTGTCAATGATTACATTCCCAAACGAAATGACAACGTCTTCTGGGTTCCAGATTTGAGTTGGAAGGTGGACATTGGAACACTGGCAGAGGGGATAGTCATGTCCGGTATTCCCCGAACATGGATTCTTCCTGAAAAACGGTGTCGGTGAAGGCACTCGTCTTAATTATAGGATGAACCCGAGTTTAGATTTTCTGTTTTCTCCCTTGGCAGGTGATTTCTATGGCACCTTCATCGAAGGTTCTGATATTTATTTATTTAACACTCTTGGTCTGGGCGACTGGGGGCAGCAATTGTTGATCTCCGTCCTCCACGTCTTGGAATTTGGGTTTTTCCTTTATGAGCTCCTCATGAGCCGATGACGTTTTTGTTTTAATGTGGTTATTTAGAACCCTAAAGGTTCTTCCGTACTTAAGAAGCGAAGGTCAAAGACACTGACTTTAATTTTCTTTTGATCTGTGGGATTGGGGCAGCAATTGTTGATCCCCATCCCCTCAACTCGGGCCTCCATGCCTTGTAATAGGGATTTTCCTTGTATGAGCCTCTCTTGAGCCGGTGACGTTTTTCATTTGCTGTGGTTATTTCCAATCATAAGGACTCCTTTTCCTTAGGAGGCAAAGCTCAAAGGCGTTTAAAAAAACGTACCTTTTGTGATTATCCATCAATTGTTCCAATTTACGATTTTCATCGGTGGCACTTGCATTCCTTTTTGGAAGGTTCTTAATGCACACATGAAACCATAAGACACTCTTCCTAATGAATAGGAAGAAACCAGATTTCTGGCAGCGGTTGTTCTACATCTCATAAGCAAATGGCATTCAAAGTCCTACAGCACTCTCACTAAAGGTTCTGGTATCCTTTTTTGAAGGACCCATTGGGAGTGCCACCTTCAGAGCTTTTCAAAAGTCTCCAAGACCGAGTTTGTAATTTCCTTTTAATCTGCGAGACTGGGGCCCATTTCATCGGCAAATCGCCACTGCCATTGGAATTTTGGTCCCTTCCCTTACAATCTATCCGTGTGGTACCGTTAAACACCATGTTACTGAAATGAGATGAGCTGGGGCTTACCACAAACGTTAACCTAAGCAGAATTTCTAATGTACTTGGGTGAGGTCGATTTTAATACAGTTCAAACTCAACGCCCTCTGATGGTGACATTGGAAACAAAATAGAGGTCACTGTGACGTTGTTATAACCTTAAACATGGTTCTTAGCTGAAATTAATACTGATCTGATCTTGGCTCGAGCTTTGGGTAAAGTAGATCAGAGTTCCAACATTGCTAGGGACCTGATTAAAAAAATGAGAACCAAAGAGAAACCAGAACCTTCAGTGAAGATGCTAAGGACTTGCCAATGAAGACGTAGAACAAGCGTTGCCAGAAACCTACAATTTCTACGCCAATTACGAGGAACGTTTTATAGTAACTATATGTGCATCAAGAAATATGAATGACGTCAAGTATCACCAGCGGTTCGCCACAAGGCTTGCGTCATTTCTAGATGACGAGATCTTCCATGTTCACTGTTTCTCGTATTTCCTGTATTTTGGCATCGATCCCTGTCACATTTCTCACCATGAACTATTTCTTCCGCTTTGGAAGAAGATCCTACCAGCTTAAGTGTTTCTATCTGCTCAGATCTTAACTCTCAATTCTTCCGTTTCTCCAATAGTTCACCTTGCTTCGTTGCGGTGCGATTCCTGTAACATCGATCAATAGTCCATGGACTATTTTTTTTCTCTATTAGTGCTTAGAAGAGAGCATCACCAGTTTAGGTTTTTCTGTCTGACCAGGCTCTCAATTCTTCAATGTTAGCAGATACTCTTAGTTCCTCCAAGTTCACGTTTGCGGTCTTGGGCATTGATGCCTGTCACATCAAACAATAGTCTTATTCTTCATCTTGGGCTATTTTCTTCCTTCATTCCTTTTTGAAAGAGCTTGTGCCTTTCTAGATGACCAGACCTTGACTATCAACTCTTGCAGTTTCAGTGTTACTCCTAGATCTTGCAAGAATTCGTGTTCCTCTGTTTTGGCATCGGGGCCCATCATATCAATAGTCTTCTTTGTCGTCATGGACAATTTTTCCCGTAAGTCCTCTTTGGAAGAGGGTATTTACCAACTTGAGTCGTTCTATCTGATCAGATCTTGACTTTCAATTCTTCAGCGTTACTGCTAGTTTTCTCAAGAGTTCACGTTGTTTTGTTGCGACGCGACGCCTGTCACACCAATCAATAGTCTTGGTCTTCTTCATGGACTATTTTTTCTTTTACTTCTGTTGGAAGAAGGCATTACCAATTTGGGTATTTCTAGCTGACAAGATCTTCGCCCGCAACTCTTTCATGTTTATGATGACCTATCATCTGAAAAGAGGAAGGCTAACTACTCTACTATGTAAAACATCTGTTTTGGTTGAAAGGTGGAAGGGGGTGGGGTGTAATTTGGTATTGAACAAATAATCTACCAACTACTTTATTTCTATTCACTAACTAATTGACTAATTCACAACTCTGTACGTTTCTCATTCCAATCTTCTCTAATCATGGCCGCTCCCTTTTCTCCAATCATAATAGCGGCCGCATTCGTATTGCAATGATGCATTTTTGGAATGATCGAGGCATCGATCACTCGTATTCGCTTCATTCCGTGAATTCGCAATCTTGGATCGACGACCGCTTCGGGATCACTCGTCGGACCCATCTTGCAAGTTCCAGTGGGATGATATACTGTTGTCGCAATATTTCGCACGGCGCATGTCCAATACTCGTCACTATCCATTTCGTGCCGTCTACAGTTTGGTATATCGACGCGAACCATGTTTGGTTTGTAACGGGAAAATGCTTTTGTTTTTAGTAATTTTTGATAGAATCGTATACCTTCCATTAAGGTTTGAAGATCTTCACCATTTTCGTCACTCAAATAGTTGGCCAAAATTTTTGGTTTATCAAAAGGGTCCGAACTGCGTAATAAGATTTTACCAAACGATTTAGGTTGGCTTATCGATGGGATCAGAATCATAACGTTAGTACGTTTATTGATCTCGCTCAGTGATTGAAGTAGCTCATCGGGCATATTCATTTGCTGTTTAAGCACTTGAATGCTCAACTGTTGATTTTTGTACAATCCACCGTAATATAGTTGGGCGTTGGGATATTCGGACTGGTTCCTCGTGTTGAAGAAGAATTGGAAATTTTCAACACCGGACTGAGCTAGACGTCCCTTTCTGTGCTGGAAATAATGATATATGGAGTCGATCATATCATTTGCAGTTTGCGGAATTAAGGCCTCGTCGTTAATCTCGAAAAATAAACCGCTAAATATAATGTGGTCGCGAAGATTGTGCCCCACCTTCAAATTTTTGAGGACCGGTATACCGATCTCGCTTAAATGATCTTCTGGACCAATTCCGGAATTCATTAGAATTTGAGGGGAATTTGTCGATCCTGCTGATAGAACTACCTCTTTGAGTGACTTTAGCTTCAAGATCTTATTGTTTATGCGCACCTCGATGCCGGTGGCCGTTAAATCGTCATTTACTAGTATCCTACTGACTTGGGCATTTAGGGCGACGTAAAAGTTGTTCCGATTTTTCGTTTTTGGTAGAAAGGCTTCTGCTGCAGTGAATCTGGTACCCTCCCATATGTTTACATACGTATCCAAGTATCCCATGGGCTTTTCATCTGTATACTCCCCATAACCGAACTGCTTATACGCATCAATTAGTGCATTACGTATTGGTTGACGACTTTGGTATCGAGTAAGCTTTAGTTCCCCTCCCTTTCCATAACTTTCATCTTCAACCCCTTGCACATCTTCAAATTTTCTAAAATGTTGTAACACCGAATCGTAGTCCCAACCGACGTTCCCATCCTCGGCCCATGTATCAAAATCCTTCCGATGTCCACGTATGTAAAGCATACCATTTATTAAACCACTTCCTCCAAGACCCTTACCTCTTGGCCAAGTACACTTTTGACCGTCCAGCCCAAAGCAGGCGTTCTTGGAAGGTTCGACCTCATAATTCCAATCTTCGTTACTGCGGGATAAGAGAAATGTGGTCTTTGGGATCTTAACAAATATGTGAAATTAGTCAGTAAAACACCTTGAGCTGCTCACCTCACTCATTGCTGAAGGTATCCACCCGCCTCAATCAGGAGAACTCTCCATTTCGAATTTTCGGATAGCCGACTGGCAACCACCGATCCTGCCGATCCTCCACCAACAACAATAAAATCGAACTCATCTCCGTCTTTTAAACTGGGACCGTAATCAGTTGGATAAAGACCTGTTGTTGACAGTAGACATTGCGATGCGAATAGCGTATTTATTAGGTCGTAAACATGTGGGCCGGCGCTCCTGTGAGAGCATTCGGGCAGGGATTTCCAAAATTATCCATTATATCTAGAAACAATAAGACTTGTAATTAGTGGAATGTTTTATTCTTTTCAATTTGCGCAGAGGAGCATTCTGCGACCTATTTCATTTGGACTTTTGAATTATGTAGCTTATTTATTGAATTAAGTATGTACTTACAGATTGTACGATCAAGATACTTGTCATTCAATTTATCAATTACTCCTATTTATACGTATTTTCACCCGTAGATAAGTTCGTAAGGAGCAAAGAGCAATGTTTATCAAGTCCTAATACTGTCCGTGTAAATTGAAAATATTTTTCAATGTTTTTTAATCAAATCAACACAATCGGAAATGTGGACTCATAAAGTGATTTGCGATAGCAATATCAATTATCTCTTTTCAATCAAATTGAACGTAAACATTATTTTCCACTTATGCTTAACGCCAAAACACCATAAACTTTAGTTTTTGCCAGATAAAATTATGAGAATAATAGTTTTTGCCAGCGAGTCTAAAATATTGCCCCATACAAAAACACTGCACAATTTGCCTCAATGTTTTCCACACAATTAAAAGAACACGGAGTTTTTCCATGCAGTGAGTCTAAAATCGTGCCCAATACCGAAAAACTGCACAGCTTGCCTTCTTTTTTGCCTCAAAATCGAAATGAAAAAAGTTTGCTTGTGAAGTGAGTCTAAAATGCTACTTAATACCGAAACACTGCCCCCATTTTTGCCATAAAATCGAAATGAAAACAGATTTTCCCATACAGTGAGTCTAAAATGTTGCCCAGTACCGAAATACTGCACACTTTCCCTTCGTTATTGCCTCACAATCGAAATGAAAACAGTTTTTCCTATGAAGTGAGTGTGAAATGCTGCTTAATACCGAAACACTGCCCCCATTTTACCATAAAATCGAAATGAAAACCGAATTTTCCCATACAGTGAGTCTAAAATGTTGCCCAGTACCGAAATACTGCACACTTTCCCTTCGTTATTGCATCACAATCGAAATGAAAACAGTTTTTCCTATGAGTGAGTGTGAAATGCTGTTTAATACCGAAACACTGCCCCCATTTTTGTCATAAAATCGAAATGAAAACAGAATTTTCCCATACAGTGAGTCTAAAATGTTGCCCAGTACTGAAATACTGCACACTTTCCCTTCATTATTACCTCACAATCGAAATGGAAGCAAGTTTTTCCTATGAAGTGAATCTAAGATGCTGCTTAATACCGAAACACTGGCCCCATTTTTGCCATATAATCGAAATGAAAACAGAATTTTCCCATACAGGGAGTCTAAAATGTTGTCCAATACCGAAATACTGCACAGTTTGCCTTCTTTTTTGCCTGAAAATCGAAATGAAAACAAGTTTTTCCTATGAAGTAAATCTAAAAAATACTGCTCGAAATACTGCACAATTTGCTTCCACTTTTGCGATAAAATGGTAATGAAAACAGAATTTTCCTATACAGTGAATCTAAAATGCTGCTTAATACCAAAATACTGCACACTTTCCATTCGTTGTTGCATCACAATCGAAATGAAAACAGTTTTTCCTATGAAGTGAGTGAGAAATGCTGCTTAATACCGAAACACTGCCCCCAATTTGCCATAAAATCGAAATGAAAACCGAATTTTCCATACAGTGAGTCTAAAATGTTGCCCAGTACCGAAATACTGCACACTTTCCCTTCGTTAGTGCCTCACAATCGAACTGAAATCAGTTTTTCATATAAGTGAGTGTGAAATGCTGCTTAATACCGAAACACTGCCCCCATTTTTGCCATAAAATCGAAATGAAAACAGAATTTTCCCATACAGTGAATCTAAAATGTTGCCCAGTACCGAAATACTGCACACTTTCCCTTCGTTTTCCCCTCAAAATCGATATGAAAACAGTTTTTTCCCATACAGTGCGTCTAAAATTCTGCTTAATACCAGAATACTGCACAGTTTGCCTTCGTTTTTGCCTCAAAATCTAAATGAAAACAAGTTTTTCCTATGAAGTAAATCTAAAATACTGCTCGAAATACCGCACAAGTTTTTCCTATGAAGTGAGTTTAAAATGCTGCTTAACACCGAAACACTGCACAATTTGCCTTCATTTGTGGCATAAAATGGAAATGAAAACACAGTTTTCCATACAGCGAGCCTAAGTAAAATGTTGCCCAATACCGAAATACTGCACAATTTGCCTTCGTTTTTCCATAAGATCGAAATGAAAACAGACTTTCCCCATACAGTGAGCCTAAAATGTTGCCCAATACCGAAATACTGCACAGTTTTCCATCGTTTTTGCCTCAAACTCTAAATGAAAACAGTTTTTCCTATAAAGTGAGTCTAAAATGCTGCTCGAAATACTGTACAATTTACTTCCATTTTTGCCATAAAACGGAAAGGAAAACAGAGTTTCCCATACGACGAGTCTGAAATATTGCCCCATACCAAAACACTGCACAATTTGCCGCAATTTTTGCCACAACATTAAAAGAAAGCAGAGTTTTTCCATACAGTGAGTCTAAAATGTTGCCCAATACTGAAATACTGCACACTTTCACTTCGTTTTTGCCTCAAAATCGAAATGAAAACAGTTTTTTCCCACATAGTAAATGTACAATGCTGCTTAATATCGAAATACTGCACAGTTTGCCTTCGTTTTTGGCTCAAAATCGAAATGAAGCAAGTTTTTCCTAGGAAGTGAATCTAAAATGCTGCTCGAAATACTGCACAATTTGCTTCCATTTTTGCCATAAAATGGAAATGAAAACAAAATTTTCCCATTCGGTGAATCTAAAATGTTGCCCAATACTGAAATACTGCACAGTTTGCCTCCATCCTTGCCAAAAATTTGCAATGAAAACAGAATGTTCCCATAAGTGAGTCTAAATGCTGCGCAACACCAAAATACCGTAATTTTTGAAATAAAATCGAAATCAAGGCAGAGCTTTTTCCACATAGTGAGCCTAAAATGTTCCACAGCCAAAATACATAGTTTTAACGTAAATTTTTGCCACAAAATCGTACTAGTACAAACATAACATGAATCCAGCTGAATTATGGTAACAACAATGTAGTAATAATTTTCTTAATTACATGCAAATTAAATGAAAATTACGTAGTGTGATTAGGGTTAATAATAATTAAATTATAAGTCTCATAATGTCCAAACTGTGGACATAATCGAAACGTAGAAGAGGTATTAATAAACATTATATCACACGAATTTATCCAGAAGATGTCTTCTAATAATAATCTAATAAGTACCAAGTAATTAGTAACGAACCTATTCTTAATTACGCTCCCAAATTGAGCTTCTGTGATTAATGTTAATGAAGATGATCACCACCAATTAATTGAAAACAAATAGATAATGGTTCAGTTGCGTATTTTGGCAAAATTTCGAGTCGAACATCATGCCAAATGGCGTTTTAATTGTATCTTCAACTAGTAAGGGAAGAATAACTAGTAAATAGCTAAAATAAACTAAATTATTGAAATTGTATTTGAAAATAAATACTAGGTAGTTAATCACGATTTTGAGAGAATTTCGGATGGTAAATCGTGCCAAATTTAAAATAAACCGAATTATTTCTAATTACCAATCTGGCCTAACTTCATACCAATCTGTGACCTTTAAATTTAATGAATAAAAGAAGTTTAATTAGTAAGTAGTGAAAATTAATTAAATTATTGAATAAAAGCGGGCGGAATGTTATAAGCGATTAAAAATTATTGTGAGAGTTCAGGTATTTTTCAAAATTCATCTCAAATTCTTCTGGAAAAAGAAACTGTTTTGGTACTCACCTGCAATTTATTTCTTTACCGAGCGTGACGCATCTGATTTCTTACAACTTTGTACGTCCTGTCTTATATATTCAAGGTGATAAATATCTCACATAAATAACCGTTCATAACCTCGGTTGTAAATTACTTTGCTCATGTAAAAAATAAATTAAAGTGAGTAGTTGCCTTGTTTACATCTTAATAACTGAAATTTGGTGTCGAAACGTTTTTAATTAATTTGACAGTTGACCTTATCAATAAATTATGCCGTTCTATCACGTCTTTAACAAATTCAGTTCAATTGGTACAAATTAAATTATTGACTTGAGCTTACCACTAATTTAACCTGCATAATTCGAATTATTGAATTAAACTTAAAATTAATTAATTAATCCGCCAAATTTAGTCCTAATTAATCCGAACAATGAGATTTTAAAATAATTTGATGGAGTTGACGTTAACCTTAAATCATCCTATTTAGTCTTGTGGCTCAATTAATACGAATTATGTCATAGAGTCTATAATTTCGTGGGTTTAACCAACCACTAATACAGCTGCACCACACATCGTGGAGGAACTCCATCAAATTTAGTCTAATAATTGAGAATTATGTAATTAAATATCAAAATAAGTTGAGCTTTTCACCAATTTTCCTATTAAGTCTTAAAACTTAAAGCGGCTTAATTAATCCCAATTATGTAATTAAATATCAAATTAATTTAATGAGTTGAGCATCATACTATGCCATAGTATGATACATACATACATGCATACAAGTGTGTTGAGTTGGACTTACAGCTGTATTAAATTAATGCGAGTTATATGTAACTCAATTTCTAATTACATAGTTTAATCAATTTCACTTATCATTCATTATTCTATAAAGTTCTATAGCTGTACTATAGATTCGTATGTCAATACTCAAAATTCGCCCTAATTAATCTAATTTGATGAGTCACACTTATGATTAAATTATCCAACTAAGTCTTACAGCTGTACTTCAGGTTCATTTAGTCTAATTAAGCAGACTTTTATCTAAATGTCAAATTAATTTGAAGCGTTGAACTAATTAATCGTATTACGTCTTAACTGTGTCGTAGATTCATACGTTTAACCTAATTGATCGGAATTATGTAGCTACATCTCAAATTAATTTGATGAATTGAACTTATTTGATGAATTAATTATCCTATTACGTCAGTACTCCACCGCATTCAATCTAATTTTGTGGAATTATCGGATTGGGTTTCACAACAATTATAAATCAACTAGTATTATTTTTACTTGAATTACTTAATTCTTTAATTACAGAAGATCTATTTTCATTCATCT
Organism: Pyrocoelia pectoralis; assembly: GCA_036250285.1. Classification (NCBI taxonomy): domain Eukaryota; kingdom Metazoa; phylum Arthropoda; class Insecta; order Coleoptera; family Lampyridae; genus Pyrocoelia; species Pyrocoelia pectoralis. Next base: position 8,941,519 of record CM070083.1, read on the forward strand.
TAATTATTCGACAAGTAGCCAATTCTTCATTTCACTTCTATTCAATTTAATTAAGGTCACGTCGTATTTTTTCATAATTACTGTTTACAATGCAATTTAACTTGCTCTAATTATTCAAATTTGAATCTTTAAATGATTCTAATTGGTTCCTTTTACCTACAGTTCTGCCTACAAGAGCTCTGCCAAATTAATCCAAATTATGTAATTTTATCTCAAATTAATTTGATGAGTCGAACGTATCATTATAGTTATTTATGTATCACGGGAATTAATAGGTCTCAATTACCTCGGGTAATTGCTGTCCCTCGGGCTAAGACTTACAAATGTACCGTAGATTCGTACATCAATACAGGAATTCCAACTTCATTAATTGGAGTCATCTAATTAACTCTCAATGCAACTTTAAACCAGCATCTAATTCAGTTCATCTTAATTATTCGATAATGGCCTACTCTTCCATTCGATCTAATTATTGTCATTTGCTAATTTTTTCATGAACACTGTCGAAAATTAAATTTAAGTTTTCGTAATTTATCCAAATTATAATCATCAAATTATTCTAAATTCATCGATTCTTTTTATATACATTACACGTGCCCACTTCCATCGGGTTTCAGTTCAGTTCCCTTCGTAAATTCTGACTGTAAAAAGTAGTATTAATGGCTGCCTATTTTAATAATTTGGAATATTCACTGATCCCTTCGTGTTCTGAATCTACGGAAGCGCTGAAGGATCATCCCAGATATTATTTTATCTCGACCGACTAAGTCGACCGGTCGAGATAATAAGTCGACCGGTTGAGATAATAAGTCGAACGGTCGAGATAATAAGTCAACCGGTCGACTTACTCCCCCTTAGTATTTGACTTACTGCGTTTTTGAACAAGTTCATAAGAGGCGTGGCAGGGGCGCTAGAGTGCAGTGCTTATTGTTATTCAACTGCGCACACCACAGAATGCGCAAGCGCAACCACACTGCAGTAAGATAAAGTATTTATAGTGGGGACTTAAATAGGTCGACCGGTCGACTTAGTAACTCAACCGGTCGACTTATTATCTCAACCGGTCGACTTATTATCTCGATCGGTCGAGGTAAAATAATATCTGGGATGATCCTTCAGCGCTTCCGTATGAACCAAATCGGAACCAAAGATACGTTTTTATCTCAACCTCAAACCTCACCTGCTTTTTTATTTTAATGGAGCCATTTTGGTATCAATGTACCTGGAAGCAAAAAGAAGGTTTATTACATGCAGAATCAATCGGTTCTTAGATTCTTTTCATGAAAAGGCTTCCTCAGGACTACAGAAATATTTTTTTCAAACCGAGCAAAAAGTTTAGTTTACAAAAGGTTCAAATCGGTTGGGATCATTTTGGTTGACAAGTTCATTTTCTAAAAGATGAAATTAATCAATACCAAAATATAGGTTTTACACTGTTCATAACATTTGCTCCAAACCCTCTACCAAACCAAGAACATAAAATATTCGGTTCAGTTGGGTTCGTTTGCGTTTGTAAGATATTAATCGCTCAGTTTATTAGTGCCAACCATTCATGGATTTGAGCAGAGCCCTGAACGAAACCCGAAAGGTTTTTGCTAACCCCAAATCGGAAAGTGCCAGTTCATGCGTACTTTTTTAGAACCGAACAAAAAGTTCGGTCCAGTTGTGTTCATTTATTGCTGCCAAATGTAGACTATTCACTAATTCAAGGTGAACCCTGAACCAAACTTAGAGTATTTGTCGTGGTGGAAATTGTTTTACCGAACCTCGAACCGGAATAGGCAAAATATCCGGATCAGTTCCCCATTTCTTTTTTGTAACTGAACCATGAACGTGTTCAGCAACTCTGTGGTGAATTTATTTCATGATGCTCTGATTTTGTGAACGTAAAAAATTTTATGAACAAATGTGTGTTCGCGTTACTTACAAATTTGGATTATTCTACTATAACAACATGGTAATTTGTGAATGAACCTTTAAATTACAATACAATTAAAGTTCTTCCTTCCAATCTTCTCTTATCATCGCGGCACCCATCTCCCCAATCATTGTAACGGCCGCATTCACATTACAACTCATTAGTTTTGGCATGATTGATGCATCTACAACTCTTACACCTTTCATTCCGTGAACGCGCAATCTTGGATCGACAACGGCGCTTGGATCACTTCTGGGGCCCATTTTGCAAGTTCCGACGAGATGGTGGACTGTACCGGCGGTGTTTCGTATTGCACATTTCCAGTAGTTGTCGCTGTCTGGTTCGTGTTGTGTGCAGTTCGGTAAGGCAACGTGTAAGAGTTTTGGTTTGGTGGTGGTAAAAGCTTGGGTTCGGGTGACGTTTTGGCAGAGACGTATCCCTTCCAACAGCAGTAGGAGATCTTCATCTTTTCGATCGCTCAAGTAGTTGGTAAAAATTTTTGGCTTTTCAAACGGATCTAAGCTGCGCAGTAATACTTTCCCCACTGATTTTGGGTAAGTAAGCGTGGGTGCCAAAAGGATCAAGTGGGACTTTTTGATATAGTCATTCAGTAGTCTGCCTACACCTTCAGGCATGTTCAGCGCGATTTTCAGGAATTTTATGGAACCATATATGTCATTTTTGTACACGGGAACGTAGTATATTTGCAGGTTGGGGTATTCCAGTTTGCGTTTGGTATTGGCAAATAGAATAAAGGTTTCGACTTAGAGTTCGTCGATGATGTCATCATGACTCTTGGGTAATAGGGAACTGTCTGCAACCTTATAAAATAATCCAGTGAACGCGAGGTGATCTGAAGGTTTTCACCTACCTTCAGGTTTCTTACCACACGTATACCTATACGTTCCAAGTGATCTTTTGGGCCAATTCTGAGTTCATTAAAATTTGAGGTGAATTAATTGAGCCCGCCGATAGTATAACCTCCTTCCTCGATCTAATTTTGAAGATTTTATCGTTGACTACGTACCTCGACGCCGTTTACTGAAAGATCTTCCATCAGAAGTTTTCCCACCCGGGCATTTAGTACTACCTTCAGATTGTTTCGGTGTTTTGCCTTCGCCAAAAAAGCCTTGGCCGAACTAAACCTTCTTCCCTCCCATATGTTGTTGTACGCGTTCACGTATCCAATGGGCTTTTCTTCCCGATATTTCCCATAACCCATCTCTAGGTACGCCTTTAACAATATCTCTCGTATAGGTTGGGGACTTTCTTCCCGAATAATCTTTAACCGAGGTGACCATCATCATTTCCTTGCAGATCTTCAAATTTCTTAAAGTGTTCGACTACGGAATTATAATCCCAACCGGTGTTTCCATATTTCGCCCAATCGTCGAAATCCTTCCGATTTCCGCGTACATAAATCAAACCGTTAATCGTACTGCTTCCACCCAATACCTTACCTCTTGGACATGCGCTCATCTGATTTTCTAATCCAAAGGAGGAAGTCGTCGACGGTTCGGTCTCGTAATTCCAATCTTCCGCTGTTTTTAATAACGTTGGGAATATTTTAGGAATCTGAAAACGGTAACTTGTAAACATTAATTAATCACTTAACGAAGATCACCTCGCTTTCTGTCGAAGGGTAACCTCCCGCTTCCAATAAAAGAATCTGCCAGTTTGGATTTTCTGATAGTCGACTTGCAACCATCGATCCCGCTGTTCCACCACCAACTATGACGAAATCGAATTCGGCGCCGTCTTTCAGCTGAAGACCGTAATCGGGTGGGAAAAGATCTGTCGTCGATAGTAGACATTGTGACGTGAACAGTGTGTTGACCAGGAACATCAGCATTTGTGATGGTGCACCTGTGAGGGTTCCTGGACAAGGATTTGTATAATTCATCTTGCTGTTGTCAAACAACTAACCGTTTTCTTTGATGTTATTATTATGATTCTATTGCGTTTATTGGTTATTTGAACAAACAATAAATTTCGATATCACTGCCCCCTTATCAAAGGTCAAAGATATGTTAGCTTACTTATTCTTAAAAATTCAAATGAAAACGTCCAGGCGAGCTTCAAATTTCAAATTAGATGGTCCAACAAAGGGCTGTCGAGTTTCAGTCCACATGATTTCCAAATTTCAAAAAAAAACACAAACCGGCAAACGCGTTTTTCAAAATCCAATTCCAAAAAAAAAATACCTACCCCCATATTTCAGAATTCTGTAATTTTAAAATTTCAGAATTTTCGATTGTTATTATACTAATGATTTTTCGCACCTTAACCATTTAAAAAATTCCAAAGAATTCTAATTAATAGTTTTAGAATTTGCATGACCTCCAAAAAAAGTCCTAATCATAATTCAAAACATATTTTTGTTTATTGCAACAACATCGAAAATATAGCACATTATTCGCACGAATTGAAATGATTTATAATTTTATTCTAAAATTCCAAAAACTATAAACTATCGAATCTATTGTAAAGTATTAACAAATTTCCGCAAATTTACGCTTTTTCATTTAATTTTATTAGAAATTAGAATTTTGTACGATCTCTTTCTACATTATTTCCGAATTCCAAAAACTGTATTTGTACCTATGAATTAAGACACCTCTACGTAATTTTCTAATTGAAATTGTAGAGTTGTAGAATTTTCATATTTCAGTCTACATTTCAATAATTTTAAAGCGGAACATGAGTTTTTCGAATTTCAGCATTTAAGTGCACCTCAATAATACCGACGCACTATTACGCCTTAGATTAAATAACAGCAAACTGGCAACAATTTAGATAATTCTCCAGGTTGTTGGAGACCTTCTAGTGGAGTTGCTGGGGGGGGGGGGGCTACTAGAAGGTCTCCAACAAGCTGGAGTAACTAATTCTGATTAATTATTGGAGCAACGGTCATTAGATAATTCTATCTAATTTTATAATTGCCTAATTTGGCAATTCTAGAATTGGCGTTATTCCAACTTCATGAACTCCAAATTAAAAAAAAAAAGAATAAACCAGTATTTATATGTAGGTATTTCGACGGTATGAATAAACTATCAAGCCGTAACCAATTATTAAATGGCAGCAAATTCACACGAATTCATAGAATTTTACCTACTTTTATAATTGTTGAAATTCTAAAATTTTCCTATTCCAATCTACGTGATTTCCGAATTTTAAAAACCATAAAGACTATCGAGTCCTAACTACGTTTAACATATCAGAAAGTTCTTACAAATCAAATACATTTATCTAACTATACCATATAACCGTAGACTTTTGGAATTCTATGTTTTTAAATTTGAGTGATTTCCGAATTTCAGTAAAATGTAGATTTTTCAAAATCAAGCGTTTCGGTGAGAAAATTTACGAATTTTGGAATTTACTACGGCTATTTTAATTGCATCGACGGATTGTTTACCCTTAACCAATTCACTGATCTTCGAAAATTCATATTTAATAATTACAGAATTTTAGAATTTTGTATTTTAGTTTGCGTGAATTACGAAATTGAAGAACCATAAACCAGCACATTTCAACGAAACCGATGAACTGTCGAGCCATAGGTAATTCTAAAATAGCAACAAATTTTATCGAATGGTACTTTGCAATTCTAGAATTTCCATATTTCAGTCTATTTAATTTCAAATTTAAAAAACAATGAATTTTCGAATTTCCTATATGTAGGTATTCTAATAACACCGCGTCTAGCGATTCTTCATCAATTCTAAAATAGTAATTCGCACCAATGGAATTCTAACTATATAATTATGGAATTTTGAAATTCTATAATTTATTAATTTGAGTATTTAGATGATACGAATTATCGAACCTTAACTAATTAAATCTGAGATAACGATGGAATTTTGGAATTCAAAAATTTGACGTTGTAACCCGCATGAAATCCGAATTTCAAAAACCTTAAATTAGTGTCACCGAATAAATTCAAAAATTCCTGAAAATTCTCATTTGATAATTATAGAATTTTCGTATTTTAGTCTACAATGAGTTTTTCAAAATCGAGTGTTTCTCTATAACTAACGGCAGATTGCCGAGCCCTTAACAAATCAATCTACTTATACAATTTTAGAATTCGGGAATGTTTGTACTTCAGTCAAAAACCAGAACGTAAATGTATTTTCATAATGCAAGCCCACAATCTTCAAAAAAGTGTGGCGTTTTGGAATTCTAGAATTTATTTTAAGTCATTCTACCAACTTAAAATTGTAATTAGTACCTAATTCGTGTCAAAAGTACCACTCTCTTCAAATTCAAAATTAATTTTATTGTATATTCTGTTTTGTGGTTTTCAAAAATCTGAAAATCATTTAAACTGAAATTCGTAAATCTAGAATTCCAAAATTATCCAATTACATAATTAGCTAAAATTCTCACGAATTAGAATAAAATTGATTAAAGCGCAACAGCCCTTCTGGTTTTTGGAGTTTCAAAATCATGTAGGTATGCTCAAATATGGAAATTCAAAAAATCTGCAAATGCAAAATTAGAATTTTATTGTCATTTTGAAATGGTTAAAGTTCGCTAAATGAGATAGAATTATTTAAACAAATTTCTAAAATTTAGTGAGCTGTAATGCGAAAATTCTAGAATTTTAAAATTAAATAGAATTGCCTATAATAAGAATTTCTAAATTCTGGAATTTTCATATTTCAATCTAGATAACTTACGAATTAGAAAAACCATAAAGGCTATCGACCGTTAACTAATGCCAATATAGCAACAAATTCGGACAAATCCTGAAACGGTGACTAATTTTAAGTTTGTAGACGGTTCGTATTTCAGCCCATATAAATCTCAAATTTCAAAAATCACAAACCGCTATATGAGCTTTTGGAAAACTCCGACGGACTCAAGAGCCTTGGCTAATCCATAAATTTCAAAATTTGTTATGAATTTAAAAAATTTTAATTATTTTAAAATGGCAGGAATTTCGGTTTTGGCCGCCTTTGATAATAATCTCAAGGCCTGTATTAAAATTCCAAAAGTTCGTCAAAATTTAAAAAACTGTCTAACTTAATCTGTAGAATTTTGGAATTCTAGAATTGTTATGTTTCGAATTTGAAATCACTGAAGATTGTCCAATCGAATAATTTTTATTTTAGAATTTTTAGCTAAATAACTACACGTGAAAGGTAACTAAATAGGAACATACTTAACAAAATAACAATTTCATCTTGACTCATTATAACTTCCCACTTCCTTGCCAATCTTCATAAATCATACTAGCTCCCTTCTCTCCTATCATCATAGTGGGCCCATTCGTATTACAACTGATAATTTTGGGCATTATCGACGCATCGATTACCCGAATTCCCTTCATCCCATGAATTCTCAATCTGGGATCGACGACAGCATTGGGATCGGTCTTCGGTCCCATTTTACATGTACCGATTAAATGGTAAACCGTCGTCGCCATATTTGTAATTGAACATTTCCAATAATCGTCACTGTCCGGTTCAAATTTTCGACAGTTTTTTAAATCGATGTGTACCAACTTTGGGTTATACGAAGAGAATGCCTTGGTTCTGGTTAGGTTTTGGTAAAAACGCACCCCTTCCAAGAAGACTTGGATATCTTCACCATTTGGATCACTGAGGTAGTTGGTAAATATTTTAGGTTTGTCATAAGGATCTGAGCTTCTCAGTAAAATTTGTCCAATCGATTTTGGGTAGCTTATCGATGGTATTAAGAGGACGTTATGGGATTTTTTATTGTTCTCATTTTGTATCTCGATGACCTCATCGGGATGATTGTACGCGTGTTGGGCTATCTTTAAACCACCATATAGGTCGTTCTTGTACAACATGGCATAGTAAAGTTGCACAGTGGGGTACTGGGTTTTGTGCTTGGGGTTAACGAAGAAGAGGAAATTTTCAATTGAAGTTAAGCTGATTGGACCAGTTTGGTGCCTAAAGTACTGGTACCAATCGTCAATGACATCGTCGGGAGTTTTAGGCAGGAATGCATTATCATCGACATTGTACATTAATCCAGTTAACAGCATGTGATCTTGAAGATTTTGACCTACTTTCAGATTTTTAACAACAGGTATTCCCATCTCTTTTAAGTGCGTTTCTGGACCTATTCCTGAATTCATCAGAATTTGTGGTGAATTCACGCTTCCTGCTGATAGTATTACTTCTTTTCTCGATCTAATTTTGACGACTCGATCATTAATGCGTACTTCAACGCCTGTAACTGAAAGATCTTCGTCGACAAGAATCTTGCCAACCTGAGAATTGATACTCACGTACAGGTTCTTCCGTTCTTTTGCCTTGGCCAGGAATGCTTTGGCTGCACTATATCTAGTACCCTTCCATATAGTCGTCAAAGCGTCAAAATACCCCATAGGTTTTTCCTCATCATATTTGCCATATCCCAACTCATTGTACGCTTCAATTAGACCTTTACGTATCGGTTGCGGGTTGGCGTAAGAAGTCAGCTTAAGATCCCCTCCCTTTCCATACCGTTCATCTTCAACACCCTGCAAGTCTTCAATTCTTCTAAAATGTTGCATAACAGAATCGTAATCCCAACCGACATTCCCATCATTGGCCCAAGCGTCGTAGTCTTTCCGATTTCCGCGTAAGTAAAGCATTCCGTTGATCGAACTGGATCCTCCCAAAGTCTTCCCCCTCGGACAGAAACATTTCTTATCTTTCAGTCCCAGGCACGCGGTACTATTAAGCTCGATATCGTAACTCCAGTCTTCTTCACTTTTGGCCAAACCGAAGAATGTTGCAGGTATCTACTAACAAAGTTTAAATTGGTACGATAACATGTAGGTGCTCACCTCTGTGGAGGGTGATGGGTATCCTCCTGCTTCTAACAGGAGAACCTTCCAATTCGGATTTTCCGACAGTCTACTGGCAACTCTGGAACCTGCCGAACCGGCACCGACCACAATGAAATCAAACTCATCGCCATCTTTTAATTGAGCGCCGCAATCGTTTGTGAAAAGGTTTTTTGGTGATAGTAGACATTGAGAGGTCAGAATGGTGTTAACTACAGATATGAACATGTGGGAGGGGTGACCTACAAGTGTCGTCGAGCAAGGGCTTGCGATATCCATTTTGAGTAATTCTGAAAAAGATTGGATTTCTCATTATTTGTGAGCTCTTTATAGTAAATTGAAAATGTTCTTGTAATTACAGTCCTATAATGTAGCCTTTAATTGCTCAACAATTAGTATAATTAATGCAGAAATTATGTCAGTGCAATGATTATCTAATTTACAATTAATTTTAATGATTTTAATTGCACTTAATTCAGTAGCCTTATTGAGCTGTAATTTGAAATTATTTTTCCGGTAATCATTTCGTTCCAATTTCTAAGTTCAAAGTTTCGCCTATTTTATAATTTAGTTATGGTACAATTAGTCAATTTTTCAATTATGCGGAATTTGACGAATTATTGAACATTTTTTTTTACAATGAAGTCTAGAAATGAGAATTTTGAAATTAATTCAAGTGTTCTTCGTTTGTTTAAAATTACCTGGAATTAATTAAATTCAAGTAATGAAGTATCGTTCAATACCATTCGTTAATTTCTTTTTTTTGGTAATCATCGACATCCAGAATTACTAGTGTTTAATGCCGAATTAACCCTTAATTATTGACAACTTCTTGGCGCATAATTTAATAATTAATTATTTTTACGATATGAAATACAATTTAAATTTAGCCGAAAATAAACGTGTAAACCTTGCCTAAATATACAATTACTTACTTGATTTTAATTTCTAAAATTAAATTAAAAACAGATGACTTATTCGATAATTAGTTTCTACTAGGCAGCTATAATAATTTCTCTTTACTTGTTTAACCTTTTATTTGAAAATAAAATAACGAAACTAGACTTACTATACTAATTAGGCACCAATTATAATAGTCTGAAGTATTACAGCAAATAACTTTTCGACATTTTTACACATTCAACGACGATATTATTCCACCAGTCTACTGAAGAGCAAAATTGAACGTAATTAAGAACTTAAAATGTTACCTTTTGCTAAACCAATTTTTAGTTACTGTAGTAATTAGGGGCCTCTTATGCTGCAATTGCATTATTATCGTTTTTCTGTACCACAATTAATTAAATGCACAACTCCTTACAATGAAAATTAGATAATTAATTTCATCTGAAGGAGTTGGACTTACTATACTAATAGGCGACAATATAACAGCTTTTGAATTGGCAAATAGGTTGAATTTTAAGATGATGTTGTAATTAGGTGCATCTTATGTAATACTTAACGGCCTGATAATTAATTAGGCGCACAACTCGTAACTAAACTAAGGTTACATTGAAGATTAGATAAACACTAGCCTTATTGTCCTAATTAGTCGTCAAGTACAATTGTTTTTCAATTGTTAAAAGCAATAAGCTTTGTGTTTGTTTGCACATTCAGCCATATGAAAGTTTCACCAGTCTACTAAAGGCCAAAATTGGAAGGTATAATCACGAAGAGTAATTATTCCAAATTTCAACTCTTGAATTCACTTAAAGTTAAAGTCTTAGATAATGTGTCATTAGAGACGTTTGTGTAGTAATTAACAACTGCTTGACAATTGATTAGACAAACAACTCACAATTAAACTAAAGTTATGATGAAAATTGTATACAATTATTTAATGTAACTAATTTCATCTGAACAAACCACACTTATTGGACTGATTAGGCGCCAATTATAGTAGCTTTTCAATTACTTAAGCAAGTAGGTTTTAGATTTTTTGCACATTAAACGACAACAAAACTTCACCAGTCTACTAAACTAAACTTAATTATTCAAACTTTCAAGTAATTTATTTCTAAATTACCCAAATTTTCAGATAATCGGTCAATTAATGAAGCGCACAACTCCTAACTAAGCTAAAGTTATAATGTATTTCGAATAAAACAGCTTTAATTAATTTCGCCTGACGAAATTAAACTTACTGTACTAATTAAGAGCCAATTACAGTAGTTCTTCAACTGGCAAATACGTTTTTGATTTTTTATATAATTCCGCCAGTCCAGTTAGGCCAGAATTAGTGAGATATTATTTAGTATTTCAGTACGCGAAATTCCAAATGAAATAAAATTTTTGGTGATGTAGTAATTAGGCGCTTTACAATTGAGTAAACACACAACCATTACCAAAGTTACATTAAACGTTAAATACAACTATTTAACTAGTGATAATTCATTTGCTTGAAGCACCTACACTTACTGTACTAATTAGGCGCCAGTTATAACTGTGTTTGAATTGCAGAATAAACAGGTTATGGGATTTCAACCTTATTCAAAACCACATTTCATTAAAGTCTATTAATACGAAAATATAATTGCAACTAGGTGTAGCTCCATGTGGCACCTAATTGACACTAATTTCCTTATCTTACTTCTTTTATGTCTACTTAAGTAACTTGGCTAATCAAATAGTCGAATTCTTACTTTATAGCAATTTGATGTTACTGGAGTTCAAAAATTAATATAATTAATGTGGAGGTCTATATCAAAAATGTACTTGTTAGTAATTGTAGCTCAGTTTGGTACCTATCCGGTCCAAACTTAAGCTCAAATGAGTAATTTAGTAAAATTTAGAATTTAGAAAAAGTAATTGAGCTAATTGTATCGCCTAATATTTATTCTATGGGAACTGATGTTACTTAAAATTAATATAATTATTGCGGAGGTTCATTACAGAAATATAATTGCAAACAACTTTAGCACTTAATTAGTCCTAATTTTTGTTTAAATTGAATTTGTCTCTTTCCCATGACCGCCTAAGCAATTTAGCTAATTGTGTATTGCAGTTGCATCAAGTTCCAAAAATTAGTAGAATTCGTGTGGAAGTTCGTAAGAGAAATATATAATTGAAACTGCACCTCCATTTGGTACTTAATCGGGCCTAATTTTTACTGAAAACTAATTGTTGTTGTTCCGTTTGGCACCTAATTTGCACTAATTTTTTCTCATTAAAATTAATCTTACTGTAATTTAGCTCATTATATCGCCTAGTTTTTATTCAATGGCAGACACATATTGTGCCTAATTAGTGGTTAAGGTTTTTGAGCTCATACTTTGTATAATTTTTTGAATAACAAGTGCTCCATCGAAGCTTGTTAAAGGAAAACTCGATTTAATTAGCTGTGCTTTGCTTCATTATAACTAGGCCTCAATTAACCTTTATGATTTACGCACAGAAATTACTTAATTGACGTCAGTTGTAAGTCAATCATTAAATGATTAAATTATACATCTCATTGTCACGGAAAGCTATAGGAAATTTATTTTAAACTTATAAAATCATTAGCTTACAACGTGTAATTATCATAAATTGGCAATGTACCTACAGTTTGTGTTATTAAGTTAAAAATTACTTATCTGTAATTAATTCATTTGGATGGGTAATCATAATTGAAGATCATCATGAATGAAATTATAGCGCTTATCAAATTACACGTAATTTAATTGACGTTGATGGTGGGAGGGAGATTGAACACGCTTTTGTCATGATTAATACCTAATTGATTCGTAATCAGAGTTATAATTCAGATAAATGTTCGCCTAATTTTAATTTAATTAATTACTAACTACCAATAATCAATCTTCTTCCAATGTGCTGGAATTTTCTTCTTAATTTCTTCTAATTGGTTCTTATCCGTTATCATTGTGTGCTTGTGCTTCCTCTTCGGTAACGGCATCTCCTTTTCATTTTCCCAACTTCTTCCAGTATAGGTGGGAAAAATTGCACCCCAATCTTCTTTAATCATATCCGAAGCCTTTTCCGCTATCATAATCGTGGGCGCGTTCGTGTTTCCGCTTACGATGTATGGCATAATGGAAGCGTCTACAACTCGCAGATTTCCTATACCTTTCAGTTTCAAACGGCAATCGACAACGGCCATGGGATCACTATCCGGGCCCATTTTTACGGTACCGCTTGGATGGTATATCGTCATGGTGTAATGCTGTGCTTGGCATGCCCAGTAGTCGTCCGATAAAAATGGCAGATGTTCACAGCCTGGAAATCGGTTGGGGTTGATGCGCGATTTGTATTTTTGCATTGTTGGAGTTTGGGACAGTGCATAGCCGATTTTGGCACCTTCAACCTGAAAATTGTGTAAGTTTGGTTCGTTGGACAGGCGAGATTATAACTTACCAAAACGGCCAAATCGTATGGATCGGAGAAATAGTTGGGGAAAATCAACGGGTGGCTTTTGTAGTGACTGTCTTTGAGCAAGATTCTTCCTGTGCTTTTGGGGCGTAACACTAACGGTAAGAGGCTGTAAGCGTCCTTGTAGAGGTAATCTTCGTAAACGCTTGCGTAAACCGTATCCGTCAGTCCCGTAATACGTTTACTGAATAGTCCCCCATCGGTGTTGTCGGAGTAGGAAGCCATAAAGAGTTGTATATCCGGCCAATCGTCGCTCCGATTTGCGTACTTTGTGTTTACGAACCCCATGACTTCACATTCTGGCAGCCAATACAGAGGGCCCGATTCGTCTTCTGCGAATTCTTCCAAATTATCTGGGGAGTAGGCGTTGGGGAGTAAAAAGCTGCAACCTTCTGGGCATCTGTCGAGATCATCGTATAGGTAAGAACCTCCTCCCATTGCGACGTGGTCTTGAAGATTTTCCCCCACACCTGGGGAGTTATAAATGGGTCTAATTCCCACATCTGCCAAATGTTGAGCTGGTCCAATGCCTGAGAGCATTAACAGGTGGGGAGATTGCAAAGCTCCCGCGCTTAAGATAACCTCGCGATCTGCTTGAATTTCAAGTTTTTTCCCAAGTTTATTAAAGACCACGCCGTAAGCTTCCAATGTGTCTTCGTCCACGAGAATCTTTTCCACAAACGACAACAGACTGACATGAAGATTATCGCGATCACCAGCAGATCGTATAAACGCCTTGGCGGTGCTACAGCGTAAACCATCGCGAAGGGTGCCATGAGATGGTGTGAACCCAGTTTGGAACTCTCCATTGATATCTCTGATCTCGTACCCCAAATCTTGAGCAGCTTGTAGGAACCAGTCGGTTAGAGGTGATTTGTAACGGAAATACTCGATCGAAAGGTACCCTCCGGTACCATGAAGAGGATCTCCACGAAAATCCCCAATTCGCATGTCTTCCGATTTTTTAAAGTAGGGAAGAACACTCTCGTACCTCCATCCAGGATTTCCCAAACTCTCCCAACGGTCATAATCACGTCTGTTACCCCTAACGTACAACATCGCATTTAAAACACTACACCCACCAAGCACCTTGCCCCGTGGCCAATTACACTTCCCACCCTTCATCCCCTTGCAATACCGATCGGAGGGTTCCGTACGAAACTTCCAATCGATCGGCGTCTTTTGCAATGCGGGAAAAAGTAAGGGTAGATCCGAATACACGAACTCATCAGGACCGGCCTCGAGAAGCAAAACGGTCCAAAACGGTATCTCACTGAGACGATTCGCCAAAACGGCACCCGCACTTCCACCGCCCACTATAATAAAATCGTAACTTTCGTACATTTCATGAAGCGGCGTGTCTTTTATACGATTCTCCAAATCTAAAATGTCCGGCCTTTCGTGCATAATGGTCGTATGTAGGGCTATTAAAAAACTGATACTTGGACCAAAAAATGTTAACAAGATTCGTGTTACGGAATAAACTTTCGCTTCATCTAGCGCCATTTTGTTTCGATTTTTCTTTAATACAATGACACCATGAGTGCTACTCGAGACGCTACTTCAATGTTATGCAACTTTGCATTTATAATTAACAATTCGCTTACATTGCATTACGCTTACATTACTGCAATCTACAGGGTGTTCCTAAGTTAATTCATAAACTTGTCTCACTTGATAAAATGCGGGCTGTATGCACTAGTAAATAGTAATAATTAACTAAATTGAATTAATCGTTAATATAATCATTTATAATTAATTCCATTTGATAGTTCAGTGTAAATGAAGTACCTATGCCAAAATTATTAACATTTAATTTACTTTTCAATTAGGGTATGAAGAAACTGCACTTGTTACCTTAATTGAAGGATTTATTTTCCACACTTTAATTGGCTAATTGGTGCAATTACATTCCAAATTGCTAATTGTCAGCACATGTTTACTCCCTAAATGCAAAACAATAATTGTTAATTTACTCCTACTGACAATTTTTTAATGATATCTAATTTCTTTCGAATTATGTGTGTTGGAGATGTAATTAGTACACAATTTGAAATTAATTCGCTTACTTCGGATTACAGTTACATCACTGCAATCTACAGGGTGTTTGTAATTAATTTCTAAATTTGCACACCCTTTAAACGATAAACATTATATAGTAGTAATATGATTGTACTACACTAAAGGTAATTAATTACAGTAGAACCTCGCTTAACCGAGCTAATGTGGACCGACGTAAACTCGGATAAGCAAAAACTCGGATAACGCGGACAAACGTTTAATTGCATCAAGTTTTTGTTCTAAAGAAAGCACAACGCGTTTTCTTTTTGCAGTTGCACTCATATCGATGTTTTCAACAAGCGACGGATAAATGAAACTTTCACTTGCAATTGACGAATGAAGCCGCCGGTAAAATATTACAATAGCGAAAACAAATAGAGAAGAAAGCGGTAAGTCGGTAGGGTGGCGCGGGTAGCATGCGTGGCAAGGTCACAAATATCTTCGTACAATTGCATATTTAATCACGTAGTATAAATTGCACGTATAAAAAAATTTTTTTACGTATGTATTTAGACTCGGATAATTGGCTTAATCGTTAATGTAATCTATTCGCCATTGTTTCATTTAGAATCTTCACTTAATTAATTACATTTAAGATGTCATTGTCAACATAATTTACAACTTGAATTACGTAGGCACATTTCATTTTTTATTTAAAATAAAATTAGTGTACAGGCACGAAGGAATCACAATCGTTATCCTTCAATTTATGAATTAATTAATTAATAACCTCGCTCCGCCTACGATAGTTACATTAATTCAGCAATTGACGCCTCTAATTTTAATAATAGTAAGTAGAAACAAATAAATTAAGCTTTCAGGAGTCCACATTTTTGCATTTTATTGTTATTTGGAATTCACAATTTGATTTCATCTAATCTAATCAATGATACAAATTTAATTATAATAAGGAACTTAACAACAATTACAGAAACTACTTTAAGTGTTTTGCCGCTTAATGTAGCAATTGAGACAATCTGCATCAGTTAATTGGTACTCAATTATCCCAGATACATTTTTGATGTTGCTTAAGTAATTTAGCATATAAAGGTCACTATAAATCGCGAAATTCCAGTTTTAATTAATGAATTTACATAATTTTATGCAGTGATTCTCGTTAGTCTTTAATCGAATTAATTAATTATAATGATAATATGCCACATGTATCGCCTGAATTGGCCGGTATAATTGACTGTACTATAGATCCAAAGGGTTCAAAGTTGATCTTTACTTTAACTAATTAAATTACAATCAACTCA
Organism: Pyrocoelia pectoralis; assembly: GCA_036250285.1. Taxonomy (NCBI): domain Eukaryota; kingdom Metazoa; phylum Arthropoda; class Insecta; order Coleoptera; family Lampyridae; genus Pyrocoelia; species Pyrocoelia pectoralis. The sequence goes on from CM070083.1 coordinate 8,957,939, forward strand.
ATGCTCGAAATTTTAATTAATTTGAAATTATGGAATCCGATGCAGTGGTTCTTCGTTTACTAGGTTTACTTCGTCTTTCTCTAATTATTAATATAATTAATGCAGTTGAATTATAGGAATTAATGAATGAATGAATTAATTAAAATTATATTCTTCATAACGCGCAATTACTCATAAAAGTCCACTAATTAATCTGATTAACTGTATTAATTTGTATTTCAACCGAAATATTTATGTGACCAAAAGTTGGCGCCTAATTACAAGTCTTTATTTGCTGCCTAAATGCTGACTAATTTATTTTTATCAACAAATAATTACAGTGACGACATCACATTGCGTAGGTCAAAATGTCTTAATTTGCTTTTCAATTAAATCAAATTAAAACATCACTTCGTTTTATTCTTGCCATCAGTTTGTAAAGGAACATTTCATGTTCGTGTAACAGTTGAGTTGACAGTAAATTATAATTTGGATGCACCTAGTTATGCGGCTAATTACAAGAATATTCATTTATATTACAACGGAAGGAGACGATGGCTTAATATTTCGCTAGTTAATTTCTGGCTTCATCAGCAACTAAAATAGGGGCTAATTACATAATAGTAATAAGATAAAAATTATACTCACTATAAAACTATTAATTAACAAAACTTTATGGTAAGTACAATTTTTATCTCATTATTCTTATGTAATTAAATTTTTTTATTATTCAATATTTCGCCGGTAAATTAAATTAATACATATATAGCACTCTTTCTCACTTACTGTCCGAATATTTGATGAATGTTACATTTTATTTATCTTTCATGATGTCAGTACCGCCAAGTACATTAAGATGATTAAGGCGTATTAATTAAGAGATTAAAAAAATTGTTAACTCACTTAGCTTAATTAACGTTAAGTTTTATAGAAGGAATATAATTAAAGATTTAGTAACACTAATTAAATGCAGTTGTAAAATTAGCTTTTTGAGACACGGAAATAAGTTGTAATCAATGTAAATTGAATAAGTACTAAGTAATTATATAATAATAATAGTACTATCGTAAAATTAAATTACTTCTACTTATTCAATCAAGAGTGGCATAATTACCTAAACAGTATACTTACAAGTACTTATGAACTGCACTGTTTTCTTAGAAGCATAAATTTTTATTCACGCACGTAAATTGGTTGCAATAACGATATGGAGAAGTAAACATTAGACTGGAGGGCAATTGATAGTGTATCTTGAACCATGACCTCCGAAGTATAATTTTTCAATAATTAATAATGATTTAATTTGATAGCAAGAATTTGAATTATATGTGGTAAGTCACGTTAATTGTCTGCCGCAAACTACGTAATTATAAACCGACGCACATAATTTCCATGACATTTTCTTAAAGGAACCTTTTGTTTGTGATAATCAGGTAGTACTGAGAAAATAGCCAATCAAAATGCACCACAGGTTCCCATGTCACCATTCCAATTTAACAACTTTTGTTAGATTTTGTCAAAATTGTAATTAATTAATTTAATGAACTTTTTAATACTTAAGAATTAACTAAAATACGGTGAACTTAACATACCTACCTTAATTTTGTCATATTTAAATTAATTATGAATTAGTGGAATCGACTTACATCAAATTAAGTCACTTCACTTCAATTCTTCTTAAATGAACTTTTTAGGTGAAATAATTAAGATTGAGAAATTATCCTACCACAATATGCACCAAGGAATTAGTGATATAATAAGGTTGATGGACAGAAAATTAAGTATTATTTTGTTGAAGTTTCATAAATGAACTTTTTGAATCTAATAATTAATGAAGGCAGAGAAAATGGCAAACACCAAAAGATTCCCTTGGTAACATTATAGTTTCTCTCTCATTTAATTTTGTCAAAATTAACTTGCAATTAATTTAAATTAGTTATAGACCACGAGGCTGACGCAAGTCAAATTAAGCATAATTACTTATTTTTTAATGAACTAATTAGCGAATTTCAAAATATTCCAACCTTAATTTTGTCAAAATTAAATGGATTATGAATTAGTGGTATCAGAGCTAAGTCAATACACCGCAATTTTTACTGAATTAACTTTTTATGGAGTAGTGTTAAGACACATCAAATTAATGGTCATTCAAACATCGAAAATTCAAATTAATTAGGAGCTAATTAAACGTGCTGTATAATCTTTGTTTAATTTTAGAAGGAAATTTGCGTATAGGTTGTCACAAATTTAAATTCTCGCTCGCTACATTGGTCTACGCATAGGTGTAAGAAGAGTTGCCTATCAGCGTGTAAGACAAAATAAATGTGGTTGAGTACACCGTTTTGCATAGATTGTTGTCGACTGATCATGAATAAATATTTAATAACACTAATTTAGTACATATATTTACAATAAATTAATTAACTGGTTAAGCTCACTGGCGTCTTCTTGCATCGGCCGAATTCAGCCAAAACTCCTTGATCAAGTCAGCTCCTTTCTCCCCAATCATGATGGTAGGCGCGTTGGTATTCCCGCTGACCAAAGTCGGCATGATGGACGCATCGATGACACGTAAACCTTTTACGCCGTAAACTCGCAGTTGTGGATCGACGACGGCGTCCTGATCCCAGTATGGTCCCATTTTACACGTCCCGACCGGATGGTAGATCGTAACCGAATACAGACGAATCATACATTCCCAGTACGGATCTGTATTGATTGGTATATGATCACAGTCGGGGAAGTGCATCATTTCGCTACCATATTTCTTGAAAGCCGAGGTTTTGCTAAGAGCCACCGCTATTTTGACACCTTCAATCAAGGTTTTCATGTCGAAGTCGTCTTTGAAGTAATTTGGGTAGATTAAAGGGTGATCGAAAGGATTCGTGCTACGCAACTTGATCAGTCCTCTACTTTTCGGCCTGAGCAGCACCGGGATCACGCTCCACACGTCCTTATTGTTCATTCTCTCAAAAACCTTCTTGTAAAATTCCGGTTTCAAACCATGCGCCTTGGTGACTTGCACCCCACCGTCAGAGTTCGTAGATCCCGAAATGAAGTGAAACTCGATATCGGGAAAATCCTCACTGGCGTTTGCATACTTGGTGTTGACAAAGGCTAGACCCTCAACTCCTCCCATTATGGTTAAAGGTCCCCTCCCCATGAGGACGTACTCCATGATGGCCTTAATTGCGTATACTCTCTCAAGTATTATTGCCAGGGGTTGATTTACTTTGAAGGTAAGACCTCCCAGTCCTATATGATCTTGCAAGTTGTGACCGACCTTCAGGTCTTGAATCACTCGTAAGCCTAACTGTTGAAGATCTTCTTTCGGTCCCACTCCCGAAAGCATTAGGAGCTGTGGGGAGTTGATGGCACCAGCCGATAGTATTACTTCCTTACTTGCCTTGATGCGGTGCAATTGACCGTCGCGCATAAATTCGACACCAAGCGCCCTTTTGCTGTTGGAGTTGATACGCACACGGGTAACGTGAGAGTGCATGGCAACGTGAAGATTTTTACGCAATCGAACTGGGCGTAAAAACGCCTTACTGGACGAACATCTGGAACCTCTACGTACCGTTCCTTGGGCGACCATAAAGCCTGTTTGGTACTCCCCGTTGATGTCACGATTTTTGTATCCCAACTGAACGCCTCCTTCCACAAAGCTTCTCACCAGTGAAGTTTGATAAGGCGCCTCAACGACCGTGAGGTATCCACTCGTTGAGTGATAAGGTGTCCTTGCCAGGTACGGGTTTTGATTATCTTCCGATTTCTTGAAGTAGTGAAGGGTGTCACGAGCTCCCCACCCTTGATTTCCTAACGACTCCCATAGTTCGTAATCTTTTTTATTCCCACGCACATATAGCATGTAATTTAACACCGAAGAACCACCGATGACCTTACCGCGCGGCCAATTGCACCGATTATTCACCATGGCCTGGCACACCCCCTCTTGCGGCTCGGTCTTGTATCTCCAGTCCAATCCCGACAATTGCAAATAGGCGGCCATTAGCGGTACGTCCGATATTTCCGTTTCATCCCCTCCCGCCTCCAACAGAAGTACATTCCACTGCTCGACTTCGCTAAGTCTGTTGGCGACAACCGCTCCTGTAACGAAACAGTGTAAAATTTGTGCAAAATTCGTCATACGGATACCTGCAGATCCCGATCCCACCACTATAAAATCGTAGGTTCCCAACAAATCGCTCGTATCCATATTGATCGGCATCGATTCTGGATCCATACGATCGTATCCGAAGTACGCAAGCGCCGTTATCAGTGCCGGGAAGATGTACCCCAAATTTGAGGCGGCCGCTGTACCTAAATCCACCAAAGGGCTTGCTAGTCCACTCATGCCTGTAACAAACAGACATACCATTTTCAAAAAAAATTTAGACTTTTTTAAATGTTTGTCTTTTGCTTTTTAAAGATACCATTAAAAACATTGTATAGAATGTTTTGAAAATAACAAATTTTCTTTAACAAAAATTTGACACAATTTTCAAAAAAGTTTTCAAAATCAAAAATGTTTTTAAGCGTGAAATGCAATTTTCAAAACAAAGTTCCATTTTCCCAAAATACCGTTCCAAAAAATAAATCGTGTATTTTTGAATCAACTAACCAACGCGGAACGAATTTTTGAATCATCTACTAAATGTTTTCCGAAAATGTCAAAAATGATAGAGAAATGTGAACTCCAGAGCAATTAAAAAAAGAAAAAAATATTAAGAAAAGGTGTTTGGAAAAAATTTCAAAAAAGTTGTTTAAAATTTAGAACTTAAATTTTACTGATGTGTTAAACTACAAAACAATGGGAATAATTATTCAGTATGGAAATTTTGGTATCTTGAAAATTAAGAAAATTTGGTATTAAGTTATGACATTATTTTGATTTATTATGGTTTTATTGTAAACATTAACTTTGACGCTTGGAATGAAGGTTATTTCATTAGGCATTGAAAATGACATTTGAAAAAAGATTTAATTTGTGTAGTATTGAGTAAAAATAGATTTAAAGTATTTCTTAAACCAGTTAGAAAAATTTTAAAAAACACATTTAGTTTTTGGAACAATGCTTAAAAGTGGGTTTTAATTATTATTATTATTATCAAGTCTTGAAACCAAGCCTTTTTAACAAAAAAAAAACACTTGATGATACTGAAAATTCACAATCGTGGTTTATCAAATTCAAAAATGTCAAAAAACATTAGATTTTCAATCTTTCAAAATATTCTTGAAGGCGGTTTTTGAAAGGTCGCGGACTCTTCCTTATATGACTAATGATGTGTCGCCCAGGTCCAACACGATAGTTTTATCTACTCAAAAATTTCAAAAAAAGTGTACCGTTAACATTTGGAACTATTTTGTGCGCCAATTTTCAAAAGTGGGTCATACTTTCAACTTACTGTTAATTGTATTGTAAAATACACAAATGTTTGAGGCGTGAATAAATAAATTTCGAAAAATGTAAAAATTAAAAACAAAAAACCCTACCTCGAAACCAAAGCATTTTTTTTTTAACAAAAACACTATGAATGCTATTGTCACAAATGCACGGCGACAAATGAATGTAAAAAACTCATTAAAATGTGTCTCAGACATCTCACTTTCTATTGATATGCCCTTTTTTGTTGTCTACGTGATAATGTAAGGGAGGTGGTGAACGCATTTGTAATCAGTTTAGTGAAAGTATTATGCAATGTTACGTGAGTTGGTAATGGGAGAAGGGTTGATAGCGTTTATCAGGAAAAGGTACTTTAACGTACATTTACTACACTTTCAAATAAGATGCGGTACAATCTCCAACTATGCCACAACGCCCAAGTTTATTGTTTTATAATTACAATTAATCCAAATTAATTTTGGATCGTCATTATACAAATATGTGAAAAGAAGATTAGAAGGTATTAAATGGATCATGCTGAGAACATTTCAAAAACTAGTAAATTTGAAAGATTGAAAGGGGGGGGGGGGTAAATTTTGGACCAATACATCACTCCCATCTCGATAGAATTTTGGTTCTTTCTGTTGGTATTTTTTTAAATTTGTTGTACGAATTTTTTTATTTTTTTTTTAAAATAAGAAATCATCCATTGAGATATTTTTATCAAACTTTCAAAAATATTTTGTCTATACTTTAACATCTAATCCTATTTCTCCATATTTAAAACTCGAAATTTATACCAACAAAAAATTTTAACAAACGAATTTATTGTAATTTCAAAAAACTGAATCTCGCTTCGACATAACTTATGAAGTAGTACAATGAGAAATTGATTCATTTGCATCTTTCTCTAAAATTTATTCTCTTTCGACTACATCAAAAAATTGAAATTCGGTCAACCTGAAAACCCTGACCAAGGGGGTTTCGCAATTTTGTTAATCCAAAATTTTTAAATGGGACACATTCTCGCTGCGAAATCGCACAGTAGTAAATTTGTTTATTCTATTTTGACCTTAATTATTGTCGTTTAGCATTTTGTAATAAGTATATAAAAAAAATTTACAATTAACTGTTATTTAACAGTAATTAAATAGAAAAAATTCTTTTACCTAGAAATTGCATATTAGTTCTTGTTAAAATTTTTAAACATTTTTTAACAGTGAAAAAATTGAAAATATTTCCAAAATATTACCTTCGTCTCAAATTTCAAAAAATCTTTTGGAAAAACTTGACGCCACCATTTGTGACCGTCTTTTCTATAGTTTGTATTATTTGTAAACAGAAAAGTATAAACAGTCCCGACACAAACGCTTGAATTCCACCAACCTCGACGCTACCGAACAACTAACCATAACACTTCTCAAAACTACCCTATATATGCTAAAAGCGCGAGCACACCTCAGTTTACGGAATTGGTAACGCAAGTGAAAGTTTATAAGTACCAAATAATCAAAAGGTTGTACTCATAAAAAATCTTTTTTCACAATCGAGTTATTTAATCCGAATTTTTTGAATTTTCAAATTTACAAAAATAGGCGCTGTTGATCACGATGTCGAGTAGTTTTCTCCATAAAATGTTCAAAAAATTTGAAAATAAGAAATAGTTCCCTGTAACAATTCCACAATTATAATTTGTAAAAATATTGCTTGTATTCAGACATTTTTATTTCGTTTTGTTCCTATTGACAGATTTTCATTTTCAAAATTTTTGTTTTGTTTTAACAAAAGGGAGATGAATCCTATCACAATGAAACTTTCAAAAAATTCCTTTTTGGCATTTATATAGTAATATTGAATTATATAGCAAAATTGAAACACAAACGGGGGCAAGCTTGGTTTTAACATTTTCACAATTGATCCAAAATTAACAAAAATACAATTAATCGTATGTTAAATTTATCGATAATTTGTGATTCGTGGAACTAAACTTGCTTTTATTTTTTATTGCGATTTTTAATTTTGTAAATTTGGAAATAAAAGTAAAAACAAACTGAAGCCAGGTCATTTTAGTTTTTAAATCTTAAAATTCCGTGGAAGTTTTGTGTAGTTAAATATATGTGATAGAAATTTCCAATTTTATAAAATTGAAATTTATCTTACAAATTTCAAAAATATGGACATTAAAAATCTTAAAAATGATTTTAAGGTAGGTGGTACCATTTTGGTGACAAAAAGCAGCCAAACACATAATAGTTGTTAACATTGAAATATATGTATTTTTTATTTTTCTATTTACACAAAAAACGGAATTTTTCTAATTGAAAATTTGCATTAAAAAATAAAATTGTTGACGCCAAATTTTGCAATTTTATACTGAATTTATCTTTCTAAGCGAATCAAAAAAATTGCATATTTCATTTTAATTTTAAAATAACCTGTACTTAAAATTAAAAATTGAATGGACCCGGTGGAAACATTTGCATTTTTAACATATTTTTAAAAAACTGAATTATATTCATATAATTCAATGTTTTTTTGTTCCACAGTGAATTTTTTAATTTTAAATTATGAAATTACAATTCAAAACAAGTAGTTTTTATTCAAATTTTTATAATTTTCCAATGATTAATTTTCTAGAATTTTTTGTGTTTTTATTTTTAAACTTTCAAAAAATTACTTTCCTAGCATTTCTAGATTTTAAACAGAAAATAATGTCGGATTCTAAAACGACATTTGAAACGTGTAATAAGTAAATTCAGGAATTCGTTGTAAATTTCTTGAACTTTTATTTTATAAATCGTAGAAATATTCTTGTTTTTACTTCGCATTACAATTTGCAATAAACGCGAAATTCCTAATGTTGAATTAAAATAATAAAACGTCCATTCAAATTTCATTGAAACGAAATTGAAAAAAAATTTTAAATTCAAAAATTCCGTAAAATGTTTGATTTCCATTCCTAAATCTGACAAAGGTTGAAATTTTTTAGTTACCTACTATTTCTTTGTATTACATTGTTAAAATTTCACTTTTATCAAGAATTTTAATAGAATTTGATTTTTTAATTTAAAATTTTCAATTATTTTTAATTAAATTAGGTACACAAAGAATGTATAAATATTTCAATTTTAGTCATCCTTATGCTTTTTGTGGTGTTACTTAAAATTTATATCTATGGGAACTACTTACGTAATTAATCATGAGTAATTAATCATGAGTAATTAGATGCAGATGCATCTAATAAAATTAATTATTGGTGTTTCCCGTGAATTTTATTTTCAGTTTAGTTTTAAATTAAGTAATAAATTTTGGGTCCATAATTCTGGTTTTTTTTAATTAGTAGAGAATCTTTGTTAGAATTTTACACACTTGTGGAAATTTCTAAAAAATGGCAACTAGTATAATTGTTATTGAAGCTAATTGGCAACTGTAAATTGTAATTCTGGGAGCAGAAGAGTGGAACGTAATTTCTCTAATTTCATCAAGCCTCTTAATTAATTTGCTTTCTATCCTCCGTGATAATTAATTCAAAGTGGACAAAATAAAAATTAATTTTAAAAAAATTACAATATTTGTCGAACCCATAATATTATAAAAATTTCTATCAGATAGATAGAATGCGATTAGAAATTCAACACGAACCCTCAATAGAGGTGTGGTTATTATTATATTATTAAACTTTTTAAAGTAAATTAAATTATTACATAAATAAAAAAATTAAGGTAAACAATTGGTATAATTTAAAAGAAAAATAATTTCCATTATTATTGCCTGTAATTAGTATTGCTAATTTGAAATATTGTTTAAAATAAATACTTATTTCTATTGTCCCTTTTTAAACGAAATTTTAGGAATAAAAAGTTTCAACTTCAAAAATTGTTTTACGTTTTTCAAAAGCATTTTTTTGTTTTTAAATGTTAGAGATGATTACCGTAGTTAGTACCTCTTCCCCATTCAATTTTAAATTAAATTGGAACATTATATATTTTTATTATACAATTAATATGTTAATTAATTAAAATTAGTGCGTAAAAATGATTTTTCAAATGTATTAATATTTTTCAGTTGGAAACTGGTTTCAACGTTTCAAATTTCAAAAAATTAAAACAAAATTTTAAATTTTTTTTTGCTTTCTCTGTTTGCAGTACCTAATAATGTTTTGAATAGGTATCAAAAATAATTTTTTAAAATCTCAGTTCGACAGTTGAATGTAGAAAGTAATAAATTTTCTTTTCCTTTCGATGAAATGGTGTACTAAATGAAGAAAGACGCCTTGTTTTACTTTCTTCTTTTTGTCTTCTACTTCACCACGCCCCCACACCTCTCATTCTAGATCCAATCAAACTGGAGAATTTCACAGGTTTGCTAAATTTGAATAATTAAAGGTGCCGCCAGAAAATTTTCTCAGGGGGGGGGGGGGCAAACAGTATTGGGGGGTTCGTGGCTCTGGAGTTTTTTCAAGATTTCGTAAAAAAATTATTTTTATTTTTAATAACTTTTACCTTTTTTCTTTTTCCCAAGGGGGCAATTGCCCCCCCCCCCCTTGGCGGCGCCCTTGTGAATAACCGTAATTTTTGAATTGACAATTGGGCACCTACCGTATGATTTTTATTAAGTTGATCACACCAACAAAATTTGATTAGAATCCATCCATTATTTTTAACATAATATAAGTTTTTAATTTTTGAATCGCACTGCACATGTTACCGCACTATCATAAAAAAATGCACTGAACTTGACCTCATCAAGTACCGGTTGATTTTCAACTTTCGTGATCGATACCATTCAGTTCACTTGCTCGGTGAAAAGTGTGGTTGTTCTTTCTATTTCCTTGTAATAATGAAATTCGATTCATCCTACATACCAAGGAAGGTAACGGAACTCTAATGCAGCGGAACATATTGTAGTTGACCAACTTTTAATTGCTATAGTAAGATAACGGTGCATTCCTTACACATTGTAGGTCACCGACTGTAATTTTAATTTTCTTCGTACTTGACGTGCCCGACTGCACGAACGCATCTTTTTAAAATTGCGCGGACCGCGAAACATACCGGCCTGCACTCAAATTTGCACAAGGCAGTGTTGGTTGCCTAACTTACTTTCTTCACTTTTTCTTCCAGGGGGATGCTGCGGATCTACCAAGCGTGTAACCATTGTAGGGGGATGGGCCTGGGCATGGTGGTTGGTTACCGATGTTCAACGTCTTTCCTTGGAGGTAATGACACTAAATCCACAATGTGACAGTGTCGAGACAGCCCAAGGTGTGCCTTTGACCGTAACCGGCGTTGCCCAATGCAAAATAATGAAGGCCGACGAATTACTCTGCACGGCTTCCGAACAATTTCTGGGAAAATCCGTTAAGGAAATCAAAATTACGATACTACAGACACTCGAAGGTCACTTACGGGCCATTTTAGGTAAGTGAATCATCTAATTACAGGGAGAAAGCTTCTCATTGACATAGATTGCATGAGACAATCGGTGGAAAAATCACGCTTGGTCAGTTAAGGGAAATTGGCCTTTTCGGAAAAGTGGGAGGTCGCCGTACATTAAAATATGTAATAACTTTGAATGACAGTTAAAGCGTGTTCGGTGTTTGAATTTTTTACCAGTCGTCAATTAGATTTCTGATTGAATACAATGAATTTTTTGTTAATGAGTGCTTTTAGTATTGGATTGACGATTTGTGCTACTTATGCAACTATTAAGGGGTACGTCACTCTCACTCATTATTATTATTATTTTCTCCCATGAAATATCTTAAAAATTGTATGATCTCATCAGAATATTCCGAGTCATGAGTCAATCGATTGTATTATTTAGAAATTTAACTCAATCAATCGAGAAAATTGCCAAAAATTTCAAGCTTCTAATTATTATCAATGTTGAAGCTTAAGGTTCAAAATTTCAACTCATAAGCTTGCAGTTTCAAAATAATCTTTCAACTTTTGACCCTTTGTTCCCTTCCAAATACCATTTTCAAGCTTCTAATTATTATCAATGTTGAAGCTTAAGGTTCAAAATTTCAACTTACAAGCTTGCAGTTTCAAAATAATCTTTCAACTTTGACCCTTTGTTTCCTTCCAAATACCATTTTCAATCTTCTAATTATTATCAATGTTGAAGCTTACGGTTCAAAATTTCAACTTACAAGCTTGCAGTTTCAAAATAATCTTGCAACTTTTGACCCTTTGTTCCCTTCCAAATACCAGTTTCAAGCTTCTAATTATTATCAATGTTGAAGCTTAAGGTTCAAAATTTCAACTTTCAAGTTTGGAGTTTCAATATCATCTTTCAACTTCAACCTTTGTTTCCTTTCAAATACCATTTTCAAGCTTCTAATTATTATCAATGTTGAAGCTTAAGGTTCAAAATTTCAACTTACAAGCTTGCAGTTTCAAAATAATCTTTCAACTTTGACCCTTTGTTCCCTTTCAAATACCATTTCAAGCTTCTAATTATTATCAATGTTGAAGCTTACGGTTTAAAATTTCAACTCACAAACTTGCAGTTTCAAAATAATCTTTCAAGTTTTGACCCTTTGTTCCCTTCCAAATACCATTTTCAACCATCTACTTATTATCAATGTTGAAGCTTAAGGTTCAAAATTTCAACTTACAAGCTTGCAGTTTCAAAATAATCTTTCAACTTTGACCCTTTGTTCCCTTTCAAATACCATTTCAAGCTTCTAATTATTATCAATGTTGAAGCTTAAGGTTTAAAATTTCAACTCACAAACTTGCAGTTTCAAAATAATCTTTCAAGTTTTGACCCTTTGTTCCCTTCCAAATACCATTTTCAACCATCTACTTATTATCAATGTTGAAGCTTAAAGTTCAAAATTTCAACTTACAAGTTTGCAGTTTCAATATAGTCTTGCAACTTTTGACCCTTTGTTCCCTTCCAAATACCAATTTTCAAGCATCAACTTATTATCAATGTTGAAGCTTAAGGTTCAAAATTTCAAGTTACAAGCTTACAGTTTCATATTCAGTGTTGAAATATGATAGTAAAGTTTCAAATTTCTTTCTTCAAACTTCACTTTTATATTATGAAGGCATCCAATTCAATATTAATCTCTAACTCACAACGATAACTGCTCATTTCATTGGTCCTGTATTCAACTTATCTCTGTCAGTGATTAAGATAAGCTTTTGTTCCCTTCTGCCTTCTGTTTTCAATCTTGAAGATTTATTCTTAAAGTTTCAAAGTTTTAACTTATCAAATTTACAGTTTCAAATTCGGTTTTTTATTAAATATGATATCAATGTTTCAAATTTCAAATTTGAAGTTTTTTATTGTGATGAGATGGTGAAGTTTTTTTAAAACTCAGTGGTTAAGGCTTCAAAATCATAAGTCTTGATACTGAATTCCATTGTTAGGATTCTAATCTTCAAAGCTTAGGATTGCTTATTTCAAATTCTAGACTTGCAATTCGAAAGTACTTTAATATTTTGAATTTAAATTTCGTAAAGGTTGGTACGAGAAATTTAAAATACCTCTCTTGATATTTGTGAATGTGTGAATGTTGAATAAATCTTTGGTATTTTAAATTTTACTATAAATTTGACATTTTAAGCGGCAAAATTGAAATTTTAAAATTCTGCTTTATGTGGTTTTTATCCAAAATTCGATCCAAGTTTAACGTTCCGCCCTAGAATGCAAAATTTAAAATTATTTCTTGATTTGTAAACATTCGCGTTTAAAACAGCAACTTTGAAATACAATTTTAAAGTTCCAAATTGGCCATTTTAAATTCCAACTTTTAAGAATTGTCACCTGTAACTTTAGAGAAATAAGCATCAATCTACAATTCTCAACATTGAATCCTTAATTACGTAATAAATTGTTGTAGCATTCAATCTTTTGACATTTGATATAGGTACTCAAATTGATCACTAAAAGGCTTCAAATATTTCAAATTCTCGTTTGTAAATTAAAATTTTAAACCTTATCTTCGAAAGGAACAAAGTTAAATATTAAACCTTGAATTCTAATCCTTATTTTCTTATAATATTTTGAACATTCCCAACGCTTAAAGCTTTTTGATTCCAACGCCTTTAAGCTCAGTTTTTCGAGTTCCTTTCTTTCAATTTAATGTATGAGTAAATTGTTTTAATGGTTTTAAATTTCTTTTAGATTATTCTGAAGTTAAAACGGTAACATTAAAATGCAATTTTAAAGTTTCAATTTTTCCTTTTTAAGTTTCAAATTTTATGAATTGTCATCGCAAGGCTTTAACTTTTGGGAAATAAACATCCATCCAGATTAAGATTGAAGCTTTAATTACGTAATTAAATCTTGTAACGCTCAAACGTTTGACATTTGATATACTCAAATTCATCACTGGAATGCTTCAAATATTTCAAGTTTTCGTCTTTAAATTAAAATTTGAAATCTTATCCTTATCCTTAAATCTGAAAGATTGAATCCTTATTTTGTTTTAATATCATATTTCATTCGATAATTTTCGTAATTTGACGTCTACCGCCTTTGCTCAGAAGGTCCAATAAGACCTTTTTGATTTAAAGTTTCAATGTTGAAATAAGAACTTTGACACCTTATCTAAAGCTTAAAATTATACTCTTAGCTTACATATCTGACTTTCAAGCTAAAATCGTCTTACTCCGTTTTCGATTTAAGCCTTAAAGTTTCAACATTCAAATACCCACTGCCCACAATTTTAAAATTTCAAACACTTCCCTTCGATTTATGTACATACCTACAAATGTAAATGCTTTAGGTACATGTTATAATCGTAGATCTTATTGCTCGACTTCAAGTTTTTGTAACGTTGATGTTGATATGTTTCTATGCTTCAACATTGAAATAGTGTATAAATTTTAAATTTCAAGTCTTACCTTCTGAAGCACAAACTTAATGCATCATTATTGTCCAATATTAGCTGCAATCGTTGCCAAATTTAAAATTTCATTGTTAAAATATGAGTTTGAAATTTCAAACCTTTCAAATTACAAGATAAGCCACCCCTAACTTGCATGTATGTAGTGTTTCCAAAATTTAAGCACTTTTTGAGTATTTTCAAGCGTGTGTTTAATGTGGGGCGTTGCTCCGCCTGTCTGCTGTATATCTTAAGAAACATTACTTAGTGGATTAAAAATTTGAATCGTGCCCACATTAATCATTATACTAATCGTTTTGCCGGCATGATCCAAATTCTCTCCACCATTTCTCATTTACATGACAACGAAAGGTATACTGATTTCACATTAGAAATTCAACCATTTCACATTATTAGTTCTTATTTCCATTTTAATGCCAGATTTTATAGTGAACCAATAAAAAAAATAGCGTAAAGTATAAGTGGATAAACAGGTCTTTAAAACACTTGCTCTATTTCAAGCACTCCGGCTGCGCCGTCGTGCTTAAAAAGTCGCGCGTGTTTTAAAGACCTGTTTATCCACTTATACTTTAATATACTATTAAATTATTCTGAAGTTAAAACGGTAACATTAAAATGCAATTTTAAAGTTTCAAGTTTTCCTTTTTAAGTTTCAAATTTTAAAAATTGCTATCGCAAGGCTTTAACTTTTGGGAAATTATAGCATCCATCCAGATTAAGATTGAAGCGTTAATTACGTAATAAAATCTTGTAACGCTCAAACGTTTGTCATTTGATGTACTTAAATTCATGACTGGAATGCTTCAAATATTTCAAGTTTTCGTCTTTAAATTAAAATTTGAAATCTTATCCTTATCCTCAAAACTGAAAGATTGAATCCGTATTTTGTTTTAATATCATATTTCATTCGATAATTTTCGTAATTTGACGTCTACCGCCTTGCTCAGAAGGTCCAATAAGACCTTTTTGATTTAAAGTTTCAATGTTGAAATAAGAACTTTTACACCTTATCTAAAGCTTAAAATTATACTCTTAGCTTACATTTCTGACTTTTAAGCTAAAATCGTCTTACTCAGTTTTCGATTTAAGCCTTAAAGTTTCAACATTCAAATACTGCGCACAATTTTAAAATTTCAAACACTACCCTTCGATTTATGTACCTACAAATGTAAATGCTTTTGATACGTGTTATAATTGTAGATCTTATTGCTCCACTTCAAGTTTTTGTAACGTTGATGTTGATATGTTTCCATGCTTCAATATTGAAATAGTGTATACATTTTAAATTTCAAGTCTTACCTTCTGTAGCACAAACTTAATGCATATCATTACTGTCCATACTTTGAACTTTATTTCTTTATTCATTATTTCATTATTCATCACTGCAATGCTTCAAATATTTCAAGTTTTCCCCATTAAATTAAAATTTGAAATCTTATCCTCGAAAATGACAAAGTTAAATCTATCATATTTCATTCGATAATTTTCGTAATTTGACGTCCACCGCCTTTGCTCAGAAGGTCCAATAATATCTTTTGATTTAAAGTTTTAATGTTGAAATAAGAACTTTTACACCTTATGTAAAGCTTAATTTTAGCTTACATTTTTGACTTTCAAGCTAAAATCGTCTTACTAAGTTTTCGATTTAAGCCTTAAAGTTTCAACATTCAAATACTGCGCACAATTTTAAAATTTCAAACACTACCCTTCGATTTATGTACCTACAAATGTAAATGCTTTTGATACGTGTTATAATTGTAGATCTTATTGCTCCACTTCAAGTTTTTGTAACGTTGATGTTGATATGTTTCCATGCTTCAATATTGAAATAGTGTATACATTTTAAATTTCAAGTCTTACCTTCTGTAGCACAAACTTAATGCATCATTACTGTCCATACTTTGAACTTTATTTCTTTATTCATTATTTCATTATTCATCACTGCAATGCTTCAAATATTTCAAATTTTCCTCATTAAATTAAAATTTGAAATCTTATCCTCGAAAATGACAAAGTTAAATCTATCATATTTCATTCGATAATTTTCGTAATTTGACGTCCACCGCCTTTGCTCAGAAGGTCCAATAATATCTTTTGATTTAAAGTTTCAATGTTGAAATAAGAACTTTTACACTTTATGTAAAGCTTAAAATTATACTCTTAGCTTACATTTCTGGCTTTCAAGCTAAAATCGTCTTACTCAGTTTTCGATTTAAGCCTTAAAGTTTCAACATTCAAATACTGCCCATAATTTTAAAATTTCAAACACTACCCTTCGATTTATGTACACTACAAATGTAAATGCTTTAGGTAGATACATGTTATAATCGTAGATCTTATTGCTCGACTTCAAGTTGATGTTGATATGTTTCCATGCTTCAACATTGAAATAGTGTATAAATTTTAAATTTCAAGTCTTACCTTCTGAAGCACATACTTAATGCACCATTATTGTCCAAAATTAGTTGAAATCGTTGCCAAATTTAAGATTTCATTGTTAAAATATGAGTTTGAAATTTCAAACCTTTCAAATTACAAGATAAGCCACCCCTAACTTGCATTTATGTAGTGTTTCCAAAATTTAAGCACTTTTTGAGAATTTTCAAGCGTGTGTTTAATGTGGAGCGTTGCTCCGCCTGTCTGCTATATATCTTTAGGAACATTAGTCGATTAAAAATTTGAATCGTGCCCACATTAATCATTATTCTAATCGTTTTGCCGGGATGATCCAAATTCTCTCCACCATTTCTCATTTACATGACAACGAAAGGTATACTGATTTCACATTAGGAATTCAACCATTTCACATTATTAGTTCTTATTTCCATTTTAATAGCAGATTTTAAAGTGCACCAATAAAAAAAAATAGCGCAAAGTATAAGTGGATAAACAGGTCTTTAAAACACTTGCTCTATTTCAAGCACTCCGGCTGCGCCGTCGTGCTTGAAAACTCGCGCGTGTTTTAAACACCTGTTTATCCACTTATACTTTAATATACTATTAAATTATTCTGAAGTTAAAACGGTAACATTAAAATGCAATTTTAAAGTTTCAAGTTTTCCTTTTTAAGTTTCAAATTTTAATAATTGTCATCGCAAGGCTTTAACTTTTGGGAAATAAGCATCCATCCAGATTAAGATTGAAGCTTTAATTACGTAAGTAAATCTTGTAACGCTCAAACGTTTGACATTTGATGTACTCAAATTCATCACTGGAATGCTTCAAATATTTCAAGTTTTCGTCTTTAAATTATAATTTGAAATCTTATCCTCGAAAATCTTAAAGACTGAATCCTTATTTTGTTTTAATATCATATTTCATTCGATAATTTTCGTGGTTTCGGTTTGACGTCCACCGCCTTTGCTCAGAAGGTCCAATAATATCTTTTGATTTAAAGCTTCAATGTTGAAATAAGAACTTTTACACTTTTACTAAAGCTTAAAGTTATACTTTTAGCTTACATTTCTGATTTTCAATCTGAAATCGTCTTACTCAGTTTTCGATTTAAGCCTTAAAGTTTCAACATTCAACTACTGCCCACAATTTTAAAATTTCAAACACTATGCTTCGATTTATACCTACCTATGTAAATGCTTTAGGTACATGTTATAATCGTAGATCTTATTGCTCGACTTCAAGTTTTTGTAACGTTGATATTGATATATATGTTTCTATGCTTCAACATTGAAATAGTGTATAAATTTTAAATTTCAAGTCTTACTTCTGAAGCACAAATTTAATGTATTGTCCAAAATTTGAACTTTAGTTGCAATCGTTGTAAAATTTAAAATTTCATTGTTAGAGTTTGAAATTTCAAACCCTTACCTTTCAAATTACATAGTTAAGCCACCCCTAACTTGCATTTATGTAGTGTTTCCAAATTTAAGCACATTTTGAGTATTTTCAAGCTTGTTTAATGTGGGGCGTTGCTGTCTGCCATATATCTTAAGTAACATTAGTCGATTAAAAATTTGAATCGTGCCCACATTAATCATTCCTAATCGTTTTGCCGGCATGACCCAAATTCTCTCCACCACATTGATTGGTGAAATTTTGGAATTTCTACCTGCTTCTTTGCACGTAAGCAAATGTGCAATAATTAGAGTTGATGGGAAATTTGATTGTTATTGTTATATTATTATAATTATAATTCTATAGGCCTGCATGAGACCAAGGTTCGGTTGTTTAGAAGGTGTGCACATGCTCTGCTCGGAATGTATTGTCTTTTATATTGATATAATTATAATTGACACGTGTAATTTGGATGAATTGTCTCTAATTACAGCGAGAATGAAATTGGCCTTCAAGCAGAAGGTGGGGAGAGTACCCACTTTTATCAATTGGTTATTTTTTTCACCAGACTTATTAGTGTGTACCTGTGCTGAAATAACATGAACTTAGTATGGATGAGTGTTTTTAGCCTTGGACTTACAATTTGTACAACTTATGCCATTATTAAAGGGTATGCTCGAATTTTGTTGCAATGACGTCAATTTTTTTCCCTCAATGCTATTGGCAAGGTTCTGCATGCATCCCTGGCCTTACAAACGGCATTGCAACTCTAATTGTGTGTCATTCGAACTGCCTTATTAATATGTTCAAAGGCAAATGCAGTTTCTCCAAAATGCATACCAAGTTGCTCGTAAATTGGCCTTCGAAAGCGTCATCAAACCATATTAATTTTACGACTATTGTTTATTGCGGAACGGAATGCTTGTTAAATTGTTCACGTAAATAGATTAATATATTCTACGTCACTCTTTTATTAAGGGGCACTTATACGGCGTTTGCCATTCCAATCACAGTTTAAGTGGTAAATTATTGCATAACATGAATCTCTTATGGATGCGTGCCATCAGTTTTGGACTTACCATTAGTGGAACTTATGCAACAGTCAAATGGTAACAACCAGTCCATCCCCTTCATGATTACCGTCTTTGCTTTGTTTGTGAGTGTCTTTATTTTTTTTTACAGGAACTCTTACAGTAGAAGAAGTTTACCGAGACCGAGACCAATTCGCTGCCCTTGTCCGAGAAGTTGCTGCACCGGACGTAGGTCGCATGGGTATTGAGATCCTCTCCTTTACAATTAAAGATGTCTACGACGAAGTCGAATACCTTTCGTCCTTGGGCAAGGCGCAAACGGCCATGGTTAAAAGAGACGCAGACGCCGGGGTAGCTGAGGCGAACAGGGATGCCGGTATTAGGGTACGTACTACCGTGTAAACTCGTTCGCAAATCGCACTAACCGTAACGTTTAGGAAGCCGAATGCCAGAAGCAGGCGATGGATGTCAAGTATTCGACCGATACGAAAATTGAGGATAACGCCCGAATGTTCAAGTTACAGAAAGCCAATTTCGATCAGGAAATCAATACGGCCAAAGCTGAATCGCAATTGGCTTACGAATTGCAGGCGGCGAAAATTCGACAGAAGATACGTAACGAGGAAATACAAATCGATGTTGTTGAGAGAAAGAAGCAGATTGAGGTTGAGACTCAAGAGGTTTTGAGGAAGGAGCTCGAATTAAATGCTATGGTTCGTTTACCGGCCGAAGCCGAAAGTTATCGCCTTCAAATGATTGCCGAAGGGAAAAGGTTTGTATGTGAAACTTTCGCTATTAAGTGTTCTTTATGTATCACTAATTTAGTGATCAACAGTTGTTTTAACTACTCTCGCACGATCAATATTTATTGTCATATATTGACAATGATATTGGATACTTATACTTAATTTTCTTCTTCACACACCAACCGATTCGTGATTGCCTTCAAGGTAACCCAATGTCTGTCCCAGGAAACCTACAGTTCAAGAAAATACGGCACTAAAAGCCCGAATAGGAAAGAAGGACCTTCTAAGTCCCTGGAAAATCAACAAAAACCAACAATTTTTATAAAAGGTAGTGGACGAAGCTGCTATGACTAAAGATAGTTGAAGAGAGTATGTCTCATGCCCACATCAAGACATTCATACATTCTACATTCATGCCATGGAATAGAAAGAAGAAGAGATGGAAGACAGTGAAGTGGATTGAAAGAAAAGAAGAAGAAAAAAGTTTCCATTGACAATGACCTAATTCCATCGAAAAAAGAAGGTGCGAAGAAAATAAGTAGAAACTGGGGGAAGGAAAAGAGTGAAAAAAATTGATAACCTAAGAATACGAGAAGGATATACCATTCCGTTTGCTTGAAATACAAAAGAACCCACAGATTAAAGACGACATAAAGCTCCAATCAAAATGAACAAATTCCATCAAGAAGAAGATGCGAAGAAAGAAGACTAGAATTTGGGGTAAGAAAAAAAGTGAAAAAAAGTTAATAACCGAAGAATAGGGGGAGAGGGGAAATTGGATACAATGGGAAGAATTATTCTTCGAGAAAATAGTCCAGGAAACCGAAAAAGCGTTTGAAGTCAGATCAAGATGGTAAAGTTATCGTCGGGTATCAATTATTATTCGCCACTAACGGCCTCCAGCCCGCGAAAAAGTTTAAAGTGATGTAACACTCTCCGTCCCATTTGCTAAAATACAAGAAGAACCCACAGATGAAAACGACCTAATTCCATCAAAAAAAAGATGAGAGAAGAGGATGCGAAAAGAGAGCGAAAGCAAATTTATAACAAAAGAAGAAGGGGAACAAAATGAAAAAAAATCGTAGACGGTAGTTCTGGGGGAAGGTCGTCAAGGGCGTTTTTGGAAACAATCAACTTCCTCATAGTGAGCTGCTGTAGAGCGCTGTTTCTTTTTTTCTAAGAGTAATGCTGAGTGGAATCCTTACTCTACTGTCTGTCTTGCATTTTCTTCCTCTTTGGTCTGGAGACACTTACAAAAGATTGATACCATAAACAATCAAATTAAACATTTCATTTCATCTATCTTCAATTCTGCTTTCTACTTCCATCTCCTCCCTTCTTTACCTCCTCTCGTTCTTGTTCTCTTCCAGATCTCTTCCATCCATGCTTCTCCTCCACTTTCTGTTAGTACTTTCTTTCTCTCTGTTTTCCTCCCTCAGTTCTTCACACTCTTTTAGCATATGTTCAACTTTCTCTTCTCCTTCTCCGCACAACCTGCATCTTCTATCCTTATCCTCCCTCCAATATCTGTTTTCTCTCTTCTCAGCATTATCACACCTCAATCTCACAATCATTCTTTTCCTTTCTATGCTATTCCTGCTTTTCAAGTATTCCATACTCTCTGTTATATTTAGACTCCCTTATCTTGGCCCCTCTTTCCTGTTTATCTATATCGCTGTCACTTCGTCTCTGGTATTTCTCCCCCCACTCTCTTAGCCTTGTCAGTTCTTCTATCACGTATCCGTTTCTTCTGTAATATTCGTCTCTTTCCTTCTGTCTGTATGTCTTTCTTCCCTCAAGCACGCTTTCTATACAGTGCAACTCGTCCTTCCCTCTATTCCCTCTTCGTACTTCACTGCCGCCTTCCCCGCAACCACTGTTATCTTCTATATCTTTGTCTCCTCTGCAACTATGTATCCTGGTGTCTCCTTGCTCAATCCTATTACCTTCCTCTCCTGTTGTTTTCACCTCCATATCTCCGCTCCATACATCATCCCGATCCTAATGAGTTTCTCGAACATCATTTTTCTCCTGTTCAACTCCATTCCGAACACGCTTTTCCTCTGTTTTCCATACCTGCCCCAATATATTACTCGCCTTTTCTGCCCTACATCTAATGCGTGCTTCTTCCTTGTTTCCCTATGTGAATTTATATCCTAAATATGTAAATTCTTTTACCACCTCTATCTCTTCCTCTCCCCATCTCCATTCTTCTGTTTTTCCCTTTCTTCCCTTCTTCCCAAATGCTCGTCTTCTCCACGTTAACTTTCAGATCCATCATTTTTGCGTACTTTTCCGTTGCTTTAATCAACTCTCTAAGTCCTTTTTCGTCCTTTGCCATCGTCACCACATCGTCTGCGCGTATGCTAACGTCCAAATCTTTGTATTCCCAGCACCGCCCCTCCCACCTGCTAACCCCTTAGTTTCTCTTCTAATTCCGCTGTATATACCCCTAGGCTTGGGCTTAACGGGCATCCTTGTCTGAGTCCCTTCCTCGTCTAAAATGTTTCGCTTATCTTTCCGTTTGCGTTATTCTGTTATTCGTCTCTCTATAAATGCCATTCACTCTTTTCCTTATTCTCTCGCTTACTCTTTTGTATTATTTCTGTCATTCTTCTTATCTTCACTCGTCCGTAAATACATTTTTGTTTTGTATCCCATCCGATCCCGCCGCTTTTCCTTTCTTTAGTCTCCTTATTACGTCTTTCACTTCTTCTTCTGTTGTCTTCTCTCCTTGTTCCATACGCCTTGTTCTGTTTTTATTTTCTGTATTATCCTATTTTCTTCCTCTCTCGTAATCTTTTATATTCTCTTCTCTTCTCCCTGTATTGTTTTCCCCGTTTTCCATTCTCTTAATAGTCTCTTCTCTTTCATCCCTCTTTGCATCGGGCGTCCCATCATGCTTCTCTTTCTTTTCTTCCCCTTTCTATTCTATACGTCCGCTTTTCTGTTCCCTCTCTCATCCACCTTGTTACCTCTTGTGCTTCTCTCTCCACTCCTTCCTCTTTATTCCTCTTCCCCATTAATCTCTCCCTGTATTTGTGTATGCCTTCTTCAGTTCATATGTTTTATGTTTTGTATTCTGTTAGTTCTTCTTCCTGTTCTGTCTTTGTTTCTCCTTCTCTATCTCCATAGGTTAATGATCAGATTTCACCCTTTCCCCTATATTAAACCTCTCAATTTCTTCCCATTCCGGGGCGGAGGGAGTGGGAGAGTTTGGAAAGTCTTGCAGATGGACGCCGGGGCTGGAAAGAGAAACACCGGGGTACATGGGGGGGGGGGCAGGCAAAAGTGGAACAAGTAAGGGTACAGGCGGGAAAGAGAGCGATGAAGTACGAGGAGGAGATCAGGAAGAAGACAGAAATAATAATGGTAAACCAATATATGAAGGAGATGAGGAGGAAACGGATAAAAGTATGGACAAGAGGACAGGAGATTATATTATGAGAGGGTGAGGTATGCGGGGGAGGAGGTGGAAAAAAGCAGGGAGGAAGGGAGATGATAAAGGAGGTGGTTAGGAGGGATAAGAATGTGCAAGGTCAGGAAAGGAGAAAGAGGATAGCTGGTGGGAGGTATGATGAGGGATATGGGGAGAATGTGGTGGATGGCAAGGCCAAGTACCTGTTGGGGGATATGGGATGAATTGAAGGAGAAAAGAATTGTGGCGAGATTTATGTTCGGAAATGAGGAGAATGAAAATAGGTATTGGTGGGGAGATGAGAAAAGGGTTTGTAGAATGTGCAGGGAAGGTAGGGAAAGCATGGGGCATTTGATTCGGGAATGCGAGGAGTTGAGACCAGAGAGAAGGGTGATACTGGGCAAGAAGGGGGAAGGATTTGGATGGATGAAGGAAGTGTTACACAGCAGGTAAAAGGTGGAACGAAGGGGAAAGACAGACGGTTGGAGGTGTTAGAAGGTTTGGGGTGTTTTGTTAATTAGATAAGAATCTTGTATTTATTTTTAAGAAGAATACTTTATTACTACATTCTTCCCATTCCTCCCATCTTGCTATGGTGTTCTATCACTGATTCCCCTCATGCTCCGATATATGTTATCTCCTCTTCTTCTTTATTCCCGTTTAAGATACCCCATCCTTTTCGTCTCTGTCCACCTTTCTATCTTTTGACTTTATTATTCTCTCTGTCCCCTCTCCGTAGCTCCCGTCGCGTTAAAATCTCCTCCCACTATCACTCCTCCCTTTCCATTCCTTCCATAAGTTCTTCCAGCTTGCCCCTTGTATCCTTCATATTTTGTGAATACACCGTTATGAACTTCCTCCCCATCGCACTATTCTTTGTATCATCCCCCTTCTTCATTTTTTTCCTCCTTTTCTCTCCTCTTATCTTGTTTCTTATTTATCTTCTTAATATATTTATTTATTTGTGCTTGAAGTTCATATTCAATGTAACGTTTCTTTAATTGTGTTATAATTGTTTTCGTTTCGATAATATTTCTTTTTATTAGTCATATCTTTTCTAGGCTTAGCCTAGGTCAATCTCCAAGTGATTATTAGTCGTAGTTTTTTGTTTGAACCACATTATTAATTTACAGAACTCAAACTATCCAAGGCGCTCTTGCGGATAGCGACCGCACAAAGAAAATTGGCGAGTCGGAAGCGGCGGCTATCGGCAATATCGGTAAAGCAGAGGCGGAACGTATGCGACAGAAGGCCGCTGTTTACAAACAGTACGGCGACGCCGCCATCATGTCGCTGGTCTTGGAGGCGCTACCTAAGGTTTACATCATTTTTTTTTAAATCCTTCGTTGACGCCAAATTATTTGTAGATTGCCGCCGAAGTTGCGGCGCCCCTCGCAAAAACCGAAGAGATCGTCTTGGTCGGAGGATCGGACAATACCACCGCCGAAATATCGAGACTCGTCAGTCAAATACCGCCAGCTGTTAACGCCTTAACCGGAGTCGATCTTTCGAAAGTTTTAAGTAAAATACCCGGCGCGACTAGCAGCGCACAAACGACTACCGTTAAATAAGTAGTAGTACAAAAGGTTTCATTTGTTTTTTGTTGTTTTTTGTTTTAAAGCTTTTTAACATCAACATTTTTGTTCGTTTATTGTAATAATTGATGTTATAACGCATTTTAAATTATCTCAAACCATTTGATCTTACTTTGTTTACTCAATTTATTATCGTCCCCTTAGAAAAATTTTAGTTACCGATTACGCCGTTCGACTCTTATATGAATAATTGTAGCCATGCGATGTGTTCAATTAAAACAAATACGACGTGTAGGCTTACAAACAATCAAACCGCTAGGGGACGCGAGTTGTTTAGTTTTTAAAATGTAGGATAATTATTAGCACAAACTGGGCCAGTTAAAAATTGAAAGTATGGCCTAGGTTAACTCAGGTGAACCAAAAGGACACAATATGCATTTTAATTTGAACTGCCTTCGCCCCCATTTTCATTACTAATTGTAGTTTTTTTAATACACAAATTATATATTATTAAATGAACCAATGTACGTTTGCCAAATTTTTCTATATCTTAACGTGCTTTAATTTTCAAAATTTGATCCGTGTATTTCCTATTAGGAGCGGACCCGGCTTTTCGCAATATAACCCATTCATTACATTCGGAAATAATACAGCGCTACCTCAACTCACAAACGTACTTGTGTGCACAATTACTGTTTAATCTGGCTTTCGAATGATGATCGAATCATCGATCGTAATTTCGTTTTGGGAACATAAGTTTAATTATAGCAATATTGTGAATAAGTTGCGATTGTGTACCGCGAATAGAATTATTGTTATTTACTGTAGGTAAACTGCTTTGAAAAGAAAAAAAAAAGGTGCATGTGTAATATTTTTAATGTAACTTATCGATGTTGTGTATCTTAAATTGTGTGTGTGTGCGTGTGTTCGCCGCGCACCAATTTAATGTACACTTGTTTATTTAGTCTCGATTAGGACAGTCAAAATTTCTATTTTTTACTAGGTTGCGGATGAAAGAATTGACTGGCCTAATATTATTATTAATAAAATAATTTTTGATAAATTCTACATTTCCGCCACTCTGTGTACTTATCATATAATAATAATAATAATAATTATAATAACGATAATTGTAAAATTGGTAGTTAGAGAATTTTTCAGTCTTGCGCTTTGTGAAATATACTGCCATATTTTTTGTTTTGTTTGTTAAAAAAAAACAAAATAGTACATAAGGTGACGACTGAAAAATTATCGCAAACATCACTGTGGATTTCTGCCTTTTGAGGATTTATATGAGATGAAATACAAAAATTATATATCTATAGGAATCGTAGTCCTATATGGTGATGTTAATAAATAATAGGTAGATACTCGGTGAGACGGTAGTTTTATCCAAAAATTGTATGTACCTATTTTTCTACTCCTGAAATGTAAAGTTTTTGTTAGTAATTATTTTAATGTAGTCAGCGTGTTGATGCTTTTTTTTTTTAAACAAAGACATCCACAAGTATACATGCATTTAACAACAATATTCAACTCCTACAAATTTTTGATACTCTTTTGTGTATTCCGAGCTTTAATTTTAGAATAGAACTTTGTATACTCCCGAATTGCTCATTTTTTTTATTACTATTCCATAATACCGTATGCATATATGCTTTGGTTGTATTGTATTGTACCCTCAACACTTTAGATGTGTAGTTGTTCTGATAATCACGCCCATTTATGTGAATGTTACGATTATTTTAATGAATGGTATGAGATTAATGTTGTGCGTTTTACTCACCTTAAAAATGTAATGGGAAGAAAAATGGACTAACAGATCTTCATTTGTTGTATTTACTTTCCACGAATTTCGTCATTCTTCTTTCATAGGTATGTAATTTTAATTAATTAATTTACTAATTTTAATTATTTTTGCTTGACGTGTAAGAGAATGAGGAGAACATAATTACGAGGAGGTATCATAACTAAACTGTCTACATCTAAACAGTTGTTTTAACAATGCATTTCAAGCGAAATCTTCTACCAGGAGAACATATTTAGCACAAATTTTTAGGTTCAATGTATCGTCAGTTTGTTCTCCTGATACAATATTTGCTTTTATTTAGGGATGCGAACTATGTGCAGTTACTACAAACTGATGCTTGATTGAACCTTAAAAATTTGTGCTTCACACATTTTCTTCTTCTGGTGGAAGATTTCGCCCTCTCATACATTATGTTCCCCTGATACCAACCTTGTTCCCAATGAAACCGTTACTAACACTTCCACATGTGTTCTTTCCAGAATACTATAACATTACTCCTAACAAATATGTTCAAAGTTCCTATGAAGTACACACCGTTTAATTTTTCTTTCATGTCCTCCTGATATTAATTTTGCTCCAAATGAATCTGTCCAAAATTAAATGTACACAGTTTAGCATGTAATAGTACGCATCCTTAAATAAAAGAAAAATTTGTATTAGGAGACCATCACATGCTAGGAGGTCATATAGCTAAACTGTGTACATTTAATCTTGGATAATTTCATTGGGAACAAGATTAATATCAGGAGAACATGGAAGAAAGACTAAACCGTGTGTACTTCATAGGAATCTTGAACATATTTGTTAGTATTTTGGAAAGAGTAATACATGTGGAAGTGTTTAGTAACAGTTTCATTTGCGAACAAGATTGGTATCAGGGGAACATAATGTATGAGAGAATATTGTAACTAACCTGTGAATATTTTATACAGTTCCTTATACAAATTAAGTTGGCAAAGAAACTGGTATCAGGAAAGCATATAATTGGGAGAACGTCACATGCTAGGACTTATGAGGTCATACAGCTAAACTGTGTACATTTTTAATCTTGGATAGTTTCATTGGGAGCAAGATTAATATCAGGAGAACATGGAGCGGATGCAGGTATTTTAACTAAAGCATGTGTACTTCATAGCAATCTTGAACAAGTTCATTAGGAGCAATTAGTATTATGGAAATAGTAATGCATGTGGAATTGTTGGTAACGGTTTCATTGGTATCAGGAGAACATAATGTGTGAGAGAATATTGTAACTAAACTATATGTATATTTAATACACTTCCTTAAACAATTTAAGCTGGAAGTGAAAGTGTCATCAGAAGAGTATGTAATCGACTAAAAGGTATAACTAAATGGCCTACATCTAAAGAGTCCTTGAGTAGTTTAACAATGCATTGATGACACACTCTTCTATTATAGGAGAACAGAATGTGTTCTGTAACTGATGTGCATATATTTACAACCCATTTTTGAGTGCAGTCGTGCATCATGTGTAGTTAGTAGTTAGTAGTAGCTAAACCTTGTACGTTCAGTATGAATCTTGTACAGTTTCATGAACAGGTGTTTGAAACTAAACTATGGGCGTTGAGTATGACTCTTGGAATAATTTAAGATAGCGTTGAAAGTAAATTTGTCGTCAGGAGAGCATAATGCATGAAGATGTATTATAACTATAAGTAAACTATTTATTTTTGACTCTAAGTGCTATATAGTAATGTATTCATGTTATGTTATAACCTATAATTCCACTAAAATCTCTAATATAACCCAAAACGTTTCAACAGTGTGTCATTATCAAGGGTAATGTGTCAGAATGAGATGGGTTAAAATTGAACTGTGCATATTTAATACAAACTGCTAGTCGAATGGAAATTAAATTACAATGGAAATAGACATCGAATTGAACTAAAAACACTGAACGAGAATCTCAAATGGCAATACGGATTCATAAAACTTTTAAATTAATATATCGTTAGAATATTTTTACTTTTTAAATTAAAATGAAAATACACCAATGTGATAATAAATTCAAATAGAATTAAAATTGGAAGTTATAACGAATGCGAATAGAATTATCATAACAACAAGTCAAAAGACATAAAAATTAATGTTCAATAGAAATTATTATTACAACTGTAGGACATAAGAAAACATTTTAATTTTTAAATTAAAATGGAAATACACTATATGTCATAAGAAACTAAATTAAAATTAAAATTGAATTGCAACGAACTCTAAGAATGCATTCCAATAAAAAATTGTTGGAAGGATATTATATCCCAAGAAAATGAATTTTTGTAATTATATGTCCTGAAAACTAATATGATGTAAGAATATATCATGACATGTGCTACAAGAAAATCTTTAAAGCAAAAACATAATCATTTTCATTTTAATTTAAAATAATTTTTGAATAGCTTAACAACTCATTCTAACTAAACTATATTCTCCTGATACAAATTCTGCATCTAACAGACGTTTCATATTAAATACAGGGTAGCCCAATAGTGCGAGGAAGTCTAATATTGCATTGTATATGACACGGATTAAAAAATGTTTGAATAAAAAGTTGTAAGATACGAACCACTGCCACAGCTTAAAGACAAATTGCATATTTGTAAAGTATTTATAAACATACCTACAGGGTCCTTCAAATAATCGTGGCTCCGTGCCTACATGTTTTTTTTAATGGAACACCCTATATTTAATGTCGTCTTCCATAAAAACAATGCTATAAATGCGAATTCATTTTATTTTTCACACAAAAATGTTATTAGCCTAACATCACGAATCCCTGAAATCCTATTGAGTCCAATCTTCTTTTATCATACCTGCCCCCTTTTCCCCAATCATAATAGTGGGAGCATTGATATTACAGCTAGTAATCCTAGGCATGATCGACGCATCAATTACACGAATACCTTTCACTCCATGCACACGTAGCCTAGGATCAACAACTGCATCCGTATCTGTTTCCGGTCCCATTTTGCACGTACCGACGATATGATAGGAGCTTCCCGCCATGTTTCTCAGTATACACGTCCAATAATCATCACTGTCCGGTTCGAATTGTCGGCAATTTGGTATGTCTATGTGGACAAGCTTGGGTTTGTAAACCTCAAATGCTTTGGTTTTGGTGATGTTTTGGCAGAAGCGTATACCTTCGATGAGGAGTCGAATGTCTTCACCATTCTCATCGCTGAGGTTGTTGAGGAAGATTTTTGGCTTATCGAACGGATTCGAGCTACGTAGTAAAATTTCCCCGGTCGATTTTGGATACGCTATTGATGGTACGTAAAGGAGACTGTGTGACTTTCTGTTATTTTCATTTTGTGACTTAATTACCTCATCGCTAAATTTAATCGCTGTTTGTAGAGTTTTCAAAACTTCTTCAACATCGTCTCTATATATATGTTGGAAGGAGATCATTACATTTGGGAACTTTTCATTTCTTGTCATGTCCGGAAATAGCACCAGATTGTCAAAGAGAGATCGAGCAAGTCGACCGGTTTTGTGCATGAAATATTCGTAGATATCGTCGACGAGGTCGTCGCGCGTTTTTGATATTAACGCCTCTTCGGATATGTCGAAATGTAAACCGATGAAAAACACGTGATCTTGAAGATTTTTGCCCACCTTCAAATTTTTTACCAGCGGTATTCCGACCTCGTTTAAATGGTCTTCAGGCCCAATTCCTGAGTTCATAAGAATTTGAGGTGAATTTATCGTTCCACATGACAGTATCACTTCCTTGGTGGACTTTATTTTCAAAATCTGCCCCTTGACGCGCACCTCGACGCCTGTTACCGAAAGGTCTTGGAGGAGAAGTTTGCTGACCTGAGCGTTTAAGACCACGCGTAAGTTTTTTCTGTTTTTCTCCTTGGTCAGAAAAGCCTTTGCTGTGCTAAACCTGGTACCATCCATTATGTTTCTATACTTGTAAGAATATCCAATTGGAGTTTCTGCGTCGCTTTCCCGGTAACCCATTTCTTTGTACGCCTCAAGTATTACCTTGCGAAAAGGGTGAGAACTATCAGTCTGACTTAACCTCACTCCGCCTCGCTCATCTACACTTTCGACATCTTTATAATGCTTCAAGACCGAGTCGTAATCCCAACCCGTGTTTCCAACTTCAGCCCAAGAATCAAAATCTTTCCTATTCCCTCGTAGGTACCACATCCCGTTAATCGTACTAGTTCCTCCCAGAACCTTTCCTCTTGGACACACGCATTTTTGATTTTGAAAACCCAAACAAGAGGTCTCAGTGACTTCGTACTCGTAACCCCAATCATCCGCAATATCTGAGAAAAACGCTCCCGGTATCTATAAGCAGGGGGTAAAGTGTGTTCAATGAGACAATGCTGTGATCTCCTTACCTCGCTTCCCGTCGATGGGTATCCACCCGCCTCCAATAAGAGAACGTTCCAGTTCGGATTTTCCGATAGTCTACCCGCCACAACCGATCCTGCCGAACCAGATCCGACGACGATAAAATCAAACTGATCGCCATCTTTTAATTGGGAGCCGAAATCAGTTGGGTAGAGAGTTTCTGTTGACAACAAGCATTGTGCTGTTAGCAGTGTGTTAATTAGCGTTGTAAACATATTTAAGGGCGTCCCGGAAAGGGTGCCTGGACACCCACTTGTGAACTCCATTTTCTCGCAACTGATTTTTGCTTAATGATCATAAAGTTAAGTCGCTTGGAAGATGAAAGGTTATCGTAATCGTGTTTTTACAGATTTGAACATTTGATTAGAAGATATTTTTAGACATTTCAAAATTTGGTCTTATCATATCGGCTGCTTGTTTTTAACAACGAAATGAACTTCAATTTTCAAATGAAACAATGGGCATATCTTTTAGGTTAGAAATTACACACAACCTATTCGATTCCCCCCTTAGAGATCGTGAGGCATATCTTTCTTATCGCTGAGAGTTAAATCCACGATCTCTCAGTTAATGGACCAATACGAGTAGGTACCTATGGGTTAATTTTGAAACGCAAAAGAAACGAATTATTATTTATTAAGGGCTCCACGAAGTTCTAATAAACTCTTCGCTGTACGAAACGAACTGATAACCAAACTTCACCTTCTACAACGGTTCGACAGCTATAGATACATACAAAAAGGGAGGGATGGGCATGAAAGCAAAAAAAATAGTGGCGAGGTGTAGGTACGGAAATGAGGCGAGAGTGAATAGGTATTGGAGGGGGGACCAAAATACAATGTGTAGACTGTGTGGAGAAGGGTGGGAGAGCTTGGAAAATATGATGAGGTAGGGTGGAAATATTGGATGATGGAGGAGAAGGGGTGGATTGCCGATTGCATGAAGGAAGAAGTTATTAAAGGATATACACATGTATAATATCGATATAATAATCGAATTCTTTGTTTAAACTTTTAACAAATAAATGCTTACCCACAGTGCAAAAAAAGTTTCTGAAATGTTTTGGAAACGTATATCTCTGAAACATGAAACATCTCCGAAACAGTGGCAGAAACGTATCATACACATCACATCCATGTTTAATGTCCAGGTGACCCTTGCCGCATCCACTATTTGATCAGCAGTCGCCCAATCATCCCTCATCGTGGGGGTGAGGGGGACCGCCTCTGGCCAGATAGGGTGTGGCGTGATGGCGGCTCCAGGAAAGTGAACGTCTCTTAGCACTTTAGCTGTCTCGTAGAGGTTATCCGTATAGGAACCATCCTCTCTTCTGAGGCTAGCTGGGTTGTAATATGGCGATCTTTCGTTAGGATTTTGTTTAGGAGCGATGCAAAGGAGGTGGATTCTATGGAGCCGCAAAAACTCCTCCAACGCCTCCTAATATCCTTCTTGTATAGCCTTAGGTTTGCCTTGTAGGCCTCCCAGTCGGCTGTGGCTTTGGTCTTCCTTGCCTTATTGAACAGTTTGCCCAACCGAGTTTTCTCCCTTTTGAGCGCCCTGCACCACCGGGGATGGTTGTAGGGTGTCTTAGCAGTTCTCAGAGGAGTAGGACATGCCTGTTCAAATAACTCTATAACAGAACCATTTGAACATATTATGTATATGATAGGGGCTATATATAGCCCTTGTCTTTCTAGGGGCTATAGTTTAATCGGTGGTATTACAGTTCCGCTTCTAAAGTGTTAAAATATGAGTCTTTCTTAAAAGAACGCAATCAAATAGTGAAATTTGGCTTATTCAAGTAGGTATGGGTATTGCGCAAGGAAGGACAACGATAACTAGACCCAGTGGTGTAACGATCTCTCCCGGGTCCCCAGTGCATAGTCGTTATCGGGACCCCCGCGTACAAGCAAAGAAAAAGGTCGAAGAAAGTGCAAAAATTTGTGTCATATTCGGGATCAGCGACCTCGAAAACCCCCTTGAACCCGAATTGGGTCGATTCTAGAAGTTTATAACGAAGTTATGAATTTTTTCTATGAAAATGCATTTTTCAGGGTGCATTTTCGACTGCACAAATGCAATTTCGAAAAAAAAACTTGATGAAAAATAGGTACAGTTTCCTATTAAATTTAGGAAGCGAATGCAAAAAACCCCATCTCAATCCATCTTACTCACTGAACTCAATTAGTTCAGTGGTCTTACTACAAAAATTTGGTAGATTTGGCTTATTTTAGTGCTTTATTTCCCCGACTATGTGTGTTTTGTGGTAGGTATCACCAGAGTCAGTAGATTTGACTCTGGGTATCACTATACTTTCCACTCAAGGGTATCACGTACCATTGACTTTCTACACTATAGACAAACGGTGCAATGTTATAAATTCCCGACAAATATTGGAGCTGTGAAAGTGTTAGTTTGGAGCTGTGCCACCAAATCTTCACAGCGCCACTCTCGTTATATAAATATACGTCATAAATGTACGTCATATTTACGTTAGCGCCCGTCCTATATTCTGATAACGTTACAAGAAATACTGCAGTTACTTACTACGATCACAGAACGTATATTACGTTCTTTGCGTACTATGATAACATCAATGGAAATTGCAGTGCTGTTACAAAACAACACCTGCAATTCAATCTCTTTATTTACGCTTCTTTCATGAATTTATTGCTTTGAAACATTTTCTGCTGTAGTTTTATTTGTTGGTGTCCTGTCCGATATTTTTGTACATATTTCCATAAATTTCACTACCGTATTTACTTAAGGATAACCTTAGATTTTTTAGAGGACTTTTCAACATATAAAATTACTTCTCCGTTGTTTTTGAATCGTGGGCGCAAATCTTAATAAAAATTCTCCCGAAATGTCTTGAAAAATCCGGGAGGAAATGCTCTAGCGGGGAAAGTCCATGACAAAATTCCTCCTTTGCGTTTTGCACCTCTTGAATTAAGCCAAGTCCTCTAGGTTCTAAAAATTGTCTATCACGCTCTCAATTTGAGAGTAAGGAAGGAAGTAGTGGGGGGGGGGGGTTAGGCTAAAGACGGGGCGGAAAGAAGAATTGGAAGAGTACAAAAAATGCTTTAGAGAAGGTGATAAGATGTACAAGAGCAAAAAGAACACATGGATGACGAAAAAATGCAGGAGATAGAAGCATGTAACAGGAAAAATGAATCAAAAATATACTGTATAGACTCATAAAAAAACAAAAACACAAGGTAATATAACTCAAAGAGGAGTGAAGGACAGCAACGGGAAAGGGTGATGACTGATGAGAAAACAGGATAAGAAAGAAGAGGAGAAATGAGTAGGAAAGATGAAGTGACATGTGAAATGTATTATGTGGGGACTTAACCACCCCGACAAACGGATTTGTATTTCCCGGAAAGGGATAGCTATGTATTCTTAACGAATGTTAAGCTGCAACAAAATAAAATGAACGTCTCTGTTGTGTACGTACCCTTTAAATTATGGTATATGCTTTTACGGATGCTGAACGATTTAACATTTATTTATTAAACGTTATTACATGGACAATACATGCTGCGTACGTACATACAATGAGTCGTTATTTTCTTCCGGTAGATGTCGTCATATATCTCTCTATAATATTTACAGGATGAATCTTAATTACCAACACTCCCCTCACTAACAATGAATTCTACAGAATACAAAATTGATGTACAAAACTTAATTATTCCTAATTCCTATATCTAGCTGGTGGGCGTCTAACACGCTCTGGTCGTCTACATAATATATTTCCATTAGATGCTGTGGTGATCTCTTCTGCTGAGGCTTGCTGCTTTGAGAGGGCAGATGCGGTTGGTATTATCTGGTCCTTTTCAACAGGCCAGTTAAAATCTATTTCTAAATCTGACGTTGAATTTGGACTTTCCACAATTCTAAGTTGATTTATGTGCCTTTTCCACCTTATACCACTGTCAAGCTTAATACTATAATGCAATTTGCCAATTACTCTCTCTATGGTTCCAAAACACCATTTGTTTTCACCTAAATAATTCCTAGATATTACTCTCTCTCCTACTTTTAAATTTCTACATCTGTTATTATCGTTTATTTTGTAATCATGTTGTTGTGTAATGTAATCTGGATGTATTTGGTCTAATCGTGTACGTATTTTCCTACCAAACATTCTTGTTGACGGAGAGATACCCGTACCTTGGTGTGTATTTGTTCTATAACTTAATAAAAATTTTTGTAAAGCCAAATTTAGGTCATCTCCGTCAGCAACCATGTTTTTCATACTCTTCTTTAACGTCTGAACAAACCTTTCCGCTTGGCCGTTCGTTGATGGATTATATGGCGCTATTGTTTTATGTATTATGCCATTTACTTTTAAGAAGTTTTGAAATTTAAAACTTGTAAAGGTAGTGGCATTATCTGTCACTAAAATTTGCGGTAATCCGAACGTAGAAAAAATTTCTCGTAATTTATTTATTGTGGTTTCGGTTGTAATGTTTTTCATTAGGTGTACTTCTGGCCATTTACTACATGCGTCTACCAGAATAAGAAAATTGTGACCTTTAAAAGGGCCGGCAAAATCTATGTGAATTCTTTGAAATGGGGAAGTTGCTGGTTCCCAAATGTGTGTCTCACATTTGGTAGGGTTGTTTTTCGTTAAATTACAATTTGTGCAACTTTTTGTTACCGTATCTAAATGTTTGTCTATTTCTGGCCACCAACAAATACTTCTTGCTAAATTTTTCATTTTTACAATGCCTAAATGACCTGTATGTAGTTCGTGTAATATTTGTTTCCGATATTTTGTAGGTATCACTACTCTGTTCCCTCGCATCAATACTTCTTTGTGTATTGCAAATTCGCTTTGCTTTAATCCAAAAAGATCGTTTGAGGATAAGTGTTTATCTAATTTAAGAGCATTCATAATCTTATTAAGTGAAGTTTCTTTTTTTGTTTCTTCCGCAATTAATTTTGAGTTGATCGGTAAAGCTTCTACAGTATCTGTGTATAGCATATCAACAACATCATTAATGTCCTTATCATCATTATTTACTGGTAGTCTAGAAAGACAATCAGCATTTGCGTGAAGCTTTGTATTTCTATATTTTATTTCGTAATTAAATGCTTGTAAAAATAATGCGTAATGCTGCATTCGTAATGCTGTATGAAATGGTAACCCTTTTTCTGGTGAGAAAATCTGTG
The DNA here is from genome assembly GCA_036250285.1 of Pyrocoelia pectoralis. Classification (NCBI taxonomy): domain Eukaryota; kingdom Metazoa; phylum Arthropoda; class Insecta; order Coleoptera; family Lampyridae; genus Pyrocoelia; species Pyrocoelia pectoralis. The sequence goes on from CM070083.1 coordinate 8,994,075, forward strand.
TAAGCGGTTGATGGTCTGTAAGTAATGTAAATTTATTACCATATAAATACTGGTGAAATTTTTTAATTCCAAATATTATGGCATATGCTTCTTTGTCTATTTGTGCATACTTTTTTTGTGTATTTGATAGCGTTTTTGAAGCATATTGTATGACTCTTTCAATACCATCTGGGTAAACATGAGAAAGAACCGCGCCCACCCCGTAGCTACTCGAGTCTGTTGCTAATACCAATGGCAACTTTGAATCGTAATGTACGAGAAACGTATCGCTTTGGAACAATGCCTTTATGTTAATAAATGATTGTTCACAATTACTGTTCCATTTAAAAACTGTATTTTTATTGAGTAATTTGTAAAGCGGGTGTAATACTGAACTTAAATTTTGAATAAATCTACCGTAGTAGTTTATAAAACCAATGAAAGCTCTAACTTCACTAACATCTTTCGGTCTAGGCATTTCATTAATTGCAAGCATTTTGTCTTTTGTTTTGTGTATTCCCGACTGATTTATTGTATAACCGCCATAATTTATTTCGTTTTGAAAAAAACTACATTTACTAATGTTTATTCTTATATTATTTTCGTGCAATCTTTTAAATACTTCCTCTAAACGTTGCAAGTGTGCCTCGTCAGAGGGTCCTGTTACTTTAATATCATCCAGGAACACCGTAACACCAGGAATACCTTGTAAGATATTTTCTATTTCCCTCTGCCAAATAGCTGGGGCTGATGCTACTCCATATAATAATCGATTACATTGGTATAATCCCTTATGCGTACTTATAGTTAAATATTTTCTGTAATCGGGGTGTACTTCTAGTTGTAAATAAGCCTGTTTTAAATCTAACTTGGAAAAAGTTTTTCCACCTGCCATGGATGAGAATAATTCATCTATCGTGGGCAATGGATGCTCGTCTATGATTAAATTTGGATTGAGTGTTACTTTAAAGTCTCCGCAAATGCGGACTGCATTTCCTTTTTTTAAAATAGGAACAATGGGTGTAGCCCATTCTGATGTACTTACTTTTTCTATAATACCATCTTTCTCCAAGTTAGCTAGTTCCTCTTCGACAAGGGGAATTAATTTAAAAGGTAAAGTACGAGCTTTTAAAAACACCGGTCTAGCATTTTCTTTAACCGTTAATTTCGCCTGAATGTTTTTAATTTTTGACAAATTAGTTTTTGTAATTGAGTTATATTTTTGTAATAAGGTTGTAACCTTAGTGTTAGTGGTGTTACTATTCATATCTACCGAATGTATATTTTCCTGCTCTAATGTTATATTTAATTGCCTAATCCATTCCCTACCTAATAATGGTTCCCTACTTCCTTTTGTAATGTACATATTTAGTTCCTTATTTATATTTACGTGTTTGACATTTACTGTTATAACTCCTAGAATACCTAATGTAATTTTACAATAAGAGAGCAATTGCAAATTTGTAGGTTGCAGTGGTATATGTGCAAAAAGTGATCTATACTGATTTTCATTTAATAATGTGACAGCAGCACCGCTGTCAATTTCAAATTTTACCTGTATATCTTGTACATTTACTGTAGCATAATATTTTTTCCTGTATTGAGGATGTTCTATGAGAAGAATATCTTCCACTTCTATTTGATTAGTGCTAGCGAATGATTTGAAACACACCTTCCGTAAATGCCCTGTTCCGCCGCAAGCCTTGCAGACAACTTTACGACTTAATGTGCATTTATTAGCTAAATGGGAGTCACCACCACATCTATAACAAACATTTTTATCAGACTTAGTAATGTATTTATTAGTACTACTTAGCTTAGTTTTGTTGTGTTGGAAATTGGTACTGGTCCTCGGTATCTTCTTTGTAAAATGCAGCGATTTGTTCTGTATTTGATGTATGTCATTGTTGATCTTCTTGTCTTGAAGTTGATTTGCATCTTTTTCTGACAGCTCCATGGATGTTGCAATTTCGATCGCCTTGTCTAGTGTTAAATCTCTTGTTTCGAGCAACCTGGCTTGAATCCTCTTACTTGTCACTCCAAAAACAAATTGGTTTCGTAGCGCATTTTTCAGGTAATTGTCGAATTTACAGTTCGTACTTAACTTTTGTAGTGCTGCCACAAATTCTTGTAGTGTTTCGCCTTCTTTTTGGCTTCGATTTTGAAACCGAAAAATCTCAGCTACTTCTAAAGGTGTAGGCATGTAGTGCTCTTCCATTTTTTTCTTTATTTCCTCGTACGTTAACTCGTACGGGTTTTGCGGGATACATTTGTCACACAGGATGTTAAATGCTTTTGGTCCCATGTAATGTAGGATGTACGGACTCATGTCTTCATTTACACCGAAAACTTTGCAAGCACCTTCAAACCGCAAGTACCATCTTTGCCACGTGCTTTTGTCTGGATCGAAATTTTCCACATTGAAATTTATTTTGTGTATAGTTGTGGATGAGTTTGGTACAGCACCGTTGTTCTGCATTATGTAATGTAACGTAATATACCTTTATACTGTAGTATAATTTTCTTGAAAGCGTAATTGCTCCACGAGGTTATTTGTAAGGTTATGTAAAATTGTAAGGTGCACTTTTAACGTAAACGTGCATAATAGGTCGATTTACATCCTCGTCGCCATTCTGTTGTGTACGTACCCTTTAAATTATGGTATATGCTTTTACGGATGCTGAACGATTTAACATTTATTTATTAAACGTTATTACATGGACAATACATGCTGCGTACGTACATACAATGAGTCGTTATTTTCTTCCGGTAGATGTCGTCATATATCTCTCTATAATATTTACAGGATGAATCTTAATTACCAACAGTCTCATTTTTAACTTAAACAAAATTAAACATTTCCACGGATTCCAAAAAACAAATAATCTTTTCGTGATTCGACGCCGATGAGGTAAGGTTTTTTCAAAAAACAAATTTTAAAAATTGATTTGTTGGTGTTAAAAAAATGAACGCACATCGATGAATTTATAAACACATTTTTCGAATAAACTATGTGGGTGGGAATAGGTATGTGACATCGTCACAATTATAACAAGTGTGACTGTGTGAGTGGCTTTTATGTAATGACGTTCCATACTGAAAAAATCAATAAAATTTGCATTCCAGTGTGTATAACAAGTTGCCTATTTAACGCAAAAATTCACTAAATAGTAGTTTTCACTTTTCCCTATTTCACCGTTTGTCTATAGTGTAGAAAGTGAATGCACGTACACTACTACCTACCACGATTTATAAATCAAGAAGGGAGTAGGGAGGCGGTCACTTCATAAATACCGTTTAATGTGCGAAATGCACCTGTACTGTATCTGTAAGTGCCTCATTTGTATGATAATCGAATAGACGGGGATGCGAAGAAACCCTCTATTTTCATCGATAAAGAACAGAAGTATGTTTACTAATACCAGGGACGGGCCAAGTATTTACGACGCCGGCGCCGTCGCGTCGTACGAATTGCGAAATAATTATCGGCGCCTTCGCGCCTTTCACTTATGCGCTTATCAAAACAAGAATGAAAAATTAGATACGAACACGCCAAATTTTGCAAGTTTAAACCGAAAAATTGTTCACCGAACCCCGCGGCTAACGCGCTTGTATTTTTTAGGTTTATGCTAATTTCTTGATAAGTTTCAAAAAATGGTTTTAATATTTTTAAAATTTAACGACCTTGCCCATATGGACGACATGTCCATGACTAATACATTAAACGTAATTTACTATTCTCATATACAAAATTACTTTTCCAATATTCTTTTCTCCACTATAATTTAGCGCAACAAAAGTTTATATGTACTTTTCCTTTTCAGTAAATTATATGTTTAGTTTAGGAAAACTACGGTAAACTACAATTACGATAAAAGCTTTTACTGGTTTATTGATTGTTCGTATATTTAATACGTAGTTGTCTTCATTTTTCTGTCTATTTGTATTAGAACCTTCGTCAAACACGGTACATTTATTCAAGTGAGTAGTTACACTTGCCATAATTTTTTATTTTCGGTGCAAACTCCTATCACGATCAATCAAAATGAAAATGTTGATATTCATAACGTGGCTCTATTTTCAAACATTGTTAGTTCAGTGCGATATTTTCGTTAATAATAACTTGAATGGATCGAACGCGCCAATAAAGATGTGCATTCAAAAAACAATAAACCATTTATTTTCAGAGAATGACACCTTGAACTTGATCTTAAATAGTGATTTGTGTGAAGATGCGATTTTTGAAATGAACATTACGCATCCGTATATTATTTTAAATATGGACGACGCTATTACTAATGTTGAATTCCAGTACGATGGGCAGTTTATAATATGTCCAAGGGATGCACCTTCTCTGAATGACGCAATATATAGCGTCGTAATTATTGCAGAAAGGAATAAGAGAACTATGGGTAATTCTAAAATTCTTGTTATTACTAACTCTACCGACGTCTCATGGATGTTCCCAATGTTGTGGTTTTACGGCATTGATAATGTGATTATTTTGGTTTATGGGCATCAAGGAACATCGAAATTGTTTACGTGTAATCGCTTTGCTCCAGAAAATGCGTGTGGGAAAACTGCAAAATTAATTAATCATCAAGATTGCGAAGAAAAATTGTCTTTTTCATTTACAAATGTGATACATCAAATGAATAAATGTCCAGTTATTTTCGCCTATAGTGAAAATACCATATACTATATACATGAAGACCATCCAAATACTCTTGCTGTGCTGTACATCTTCAGAGAATTATCAAACCGTCTTAACGCCACCTTTCATCGTCACATTATTACTGACGACTCGCTCTCGAAGTTTAAGTCAATACTCGGATTCGAAATTATAATACAAATAACACAATACAAACTAGATAATAATTGGGCAACAACGGAACCATTGATAAGAGCAGATTTTCTATGGATGGTACCTAAAGCTAGAAAAATTTCTAATCTGAATGCTTGCGTGAAAGTCTTTAATTATGATGTTTGGATAGCAACAAGCGTCGTATTTATTTGTACGTGGTTAACGTGGTTCTTAATTATATCTCGTAATGGAGGATTTACATTCGATAAGTTATGTCTTTCTTTCTTAAATGTCTGGTCACTCACTATTTGTGGTAACGTAGCACGAATTCCCAAATCACTTGCTTTAAGTATTATACTATTGTTTTATTTAATTTACGTTATACACATACAGTGTGCTTTCACCTCAGATATGTCAACTGTTTTAATGACACCACGATATAGTTTTCAAATACGAAATTTGGAAGAGTTGGCAGATTCCCAGCTACCCATATATGTTTATTATGGTACTAAAAGTTCGTACTTCAGCGAGAATAACACCGATCGGAAACTTTATACCAAGCTTCAAAGCTCAATGCATAGTGTTACCGCTCTCCAAAATGCCCGTCATGTACTCGACTTACATCTTCACGGGAATTATGCGGCTATTATATTAGCAGAAGATTTGCGCAATGTGGAAATCGTGTTCAAAAAGAAAGCTGAAGTTTATGAAATAATGGATACAATGATGGGCGATTACACAATTCATCTTAAGTTACTCGCCGATCATTATTTCATAACTACCTTAAATACGTTTATAAGTAGAATGGAAGAAAATGGAATATATGACAAGCGTAAAAATGATTTCTATCAAATACATCGTGTACAGAAAGTTGATACGATGCAAGAAGATGAACTAACATTGAAACATCTCACTTTTATATTCATATTTTTGGGATTTGGTTTAAGCACCGCATTTGTGGTGTTTTGCTGTGAACTTGTTTTGCATAAGTATCTGTAAATTATTTTAGATGTTAATTAATGTGGAAACTCTTGTAGGTGGTGTTGTTTGATTGTTTTTAATGTATTTTTCTGTAGCCCTTCATAAATTGTAGTAGATTAAGTGGTAGGTATTTAATTGCACTAATTTTCTGTATCGCACAGAAACACTTTGGATAAATTTTAACTATATCTACTTAAATCAATATTAATATTTTATTGTAGTTCATATGCACTGTTTCATATAACGTTTACGTGTTATCTTTAAATTGTTATTTCAATAAATAAAGGTTATTGCGTGCAATAGGTACCTTTAAATTCTTTAAAATAGAAATGATTTTCTTAGTAAGTTTAGTAAAACTTCCAGCTGGGACAGCCTCTTTGAAAAAATATTCCACATAATTGGGTCCATTTCCCCAGCACCCCCCACTCCGAATTTCGAAATGAAAATTTGCACACGAATTATGCTCGTTTTGTACTGAATTGTGCTCTTAAAATTTCGTTTTGTGCTTCACCCCTTCCAGAGATATCATCAATAAACTTTGGGCGGTGCTGGGGGAAATGCGAGCATCTTCCACTCCGAAATTCGAACTGAAAATTTGTACACGAATTGTGCTCAATTGTGCCGTTAAAATTTCGTTTTGTGCTTCATCCCATTCGGACATATCGCCAATCCAACTTTAGGGGACCATTTCTCCAGCACCTCCACTCAAAATTTCGAAATGAAAATTTACACACCAATTGTGCACATTTTGCGCCGTTATTTCGTTTTGTGCTCTTTTCCTCCTAAAAGATATTAACGGTGGCAGTGGAAATGGCAGCCCCATTGCGCACAAATTACCATCATTAATAGTCCGGGAGCCAGCGACCTTTTCTAATGACCAAAACCGCAAAAGCTGAAAATTTTTCCTAAGCTTTATTTAGCATCCCTAGTAAGTAAATGGACCTCCAGCTGGCGCACTTGCGGGGGGTTTAGCTGCGGCAGCCCCCCAAACATGTAAAATAATAATGCCAATCACGCAGCGTGTGCGTGATACTAACATTTGTCGGTAAGCCGATCACGCAGATGTTGCGTGATGTTACGTGTCTGTTTAAGGCAGGATATTCGCTGCGGCGTGGCTCACAAATAGTTGTTCTCGTGTCGGCCTACTGAGAAGAGCTTTAATAAACAAAAAGTCGACCGGTTTCTGACAAATGTGACAAGCATTACGTAGGCAGGGAATGTCTTAAAAAAAAACTAATACCACAAAAGCTGAAACTTTGCTAACATGTTGATTATGTTATAAATAAATGGAAAACCGTAGCCAGCTGAAGTTATGGTGGGGGATTATGTGCCAGCTGGACACTTTTCCCTCACTAAATGTAAAGCTGGATATTTGTTTCGTTTAACTTATTCAGTTATCTGTTCCTGTTGCATTACCAAATTTCAGCTCTTGCGGAATCAAATATCTATACTTTTCTCATTGAACACAGCCAGCGCGTCCATGCAGTTATTACACTACCTCACAAGTTTGTGAATTTAAAGGTTTTCGCATTAAAGTTCCGATGTTTGAAAAATATAAAATATGAATCCTTTTTCTAAACACCCTGTGCATAGAATCGAAATCCCACGTAGTGCAAATGAAAGCCTTAAAGGTCAAAATAAATCGATATAAATTTGCGTTGCTGAAAGTAAGTGGTTTCCGTGTTATTAGGCGTTGTTTAAATTGAATATTTTTCTTAAAATCACAATTTCCTCAAAATTGGGATTGCGATTCTATGCACAGGGTGTTTAGAAAAAAGATTCATATTTTATATTTTTCAAACATCAAAAACTCACTTAATTTAAATGGAACTTTAATGCGAAAACCTTTAAATTCACAAACTTGTGAGGTAGTGTAATAACTGCATGGACGCGCTGGCTGTGTTCAATGAGAAAAGTATAGATATTTGATTCCGCAAGAGCTGAAATTTGGTAATGCAACAGATAACTGAATAAGTTAAACGAAACAAATATCCAGCTTTACATTTAGTGAGGGAAAAGTGTCCAGCTGGCACATAATCCCCCACCATAACTTCAGCTGGCTACGGTTTTCCATTTATTTATAACATAATCAACATGTTAGCAAAGTTTCAGCTTTTGTGGTATTAGTTTTTTTAACACATTCCGTGCCTACATAATGCTTGTCACATATTTGTCAGAAACCGGTCGACTTTTTGTTTATTAAGGCTCTTCTCAGTAAGCCGACACGAGAGCAACTATTTGTGAGCCATGCCGCAGCAAATATCCTGCCTTAAACAGACACGTACACATCACGCAACATCTGCGTGATCGGCCTCCCGACAAATATTAGTATCACGCATACGCTGCGTGATTGGCATTATTATTTTACATGTTTGGGGGGCTGCTGCAGCTACACCCCCCGGAACTGCGCCAGCTGGAGGTCCATTCACTTACTAGTGATACCTAATAAAGCTTAGGAAAAATTTTCAGCTTTTGTGAAATGACTAACTCTAAACGGTCACTGGCTCCCGGACTATAATGCTCTCACCTTTCAATAGATATTACGGAAACTTACGTGTGAAGTTGTACGAAATGGAAGCCCTTTCTATCTGGAATTTCTAATTGAAACAGGTCTCAATCTTTTATATTATATAAGTACTATATTTTGTACTCATTTATGGTGCATACTTTGATACTTCTATTTAGTGTCCGACCGAATGTTCGGTTTCGGTTTCGGTTTCGGTCGAGTTTCGGCAAAAAAACGAGTTTCGGTTTAGTTTCGGTTTCGGCGGCAAACCTGCCGAAACTACGACCGAAACCGAAACTGCATTCTGGAGTTCCCGCACTGTGCTCGTTCATGTTCGGCGCAGTAAATTCCATCCAAACGACGAAGACATTTTACCGCGTCCACGTGCCTAATCATGGCGTGACTTGTTTGAGAAGTATTTAAGTTATTATTAAGCATTTTAAAGTTGTGAGAATTAAAGAAAAAAATTAAAACTGAGTCTGATATAATAACGTTTTCTTTATTTTTCCCTCAAAACATGATCTTTGTAAGAAAGTTTCGGTTTCGGTTTCGGTTTCGGCCGAAACTGAGACCGTTGCCGAAATTCGGTTTCGGTTTCGGTCGTAAAAACCAGTTTCGGTCGGACACTACTTCTATTACCTACCCTTCCCTAAGTAGACTCTTAAAAGTTTGGGTGAGATGCGTTAAGCATTCATTTTTCATAAAATGTTAGCTTTGAAAATTCAAGTGCTTAACATTAGTAAGGACGAGACGGCACACCACATACTTTGTGAGTGTCTCGCACTTGTCCAACTGAGACGATCCATGTTGGGGGAATGCTGGCCCAGACATTCGTGCCTTATCCTTCGGTGGGCCTGCTTTTTTTGTGATCTACCCAGGCATCATCCGTGCATCTACCGATCTACCCGGTAATAATAATAATGATAATAACAATATCACTATAATAATAAAAAATTAGAAAATATTTAATAATAATATAATAATAACAGAAATCTCAAAAACAGAACAAAAACACAGATATCTTCTAAGATAACAATAAAACAAAATATAAACAGGAATTTTCTAAAAAAATAAAAAACAACCAGTCCTTTAGTAAATAAAACCATAATAAAATGAAATATAAAATATAAAATAAACCACCATAAAAACAAATGATTCCTCTACAGTGTAAATGATAGAATAAATAGAATAGAATAAAAAAATAAATATAGATACAGAAACCCCACAAATGTGTACAAATAAAATAAAATGAGATAAAAAGGAAATAATAAAGTAAACCTCGAACAATATTTACACAATATATACAGAACAATACACGTAAAAAGGAAGAAAAACAAAATAACCTAAAGCCAAATAAAAAAATAAAAACAAAACGAAGACCGTTTTCCCATGAATATCACAAAATAAAATAAAAAAACTAAAAAATAACAAGGTAATATCACAGGTAATACATACAGGGTGACCTAACGAAAAGGTAACAGGCTAGAATTTTTTTTTTGAGAAATTCGAAAACACAGAAATTTTTATATTGAGGGGGACAACTTTTTTTATTATTTACAACCTAAAATGATTTCATCCCTTAGTGCTGTGACAACAGCCCCTAACATTTAAATAGAGATGATGGGTCATTTGAAAGGTCTTTCTTTTCTGAATTCAGTGCACTAGTTTTTTTTTAGTTTTTTGTTTTTAACAAAAAAGTTGAAGTTGCAAAAATGGAAAATGAGGAAAGAGTTTGATGCATTTAAAAACTAAGAAAAGCTCGGAAAGATTTATTGTTTTTTTACAGAAGCTTTTTTGTTAAAAATAAAAAAAACTAGTGTACTGAATTCAGAAAAGAAAGACCTTTCAAATGACGTACTGTTGTTCTCACAGCGCTAAGAGATGAAATCATTGCAGATTGAAAGTGACAAAAATTGACGTGTTTTTGTATTTCTCAAAAAAAATTTCTAGCCAGAAATCCGCCTGTTACCTTTTCGTTGGGCCACCCTTGACAAATACACAACAGTAAACCCCAAGCAAAAAAATAATGAAAATAATAGGTTTACTTTGTAAATACTAAAAATTGGGGTCTCCCCAGCACCGCCCAAAGTTTATCGATGATACCTCTGGAAGAGATGAAGCACAAAACGAAATTTTAAGGGCACAATTGAGCACAAAACGAGCACAATTCGTGTGCAAATTTTCATTTCGAAATTCGAAGTGGGGGGTGCTCGCGTTTCCACAGCTCCGCCCAAAGTTTATTGATGATATCTCTGGAAGGGGTGAAGCACAAAACGAAATTTTATGGGCACAATTCAGCACAAAACGAGCACAATTCGTGTACAAATTTTCAGTTCGAATTTCGAAGTGGGGGGTGCTCGCATTTCCCCAGCACCGCCCATACCTTTGGCGATATCTCCGCAAGGGATGAAGCACAAAACGAAATTTTAAGGGCACAATTCAGCACAAAACGAGCACAATTCGTGTGCAAATTTTCATTTCGAAATTCGTAGTGGGGGTGCTCGCATTTCCACAGCACCGCCCATACTTTTGGCGAATCTCCGCAAGGGATGAAGCACAAAACGAAATTTTAAGGGCACAATTCAGCACAAAACGAGCACAATTAGTGTGCAAATTTTCATTTCGAAATTAGGAGGGGGGGGGGGGGGTGCTGGGGAAATGGACCCCACATAATTTATGTACATGCCAACTTTAGAGGCCAGTAAAAAAATTTAGCGGCTGGAAAATAAGCGTATGTAGGTAGGTACATTTATTATTATTATATTTATCGTCATAAAATTTGATTATTGTTTTAAGATTTTATTTTATCGAAGGAATATTCGACACAGCCATGTTTTAGCCGGCCAGCAAACGAATTTACTGATAATAATAATAATATTTGTTTAATTTCCCTGACAAAAGATTTGCATGGGAAGCGTCAAGATGCAATAAAAGAAAAAGGCGTAGGTACAATAGTAAAAATAGGGCACAACACAGACAACACTACCTATACTTTACATCAATGGTGTAAAAAGCCTCGTCTAATATAGAATTTTTTAAATTGAAAATTTTTTTTATTTGATTTTTTACACTTTGGGGAAGAATGTTAATAAGTAGTTTAATTGCCATTCTCATCCTCATCCTAGTAGGAGAAGGCAAATACTTGGGCATAACATTAGACCAAGGGCTGACCTTCAAACCACACCTAGAAAAGACAGCGAACAAAGCTTCAAAGTCCTTGTGGGCTTGTAGGCGAGCGTTTGGAAGCATCTCCAACGATGACTAGTCAAGATTTGGGCAGAAACGAAGGTCCCAGGACCAGATATAGCTCAAGCGTTAATATCAAGACAGTAAGGGTAAATACCTCTACCGCCCAATGCTTCTGGAGGTAGGTACAGGTCAATAGCATTTTTTAACAGCTTGCCTGACACGACAAAAAATAATATCTTAGAGGAAACTTACAACAATTGGAAATCCTTGTTAAAAAAGACACTTTTCCAGCATTAACTCTATTAATATTTTAATTTTTTTTTTAATTTTCGTTAATTTTTATCTGTCCCAGATAACATTTCCAGCATGGGGATCTCGCTTATTATAAAAGATACAGATTTGGTTAAATTAGATGAATTACTCCTAAGGATTAGTGAAATTATAGGACACTCTCCAATTTCCAAATTTCCATGTATTTTAAGACTTATGGCAAGAAAAAGAAAAATGTCAAATTTCTTTTTCTTGTAATATCTTTTTTGTTATAGGTACATATTAGACATATAAATTTTATTTGCACTTTCTTAAGATATTTTTTATGCAGAATTTAAATATCAATTTAATTATCTAATTTAACTAAATCTGTATCTTTTATAATAAGCGAGATCGCCATGCTGGAAATGTTATTTGGGACACGTGGTATACTTATACCTATATTTTGTTTTATATACAATTTTTGTTTTATTTATAATTTTGATATTTAATTGATATAGCGTTTAACTATGTTTAATTAGGTTGAACTGAGTTCAATTAAGGGTAGGTACTATGTAAATTTTTGAATTTTTGACTTTATAACTAGAATTAGTACTGGCTACTCCTGCCCACACCACAGGCATTTTATGCCTCAAGTGGGCAGTAATTTCCAGAATGTATTTATCATATTATAAATCACTATACCGGGAGTTCTGTCTCAAAGTCGAACATAGGGATTTAACATGGTATTGAACGTTTTTTGCATTTGTTGCTCGCCTATTTAACTTAGAGACAAGGTAATGACATCAACAAAAAGAGAAAATTATTGCGATTCAAATAATGCTACTGGCAAGACTAAAAGTGCGATTTATTCTTAAAATACTAACTTAAAGTATGACACTTTTGTATTGTAGTATTAAAATTAACGGCAAAGAAATCTCGAACTCTTCTGAAATTAGCGTCACCATGAAAGGTTTTCACCATAAAAACCCTTTCTTCGTTGGTATAGGTATTCATTATTAGATAAATAAACTTTAATACGTGGTTTATTAACGTCAAATTCGTATTGACAAACCAACAGTACAAAAAACAATTGCTGTAAAATTTTAAAATCAAGGGAATGCTATTTAAAAAGTTTCATACTTTAAGTTAGTATTTTAAAAGATAATTAACCTCATAGTGTTGTAGACCCGATGTAGACCAATCAGACATTAAGAACAGTGTCACATGCACCAATCACAAGTTTTTTTAACTGAAAAGAATGTATGCTACTTTTCTTGCCGCTACCTCATTGTTTTAGCAACCTATATTTAAAAAAATCAAATGTCATTTTGACAAAAGTAAAAAATTTGACGTATTTAACGCTTCATTCAGTTAATTCTCCAACCGAAGATCATTCGTTCTCAACTCTTGTCAGGCAAGATTTTTTTGTATGAGCATTGATTGCTAAAAGGTAATTAAACTCGATCAAATTCTTGGGAAAAGAACCCTCGCGCTTCGCGCTCGGGTCTTTTCGTCAATTTGATCTCGTTTAATTGCCAAGCAACCAGTGCTCATACAAAAAAATCTTTCCGACAATAGTTGAGTACTTATGATCTTACTGTTGAATAAATCGCACTTTTAGTCTTGCCAGTAGCATTATTTGAATCGCAATAATTTTCTCTTTCTGTTGATGTCATTACCTTTTCTCTAAGTTAAATAGGCGAGCAACAATTGGCAAAAACGTTCAATACCATGTTAAATCCCTATGTTCGACTTTGAGAACGAACTCCCGGTATAATAAGCGAGACGTGTGTATATGTTTGTGTTGCTGTGCACTTTTCCGACAGTCGCCGAATCCTGACGAATGCGGATGTGATATTTTAAAACCAAAGCTATTATAAATTTATAACCTACAAATTAATGCTACAAGCTACAATTATAGATACCCCGCAAACTACGTATATATCTGCACCAATTTTTTTCAAAGTAAGTGTTAAACATTTTAGTATAAAAGTCCGTCATCTTATTCAAGCGGTATTTGTGTCTAAATATATTTTCTTTACTTAGAAAATACGTTCAAAGTTTCCTTATGGAGATTACGTGTAAAATAGAATTCGCTATTTGTGCTTATTTTTGGGTGAAAATTTTGTGTAAACATGCAAAGTTTGTCCGTCCGAGGTCCTTAACCCATTTCGTTTCAAAATGACAAGTATCGGAAACTTTTTCTCGATAACATGGAAATTTAATTATTTCAAGTTGAAAAGTTATTTAAATGATGAAAAATGATTCTATTATACCTCGCGTTAACATTTTCATTGTTAAAATGATATAAAAAGTAGTAACAGCATTCATCGTAGACTAATTTATGTGTCCCGATACCTTCTTTCGGTAACTTTCGAAATGTACATGTTTGTGTGCTTATTTCGAATTTAGAGATTTTGAACGATGAACGATGTCGTAGGTAACATATATAGTCGAATGTTTTCACCGAGAAAAATGTTTTTGTCTACATATTTAACTTAATATCTATAGATGAAAGTAGGTGGCAAGTGTATTGTTACGTTACGCTATACCAAAGAGAATACCTATATACTTTGACTATACTTGAATACTTCTAAATATACAACTTATATTGTAATTAAGAGGAAGTAAAATCCATATTTACTGCTGTACATATAGTGTAAATGGTGGCCTTTAGTTAGTGAAATAAACAAAAATTTGAAACTGTTTAAGGTAGAGAAGGTCTTTCTATAAAACAGATGTTATGCAACGTTAGACCAGCTTCTATTTTTACATTTTATGTTTTATGGTATTTTTAGTTTTACTATAGTTAAAGATGAATGTTAAAACGTTCTCCCTAAGGCCATTCCTATTCCCAAAAAGTTTCCAGTGTCCAAATTGGGTTCTTTTACATTCAAAATTCATTCTAAACTATCCTTATGAAGTCCACACGGAATTTGTTATATTTTCGTTAATTTTTGGGCAAAGACTATGTGCAAAGACGTAATTAACATTGTGAAAGGGCCATTATGTATTTTTGGTCTCAAATCTATTCCAAAAAGTTTGCATTTTACATTTTTTTTTAATAATTGGTAAAAATTTACTATAGGTAGGAACGAATTCGTATATCTTTACCAAATATACCCTGTTCAAGTCACCAGCCGTTGCACGTCATAGCTTAAAACTTACTAAATCAATGACGTGTAATCAGCGTTGTCAAATGTACGTGTTGTCAGACTGACATTTTTAGGTTAGGAACAAATAGATACTGTATACCTATGTAATAATAAAATACAACAACTAATGTAGACATAAACAAAATAAGAGTATTGATAAGTACTGTTTTTAGTAAGGCAATTTAAAAAAAAAATAGGTTAAGTGCGTACCGGCGAATTTAACAAAGTAAACAAAACTTGACGTGACAACATCGAGATATTTTATGAGTTTATATGCGTACTACGTTTTAAGTTGTAAGTACGAACTGCAAAGTGTGCGACAAGGATAAAATATGGTCGCTAACCCTACACGATTAATGACTTTTAATACCAACTGTACTTACGATGACATTTTGGCTTTAATGCAAATTTTATTAAAGTTGCTTAGTAAATTATAATTATAGTATTGGTACACGAATAATGACGTGCAACGGCTGGTCACTTGAACAGGGTATATCAACCCATTTTTGTGATTTTTACGTCAAATGTAAGTAAATGTAATCGTTTATTTTAGTTACTTTAATAACTTGCTAAATTACAGATACCTACAGGGTCAAAAATCTGAAAAGGTACAAAAATGTAATTTTTTTTTCTTTTTTCAAGTAACTAAGCCAGCTCAACAAGATGTGATATTTTAAAACAAAAGCTATTACAACCTACAATCACAGATACCCCCCCCCCCCCCCCAAAGCACGCAAAACGCGAGAATCGCGTGTACCCCCGTTTATAATATAATAAATGGAAATATAATATTAAAAAAAAATGACCCACTGTCACCCACTGGATATACCTACCTATACTAGAATGATCAGACCGATTATTACGTATGCGTCGCTGATGTGGGCGTGGTGGCATAAAACCTTCACCCAGAAGAACATCTTACTTAGCAACGTGCAGCGAAGGGCTTGGCTTGGAATTACGGGGTCAATGATAACGACCCCTACGGCAGCTATGGAGACGTTCTTCAACCTGCCACCACTAAATCTAGTAATTAGGGCAGAGGCGCTCAGATGGGCATACCGGTCGAGAGTCAACGGTGAGAAGAGATCGTCAAGGGCGGGGCACTCGTTCATCTTTAAAGATATTTCCAAAGATAAAACCATCAGTGAGGATAGTGATATACGACACCCAAAACAATTTGTCCTACCAAACTGTTTAAGGCTCGGCACGACTGGGAGAATAATTCCAGTAAAGCAAAGCTGAATGGAATCGTATATTACACAGACGACTCGAAAACCACTAAGGGCACTGGCTCTGGATTGTACGGGGGCTGCAAAATATCTGTAAGCCTAGGACAAAAACGACCGTGTTCCAAGCCGAGGTATTATGCAATCCTGACAGCGGCTGCTCAGCTATTAAAAGAGAACCTTATCAAAAGGAAAATCTTTATAGTTACAGTCAGCAAAGCAGCGATATTGCAGCAGTATACTCATATGCTAAACACACTAGGCAAGTGTAACACAGTCACACTAGTTGTGGGCACCTGGGTACGCGGGAATCGCAGGTAGCTAGGTTGTTGACGAGCTTGCAAGAATGGCAAGCGCAAAACGACTCATAGGACACGAACCACCGCCCTGTGGGATTACGTATGACAGAGCCAAAAAGGAGATTCAAGCAATACTCACCAAAAAACCATTGCAGGCACTGGTCGAAAATACCAGGACAGATTCATTCCAAGATCTTTCTGGAAAACTCAAACGGGGACTTTTAGCAGCGTCCATAATTTAAGGAGGACGTCTATAATTCTTTTGCGATAGAGATGGTCACACCTACATAACATAGGACTGTCTGATAGCCAGTTATGCAAGGGTTGTGGTGAGGAAGAAGAAACGCCATGCCACGTCATTTGCCAATGTGAGGCATTCACAAAGGTAAGGGAACACCTACTTGGAAATGAAAAGATTATACAAGAAGAGCAAGGAAGAAACGAAGTTGGGCCCTACTGAAATCCTGGACTTTGTTAAAGATACAGGTATTCTCGAAGGGTAGACAACAGCGGGGAGCACAATAGACCAAAAGGTCGCAGTGCGGGTACCATTTGGGACCACCCCTAATAACAATAATTATATTAATTCCCAGCGCTTTTGGAGAGTCCTGGGTTATTACTAATATTATTTATTATGCTAGGGGTGGTTATGGTTATGGTGCTGAGTTATTTTTAGTTTTGCGGCGTAACAAATTTGTCCTTATAGCGCACGGTACGTATGCAAATGGCTGTTACTTACGTGACAAAAAGTGGTGGTTCCTAAAGTCGTATGTAAGTAGGTATTTCTAAAATGTATATTAGGTATAGATGTTAGTGCTAAAATGCATATCTAATTTTTTTAATGTGAGTCTACATAATTTGTCTTTAGTGCTACTAGCAATGCATCGAACTATCCTTTTTTGAACAAGAAATACCTGCGTCGGTGAGCTGGACGATCCCCATATAAATTTTGCGGCATTTGACCAACGTATTAAAACAATGTGTGCTGTATTCCTATAAGATCTTTAATATCACGAATTTGATAGAACTTAGGTGTTCAGCTCTTTTTTATAAGATACTCGCAACAGGTTTGATCTATCAACATTCCTAAGATCTTTTGTTACTATTACGACACGAGAACGGAACAAAGAACAATTTAAAGCAATCGCTTCAAGTTGAACCAGTATAACTGACTTATTTTTGAACATCATCCAAGGTCTTACCGAAGATCAACGCAGTGGTGAGTGGTAGCGTCTGCATATAAGACTAGACAGTTGAGAAAATTCACGATATCGTTTATAAATAATATGAAAAGGATTGTTCCCAAAACAGATCCTTGTGGAACCCCCACGTTTACAACAAGTGGTCACGATAAAAATTTAATTATAGTACCTACCGCCGTTTTTAAATTTTATTTAGACCTGTTGACATCTATCAGTAAGTCAGAGCGGAGACTTCCACGGCCAAAGTCAGTAAGATAACGACGACTTCCGGAGTAGGACAGTGTCATTGATGCAAGCGTCTTGACTTAGCTTCCCAGACCAAGAAGCAGACAACCTTATAACTAGTAACCTAAATTCCAAGGATCATAGGGCCCGTCCACGATCCCGACCATAGACAAATTGGTTTTGTCTATGGTCCCGACCAAGGGAATGCGTGGTGTGCAGGGCCGGAATAACAGGGGGCTACAACCCCGGGCCCCATTAGATTGGGGGCCCCATTAAAAAAAATTATTAAAAAGTAAATCAATGTAGTATATGTTTATTTAAAATATTTATCTAATTATTTACTTGTAGGTACATTTATTTACTTACTTTATATTCATATGATTTTATTTTAATGTTTATCATGTAAAATTAAGTATATCGATGAGTTTAGAAAGGGCCTCTTTCACGTAAAGAGCCCTGGTCCCCTCAATTCATTAATCCGGGCCTGAATAATACAACGAACTGTTGGGCACGTTGCAAGACTAAAACATTAACAATGATCTTTTGATCACAAATTATGAATTAACGAATTTAAGTAAATAATACAAAGGTTCTTATAGATCAAAAATTAGTTAAGTACTTAAGTAAATTATACAGTGACGAATTTACTAGTTAAAAAGGATGCTCATAAAGTAAAATTAGATCAGCCAGTAAAATATGACAAAGAGAGAAGTTAAATTTAACGTCCACTTAGCGTTTGTATGGTTAAATTGGTATGAAATCACGGTTACTAAGCAGCGTGTATTTTCAAACAAGATGGCCGATTTCCGAAAGGGAACGGCTTCATCCAATCCAAATAACGGGACTCGACTAGAAACCTTCGTATTCGTACAGTGATGCTTGATATTGCTGCGGAATTGTTTGTGGGGTTGGTGACGCTAAAAGATCGAGAATCAAATTTACACGTGCTGAATTCTCAATGTTTTAAAATTAAACAAACATTTGAGTACAATAAACATAGATAATAGATAAAGGTTTTGAAATTGGGTTTGATGTTTCAACTTTTATAGATACTTAAAATTTTGTCAAGTTTTGTCAACTTCTTTTGGAATTCAAAAGTATAGTAATAAGAATGAGAAATTGGGGCGCAACTTTATCCCTGCACAGCCTCCGACCTCTTTTTTATTATTCGTCTCTGTTGGGGTCTAACAGTTATAGATTTAGGTACTTACATAAAAACCATGCTTTAAATGCGAGTTGATTTTATTTTTCACATAAAAATGTTATTGGCCTAACATCACGAATCCCTGAAATACTATTCAGTCCAATCTTCTTTTATCATACCTGCCCCCTTTTCCCCAATCATAATAGTGGGAGCATTGATATTACAGCTAGTAATCCTAGGCATGATCGACGCATCAATTACACGAATACCTTTGACTCCATGCACACGTAGCCTAGGATCAACAACTGCATCCGTATCTGTTTCCGGTCCCATTTTGCACGTACCGACGATATGATAGGAGCTTCCCGCCATGTTTCTCAATATACATACCCAATAATCATCACTGTCTGGTTCGAATTGTCGGCAATTTGGTATGTCTATGTGAACAAGCTTGGGTTTGTAAACCTCAAATGCTTTGGTTTTGGTAATGTTTTGGCAAAAGCGTATACCTTCGATAAGGAGTCGAATGTCTTCCCCATTCTCGTCGCTGAGGTTGTTGAGGAAGATTTTTGGCTTATCGAACGGATTCGAGCTACGTAGTAAAATTTTCCCGGTAGATTTTGGATACGCTATTGATGGTACGTAAAGGAGGCTGTGTGACTTTCTGTTATTTTCATTTTGAGACTTAATTACGTCATCGCTTAGTTTAATCGCCGATTGTATAGTTTTCAACACTTCTTCAACGTCGTCTCTATATATATGTTGGAAGTAGATCATTATGTTCGGGAAGTTTTCTTTCCACGTCATGTCTGGAAATAGCAGCAGATTGTCAAAGAGCGATCGAGCAAGTCGACCTGCTTTGTGCATGAAATATTCATAGAAATCGTCGATGCGGTCGTCGCGCGTTTTTGGTACCAACGACTCTTCGGATATGTCGAAATGTAAACCGGTGAATAACACGTGATCTTGAAGATTTTTGCCCACCTTCAAATTTTTTACCAGCCGTATTCCAACCTCCTTTAAATGGTCTTCAGGCCCAATTCCTGAGTTCATAAGAATTTGAGGTGAGTTTATCGTTCCACCTGACAGTATCACTTCTTTGGTGGACTTTAGTTTTAAAATCTTCCCGTTCACGCGCACCTCGACGCCTGTTACCGAAAGGTCTTGGAGGAGAAGTTTGCTGACCTGAGCGTTTAAGGCCAAGCGTAAGTTTTTTCTGTTTTTCGCCTTGGTCAGAAAAGCCTTTGCTGTGCTAAACCTGGTGCCATTAATTAAGTTTCTAGACATATAAGAATATCCAATTGGAGTTTCTGCGTCGCTTTCCCGGTAACCCATTTCTTTGTATGCCTCAAATATTACCTTGCTATAAGAACTATCAGTCTGGCTTAACCTCATGCCACCTCGCTCATCTCCACTTTCGACATCTTTATAATGCTTCAAGACCGAGTCGTAATCCCAACCCGTGTTTCCAACTTCAGCCCAAGAATCAAAATCTTTCCTATTACCTCGTAGGTACCACATCCCGTTAATCGTACCAGTTCCTCCTAGAACCTTTCCTCTTGGACACACGCATTTTTGATTTTCAAAACCCAAACAAGAGGTCCCAGTGACTTCGTACTCGTAACCCCAATCATTCGCAATGTCTGAGAAAAACGCTCCCGGTATCTATAAGCAGGGGGTAAAGTCTGTTCAATGAGACAATGCTGTGATCTCCTTACCTCGCTTCCCGTCGATGGGTACCCACCCGCCTCCAATAAGAGAACGTTCCAGTTCGGATTTTCCGATAGTCTACCCGCCACAACCGATCCTGCCGAACCAGATCCGACGACGATAAAATCGAACTGATCGCCATCTTTTAATTGGGAGCCGAAATCAGTTGGGTAGAGAGTTTCTGTTGACAACATGCATTGGGCTGTTAGCAGTGTGTTAATTAGCGTTGTGAACATGTTTAACGGCGCCCCGGAAAGCGTGCCTGGACACGTGCTTGTGAACTCCATTTTCTCGCAACTGATTTTTGCTTTATGACCATAAAGTTAAGTCGCTTGGAAAGGTTATCGTAATCGTGTTTTGACAGATTTGAACATTAATTGATTAGAAGATATTTTTAGACATTTCAAAATTTTGTCTTATCATATCGGCTGCTTGCTTCTAACACTCTGCGTATAATTGAAACTATTAATTTTACCAAAAATTTGCAAGCTTTAATCTAGTATAAATTTCAAAAAAAAAATCTGTTTTTCACTAAAGACGAAATGCGAATGTCGAAATGAACTTCAAATTGAAACAATATATCTTTCTTATCACTTAGGTAAAATCCACGGTCGCTCAGTTTGTGGCCCAATATGAGTCGGTGATCATTTTGAAAGGCAAAAGAAGGGAATTCATATTTATTAAGGGCGCAACGGAATTCTAAGAAACTCTTCGCTGTACGAAACTGATAACCGAACTCCGAAGGTGTTTTTTAGGGTTGAATCGGATCACCAGGTATTTGGTGATCGTGCCAAATAAAAAATAAACTTTTCACAACTAAAACAACTAACATTTCTATTTACAAATTATGTACAAGTTTTAACAGCGCGGAAAGCGGTTAATAATGGAGATACAGGCAGTAGGTAGGTTGGTCAGTCGCCGGAGGGTAGACTGGTTCTGGAATGCAGGCTGACGGGTCGATGTAGACGGACAAATCGGTGTTGGCTGTTTTCTTTGGCGGCTATGACTTCTGTGGGTAACAGCGCTCGCTTATAAACGATTCTGGCCGGTGTCGACGAGTTGTGATCGGCCAATGGGAATCAATCGTTGCTGTTTAGTACGTAAGCCGGTAAGCGACTGTGTACCGGGATAATGTGGTCGCCATAGTGTTAACAGCTTTTTCAGCTATAGAAAAAGGGGGGTTGAGTTATGAAATAACTCAAACGAACTAGACGTTAACAGGTTATAATATTAAGGGACAGTCGGATATCTATGTACCTTTGTATGACCGTAGGGTCAAGTAAACTTACAATTTAAATGAGGTTAGCCAAAGGTGAAATCGCAGAATACGATTGACATAATAAGTAGGTACCTCTATAAGCAGGCATGTGGTTAAATCAAACTTCTTACCTTATAATCCGGTAACGGTGTCTTTGGTCAAAGTACCATCCCAAGGTCTGTACCATAAACGATTAAGCGTAGGTCCGAGGACAATAAAAACGTGAATACTGCGGCTCGCAAGGTAATCAATCGGATACTGAGATAACAATTCCTGAAGGGAGTAAGCATAAATAATGACTGAATGTGGGCAAAATATTAAAGGTAACAAGATAAACGAACTGTTTGACGTTGCAAAACTAAAACATTAACAATGATCTTTGAATCACAAATTATGAATTAACAAATTAAGTATAGATAAGTAATACAAAGGTTCTTATAGAACAAAAATTAGTTGAGTAAATTATACATTGACGAATCTACTAGTTAAAGTTAGGATGCTCATAAACTAAAATTAGATCAGCCAGTAAAATCTGACACAAAGAGAAGTTAAAGTTAACGTCCATAGCGTTTGTAGTTAAATTGGTGTGAAATCACAGTTACTAAGCAGCGTGTATTTTCAAACAAGATGGCCGATTTCCGAAAAGGAACGCTTCATTGAATGCAAATAACGGTACTCGACCAGATACCTTCGTACAGTAATGCTTGATATTGCTGCGGAATTGTCTGTGGGGTTGGTGACCCTATAAAATATCGGGAATCAAATTTAAACGTAGGTACTGAATTCTCAATGTGTTTCAAAAGTAAACAAACATTGAGTACATTAAACAAAGATAAAAAGGGTTTTGAAATTGGGTTTGATGTTTCAACTTTTACTAAAAATTGTTGGGCTTGTCAACTTTTTTTGGTATTTAAAAGTAATTAAGAATGAAAAATTGGAGCGCAACTTTATCCCTGCACAGCCTCCGACCTCTTTTTTATTATTCGTCCCTGTTGGGGTCTAACAGTTGTAGATTTAGGTACTTGAGTTAAAAACCATGCTTTAAATGCCAGTTGATTTTATTTTTCACATAAAAATGTTATTGGCCTAACTTCACGAATCCCTGAAATACTATTCAGTCCAATCTTCTTTTATCATACCGGCCCCCTTTTCCCCAATCATAATAGTGGGAGCATTGGTATTACAGCTAGTAATCCTAGGCATGATCGATGCATCAATTACACGAATACCTTTGACTCCATGCACACGTAGCCTAGGATCAACAACTGCATCCGCATCTGTTTGCGGTCCCATTTTGCACGTACCCACGATATGGTAGCAGCTTGTCGCGATGTTTCTCAGTATACATATCCAATAATCATCACTGTTTGGTTCGAATAGTCGGCAATTTGGTATGTCCATGTGCACAAGCTTGGGTTTGTAAACCTCAAAAGCCTTGGTTTTGGTGATGTTTTGGCAAAATCGTATACCTTCGATGAGGAGTCGAATGTCTTCCACGTCGCTGAGGTAGTCGAAGACGATTTTTGGCTTATCGAACGGATCCGAGCTACGTAGCAAAATTTCGCCAGTAGATTTTGGATACGCTATTGCTGGTACGTAAATGAGACTGTGTGACTTTTTGTTATTTTCATTTTGAGATTGAATTACGTTATCGCTTAGTTTAATCGCAGATTGTATAGTTTTCAAAACTTCTTCAACGTCGTCTCTATATACATGTTGGAAGTAGATCAGTAAATTTGGGAACTTTTCGTTTCGTGTCAAGTCTGGAAATAGCACCAGATTGTCAAGAAATGGTCGGGATAGTGAACCGGTCTTGTGCATGAAATATTCGTAGAAATCATCGATGCGGTCGTCGCGCGTTTTTGATATCAACGCCTCTTCGGATATGTCGAAATGTAAACCGGTGAAAAATCCGTGATCTTGAAGATTTTTGCCCACCTTCAAATTTTTTATCAGCGGTATTCCGACCTCCTTTAAATGGTCTTCAGGCCCAATTCCTGAGTTCATAAGAATTTGAGGTGAGTTTATCGTTCCACTTGACAGTATCACTTCTTTGGTGGACTTTATTTTTAAAATCTTCCCGTTCACGCGCACCTCGACGCCTGTTACCGAAAGGTCTTGGAGGAGAAGTTTGCTGACCTGAGCGTTTAAGGCCAAGCGTAAGTTTTTTCTGTTTTTCGCCTTGGTCAAAAAGCCTTTGCTGTGCTAAACCTGGTGCCATTAATTATGTTTTTATGCTTATAGGAATATCCAATTGGCGTTTCTGCGTCGCTTTCCTGGTAACCCATTTCCTTGTACGCCTCGAGTATTACCTTGCGAAAAGGGTGAGGGTTGTCAGGTTGACTTAACATCATTCCACCTCGTTCATCTCCACTTTCGGCATCTTTATAATGCTTCAGAACCGAGTCGTAATCCCAACCCGTGTTGCCATCCTCAGCCCAAGAATCAAAATCTTTCCTATTACCTCGTATGTAAAACATGGCGTTAATCGAACCAGTTCCTCCCAGCACCTTTCCTCTTGGACACACGCATTTTTGATTTTGAAAACCCAAACAAGAGGTCCCAGTAACTTCGTGCTCGTAACCCCAATCATCCGCAATGTCTGAAAAAAACGCTCCCGGTATCTGTAAGCAGGGGGTAAAGTGTACTCAATTAGTATTCAAACATCTCCTTAATTACCTCGCTTCCCGCCGATGGGTATCCACCCGCCTCCAATAAGAGAACGTTCCAGTTTGGATTTTCTGATAGTCTGCTCGCCACGACCGATCCTGCCGAACCAGATCCAACGACAATAAAGTCGAACTGATCGCCATCTTTTAATTGGGAGCCGAAATCAGTTGGGTAGAGAGTTTCTGTTGACAACAAGCATTGTGTTGTTAGCAGTGTGTTAATTAGCGTTGTAAACATATTTAAGGGCGCCCCGGAAAGCGTGCCTGAACACGTACTTGTGAACTCCATTTTCTCGCAACTGACTTTTGCTTTATCACCATAAGGTTAAGTAGCCTGGAAAATGAAAGGTTATCGATTGTAATATATTCTTAGACAACAACATTTCAAAATGTTGTTTTATCATATCGGTAAATTTGCAAACGATCATCATTTTTTTAATTTTGCACAATAAAGAGGAATTGCGAAAAAACTATTTTCTTCGCAGATAAAGTACCTTTTTTGTGTAGATATCATAGAGCAAAATTTTATTAAGAAAATAAGCTGTTCAGAATCGAAAAATAAGTGCAAAATGTGAAAATAATCGGCACAATTTCATGAAACCGTTATTTTTATTTATTTATCGTATCATCGTCTATTATCTCTTTACAATTGCAAATATTTTTGTACAATTGTATGGGTCATAATATCATTAGTTATAGCCAGATATGATTTATTGTAATAATTTATTAGAACTGATATAGCTATTAATATAACGAGTATATTATGGGATTTATAAGAATCGACGACACCAAAATCTTCCATTAGTTTTATCAGGAACGACCAAACGTGGCAAAATTGTTCACAAATTTTCGTAATTCAATGTAAACAGAATCAGTGTTTTATTTTAAAATTGCTTGCTTCAATGATACGATAAAGCTTTGAATATAACTCGAATATTTGCGATTTATACCTACCGTCTCGGACGTTGCTAATGTCCTCGATTATTATAAATCGCATAATATTCTCGTTATATCAATAGCTATACTTAAGAATACTACTGATGTCATCGGGATTTAGGAATCTATGCATAGGTACAACCTACAACTACACAACTACACTTCAAGCAATACAAACAATACTGATTGTCATTTTATAGTCAATTTTCAATACCGTGAAGACGACGATGCAGCTACCGCCTTAGCTCAGGCCCGTGCGCAAGGGGGGGGGGGGGGGGGGTTGGGGGTTCAAACCCCTCCCATAACCCCTTGAAATATAAGGAAATATAATAATATATGTGTAGTTATTAACGTACTTTATAAATACATACCTAATTATGTATTCAAAAATAGATAAATATTGAATACCTACCCAAATTTCAATGCTTTAAAGAATATGTTTAGGAGGGGATCAATTGTCCTAAGTAACCAGAATTTTATAACCACACTCCCATATAAAAGCCATGTTAAAATTGGACTTTGGCATGCATTTCTGGACAAATTGCTGTGGCCATAGTATTACTCCGATCATGGAGTTTTATGTCTCAAAATGACCCTAAGAACATTCTACGGCTCATATGCCTAGTTTTAGCAAAAAGTATAATGTTTCAAGCTGTCTAGGATGTGTCAAAGTGACAGATACTGTTTTCTTGCGATATTTTGCGATTCTTTCAAAATTAAAATAGAAACAGCATACCCCAATGCGATATCGATAGGCATAACTGCCGTGGGGTCATTTTCAGGTATAAAAGTCAACAATCCCACCAATAAAGTGGTCACAGCGAGTTGTCCAAAAAACGAAATCTGAGTCTTTTCCAATGGGGAGTGAACATTTGGCGTACTAGCAGGAAAAATTATCGTTGCATGACAACTCTTTACTTCAGGCTAAATTTCCTCGTAAATTGCTCTCATTTTTCGAAAATTTCGGAATTCATCAAACAAATTCGTAGAGTCAATATGTTTTCAGTGCAATGGGCGAACGTATGCCAACAAACTGGGCAGACGTAAGAGAACTTTGGAGGCCTTCAAGGCGAATTAATATTGATAGAAATCAGGGTCAAAATTGCATCGAAAAAAGTGCTTGAACCCCCCCCCCCCCCCCCAACCTAATTTTATTATTGGGAGTATCGCAACCTAGCTTATGTTTTATGAATGTTTGGGCCCGTTTGAGGCGTTGATTGAAATCATTCAATCAACCTTTGAGGTCTTCCCTGTTCCCAACCCAACCCCTCCCATGGACCAATCCTGCGCACGGGCCTGCCTTAGCTATGCATTCATTATCCCAGGTTGAGTAGTATACGAAGAAGTAGAGCAGCGGAGGTTGATTTTAGCAAAAGCCACGTAAAAATACAGGGTGTTTTTAAATGGAACACCGTATATATAATCACATTTTCGTATTTTAGGTTAAAAAATAATGTCTCTTTCTTAACGATTCCTTATACCTGTCTTTTAGGCTCTCGAGATGTCTCGGTTTTTCTCGAAATACAGTAGGTCTCAAAAAAAGAATCACATAAACAAAATGGGTAGGCGTAAAAAAATTCTGGCAAGTTGCCACGAGACTTCCCTCGTATTAACACTTTTTCAAAAAATAAATACTACTGAATTCAGAAAAAAATACTCTTAAACTACATAAAAAACTGCAATTTTATCTTATAAAAAAATGAGTGCCCGCCATTTTAGCTTACACTGGAAGTGACGTAATCAAAGGTATTATCAATATTGTCGTTCTTGGCCCGAATGCAATCGATTGGCGAAAACCGCATTTAATAGTTTCTGAGTATCGAGCGTTGCAGTCATTTTTTAAAAATGATTTTTTTAACACTTTTTCAAAAAATAAGTATAGCACAATATATATTGCTGAATTCAGAAAAAAACACTCTTTTAAACTACATAAAAAAAACTGCAACTTTATCTTATTAAAAAAACGAGTGCCGCCATTTTGGCTTATACCGGAAGTGACGTAATCAAAGGTAATATCAGCATTTTCGTCCTTATTGGCCCGAATGTAATTCATTAGCGAAAACCGCATTTCCATAACTTTAATAGTTTCTGAGTATCGAGCGTTGCAGTCATTTTTTAATCATTATTTTTTTTTACACTTTTTTCAAAAAATAAGTATAGCACAAGATATATTGCTGAATTCAGAAAAAAACACTCTTTTAAACTACATAAAAAAACTGCAACTTTATCTTATAAAAAAAACGAGTTCCGCCATTTTAGCTTATATCGGAAGTGACGTCATCAAAGGTAATATCAGCATTTTTGTCCTTGGCCCGAATGTAATCGATTGGCGAAAACCGCATTTCGATCACTTTAATAGTTTCTGAGTTTAGAGCGTTGCAAGGAATGTGTACGGACAGACTATAGACTACAGACGACAGACGGAAATTTTTTTTCATATTTTGAATCTACGTGTTCAGAAACGCAAAGATATGTAAAAATTTGCATAGGTCAAATTTTTTTTGGAACACTAATACAATAGGTACGTCCCTTTTACTTCGTACTCGGGAAGTAAAAATTGCTTTGGATCAGTTGATTTGAAGCCCCTTTGGAAACTACAAAATATTTACTATTATAGAACTGTACAGGATGTTCCAAAACGTACGAAAATCATTGGCTACTGCTAACCTAAATAACTGATATTACCATTGATGACGTCACTTCCGGTATAAGCTAAAATGGCGGCACTCATTTTTTTATAAGATAAAGTTGCAGTTTTTTAATGTAGTTTAAAAGAGTATTTTTTTCTGAATTCAGCAATATTGTGCTATTCGCGTTATGAAGCGACTGTAGCCCGGCAGGGGTGGGCAGTCACAAAATACTTGTATTGAAAATACAGTATTTGAAATACGTTTGTATTTTGTATTTCGTATTTGATGAATTTTCCCTAAAGTATTTTGTATTTTGTATTTCAAATACTCTCTTATGAGTATTTTGAATTTTGCATTTGAAATACATTAATGTAGGTATTTTGCCAACAGCAATGTTAACGATAGGTTCAGAGTGAATTCCAAGTACACATTTTCAAGAACCTACCTATAAAACTTTCCTAGTAACGTCTAACTAAATCTACCAAAAAAACACCCCGTATGCGTATAAGTATTTTTGTATTTTTGTATTTCAAATATTGTATTTGTATTTTGTAATTTTAAAAATAATATAAAAGTATCTCGTATTTTGTATTTCAAATACATTTCTAGGAGTATTTTGTAATTTGTATTTGAAATACGTTAGTGCATGTATTTTGCCCAGCCCTTGTAGGGGGCGCTGTAGAATGTTATTATGGCCGCCAAACGGTGATCAACGCGGGTTTTGCACAACCATGCTGTTTTTGTGCTAACTTGGGCATCGTTAACAGAAATTTAAATAATTTACGTTTTAAATCAACTTGTTTTAACGGCAACCTAAACACCAACACCAGCTGATCACCGTTTGGTAGGTTTATGTACACGCCACAAGGGGGCGACTCTTTTCCTTTTGATTGAAAACGCGAATACTTATTTTTTGAACTGTTAAAAAAAATAAAAATGACTGCAACGCTCGATACTCAGAAACTATATTAAAGTTATCGAAATGCGGTTTTCGCCAATCGATTGTATTCGGGCCAAGGGCGAAAATGCTAATATTACCTTTGATGACATCACTTCCGGTATAAGCTAAAATGGCGGCACTAATTTTTTTTATAAGATAAAATTGCAGTTTTTATATGTAGTTTAAGAGTATTTTTTTCTGAATTCAGCAATATATATTGTTACACTTATTTTTTGAAGTGTTTAAAAAAATAATTTTTAAAAAATGACTGCAACGCTCTATACTCAGAAACTATTAAAGTTATCGAAATGCGGTTTTCGCCAATCGATTGCATTCGGGCCAAGGGCGAAAATGCTAATATTACCTTTGATGACGTCACTTCCGGTATAAGCTAAAATGGCGGCAGTCATTTTTTTATAAGATAATATTGCAGCTTTTTTATGTACCTAGTTTAAGAGTATTTTTTCTGAATTCAGCAATATATATTATGGTTATATATTTATTTTTTGAAAAAAGTGTTAATATGAGGGAAGTCTCGTAGCAACTTGCCAGAATTTTTTTATAAGATAAAGTTGCAGTTGAGGGAAGTCTCAAAGCAATAGTTGCCAGAATTTTTTGTGTCTATCACACAATCTTTCAAACGTCTTAAGGAGAAAAGACATTAGACAGATTGGACGATGATGATTTAGGTGTGGAATAATCACTTTTGCCAGGTTTGAAGATAAAAACAATTTTTACAGCCCTTACATTCAGTCCCCATTGCAGAAGAGCTGGTATTATGCCCTCCAATCCTAGTGATTTATATGCTGAGAATGTTTTCACTCCCCAGGTGACCCTTGCCACGTCCACTATCTGATTGGGTTGGGCCAATAATACCCTGTGGGGCCTCTGCAATAGAATTCCATGAGTGGTAGTAACTTAATGCCATTGCTAGCTATAATACATGATTTCAAATTGATTGTGATACAACTTAGTATTAACACCCTGTATATAGATAATAGAATATTTTTAAAGAAATTCAGTGTTTAATATTTTATTTAAAAAAATTTGAACTTAAAGCTGCCAGCTTGTTAATGCAAAATGGCAACGACTTATATTATATTGCGATATAACCAAATTAAAAACTAAAAAAAGCACAAATAAAACGTTATATGACTAACATATTCTCTACACATCACTACAATATTATAATTAAAAAAAATCATAACCGATGTTACTCATATAGAAAAAATAAATAAAAAAATAATGAAAAAACCCCCTCTAATGAGAGAGGTAAGTCGAATAAATAAAATACAAAACTTTGGAAAAAAAAAAATGAATTACTTCGTCTCAAAATTAATAAAAGCAAGTCAAGTTTTACGCTTTTATTTTTATATTATACAGACGCGCACGTTAAATTACACGAAAAAAGTGTAACAACATGCACGAGCATCGAAAAAAAAAAGACACAGGGGGAACCATTTTTCGCATGTACCAAAACAAAAATAAAGTCCGACGATAAAATGGTTAACCGTTTCTTTACGATGCTCGTTTATATATATATATTATATACCAAATTACTATGGACTAATCTAAGTTTTTAAGACAATATTGTAAAGATTTTTTTTATAAATGTTTCATCAAATCTTTTTTACAAAAAAAAAAAACAAAGCCTTTTATAGTAACAAGTGAACTATAAAAATTTAGTTTTTTGTTTGTAATGTTGGCCCGCCTCGGACCGACCGAAACAATATACGAATTTTGTACAGCACAACCCTTAATCGGTTACATGCAACTTTGGTAAGTGCCGATTTATTTCTAGGAAGAAAAATTATGAAAAAAGCATTATTTTGAAAATGGGTGGGTGACGTTTTTAAAATTAAATAATTCACAATTTAACTTATGTTAAAAGAGACACACGACAAAAAAACTTCTCGTTCTTTTATAGTTTTTCCGTTCCGGTTTTCTTTTCTATATTTTCTTCTCGCGGTCTCGCGCCGCCGAATATGGTCGATGTTTGTGACGTTTCCGCTACCGCATTCATCGGAACTGATACAGTTCTCGGTTGTAATACGAGCTTCGGTCTTCCGGACGTATCTATATTAAGGAATAATCGATAATCTCTCGTTTTTAATTTAAAAAAAACAAAAAAAAATTCACCTGGTATCGAATTTGGAATTTCTTCGGTGAAAGGTTTACGTTCCTGTCGTGGTCGTCCTCCGCCTCCACCTCCGAAATTGCCCGGTCCTTGCCTGTTACCGCCTCGACCCCAATCTCGTCCGCCGTCCTCGCCGAAGTTGCCGTAATTTCCTCGATGACCGCCTCGGTCACGATCTAAAAAAGTCAAGCGAAGTGAAAGTCGAACGGTGCAACCCCCCCGTCGATTGTTACCTGTAAAACCGCCCCGATTACCGCCGCCTCTCCTATCGAAATCGTCGTAGCCTCTGTGATCGCCACCCGATCTTCCGCCGCCTCGAAAACCTCCGTGATTACCTCTGTTTTTATAAAATCCGCCACCTTTCTCGTTCTTTTTTCCTACAAAAAACCGAATTGGAACGTTAATAAATTAAGAAACGTGTCGGGCTTACCGTCGGCTACGTCGATTTTAATTTCGACACCCTCGACGTCGACACGTCCGTCCATACCGACCGCTACTTCTAAATCTTCGAGCGTATCGAATTCGACGTAACAAAATCCTTTAAATTTATCCGTTTCTCTGTCCATCATGAGTCGTATATTTTTCACTTTAAGCTCGTCGAAAATACGATTAACATCACCCTGTACGACACCGGGAGGTAAATTTCCGACATAAGCCGTGTAGGGTGGTGATGTAGGTAAAGGTTTTTTACCACCTCTTCTACCGCCGCCCCCATAGTCTCTGTAATCATAATAAAAAAAAATTAAATACATGTGCATTTGACATACCAAAAAAAAAAAAAGGGAACGTTTTGTACCGGGAATATTTAAATAACGTACACAACAATTAGTATGACGTTTAAAGATTATTTAAAAGGTAGAAAAAGGTTAAACGAAACCGTTGACATTAATTAATGTTAAATAGAAGGTGTAAAAAATGCGAGAGATTTAAAATACCTTGTATCGCGATCTTCGTAACCACCACGACCGGCCATATTTGATAACCAAAAGCAAAACCAAGGGCTTACGCGCGTCCCCAGATACCAGAAAAATCATGGCAGCCAACGTTGTCATTTAGGAACCAGCCTTTAAAGTTATAGTACATAATTATTATTGTTGTTGTTTTTCTTTCAATTTTACAATATTTCTCTTTAGATTAATTTTGTTATTTACGTTCGTCTTGTGAAAAGCTTTTTAATGCTGTTCGTAAAAGTGGAACAGTAAATTTTTGAAAAAAACAAACGGTCGAAAAATTTTCAAACGTCAAAATTATCGACGCCTGTAAAATGGTTACTTAGCAACTTTGAAAAAGCTTAGCAACTGCTGGGCCTCGATTCTAATTACTCGACACGAGACGCTAGATACCAAATACGATATAGGGTGATCGTATTCGCAAACTACTACTCGATAGTTCTTACTTCTTAGAATCGAAAAAATGGCGTACTCACCTAACTCAAGTCGAATCGAGTAATTAGAATCTACATGCTGAATCGCCATCGTGATTATGATTATGGAAAGATGAACCAATTTTCGATAGAAACGATAACCGTAGCGATATTTTGCAAGCGGCAACATGGCAAAGCAGACCCCGCCCCCATCTATTATAATTATTATTATTAGCTTAGAAGTCTAGGACAAAATAAGCGGATCAAATCTGAGATGTAGGGCCAGTTGTATAAACCCTAGTTGAGTTCGACCAGCGGTTAGTATAAAATTAAATCGCACAAACTAGAGTTAACGTCCGGGCTAGGGTTGAACTGACGGTTTTACCACCCATTTACTAACCCATATGGGTTGATAAAATCGTCAGATCAACCCTAGACCAGACGTCAACTATAGTTTGTGCGATTTAATTTTACACTAACCGTCGGTTGAACTCAACTAGGCTTTATACAACTGGCCCTTAGTGCAAAAGGTGAACATTTCAATCTAAAACGACCTCCTCTGAGCGTCAAAATTTGTCATACTCTTCAAGACCGCTGAAAAATGTTTTTTTAGTGGGAGAGTACTTCCTCTTGTATAAACTTTTTCATGTTCCTCGCCCCCACAGCCCCAAAGTGGCTGTGATCTGTGACTACTAAAACACTGTAAGATCTTGGAGTGGCCCCGTCGTGTGATTGTCCCAATCTTACAGAAATTCTTTGGTCTCGTCTATTACTCCCCAGCAAACACACATATAAAATATACATACAACATACGTAAATTGAAGTAAATACCCCTACATATGCTTTTTTATATATCAAGTATGTAAGTATTCTTTAATAAGTTATATAAACCGTATGTCACACAATTACGTACATTTTACATAATAGTATAGAAACTTACGGATATTCTGTATACAGAAATTCATATAATATATATACATATAGATAATTACATATCACTCATGAAATTCATGTGCTCTCATATTTACATGATTAGATTTATGTACGTTATATGTAAAATATTATATGTAATATTACTCATTTTTATGTATGGCTTCTGTAAATATAATTAGAAATTATGATTGCATATTATATTGTATGGTCGAAAATAAAACGAACGCGCGTGTTTTCTACAACGATAAAAATTGTAGTTCACGTACCTTTAATATTAGATCCGTATATCGACTAAAATATGCGTCTAATTTATATAGAAAATAAATAATATAAAATAAATTAAATCCTGGCCATTTTTAACATAAAGTTAAAGATACCTAGGTATAATTATTGAATAAGACTTCACCCAATGGTATAATCAAACAAAATTTAAACTAATAACGCGAAACAGCGCAAAGTTACGAAGTACGAAATAAAAAAAGGGATCCGGTACACTCCAGAGCCGGTGATCGTGCAGGTGTTGGAACTGTCTGTGGATGATCTCTGAGAATTGACGAATGGCCTTCTCGCCCAGGCTTTCAGCCTGCACTTAGGTTCAAGCAGAGAGCCTCCATAACTGCTGTAGGGGTCGTGTTATAACACGACAAGCCCTGCGCTGCACCCCTAATCGTCATGTTTCTTTAAGTGAAGTTCTTACGCGACGTAGGTACATTACTATTGATACGACAAAGCGACGTAGGCGCACCAAGTGGTAAAATTCTGAACCGTTGAATGTGAGACATATGTTCGTGCTTTATTAGCTTGTGGTATGATTTTGTGTAAATTGTGTACTTATTTTTTACATTATTGTTTGAAATTAATTGTGGATGAATACAAGAAACGTTCAGCAAAAAGCAATATTTATTGTAGTGTACCTCATGTTCGTCATATTGCGCTAAAAATCGCTCATTTCATCTTTTCCAAGCTGACAAAAGATGAGGATTACTTTTTTAATAAGTTTAATTAAAGCTTAAGAAGTAATACTGATGGTTGAGTGCTGATGATTATATGTTTGTAGAACAAAAAGTTGCAGTGTTTTTTTTAGTTTCTTCAGATAGTTTATTCTTAATTGTCAATACAATAAATATAATAGTTACGTTTCGCTGTAAGCTAGGCAGGTTCTTCGGACATGTACATTTAATTATTATGATTTGAGTAAAAGTTAAAATTTGTAAGGGTATATGAAAAAGTGTGATGGGTTTTCGTATACCTACCCTTAATTTTAACTTTTACTCACTCATTACAATAATTAAATGTACATGTCCGAAGAACCCGTCTAGTTTACAGCGAAACGTAACTGTTGTTTATTATTGACAATTTAAGAATAAACTAGGTATCTTAAGAAATAAAAAAAAAACACTTGAACTTTTTCTTCTACAAACACATTTTTTAATAAGGGTAACAAATTTGAATTCCCAATTATAGCATCAAATGATTCATTCTTAAATTTGTAAGCATAATTCTAAAAAATTTTGCTTGAAAAAAAAATGTCCCGTCTTTAAAATTTCCTGTTAGCAATCACGACAACGATGCTAAGCTAATGTAAGCGATGTAAGCTAAGCAATCTAGAAGACTAGAACAAAGAAAAGCAATGACAGAAGGAACTAAGTAGGTATTTAAGTAATAAAATGAATGAATATCCCATTGTGGATTATGACCACACAATTAATATGTTCCGCATTAAGAACGGCTTCTCCTGCTTGTAATGGTCTTAATACAACTCCAACGTAAGTCATAATATCAGTTAATGATATTAATAGCATTTTAAATAGCAACTGAACACAATTAAATTACGAAATAAACCAAGGTAAACAAATAAGTAAAAGTCAGCTGTCTCACATTCGACAGCCATCGCGATTTTTTGTGCTGCCATCTATATTTACTTTGTTTCGCGAATAATCTTTAGATTTGTCAGCTCTTTTCTTTGTGACAAGAAAATGTGGTTTAACCGACAAGCCGCACCATGTTTACACCACAGATTTCTAACCATACACCTTGATTGACAACTTCATTGTTAAAAGTGAGGCCACAATAATTGCCAGTTTGACAAATGGCGGTTACCGAATTTCCCACCATTCTCGCCATCAGTTTGACAAATGGCGGAATGGCTTCACTTTCGTAGTTCGTACCCTTGGAATATATAAAGTTGTTAATCTAGGTGTAGGTATGGTTAGAAATCTGTGGTTTTCACTGAATTTAAAGCTACCGGCATCACAACTGATACGGTCTCTACAAGTCTGCCAGCTGCCACGTATCACTTACCTCAGTAGTCCGTCTGCACCAAAAACAATTAGCTCAGTAGTCCGCCCGCACCAAAGACAATGTTCTCTATGGTCCGTACCCAACACATTGGTAGAATTGAGGGGGGAGAACTCCGCCTCCTCTCAAACGGCACATCCTCGCTCCGCTCGTACTGCTACAGGGTTCTTTCTGTAGATCGGCACGATTTATCCATCCATCTACACACGACAGGATGTTCCTCCTTACCTTTAACAGCAGTTTTAATTGATTCTAGAGAGATATTGTCAAATGTCTCTAGATCCACCTCCTTCATAGATTCATTCAGTGTCGCCACCGGATGGAAAGTTCACAAGATTTACGTGGTTCATAAACACAGTGAACTCGCCCCTTAGTAGTAGCACATCGTCCTTAAACAAATTCCTCCAGTAGTTTGAGGAGGAACGGTGCTGAATCTAAAAGACCTTGTCTTGAGCTTATGAATCTCGTCCAGATTACAAATTGAATACGACTTTTACGTCCCTCTTCAATCTTTTGCCTTGGGTTACTTCTTTTTCTAGCACTTCCACGATGGCCATCGCATAGTATGTCGCCGAGATACGCCACAATAAGCACACTTGTCGGTGACCCTTCTCCTGAATCTTTTTAGGTACACGCCTTCTCTTCATTCCTTGTCTTCAATTGAGAGAATTCATAACCCACTTCGTCGGTGCCTGTTGTTAATCCATTTCTTGATGTCCGAGATCAGCCGCTTGGTCCAACACTGCCTTTTCTCTCATTTCTCCTGCCAGCTGCCACCGATCGTAGGTTACGGATCACCTCAGCGTCTCTGTTTTCTCCTTTTTAATCAGCGAAATCGGTGGAGTGTCCGAAAGTACCAGAAGGTCTTTGTTGCTTGCAATACTACATGGTACGGCTATCTCAAGCGCCATCTTCCTTTGTAATCTGCCCAAGTAGGATTGGGCGCAGGCGTCGATGGCCCGATTGTTCATCAACCAATCAATTTATGTAGATATGTACAGTCTTTGACAATTATAATGTGACTTGAATACTGTGACTTAGGCAACCAACATATCACATAGTATATGAAAAACCATGTTTAATGAAGATTTATAGATAAAGAATGGAATTCGTGAATATTAAATCGTTTCGCTTTCTTATTTATAAATACACGTTAAAAATCGTCTACCATCGACTATGTGATATGTTGGTTGTCTAAGTCGCAGTATCCATGGGGCATTACAATTCTCAAAACTATAGCCCCTAGAAACTGTGTTTCTAGGGGCTATAGTCAAAACTGTACATACCGGCCAGGGCTGGGCAAAATACAGGCACTAACGTATTTCAAATACAAATTACAAAATATTCCTAGAAATGTATTTGAAATACAAAATACGAGATACTTTTATATTATTTTTAAAAATACAAAATACAAATACAATATTTGAAATACAAAAATACAAAAATACCTATACGCATACGGGGTGTTTTTTGGGAGATTTAGTTAGACGTTGCTAGGAAAGTTTTATAGGTAGGTTCTTGAAAAGGTGTACTTAGAAGTCACTCTGAACCTATCGTTAACATTGCGGTGGGCAAAATACAATACATTAATGTATTTCAAATGCAAAATTCAAAAAACTCATAAGAAAGTATTTGAAATACAAAATACTTTAGGGAAAAACCATCAAATACAAAATACAAATTTCAAATACTGTATTTTCAATACAAGTATTTTGTGACTGCCCACCCCTGAACCGGCGCCCGAGAATCAATATTTGCCATAGTTCTGAAGTTCTGATGGTTCATTATCCTTATGTTACACTGGCATCTGATGTAGAGTTTGATTTCCAATTGTCTTCAAGTAGGTTGGTGAGAGTCTGCTTCGGGGGAGGTTTAAGTTGTGGGCCTTTCGGGTGAAATGTTGATGAATATCTGAGGCTTTAAAGAAGAAGAATACTGTGCTATGAACTGTTAGGATTGTCAGCAATGTGTATACGGCCGGACTGGTGAGTATTCTGTATTTGATTCATAACGGCTTGCATAAGTTCGGTTGAGTGTCCTTTTGTGTTCAATTAAAACTCAACCTGTATAGTTGAATGGTCCCATGTATCTATATGTCATATATCATGACAGAGTGAAATAGTGCATGGTAGGTTGCTAGTGCCGCCTCCGTTCCCATGGTTCCTGATGCAATATGATGCCGTTGCGGCGTTGCTGATTTGCCACACAAGGCGGCCATATGGGGTTCCCAACAGGTTGTCCTAGTTTGTCCCATCGATCAGGGTGACAGGAATTTTAATTGTTTTTCCTTCATTTAACTGAAGGCCTTTTCTTGTGAATCACGATTGGGCTCTAGCCATGCTGGCCTCTAAATTCTTCGTGTTTATCTACCCTCTCGTGTCCCCCCCCCCCCCCACCTGAGATAGCGGGTTATCATCCTTTATATGTCAAAACTTTACTACCTAGTACCTATATACGTAAAGGTTAGGGCCTTGATAGTAGATACACCCTGTATATATACTGTTTGTGCAAAATGCAAGTTATGCGAGTGCGGTAAACAATTATGTACATATTTTTGCTGTGGAAGATAGCGACAAACAAAAACAAGTCTGAAGACATAATCGAATTAATCGTGTTTAAGTCGATTGATTGCGCAAGCGCAGTCACAACACAACAACTTCACGCGGACGATACATGAGACACCATTAGAATTTTGAAAATACTTTGTTGCACACAAACTTCCTTAAAAATTCCATAAAATCGTTTAAATTACAGCTAATATGAAAAGTTTCGACAATTTTTAGCGCGTTCGTGATCAATTTCTTCGTGTTTGCACTTATCTATTGCAAGCTATCAACTAGTTTTTAAGGTTATGTTCTTTTAAGCATGGCAGAGGATGAGCACGTTGCCAGGGATATTGTGACGCGAAAAATTGGCAAATCAGTCTTGGACCATTTCGCTCACATTTCCAACGAGAACGAAACAAAACGCATTAAAAATGGCTCTTTATTACTGCAACACCTGTACAAATCGAGTAACAATAAGGTAAGATCCGCACTAAGTAGTTCTCGTGCGACCTACATTTTTTCACTTACAGGATACGTCGGAAATTAAGTACGCTTTGAAGAGAATAATTAGAGGTTTGGGAGGTTCGAAAATTTCGTCACGTGCCGGTTTCTATTCGACGCTCGTCGCCCTCTTACGTACGTTTCCCCATCTCACCTTGGAAGATATTTTGGAATGTATACGAGGTAGCTTGCAAACGGAAGGGAGTAATAGTAAAAGTGTAAGTAAAAGGTTGAACACTCTTAAACATCGTGTTGACACTTTCTCCTCGCATAGGAAGTGGCCGAACTGTATACGGGACAAATTCTCGCTTGCGGTGCACTGATCAGATCGAATAAGATCTTTTCCGGTACGATAGAGGAGAAGGAACATATTTTACGTGTACTCGTAAACGCCGGTAAGAGTCGCAGTTATCTTTCGTTGGCATCTGTGAGGTATCTGAGCGAGTTAATTACAACGGTAAGTTACTAATTGCACAAGAGTTAGTGTAACCGTAAGAATTGTAGAGTAGCGAGAAACAATTTAAGGAGTTGTGGCACGTTCTAAGTGGGGAAATTGTGAAACCGTGGCCCAGTCAAAATCATGACAGTTTGTACTTGCTTCTTCTTACGCATAGGCAGTTTCCAACGATTTTAAAAGGCGGTATCTTGCAGAAAGCTATTGGTACACCTGAAATATTGTGCGAGGCAAATTTTGCAGCGATTTGCAATATTGTTTTGGTAAGTTTTCGAATATTTGTTATAATTTCACCGATTGAATCAAAATGGCACCAAATTGTAATTTATGAATGTGACATTAGGGATCGATTGTACAGGGTGTACAAACTAAGAAAGGAGGCCGGTCATAACATAATGTTATAATAAATGTGGCCAAGAGAAAATTCTGGAAATTATTTTTAATTTGCTACCATTGCCGCCAGAGGGCGTTTCACTGATTTCGAAATTCCCATTTTTTTGGGCAATTTTTCTTAGTAATGTATGTTAAAAAAAATACACCGTGTCCAAGATAAGAATGCACAGCATGGGGATCTTGAAAACGGTAGAAGATACAGGGTGGCTTAAATTAGAAAAAAGTTGCGCTATTTAGAGTATGTTCACATGCTGGCCGCAAAAGTTCATTATTGTTTATCGTTTTCAAAATTCTCAAAAAAATGTGATTTTTTGGATTTTCGTTTCTTTTCATTTTTTTATTTATTTTAACTGATATTAAAAAACTACCGGCACTTTCTCATTGCCACTTTTTAAGCTCTACAAAATGGCGCGTTCAAATTTTTAATCCGACGTTTCGTATCCGAGAAACCATCATCAACTTTATTTTTTTATATGGCCTCAAACAAAGAGACACTCTGTATTCGGTAGCATTATTCATTACAAATTCAACGATGTATCACACATTATGGTTTTGAAGCCAAAAAATGGGATAAACGTGAATTATAAGGTTTTTTATTTTTTAAATTAGTAGGCATTGGAATAATCGCAATATTTATGTTTTATCTGTCACATTATTGTTGAAAACGTAATTTGGTGTTGTGTAAGTTGTTTTTACGGGAATTTGAAGTGTTTTAATTTTTGTTCTTGTTAAAGTTACTTATTCGTTAGTTTGTTGCTTCGTGCCTTTAATTTATTTACAAGTGTTACCATGGAAAGAGAACGTTTCACAAACGAAGAAAAATTTGATATGTTGACGTGTTACATCTTGTGCCGCAAAAATTGTGTAGCTGCTGAACATATGTACTCTGATAATTATCCTGAACGAAGAAAAATCCATTTTTAGACGTTTGGTATCTAATTTAAAGGAATTTGGCTCATTTAAAAAAC
Source organism: Pyrocoelia pectoralis (assembly GCA_036250285.1). NCBI lineage: Eukaryota > Metazoa > Arthropoda > Insecta > Coleoptera > Lampyridae > Pyrocoelia > Pyrocoelia pectoralis. The sequence continues at coordinate 9,034,773 of CM070083.1, forward strand.
CTGTTGTATCTCGTAAAAAACAATCCAACGAAGAAAAGGCGACTACTGTTTTACAAATGGTTGTTGAAAATCCTGAAATATCAACAAGACTAATTGAACGTCGAACTGGAGTAGCTAGATCTACAGCCCATTTCGTTTTACAAAAGAATAAATTTCATCCCTATAAATTTAGAATTTGCCAGGGTCTTAGACCTGGTGACGAGAGAAGGCGAGCAAGTTTTTGTGAATGGTATACCAGAAAATGTGAAGAAGATCAAAATTTTCCTTTTAAAGTAATTTGGTCTGATGAGAGCATGATAACCAACAATGGCATTTTCAACCGGCGTAACAAACATTATTGGGCAACAGACAATCCTCATTTAATAAAAGAAGCAAGGCATCAACATCGATTTGGATTTAATTTGTGGGTAGGCATTTTGGGTGGCAGAATAATAGGACCTTTTATTTATCACAACAATTTAAATTCCGAACGATATCTCGACCTACTGCAGATTGATTTGGAGAATGCCTTGGATGAATTACCATTACTTATGGTTAACAGCTGCTGGTTTCAGCAAGATGGTGCCCCAGCGCATAATTCAAGAAATGTGCGAGAATATTTGTCCCAGAGGTTTCCTGGAAAATGCATTGGAACTCACAGTGAAGTAGCCTGGCCAGCCCGATCACCTGACTTAACCCCATTGGATTTTTTCCTGTGGGGTTATTTAAAAAACCAAGTGTATGACGCCAAAAATAAAAAACCTTATAATTCACGTTTATCCCATTTTTTGGCTTCAAAACCATAATGTGTGATACATCGTTGAATTTGTAATGAATAATGCTACCGAATACAGAGTGTCTCTTTGTTTGAGGCCATATAAAAAAATAAAGTTGATGATGGTTTCTCGGATACGAAACGTCGGATTAAAAATTTGAACGCGCCATTTTGTAGAGCTTAAAAAGTGGCAATGAGAAAGTGCCGGTAGTTTTTTAATATCAGTTAAAATAAATAAAAAAATGAAAAGAAACGAAAATCCAAAAAATCACATTTTTTTGAGAATTTTGAAAACGATAAACAATAATGAACTTTTGCGGCCAGCATGTGAACATACTCTAAATAGCGCAACTTTTTTCTAATTTAAGCCACCCTGTATCTTCTACCGTTTTCAAGATCCCCATGCTGTGCATTCTTATCTTGGACACGGTGTATATCCATTGTAAACTAGCGATCAATATGTAAAACTTTGTTTGACGAATTTTTACGATTGCTGTCAAACTAAAGGGAGGGGCACCATACAGGGTGACCCAGGGCTGTGTGATTGGTTCATAACTTTTTAGCTATTGAAGATTTCGACATGTGGTTTTCACCGCCAAGTAAGCACACTTATACTGCACATTTTAAAAATATTTTGATTATATAAACAATGTTCCTATACAGGGTTTTAAACCAAAGTTATGTTTTTTTAAATGGGACACCCTGTATATTTCTAAATTATTAGTTTTTACATTAAAAAATAATGGGTATACTATGGGTGTAGCTCTCTCCGTTTCGGCGTTCTTCAACATTTTGTTCGAAAAAAGGTTCATATTTGATGGATCACTGCCCAGTAGGCCATGGATGTTTTTCGACAAACTTGCCACAAAAAATTTTAGAATAACTTGCAATTTTAATACGACTTTTGGTCCATGTATGCACACACTATACAAGTATACAGGGTGTGCTGAAACGCAAAAAGTCGAATAACTCTTTTTTTATAAATGAAACACCCTGTATTTCTGTTCACTAGTTGATTAAGTTTTTTTATAAGCTTTCCACTGATATAGAGTTTGTATGGTCAATTCTGAATAGTTATTGAGATTTTCTGGAAAAACTATTGTAATTGTGAAGAAGTTGTTGATTTTTGCAAGTAGGCAGTTGTCAGCTAATATCGCAAGTGATATGACAGTTAATTTAGGTGCTAGTGTCATAATCCACATTGTTACTGTTGTACATTTTTGCTCGACACTAAAATGAATTTCACATATCAAGAATTAATCAATATGGTTTACGGTATTGGTGAAGCCGATCGAAATGTTTTATTAGCCAGCAGAATATATGTACCATCAAAAATATCTCGATGCGAGAGTACCACGAGTCATTTCTTTTCAAAATTTTAGAGACCGATTTGAAGAATCTGGCAGCATTAAACATGGAAAGGAGATATTGGGAGGGAGAATTGATAAAGAAACTCAAGTGGATGTTCGACTCGTGAACGGAAATACAGGGTGTTTCATTTATTAAAAAAGAGTTATTCGTTTCAGCACACCCTGTATAGTGTGTGCATACATTCACCAAAAGTCGACTATTGATTAAAATTCCAAGTTATTCTAAAATTTTCTGTGGCAAGTTTGTCAAAAAACATCCATGGCCTACTGGGCAGTGATCCATCAAATATGAGCCTTTTTTCGAACAAACGTTGAATAACGCCGAAATGGAGAGAGCTAGACCCATAGTGACCTACACAAAGTCCCATTATTTTTTCATGTAAAAACTTATAATGTAGAAATATACAGGGTGTCCCATTTAAAAAAACAATAACTTTGGTTTGCCACCCTGTATAGGAGCATTGTTTATATAATCAAAATATTTTTAAAATGTGCAGTATAAGCCTCCTTTCACACGGGGATACTGTATGCGGGATACTGTATCTCGCATACTCTTTTAACATTGTCAGCGACTGTATCTCACAAATTATTCATGTGAAAGATTCCATAAGCGACAATGTTAAAAGAGTATGCGATACAGTATCCCCAGTGTGAAAGGAGGCTAAGTGTGCTTACTTGGCGGTGAAAACCGCATGTCGATATCTTCAATAGCAAAAAAGTTATGGACCAATCACACGGCCCTGGGCCACCCTGTATAACGTGTTACTTTTCTAAGAAAAATTCAAATGGTACCAAATGTTTTTTTCACTGCTATTGGAGGGGAAATTAACAAGGGAGTAATTAAAAAAAAATTATGTGAATAGCTCTTATACATGGTGGTTTGGCTTGCAATGTCCAGACGATATTTCCTAAACTAATAACATTAGGAAAAAACATTTAAATTGAAAGTTAATGAGTATTACGTATTCTATATAAAAAACATTTTTTTGTTGCGCCAGTTTTGGCCGGCCTCCTTTCTTAGTTGTACAGGGTGTACAACTAAGAAAGGAGGCCGGCCATAACTTGGAAACTATTTGAGATAGAACAGTGAAATAAAAAATCTTATAATAAATGTGGCCAAGAGAAAATGCTGGAAATTATTTTTAATTTCCTACCATTGCCGCCAGAGGGCGTTTCACTGATTTCAATTTGAAATTCCCATTTTTTGGGCAATTTTCCTCAGTAAGGTATTTAAAAAATACGTTCGTTGTAAACTAGTGATCAATATGTAAAACTTTGTTTAATGAATTTTTACGATTTCTGTCAAAATAAAGGGAGGGGGAACTAAATTACGTGTTACTGGGAAAAAATCGTGTAACTTCTAAACGGGCTGCTTGAATTTGTCAAGATTGGTCTCGATGTAAAGAGAATGCTTGATATTACGAAAAAAATCCAAAACCACAACAATTTCTTATCTCTGTCTATCAATAGAGGGCGCAACTTGTTGAAGGAACAAAACGGTCGACTTTTCTAAAAAAATTCAAATGGTACCAAATATGTTTTTCACTGTTATTGGAAGGAACATTAATAAGGGAATAATTAAAAAAAAAATTATGTCAATAGCTCTCATAGTACCAAAGTTATAGTCAAAAATGTGGTAATATAAGAGACAATTTGAGTTATAAACAAATGAAAACGCTTAAAATGAAAACTTTATGTCAAAGCTGTAAACTAGATAACAAAATGACATTAAGTGTATTTCGGTTGTTGTATTATAAGGAAAATTGCTAATTTCCAATGGAGAAGCATTGCAGCATATTTTGAATGCATGCAAAATGCAACTGTTGCAGGACCACTGAAATTTTGAAAGAAATTAAAGTTCTCATAGCCTACTTTATTTATATTAAGCTGACGATTTGTTTATACCTCAAATTGCCTCTTATACGTATTACCACATTTTTGATTATATCTTCGGTACTATAAGAGCTATTGACATAATTTTTTTTAAATTACTCCATTATTAATTTTCCTTCCAATAGCAGTGAAAAAAATATTTGGTACCATTTGAATTTTTTTAAAAAAGTCGACCGTTTTGTTCCTTCAAAAAGTTGCGCCCTCTATTGGTGAACGGAGATAAGAAATTGTTGTGGTTTCGAATTTTTTTGGTAATATCAAGTATTGTCTTTTTATCGAGACCAATCTTGACAAATTTAAGCTACCCGTTTCGCAGTTACACGATTTTTTCTAGTAACACGTAATTTAGTTCCCCCTCCCTTTATTTTGACAGCACTCGTAAAAATTCATTAAACAAAGTTTTACATATTGATCACTAGTTTACAACGAATATATTTTTTTAAATACTTTACTGAGGAAAATTGCCCAAAAAATGAGAATTTCAAATTGAAATCAGTGAAACGCCCTCTAGCGGCAATGGTAGGAAATTGAAAATAATTTCCAGCATTTTCTCTTGCCACATTTATCATAAGATTTTTTAATAATACGTAGTGTTTTTAGCTGTTGATTTTTTATTTCACTGTTCTATCTCAAATAGTTTCCGAGTTATGGCCGGCCTCCTTTCTTAGTTGTACACCCTGTACACCCTGGCAAGGGTGTAACCAGAACTTTTCTTAGGGTGTGACGTTTTTTATTTTAAATTTAAATGACTTTTCGTACATGATATGAAATTATGTTCATAAACACTACACGGTTCCAATTCCAAACAATTACTAAAGTGGAATGAGTATGCAGTGTAGGCTTGTTATGGTAAATGGGAAAACGCAGTGCCGGCGTTGCCAGATCACCCTCAGTTCAGTAGCTCTGCAATTATTGCATATTTTTCTTTTCTTGCTTGTGACAATAATAATTGTAGAAAATACTTACTTTTTTACTAAGTGTGCGAAGTAAGTGTTTTTAAGTGCCTGTAGAGTTTCTGCTTAAATAATCTAAAGAATTTAAATTTTTGATTTGGCAACGCCGACACGCCTCGCCATAAGACCAACACTGCATACTCGGGTTAAATTCCACTATTAGATGATCATTACCCACTATTGATTATGGTAGAATTTTACTATTCCGAACTAATTATGACCGAACCCTGTTCGGTTTAGCGGGAATTCGGAATAGGCGGATTTCATGAATATCAACATATTGATGGCGCAATGGCGGAACATTGCATTCTCAAGTCTATTCAATGCCCTTCATCAGAAAAAAAATGACTGACTTTAATTTTTAAATGTGTGTAAATTATGTAGTTATAGTAATATGTAAATGTATGTTTTTTCACGAAAGTCTTTTTAATTTCGCCTGTTTTTAGTTAAAAAAATCTGTATTTTTCTGTTCGGAATAGGCGGACTTTCGGAATAGCGGAGCTCTACTATACTTAACATTTAAAAAATTTAGAAACAAAAAAAGTAAACCAAAATTATGCTCCAATTGACTATAACTTACTTACTAAAAAAAAATGCTAATAAAGTGAATTGTTCATATACAGGGTGGTCCAAAAGTCTGGAACAAAATTCATAATTCCCAAAATAATTATTTTTAGAAAAATGTCTCGCACACGTCGATTTTTATTTTTTATTGGTCACATTTTATCAGAAACTGAAGATGGCGGCCTTTTGTAAAAAAAATTTTAATGGAAAAGGGGGTCATGTGGCACATCGTTGGAAAGCTCTTAACAATGGCAATTCAAATCCCAAATTTGAAAACAATCGGTATAACAAAATGGCAACCTTTTCAATGCGTCACTCTTTTCCTTTCCGGAACACATTTTAACAAATTTAAAAAAAAACACTTTCGAATTTCAAAAACGCAATTTAATATCTGTAACAAAGTAATCAGACGTATGATCAGTCAGTTAATAGCTAGAGCCCTAAACTTCCCATTCTTACTTTCAAAGTGACTTAATTGTATACAGGGTGGTGGAAATTTAATGCCGAGTTTAGTTAATTTCAAATCATCATGAATTGGTTTTTTCAAATGGAACACTCTGTATGTTTCTCCATAGTCTGATGCACAATTTTATTCTCTTTGGGTCCCTCATCTAGTTTTTAAGGTACCTATCTACTGTTTTTTGTGCAATCTAACTAACATGAATGACGCGTTACACAGTAAACAATTGAAATGGAAAATACCAGTTTCTCAAGTGGAATATAATTAAGTTTGCGCGCAACAGTTCAACCTCGACGTCCTCGACGATAAGTTCTTTGTGTATTTTTAAGGCTTAGTTTTTTCTAATATAATTGGTTTACCATTTACTACACGTGAAAACAGTGTCATGGTTATTGAAGTGGTGACTAATTTACCGTATCAGTGTTTAATTGTACTAAAATCATTCATTTCCTCAATTTATCAAAATAACGATTGGGCCGATTCGAATGGGCTTGGTGTCAAATTAAAGTCTGTTTATTTCTACTGTTTCTTTAAATGCACCATTTCTACGGCCGAACGATGCAAAGTGCCGGTTTTTTTGGGGTTTGCGACGCCATAGCTAAATTTAGAGGTACCTACATACATATAAACCAAACAGCTGCGTGTATAGACAAAATTTTTGGGGGGGACCAAGACCAACGTTATGTTAGGTAATTTGGGTAATATACAGGGTGATTCATTAAAAATGTCCAATCTCTGAATTGTAGATTCCAGACCTCAAAATATGATGATTCTGCCCAACATGCCTTATACAAATATTGCTAGTTTCCGAGATACCGGGTGTTTAAAGTTTAAATATGAATTTTGATTTTCGCAATAACAATTAATTAATTAATTAATTAATTAATCTGATTAAAAATAATAGACAAGGGTTATTTGATATGAAGAGATCTTTGCGAAAACGGATCATAAAGTGTATTGAAGTAAATGGTGGACATTTTGAATATTTACTTTGAAGTTTTTTATTTTTGTTTTTTAATTAATTAATTTTAATTAATTGGCAATCCTCATGCAAAAAAAGGTAAAACTGCCAATTTTCAAAAAGAAATTGTGAAAAAATAGAAAGTTATTGCGAAAATCAAAATTCATATTTAATCTTTAAACACCCGGTATCTCGGGAACTAGCAATATTTGTATAAGGCATGTTAGGCAGAATCATCATATTTTGAGGTCTGGAATCTGCAGTTCAGAAATTGGACATTCTTAATGAAGCATCCTGTATAGTAGTTACACCCAATGTTTAAATTAGATTCTGGCAAAGTATGCATGACAAAAAAATCACATTAGTTCATTTTTGTTACATTTTCTCATTTCGGAGGGGGCCCGGCCCCCCCTTATATATGCCCCTGAAACAAAACTACTGACTCAAATGGTACGAAATTTTAGTATGTTGTGAATTCAACCTTTATTAATACGAGTGTCAAATTTTATTATCGAAATTTGATTTTTGTAGGTGTTAGAGACGATTTTGTAGCACATGGCGTTCTCGGGAATGGTAGGTCGCAGGAGTACTTACAGGAACGTTTTCGTTGTAATATAAATAATAAAATGAGACACACTTAAAAAGCAAAAATGGAAAATAATTTTAATTAGTTTTTTTTACAGTGGCAATTAATTATTGTTTTCCAAAAATATGACAACATTTTGTTTTTAAATGAGTCTCATTTTATTATGATCCTTAAAGTGCATTAAAAAAAATGTTGTTAGGCCTAAACAAGGTAGAAATAAACAGGCTTTAATTTGACACCAGCCCCATCGGAATCGGCCCAATGGTTATTTTTTTATTCAGCTTCCAACTCGAGTATATGTACGAGGGGCTACCCAAAAATAACCGGAATTATTTTTTAAAAACTCTATATTTTCAAATTTTTTACAAAACAACGTTACCCCCTTCCAACTACCTAATACATTTGCCCCACTGTTCGAAACATTTTGTGTAGTCATCTTTAGAAATGGTTGACAGCTCCTCGCTCGTTTTTTTCTTGATCTCTTCAACGTTGTCAAATCGGTGTCCTTTCATGCCCGTTGTCATGCGTGAAAATAAGAAAAGGTGCGTGGAGCAGCGGAACCATGCTATTTTTAGCCAAAAACTGGCTAAATCTTTTGTTAAAATTCGCTGAACCAAGATAACCCACTAATATGTGACAGTTGATCAATTTTCTGTCGACGGTCTGTGAGCACAAGTTCTCGAATTTTCGTCGATTTTGGCAGTTGATGGACGTCCACAACGAGGTTTGTCATCAAACAACATGTCGCCATTTTTAAACCGAGCAAACCGCTCAGAGTTTTCAACATTAAAACACTTTCAGCAGCATTTTTATCGAGTAGATAACACAATTTTACAGCTGCACGTTGTTCACTTAAACTTGCCATCATAAAAAAACGAAACACGAACAACACAGCGTTAGCAAAAATAATCACTGCAGATCAACAGAACAAGGCAGGTCGACAACACAGGCGACACCGAACTAGCAATGAGTACAGGTGGCTCTACTACATACAGTGACGACAAGCAGCGATTAGTTCCGCCCATCCGCCATTAAGAGGCAAAATTTTGGGCGGGTTTGTATGAACTCAACGGTGGTATCCTAGCAACTTGATAAATTCAAATAAAAATCACACGCTGGTCAAAGGTAAACACAGTCAGGCCGCAATTAAGATGCAAAATATACCACGTGACTAATCAGGCCAATAAAAATCGATACATCGCTTGTCGCCACTGTTTGTTGTAAATTCACTGTAGCAATGAGTTGCGATATACAGGGTGTTTCAGACCACCCGTACCGCCCCAATATCTCGCGAAATACAAAACGTATTGAAAAAAGAAAAAATACGTCTAAAAAATTTGTTAAGAGTCTATTGTTCAATAGTAATAGGATGTCCCCACACCCACCCCCGGGGGGTGGAGAGGGGGTAACTTCGTAATCTTAAATAGCACCCCCCAGTTTATTATGCAGATTTGAATTCTGCGTTGACAAATAGAAACTTTTTGTTTGAAACATTTTTTGAAGTTCGTGACAGATGGCGCTATGATCGCCGAAAGAAGTTTTTCCGATTACCTATGCTAATTTGATGTCAGTTTCGTTAAATGACATTCAAAAATGTTAATGCTTTGTAAAAGGGAAGAAGGGGAGCTTTATGACCCCCCTTCCCCACACCGCCACTTCACCCCTACGGCCCATCACCTGGGATGGGAAAACGCAATCACTTTAGATTTAAACAACTGTTCAATACCACGATTGAAGAAGTTAAATTTTGTAAATTTTTTTTGTCTTTGATGGAAAATAGAAAAAAAAATTTGAAATACTTTCATTTCACGAGTAAAGAACACATTGACATTTGAGATGCGTTTAAATCTAAAATTAGGGGTGAAGTGGTGGTGGGGGGGGGGGTAAATAAAACTCCCCCTCTTCCCTTTTACAAAGCATTAACATTTTTGATTGTCACTTAACAAAACTGACATCAAATTAGCATAGGTTATCGGAAAAATTTCTTTCGGCGACGGCGACGATCATAGCGCCATCTGTCACAACTTCAAAAAATGTTTCAAACAAAAAGTTCCTATTTGTTAACGCAGAATTCAAATCTGCATAATAAACTGGGGGGTGCTATTTAAGATTACGAAGTTACCCCCTCCCCACCCCCCGGGGGTGGGAGTGGGGACATCCTATTACTATCAAATAATAGAGCCTTAAAAATTTTTTTAGACGTCTTTTTTCTTTTTTCAATGCGTTTTGTATTTCGCGAGATATTTGGGCGGTACAGGTGGTCTGAAACACCCTGTACACACCTAGCGGCAGGCATGAGTACTTCCGGTTAATATTGGGTACCCCCACGTATATACTTTAGTTCTAGTCAAATTATTAATTACAATTATAATATAACATCGTGTTCTGTAGATTCATTGTATTTTAATTGTATCTAATTATTTAAATTAGTTTTAATATAATTGGTATCCCATGAGTTATAAAAAATTTTCATTATTGTTACAGTGAATACGCAACCTTGACTTTTTTAATGCAAAACTTGTTGATTGTTGTTCTTTGATATTTTTGTCTAATTATTTTTGGCAATTTATCTGGGAACATTATAAATAAATGTTAAATATTTCGAAATGAGGAAGATTAAGCTGTAACGCTAATTGGTTGTATCTTTTTGATAAAAATCCTCTTTAAAATTATTTTGAAGAAATTGATTAAATTGGACGAATTATCGTGGTTAGCCAATGAGCATGGCTCTCACCTTTCATCAAAATTGGGCCAAGAGGGGGAGGTTTCAGTATAAAACTAAGCGAATGTGTCGCATTTCACTAGTAATTACAATGGTAATCGCACTAGTTATATTTGTCCTGTACTGGAGTAGTGCATGGACAGAACCGCTTCCACCACCGTGCGACAGTGACATTTATTGTCACGGTGAGCTGTTACACACTGTACAATTGGCCCGCATTTTTGAAGACAGCAAAACGTTCGTCGACAAAAAATTGATTCATTCCCCCAATGAAACTGTACGAAACTTTCGCAAGCTAATGGACGAATCCGGTAACAAACCGACCAGGCAACAGATTTTGGAATTTGTGAACGAGAACTTCGCCAACGGTGACGAACTGGACAAGTGGAAACCGACAGATTACCAAGAGAATCCCTCCTTTCTACAGAAAATTGGAAACGAAACCGTAAGGGAGTTTGCAAAAAATTTAACAAACATCTGGCCGATAATTGCTGTAAAAATTAAAGATGAAGTTAGCGCAAACGTCGATCGTTACAGTCTCATTCCTGTACCCAACGGATTTATAATACCCGGAGGACGTTTTCGAGAGTTTTATTACTGGGACTCCTACTGGATCATCGAAGGTTTACTTATAAGTGAAATGTATGACACGGCACGAGGTATGATCGAAAACTTTCTGTACATCGTTGACAAGTATGGGTTCATGCCGAACGGTGGACGAATCTACTATCTGAACCGTTCGCAACCACCTCTACTGACTGCCATGGCCTACCGTTACTACCAAACCACCTCGAACGCCGATTGGCTTCGTAAACACATCCACAATCTTGACAGAGAGCTTCACTTCTGGTTAGAAAAACGAACGACGATCGTCAAGGTTGATGGACATAATCTAACGCTTGCCCGTTATGCCGTACCCAGTTCCGGTCCAAGACCCGAATCGTATCGAGAAGATTACCAAACCGCATCCGGAAATGAGCAAGTTTATGTGGATTTGAAGAGTGGAGCCGAATCGGGATGGGATTTTTCGATTAGGTGGTTCTTCGACGAAAATGGAGGTAATAAGGCGAATATATCAAAAATAGGTACCAGTCGGGTAATACCGGTCGATTTGAATGCATACCTATGTGGAGCGTTCCGCGATATTGCCAGTATGTATGATGTGCTAGGCGATAAAGCAAAACACGATTTTTGGATGATTAAATATAGGGAATGGAGTAAGGCGGTCAAAATCGCCTTTTGGGACGAACAAGACGGTACTTGGTACGATTTCGATTCGCAATCGTTAAAGCCGAGAAGGTACTTTTACGTTAGTAATTTGGCACCGCTTTGGTCTCGTTGTTACGACCCGAAGCGTAAGGAAATTTTGGCCGATTTCACCGTCAATTATTTCGAAAAAAACGGAATTTTGAATCATATTGGCGGTATACCGACATCGTTGGATAATTCGGGCGAACAGTGGGATTTTCCAAACGCTTGGCCGCCATTACAGGACATTGCAGTTGACGGTTTGAGATTGACGGGACGCAAGAATGCCGTCGATCTTGCAAAACAGCTGGCGTATAGATGGGTGGAGGCTAACATTGTGGGTTTTACTCGAAATGGTGAAATGTTTGAGAAATACGATGCCGTAGTTACGGGACAGTACGGTGGTGGTGGGGAGTATACCGTACAGACGGGATTTGGATGGAGTAATGGCGTTGCACTAAAATTTATTAATCAATTTTATAGATCAGTGTAGGTAAGGAAGAACGAACTTTTGTACCATTTTCAAATTCTGTTCAATCCAGAACTTAATTTACAGAAAACAGGTAGTAATTTGTTCATTAAAATATGTTCCTCAACCTACTGTAGTTGGGTATGTTCACCATACACTATCTACACCTGTTTGTAATAGTGTAGTCAATGCTACATTACATTTTGCACAGTTTAACTGTTGTGTTGCACTAATAATTGGAGAATGTAGAATAAATTTACACCAGGTTAAATATTAGTGTAATTTTAATAATGTAGTGTAGAATATTGTAGTCTAGTCTACAGTTTTTTTTTTGATATTAAAATTTTGCATGATTATTGAATGTTTGTGTTCTTAATATTATAATTTAAGGTGAGTTACAATAATATTCAACTATACAGTCCTGTTTGACCGATGGTTTTGTGACAAATCTTCGTCCGTTTCTTTTTGTTCCTAGATCTTTCCTACCAGGTATTGTTCATGTTCGGCTCCTTCCCACTTCTCCATTCTCTCACTTGTTAGTGCATTTTTCATTGTTCCCTCAACCTATTGGTATGGTTTATGTCTAATGTAAACTGGCACTGATTCCTTTCCTAGGAAATCGTGTAATTTTCGGTTAGTTCATCTTTCCCACATGTTCATTGTGTTACTTGTCAAATTTCCACAGTTTTGTGCTCTAGATCAAGAGGTCAAGATATGTTTCAATTGAAAAATAACACACAACCTTCCCCCTTCAACTTTTTAATTTGATAAATGAAATTGTGATATGATTAATTAAGATGGCGACATGTTTCGAGATAACAGTTAATACATCATAAAACCATTCGGATTTTGTATCGGGAGGTACCTACCTATATTTTTTTTACACGTTGATAAGTAAAATTCGAGTAATTAATAACTCCAACAGATTATTTTTCTTCAACATACAACTGAGCCCTTCCCTTGTCTAAAAAGGCTCACTAATCTCATCATCCACCCTGTCTTTTTGTATATTTTCTCTATCATCCCTACTATGCCCTCATCCATCTTCAATACACTACCCTGTTTGCACTATCAAAAGCTGCCTTTAGTTCAAAAAACAAAGCCCCCCCCCCCCCTCTAACTCCTTATTTACAAAGCGCCTTAATATGTTAACATTATCCATCATGCCTCTCTAAAGCGTGCTTGCTAGTTTGGTGACATGGCGACACCTTGTACTCTACATGAACTACACTTTTGCTCTGTAGTTTCTTATGTCTCTTTCCTTCCCACACTGGGCAAAAAAGTGCCTCTCTCCACACCTCTCGAATCCCCTCCCCCTCCCTTATTCTATTAAACATCTCCAGCATTCTTCTTCTCACCTTTCTTCCCGTACACTTCCACTGCGTTCCATCTGTCGTCTCCGCCTTACCTCTCTTTATTTTGTCTTCGCTATCGACATACCCTCCCTCTCACCAGTTCTAGCGTTAAAGTCACACAATAACCTCCACCCTCGGGTCATCTTTAACAACTTCCTCTATAAAACCTCTCATGCACCTCATGCCCTGAACATAAACTATCACTACCTCATACACCTTCCCTTCGTGCCTCCTCATATGTCTTTGTCTCTTCACATCTCCCACTATCAACATCTCATTCTTTCCTTATCCCCGTTCTCAACTCCACTTCTCCGCGCCCCAACCATCCTCACGTCTCTAGTGGCGAACTGCGCCCTCCATTTATATCCCCTTGGGAACTTATTCGCCCAATCTTTTTCCTACAACCACGTTTCCACCAGATCCCCCATGTTCCTAGGTAGTAAGTGAGAATAGGTAAAGTTGGGGCAAAGCAAAAACCGTTGCACGTCACGAGTATTATATACATGTCAACAGTGTTGTCATATGGATTAAAACGAAATAGAATAAAATACGAAATGGATGACAATAAATGACAGATGTCCTTGGTTGCAACATTGTAATTTTATTTATGATGCTGCCAACTTGTAGAATTATTTTACCCTAGAATATTACCTTTAATGACAATCCGAAAAATTAGTATTACATTGGTACTGTTTTTACGTCATATGTCACGTGCAACGCTTTTAGGATTGCCGTGACTATACACGCCTTTTGTGTGTGCTTTTATGTGCAAAAAAAGATCATTCCGTTAATAAATTAAAGTACTGTAAACAATTTTTTATTATACGTGCCAGCATGTTTTATGCTATCATAGAGGTCATTGTATAATGCCACAAGATTACCATTTCACCTAAATATTTTTATCTACTATTCATATATAAAGTTCAACATTACGACACTCAAATGAGTATCGTAATGAACTATTTTACCGCACTCATTTATTAAGGTGACAGATGACAGATATGCCTACTAAATTATTTCTAATTTTTTACAAATTTCTTTCGATTAACAATATTTTATGAATAGTAGATAAAACGTTGTACGATATTCGTATCGTAACATCATTTTACGATACTCGACGGCTTATTAAACTCGGCCTGCGGCCTCGTTTACTAAACCGCCGTCTCGTATCGTAAAATGATACGTTACGACACTTGTATCGTAAATAACTATAATTGAATCCAATAACATATTTTTTTAACAAATTGATTGCTTAACATGTTTTGGGCAAAATCTTCATTGTAAATGTGTCGAAAAGCTATAGAAAAATTCCAAAATTGTGCCGTTTGAATGATATGTTAATATTATGGAAGTACCATAGATACCTACATCATATTTATTACAGTGACATTCATAGACGACAGAAATTGCAATAGCGTAACAAAAAAGGACCAATAGGCACAATTTTTTACATAGAGGTTTAGGAAACCTTTTATCCACCCTCGCTACACAGTTCTCGCTGTCCTTTTTTTTCCTATTTTGTTCACATACAATTGTCCCTTGTCTGGTAGGAAATTGTGATAGTTTACCTCACCCCACTTCCTATTCAGCCACACCAACTGTGCTATCAGATTCCTCTTTTTTCTCATCTCTCTTGTCATATTGTGACAAGTCAGTATCCCTCTATCACCTATGTGTGTTCTGACTCTCACCATAAACTGGAGTCGCACTATAATCAGTACATTCTCGGCAGTTGCGAAACTGTATGGGCTAGATATCCTCAGGACCATACCATGACTCTTTGTGTTTCTCGCTGCGTAGAGTTTCCTCTGAAACTGTGACGGTTCGCACGGCTCTCGTAAAAAATTCTCGCTCTTATGTAAATGTCCAAGATCGCTCTTGCCCTTATTGCTCCGTTGGCAATGGATTCAATCATTTCCTCTAGTTTGTTGGTATTCCACTCTACTCTGCTTCCCGTTACGTTGGGTAATCGTGGCCATTTCCTAATTCGCTCCACGAGATGTAGTTGCGATCGCTTCACTCACCACAGATTAACATCATGGGCTACCTCCTCGCTGGCTAGTGTGACATCGATAACGGCCCTACCCTCTCCCCTCTTAAAACACTTGAATCTTTCCAATACTACTGTCCCTATTTCTGGGGTACTTACTCTTTAATATAAACTTGACATTCACGCGATGCACTTCGTGCTTATTAACATACAACCACTTCATGTGACGTAGAAATTTCTATGTTATTGTACAGTGAAATTTCAGTTAGTATCAGAGTTCGGTTTGCTAATTGTTTTATACGTGTTGTTGTAATAAAGATGCATTATTATTATTATTATTTTTTTTTACCACAGGAATATGAATGTTGCAGTGCAGTGAGTTGTTTTTTCTCTCTCCCTCCGCGCATCGAGAGAAAGTTTCGCGCTGTACTTCAATATTCGGTTAAATTATTGGTAATTATTTAGAATCCGGGGCCATGCAACAAGCCGTTTCAACTTTTCCCGTATAAGAGAGTATTACCAGACAAATAAGAAAAATGTCAAAACGTTGCGGATTTGTCCATAGGTATCGCTATCATAAAAAAGATCCATATTTACCTAATTTACATTGTATTCTTCTTTTTTCGAAGCAATTTTGAATTGTACAACTTTTATTTCTCTTTTTTGATTATTCTACACTTTCTTGAGTTATCGATTATGTACAACGTCTCTTACAGGTTATCCGCTAGTATATAAGGCCATTTAAATGCCACCGTTTTACTTATATAAGCTAACGATAATTAATTCTACACATTGATCTGTGCCTTAGGTTGAGAAGAAGATCCACTTCGCTAAACTCTTTTCCATTTATTTATTACTGGCACACATTAGACACGTGTGTTTATGTATTGGGTACTACTTTACTGTTACAGCGAATGCTCCCACTGCCACCAGAGTCCGTAAGATAAAACACATGTTATTTATACATTCTTTCAATTCAGTCACAGACAACAGTCATTCAGTTATATAATACTCTCTTTTGATTATTCTACAATTTCTTCACTTATCCATTATGTGTTAGTAATGCTTTACTATTTGTTTCATATTTATTTTTAAATTACAAATTCATACCTATAACGCCACCTATTGAACAGTTGACTATAACTCTATACAATTAAGTCCTTAACAACAACAAAATTTAAAAAAGGGTTGTTTTCCGATACAAATTTTTCCATTTTTTCTATAAGTTACCTTCTCTTTTTTACCCGAAATTGTAATGGCCTCGGATTCTAAACTGTTACCAAATTATTTGCTAAAGAAGTTTGGCATCCTTGTACCGTAAACTGAGAGTGAAACGCGGTATAGATTAATATAAAAATTATAATGGAATGAAGGAAAGTCGCGATATGTTTGAACTGTAGGTTTAATTTTATGTCTGGTTTTGTTTAAGTTACAGAAACATATTTATTACTCTTAATTACAATTTACTACTAACAATCGTTCTCAATTTTGTGATTCTCGTCTTATATTATACGTAGGCTATTTTGGTGTCATTGGTTCACTTTTCAACATACATATCATTTAATAATGAATTCCAATAATAATAATAATAATAATTAAATCTCTTTTCAGAATCCGTCGTCATTTTCAATGCTTAAACACTTCCTGTATCCACTTCTGGCTGAAACGCTCGCTACGACCAATCACGAGTTAATCTTCGTCGCCGAATTAGATAGGCAATTGCTACGATCAAATCGTATCAAACTAATGGCCGCCTCACTTATCGTCCGCCATCTACTTACAAGCTGTCAGGATTCGACCATAATTCCCAACCTCCTCTCCGAAAATTTCATCAAACAATTGCTACAGTACTATCGCAACCGCACGAACCGAAACGACCCCGAGTTTCAAGACGAAATCGCCAGCCTGTTCGATTCGCTCTGCAAATCGCTTCAGAGGGACACCGTTGACGTGAAAACGAAACTGAAGGTCATAAAGAAATTGATTTTCCATCCGGGTTCGTTTATGTTCGAAAATGTGACGAAATCGAAGAACATACAGAAGCTGGTACGAATTTTGGATAAGGAAAGTGTGAAGAAACTGGGCGGTTTGTATAGGGACGTTTTGATAATGAAGAGGGAAAAGGTCTGCGAGAATAAAATGGAAAGTTGGCTAAATTCGGAACGTATCTATGCTGCCCAGTTACTCGCCAAGTTACTGATTTTGCCTGTCGTACAAACCGAGACGAGCTGGAAGGTGAAAAACTTGCGATTGCTGATGGACGTAGCCGTACTGAGAAATAAATATACCAATGTCGGAATAGAATTGGCAAATAATGTTAAGGAGGCCTTTTTTAGGGCGTTAGATTTGAGATTTAGCAAGTTGGACGATGTGGCATCCGTACTAGGCGAATTGGTGGGTTATTTGCAAACGGAATGTAATAATTTGAGAATCTCGTTGGACGAGGACGAACTGGCCATGTTGGGTCAACTGTGTTCGATAACGACAAAGAAGGCGGAGAACGAATGCGGTTTGGTGTTTCAGGTGCTGTTCTTGCACATGGGCTTGCAGCTGTTTAACGATAAGGAACTTGCCGTGTCCTCCTTGAACGAACTCTTTGCGTGTCATGAGAAAGTTGCCCATAAACAAAAGGAGGGGGACGAAAACGACCCCGAATGGATTGACGTAGTTATAGATTTATTCCTAAACTTGCTATCCCATAATTCGCTGCTCTTACGTAATATTGTTGGTGCGGTCTTTCCTTACTTATGCAAGTATGTAACGGCTTCGAGTCTTCATCAGATATTATCGGTTTTAGATCCAAATAGTGACACGAATCCGCTTTCGCTCGACGAGTCCGATTCGGAATCGGAAGGCGATGATAGCGAAGAGGCTGCTGAGAGTGATCTGGAGGAGGACAACGAGACGGTTAACGATCGACTGAGGATGGCCGTTCGTGATGCTTTGGGCAATAACGGGTACCAAACGGACGAGGAGAGTGTCGATCTGGATGATATGACCGAGGAGGATGCCGAAAAGTTAGATAAGGCCTTGGTTGTAGCCTTTAAACAATTTAAGCCGAACCGTGGCAAGAGTAAGAAACAAAGCAAGCAGGAGGAAACGCTAACACATTTCAGGATACGTGTCATGGATTTGCTTGAGATTTACTTGGATTCGGAACCGGTCATGCTTTCGTGCTTGGAAATGATGCTCCCACTACTTCAAATTCTCGAGTTCGCCATCAAAGACGAACATCAAAAACCGCTACTCATGCGCATTAGGCACTGTATCAGAAAGCTAAGCCATTTGAAAAAGTTTAGCTCTACAGATGGCGTTACTGACGCAGTCGTCGCAGATTTTCTGAATAGCCTACTTGAAAAAGGGACGAAAAATGCCATACTCGTCCGGGAAATGTCTAACGAAATTTCCGACTGTTGCATATTTGTAATAAAGTGCTCGCAAAATGACGCGCTCCACACCAAAGTGAAACGTAAGTGCGAAAATCGTATAACAACAATTTTGAGCAACGCCATAGTCGTTTATTTCAAACAACGCGACTGTCTCACACCTTACGGCTTGTTCAAATCAATATTTCAACTAAACTGGGAGGGTTCCCTAAAATTCCTACCCCTTCTCTTTAGCTTTGTTTTCGATACGGAAATACGACCATTTAGACGAAACCAAGCGCTCGAGCTACTGAAGCTTTTCTACCAAAATCGCCGTGTACACAGTAAATATGCCGAAATCGTCGGCGGACACGAGCGCGAATTTTTGGATAACGTCATCCGGATACTGGACGACTTCTGTCGCAATCCCCAGGAAAAAACGATACGTGAAAAATTCATTTACAATCTGCTCAGTTTACTGAAGACGATCTATTTGCATCCCGACAAGAATGGCGAGGTCGATTGGGAATCGATCGGCGAAAAGGTGCGCGAATTTCGATCCCACGTACCCCTATCAAAGGAGGCCAAAGCGATGTATAATCAACTGTGTAGGGAGATGAAGATATCGCACTTGGTTAAAATGAGCGAGAACGTCGTAAAGTTCAGCAATAAAGAGATGGACGACGAAGTACCGCATAAGAAACAAAGTCCGGCGATTGAAGCGCGCAAACTGAAGAAGGAAGCGAAGACGAGACGTGTTCAGAATATGTCTGAAGGTATAGGTAATTTTTCGTTTACGAATCTTCAGCCCGTTGAAAATATTATTAGTGATAATGATGACAGTGTAAGTTCGTCTAAAGTGAATGGTGTTCAGCGAAAACGACGAAAAAGTGGGAGTGACTTAGAAAAGGTTTCTAGGAAGAAGAAAGTTAAGCACAATTTGACTCTGAGTTAAGATTTATAAATACAATAAACAAATATTTTGATTATGTGGATGTGTTGCGTTTCCAGAGCATTCAAGTTATGTTTGCCTATTCCTTTTGGTTCTTTGTTTTTTTCTTCAGTTCTCTGTTTGTCTCCCTGCTTTTCTTGGCATTTCCTTCCCTTTCCATGTTATGTCCGGACGTGCCCACTATATAGCTACCTCCTCCCTCTTCCAACAACCTCGGGTTTGTCTCAGGTGTGGTATAGCTTACACTAAATCCACATCTAATCCTAATACTAAACCTATACTCCGAGTCATATAAAAACATGACTATCAATCATAATATAGGGTTCAACATTTATTTATAACAGCCTAATGTTGCATTATGTCCACTTTTAAAGTAACTAAAAGAAACAGAAAGTTGAAAATGTCGAAAGAGACGTCCTTAATGTTACAGGTACTTCCAGGGTGCGTTCTAAAGATTTCTATTGTTCGAACAAAGAAATAAATAAGGAAAATGTCAATGCAGTACCTAAAGTCCATTCATTCCCAAGAGAAACTAAAACAAATACATACAGACGCATGAACAGTCGTTTCCAGTGAGACAGCACGGTTCTTATTGGTCTATTTTGTTTTGACGTTTTGCAAACTTCAAGCGAGAACCTGGTCAGGGGTGTATTATATTTTACACGGTTTAAGATCAAATAGTTTGTTAAACAAATTTTGATCAATGTATTTAACTTTTAATACGAACGGCCCTGTTCAATGTTTTCAGTCGATCACATGAATACCGCGTCATTGTGTTTTGGGAGTGAATAGACTTTACATTTATGTACCTATTTTAAATTTTAACAACAATAGGTGTTTTCTTTTTGCATTTTGTGGTAGGTACACTTAAATCACCTCTGTCAATACACACCATTCGTTTTATAAAAATAATTTGACTCAGTTCTCAATAACCCTATTCGTTTTAAAAGCTTTATTTAAGTTTTATATTAACCTGAGGCAGAAATGTCTACATGACACAAGGAACTTTAATCACGTGATGATTGAAACTTTACCTAACCCTGTGGCGGTGTAAAAAGAAAACACCTACTAAGTACTATATGGGTCACATGATGTCAGAAATCGTATTCCACTGACGATCGTTCCGAATCGGCGGACCTATTATACGCACTGACCTGTGATACAGGTCAGTGTATTATACAATGAATAAATAGTGTCAGGAAGAAGCATTTGCAATATTATCGTGCGACCGGGATGGCCTGTGCATATGGCAGATGATTGTTTCCTGTTTGTCAGTGGCTTGCTGTCGCAAAAAGATACTTACTTGAAAAATAATAATAAAATAGAGATTTCTACTTTTATACATTCGTATAGTACTAGTTTGGCTACAAGCGGTTATTTAAAGGTAATTTATAGCAATAAAACACACTATATCAACGTGCAAAAAAAGTTTAAGCCCTTAGAAACAATACAGACGCCTATGTTTTAACCTCAAATTATTTATTAACAAATCATGCATTCCACATAAATTAAATGATCTGAACTACTTCCATATGAAATTATGAAATGTGATTCCCACACTAATAGAATAAAAATCACCACTAATTTATCGTTAAAATGTAAATTTAAACAAAAACTAAGTATACGCCTACGCAACGACCATCAGCATAACATCAACAAAGTGAGTCAAACTTGGCCTTTCATGGCCGCATTTCCGTCTCGCATTGACATATACAGGTGTCTGCTATATGCTTCTTCCTGACACTATTATTCATTGGTATTATACGTGAAATGCCAATGAATAAATGACACTATTTATTCATTGTGAAATGCCATCGTCTTTATACATGACATGGACTCTAGCATTGGTAATCTACATAAAACCATAGAGCACATAAATTACAGAGATTCAACGCCATAGGAATCACCGTAACTGCCGTAATGGTTGCATACATAAATTTTGAGAAAAATTAAATCGTTGATTGCTAGTCAATGATTAAATGTAATAAAACTCCGTAATGTTTCAGTCAAGGAAACGACGGTTTGACAATGTTGTCGTCACACAGTACAGAGTATAAAGCTGGATTTATAGTGTCGGTATCGGTATGCAATAAGAAATAAGCAATAAGACTAAGAAATAAAAACGCATTTATAGTTCTTTAACGGTAACAGAGTAGGCATGCGCATTGCGGGTTTAATTTAAATTATTACTGTGTTTATGGTACGATTCTTAGGTTACCTAATGTACGATTGTAAAATTAAAATCAACTTGACATAATATTTTCCCATCGATTCTTGAATAAGAGATATATTTCACTCAAATATTTCTTTAACACCTGATTTATATTGATGTCATCTGTCTTTTCTTAACTCGTAAACTCACATCGTATACGACTGTTGCCGATTCGGTAACGGTAACGGTAAGAAATAAAATTGAACCAATTCCTTATTTCTTATTGCTTATTGCTTATTTCATATTTCTACTATAAATGATATACAGGTTATCCATAAGTTCATTTCCTTTACCGCTTATTTCTTATTGCATACCGATACCGACACTATAAATGCAGCTTAAAGCAAATATGGTAAATTCACAGCAGTTTGGCTTTGTTAAGGAATTACTATTTTAAAGTAGATTTTAAGAAATCTAGTTTGGCAACGTCGATACTTTTGTTTTACTGTAGGTCTCTCTGGCGGAGGAAATTTGGTGTAATGCTAAGTTTCCATACCAACGTTTTAGCGTTATAGCTGCGCGACGTTTTCGGTATTGACCAATCAGAGTCCAAATTGCGATTTGGTTTTGAAAACGTCGCTGTGCAGTTCAGTACTGTTCGGCGTTATTTCACGACGCTGAAAAGTTCGTTTGGTTCGACTTTTTAGCGGCGCGTTTGTAACAATTGCAGCGGTTTGAGGTTAGGTCATTTGTTTTTAGTTTATTACTGACAATGAATAAGGTAAGGACATTTATTTTTAAACTTTTTTTTTTTATTTTTAAAGCTCCCGAATCAGTTATACATACCCTCGAACCATCAGACTGTCCTGAAACTAATATCGAAGAATCATTGCCAACAACCACAGAACAGGGTCGTCCAGCTAGAAAACTTAGGAAGCCCGTCTATTTGAGGGACTACGTTTGTTCTTCAACCTAGGGAGAATGTTATAATGCTGACAGATACTGAATGATCAGATAATCAGAGAGCTTTGAACTGTTATGTCATTGTTATTTGTCAAATATTGTCTTGTAGTATTTTGTTGAATAAAACCTATTAAACTAGGTTTTGTCTCGATACATATCAGTTACCTATATATCATTTTGTTTATTGTAGGCTTATATCTGCAGTACATGCAGGAAAGTGTTTTTTGACCTAAAAAAACATAGGTGTACTTCACCTTCCGATACTCCTTCTACATCCGAAGGCATGAATATTAATAGTAGGTGTCGAATATATTGGATTTTTAGTAAAACATGAAAAGCACTGCTGTTGACACATTTTACTTTAAACAAAAATTTAACTACGTACTTGATATAGCTCAGTCAATCTAGGTAAAAATCAACCATTACAGGCGAAAAATTCATAACAAAGGGTTTTTGCCTGTTTCCTGTTATTTATGATGTCTGAAGTAAATCCTTAAAATCCCCCAAAAATCCGAGTTTCGCAACATGGTAATTTCCGTCCTCGAAGTCGGAATTTCGAGTTAAACTTGAAAACATTTGTATCTTCGTTACCGCTGGTGCTACAACCGATTTCTTTATGTCAAATGAATCCTCAAACTATCTACTTGAATTGTATTTCAGGACATTTTGTCGTGAGACTGATAGTTTTTGATTAAATGCGCGGTGTATTTTTAAAAACGTGACTTCTTTATTGATAGTTTTTGTTCTGGGTCGGTTTTCTCGGCAACCGTTGAAAATACCGCAAAACGGTCCAAGATCGAAGTTGTAGATCGAAATCAGTTGTTTAGTGGCTGTCTACTGTCATCAAGATGAATAGTTCTTTAATTTGTAAGATTACCATTTCCTATCAGAACGTCGGACATAAACTTACCGAAAAGGGGTTTCTAAATTTAGTGCGCTGTAGTGCGCAGAGGGAGAATTCATTAATAAGCGCTGGTGATTTTGTTGACGGTCTCGTAGTGCATGCAGATTGTCATAAAACATATACACATCTAAGCAGCATCAATTCTCATCGGAAGCGTGCATTGCAATGTTCTCCTAGTGATGAGTCTGGCGATCCTGTGGCTTTACGCAGCAAGGTAAAAGAATTTGACTTTAAAAAACAGTGTTTATTTTGCACTGATAGCCAAGAAGCGTAAGAATGAATGGTCTCAACACGCTCGTCTATCCCTCCTACACTTTTGGCATTAACTGTTTACTTGCACCGCAAGTATCAAAGTAAGGAGCTGTGTTCACTTTTTTTCAAATTGGGTTTTGGTCTGCACTACAACGAAGCCTTGCGGTACGAAAATTCTGCTGCCAACTCTACCAACCTAGAATTTGGTGAATCAGCATTTCTCCAGTTCATTAGCGATAATGCTGGCATCCAGGTTCGAACGCTGGATGGGCGCGGCACGTTCCATACTATGGGTAACATAATGTCGGTTACCCTAAAACATCGGTTAACTTCAATATGTACGTTAGAATTCCAAGAATCGATGGTCGGGATTTAACCACGAAGTCTGGTTTTGCACCCATATTAACGTTCTGCCGGCCAAAATTCGGATTAAAAGACATAATCTTATCAGATATTAGGGATATGGGCCCTGCACCTAACAGTGTTAAGAAGATCCTTTCCTGTGAGGGACTTTGGATTGGAAAACATTTTTTGTCTACAAGTTCTGAAATGCTTTCTTGGCAAGGGTCACTAATCACTTATCGGTCCAAAGAAGTTGCTAAGTATGTATCTTCTGTGACATGTTCTTCAAACAAGAGCCATTACAAGTATATACATAGTTCTTCTTACTATGTTTTTCAGGATGTGGTATGCTGTGTGGTTGTCGTCGTAACGGACGTCACTGCACCATTCAATGCGGAGAGTGTATCGGAGAATCCTGCACTAACACAGAAAAATCGCTGTATTCTCTAGTGATGATGATGACGGCGACAACGAACAGAAGAAAATTAAAATTGTATTTCATTTGTGTTTGAGATGATTGTTAAAATAGAATAGCTTGTGTGAAAATGGTTTTAATTTTTTGAAAAACACGAAAAAAAGGGCGAGGTTTCAGAGAAGGAAAAACCACCAATAAAATTCGTTTCAGCGGAAGTCGCAGAACGGGCGCTTTTGCCTGGCAACTCTGCTTTAGACGGGCACCGTCTTTTACCTACTCAGTTTAAACTCACAACATTATAGGTTTATAGAAAGCCCAGATTTGGATCTACAACTTCGATCTCGCACCGTTTTGCGGTATTTTCAACGGTTGCCGAGAAAACCAATCCCGAACAAAAACTATCAATAGAGAAATTACGTTTTTAAACATACACCGCGCATTTAATCAAAAACTATTAGTCTCACGACAAAATGTGTTGAAATATAAATCAAAGTAGATAGTTTGACGATTCATTTGACATAAAGAAATCGGTTGTAGCACCAGTGGGAACGAAGATACAATTTTTTTCAAGTTTAACTCGAAATTCCGATTTCGAGCACAGAAATTACCATGTTGCGAACCTCGGATTTTTGGGGGATTTTAAGGATTTACTTCAGACATCATAAATAACAAGAAACAGGCAAGAAACCTTTGTTATGAATTTTTCGACCGTGATTACCTAGATTGACTGAGCTAATAGGTACATACAAAAACATAAGTACGGCAGTAGGTTTTTTGTTTAACTTGAGTAACTTAACATTGGTTTATGTATACTGGTGGGTGAACATTTTAAAATTTTACAGATGAAGCTTATTGGTCTGACAGGGACACCGAAATAATGGAAAACGAATGTAATGATTCTGAAAATGTGCAGTCGAGCAGTGAACTAAACGATGAGGAAGCCATGTACGATATTGATGAGCTTTTAATTAATGAAATATCAAAACGACCTGCACTTTGGAATTTTAAACTGCCAATAAAGCACAGATCAAAACCGAAAAAGGATAGCCTGTGGACTGAAGTTGCCGAAGCGTTACATAATATTTTAGCTGTAGATGACATAAAAAAAAAATGGAAAAATATAAGAGACCGTTACGTGAGAAATAAACAAGAAATAAAAAAATATATACCTAGCGGATCCGGTCAACAAAAGAAACCAGTGATATACAAATATTATGAAGTATTAAAGTTTCTGGATGATGCTCCATTACTTTCCACCACGATTAGCAATGTACCATCTCCGACAACAAATAATGCACCATCTCCAACCAATGATAGTGACACCACCCCAATAAAAAAACGCAAGCATAATGAAAATGCAATAGAAGCGTTGCTTATTGACAAGCTAACTAAAGAGCCACCTACTGAATTTCTTGATGCCACCGACCTCTTTTGCAAAAGATTGAGTATGGGCATGAAGAAACTAAATGAAGAAAGTCGTATGAATTTCGAAATTGAAATAATGGTAAAATTGAAAGAATATTTATATAACAATAATCATTCATAAAATGTACATATTTGAAAATACATAATTACTTACCTATATAATCTGTACAAATTACAACCTACTTAATAGCTACAATTCATTGCTTTTTCTAATTGCCAAGGCACAGAACCTTTTCCAACAAAATAATCCTTAAAGCTATCTCTCAAACCTCCTGAATTCCTTGAATATGTATTACTACCAACATTGGTTACTGAATGTAAGAGCATATTATCGGTATCCTCATTATTTAAATTAGCGTTTGTGCGAGGTATCTTTTCATTCATAATAATTAAATTATGTAGACAAATGGTACCTTGCACAATTGCTATTGCTGTTGTCATACTTGTATTCAGTGGTTTACGATATATTCGCCACTTTGCTGTCAAGATGCCAAAACTGTTTTCAATTACCCGTCTTGCTCGTGATAAACGGTAATTGAAAACTCTCTTGTCAATGCTTAAAACACCGTTTCGATGACGTGGATAAGGTCGCATCATGTGTTCTGTTAGCTGAAATGCTTCGTCAGCAATAAATACATATGGTAGGCAAGGTCCATCATTTGGTAATGCATTAGGTAGTGGGATATTTAAACTTCCTTGATGGATGTGTTGAGCAAATGTACTATTTTTAAACACACCACCATCACTTTGACGACCAAATGCTCCTATGTCTACCATAGTAAACCGGTACTGTGCATCACATACTGCTAGTAGAATTATACTGTGTTGACCTTTGTAATTATAATACTGCGAACCACTATTAGGTGGAGCCTAAAATAAATTAATTATTGCAACATTTCTACAAAATAATGTAAATACCTGTAGCACCACATGTTTGCCATCTATGGCTCCGATGCAGTTAGGAAAGTTCCATCTAATCCAATAATCACTAGCTATGGATAACCATGTTTCTTCTGTTGGAACAGGTAACACCTCCATTTGGAAATTATTCCAAATAGCTTTCAATATCTCTGGTATAATTTTACTAGCAGTGGCCTTCCCAATGCGATAACTGTATGCAATTGATGTAATACTGTCACCAGTTGCCAAATATCTTCAACAAATGTTTATTAAAGTTGTTGCACATACAATTACATTATTTCTTAGAAAATATGTTACCTGAGCGTTAATGCCAATCGTGTTGCAGAAGGAATTGGTTCTCTAGACCAATGGATTTTTGCAATTGTAGGCTCTATTCTTTGTAATATATAATCAAAAGTATTTTTAGTCATTCGCATATAATTAAAATACAAAATACTATTTTCAATTTGTAATTCGGCAAGAAGATTGTGGTCTCCTTGGCGACTTCTGTTTTGTATAATCTTATTAACCCACACTTTTCTTTGTTTCCTCCGCGTCCGCTTAAGTTTGAGGTATAAATATGCAGCGATTAATACTTTGGAATCAGACATTCTTCACAAAATTGATTAGCAAGCCAATAAACAGTTTAAGGTTGTTGTATTATGTTTATTTTTTTGTTATACATATATCTATACAACGCTCCACAGCTACAACGCTATAAAACGTTACAAAAATTTCAAATTATTTGGCGTTGAAGCGGTACGGCGGTGCGCAGTTAAAACGACGACGCCGTACAGCAGGTATGGAAACTTAGCATAAGGGGTGCTTCCTAACCTTAACTTTCAGCATCATCTGAATTCAAGCCGCGAAGTATAGTAAAGATCGTTTCATTTGTTTTTATTTTTGGTGACTCCATTTTAGTGCTTTCTGCAGGTGAAACGTTTTTGATTAATACAATTGTATCTGTCTAATTGAATTGAATTGTGTGTTGTTATAAATTGGTCTTATCCTGAATTTGCATTGCCTCGCTTTTCAACGGAGTATTCAATTAATTTGAATCTCACATTGGGAGCGTTCGTTGATTATTTTGTTGTCGCGTGTGTATAGTAAAACTATCTATGTATTATCCATTCGTTTTCATATTTAAATATGTGTTTGAACTCATGGCATTTCCGACATTTAATCTATTATGTGTGTAGTTAGCAAAAATATGAAACAACAATACTTTAAAACAGACAGTCGAAAATGAGGAACACCCACGTCTGATCTGACTTCGATTTTTATTATGCTTTATGATATTTCTTCTGACATTTATTTTGTGTTTTATGTGATTAATTGGGGGACATTCCAAATAATAATAATAATAATAATAATAATAATAATAATAATAATGTTTATTGTATGGCTATGGCCTACAAAGGGATAAGGGTTCGCCACATGGCGATCTTCCACCCCTCCCAGTAATATTGAATTAGATTAACTATAGTGTATTGCAGTCAGAAAAGGAAAAAGAAAATTAATAACAAGAAATAAAGATAAACTAAAATAAGGTAGTAATCATAAAATATGGGGAATAGAAAAGTTGAAATAGATGCTATCAATATACACAGAAATAAATTTAGGTGACTCAATTATGAGTATGAGTATGAGAATGAGTTCAAATTGAACATAATGTATTAAATATTTGTGGATAAACAGAGAAAGATGGCTCTATTGTACTCGAAACGATGACTAACTGTGTCCTTTGTGTATTTTTACCTGAAGTTGAACCCTTTTTGTAACTTGTACATTTCTATCTATTTAAACTTGCTTGACCCTTTTATTTTGGTATGCAATGTATTTTATTTGGTTCGATTGTTTAATTTAATTTAATTTTAATTGTCTCATCATGTGTACATTCGTTTCTCAATAAGAGCCACACACTTGTTGGAAGCTTAAATTTAGTTGCAAATGTACTTCCTCATGTATGTAAGAGCCTTGATGGATGTAACTACCGATGTTTTTTTTCCTCCCGTGTAGAGTTGGATGCTGGGCTGTATTAACAAAAGCTAGCAGCATTCTTCTCGAAATTCAACTTTAACCGATTAAGTCCGAAACCAGGTCAGTCGGTACCTTTCGGGGGGGCCCGAATAACTAACCATTGATATGTGCTTTTATATGTCTTGTGTATGTGGTAGTTGACGAACCAGGGGGAGTATAAGTAGTGGGTAGTTGAGTTTGGGGCCTTGAGTACCGAGTGTACATTGTTTTGCTTTGTATTACATACTTATATAACTGAATTTGATTATTTATTGTGCCATTTAAAGCATTGCTGCATAGAGTATTTAAATCTGATTGAAGCGTATCAACACCAAAATTGTAAATGTTTTGTCTTGATATTATTTAACAGTCTTGTTGCTATAATTTTGTATTTAATTTGATGTCATGTATGTAATTATGTCAAAGGAGGAGTTTTTAGTGTTCGCACTTTTTCTCCTCCGAATCGTCGAGTAACTGTCAATAAATGCATTATTTTTGGTACAGTTAATGTTGGTTTTGTTTCTCCTTCCCGTTTAGTTCACGACCAGTGTATTCGTACCTATTAGACGATAGAGGGCCTGTTAGACGATCACGGGCTTGTGTCATTTTGGGGGTTGCTGTGTTTTGGAGGGAAAGTTTAAATTTTGTCGGCCATGTTTAGGGATTCCCGCTTCGATTTGAAGTTTATTAACGTAATGGGTGAAGTTAGCTCTTCGAACTTTTAAATAGTTAGAGGGATAGAGGGGTACATTACAACATTTATCTCTGAAACGGGTAGTTTTAATTTCTTGCCCGTCCGCTAGGTGTCAAAATTTCAGCCACCTTGTCCCCAGGATTGAACTTCTTTACCTTATATGTTCTATGGTAAAACATAATTCTGAAACGAAACCAATCACAAATGGTCGTTTTCACAAAAACTTACTTATTTAGGTACCCGCAGTGTATCCGCGTCACTCGGCGCACTCGCAATTCGGGTACCAAACTAGAACTGAACAGGAAGAATCGAGGAATTAAAAACCTGATCCACGATGAATAGAACCTGGGAGCAAAAATTTGAGTCTAATGTATTAATCATGCTCTAAATTCAAACCTGAACCGTTGATTGAAATTCAATCAACGCCTGAACCCAATCCAATTCGCAAAACCTAAATGTAAATGACTCCTGAACCATCGGAATATTGATAATACGGAATTGATCGGTTTAACAATAAAAGTCATTGATCCAGTTATGAATTTTTTTGGTTTCTTTTGATCCTCTGGTACTTATCTCTTCAAGAACCTGATCATTGAGAAAGTCCTTCCGACCATCTGCAACACCACTGGATTAGGAATCTAACCTAACCCAATTCGCAAAACCTAAATGTGCACTCTGACTGGCGAAACACAATTCTAATAAAACCCAGATCACAGGCTCCGTTTTAAATCAAAACCGACCTACTCCTGAACTACCGGAACCAAATAAGAATAAAGGCTCACATTAGAACCGTTGAGGCGCCAATCATACAATTCAAATGGAACTTCCAACAACAAACGTATTAGAGACGCTATAAGATCAAAAAAACCGTACCAGAAGACAATATCGGCGCACTGGTGATCCGGGCATCAGGTTCTTCACACGCAGGAACGAGAAATTAAAAACCTAATCCTATAACAGTAATATCTGTAACCATATTATCAAAAACCTAAATATTGCCGAGACCCATTCTCCCAAATATAATTTTGATTAAACCCGCGAATCAGAGGGTAGGTATGTTGTAAATTAAAACTTGCTTTTTTATATTCTAAGATTAAAACCTACCTATCTCACTGAACCTGAACCCACCTGGATTTTACCTTTTGATCCTCTGGGATCTTTTCTAAAGAATACCTCCTTGAAAAAAAATCCTACCAAACGATCGATATACTATCAGCAACACCATTGAATTAGGACGAGTGGTAGACCCTTTCAATAAAGGCTCTCATATGAACGATTAAAGTGACAATACCGTTCAAATGAATGAAATCTCTAACATTAGAGACGCAACCCGTGCACCAAATTGAAACTGAACAGGCAGGAACGGAGAATCTGATCCAAGAACACAGCAATATAATAGAACCTGAAATCTCTAAATTCATACTGGAACCTAACGCTATATTTAATCAATGCCTAACCGCAATGTGAAACCTACCCTAATTTTCAAAACCTGGGTCAGACTGTATCGTAAATGAACCCCGGAACCGCTGGAACCAAATGTTACACAATGGATCGATTACATAAATTTGACGCAGTGCATAATTTGTTATTGACCCTACACACTTTTTTTCATTCTTTTGATTCTCTGGGATCTCTGCTCAAGAACCACATCAAGAAAATTATTTCAAACAATGGCCGACTATATCAGCAACACCACTGGATTTGGAAGTATTATAAGAACCATTTAGGCGACAACCACCATTCAAATGGAACATATATCCAACTAACTTATTAGAGGCGTCATAACAGCCAACCGAAACGGAGTCAGAAGGCGATATCCTTCGGGATAGTCGTTGATATACCGATGGGTTTGATCATTGGACGTGTTTATCATCCTTGGTGACAAGTCGAACTTTTTCCCGAACATTAATCTAGGTACAGGTCCATAGGGTTGTATGATGATGGATTTATTGTGGAAGTGGATGTGGAGCGAAAGCTCCAAAGTATCGTTCTCTCCAATTACCCTTACCATGGTTCTTTCCTACTATTATTAAAGTGTTTTTTGTTGCTGTTTAAGGTATCACTCCGAAGAGTATTTTGTCTATAGGCTTCTCTCGCTTTTCTGATAGCGACTTTGTTACATTGCGCGAAAGAAGACCGCACTTCGAGTTCATCGTCACTATACGCCTCTCTCCAATACGATACCCCAAGTCATCACCTATGTCTGGCTCCCATTTCCTTAACAGATATTACTTTGCGTTATCCACCCCCCGAGCGCAAATTTTCAATCGATATCTCCACCCGCGTACTTTGCTATGGAGGGAAAAACCGTCCACAACCATATATATATCTACCGATTCTTAAGCTCAGGATCGTCTAGGAATCCCCTCCCTCCTCTGTATACCGATTACAGCCGATCCCGCGCTGCACCCAAGACTCTCTTTTCAAATTCACCAAAGCCCTCGGAGCAAACGATCGATATTTTAGCAACTTTGTTACACAAGGTGAAAGAGGGCATATCCCTCCCCCCCCTCCAATCTGAATTGGCCCACCATGACACCATACGGCACTTTTCGTAAGGTTGCTTCAGCGGGTAGCTGACTTGGAGAACTTGTACACTTGTAGCTGAGTATTTTCAAAATGTAATGACGGTTTTTTTAAGTTCGTTGAAATGTATGTAAATTGACAACCAACGTTGACAGGTCAATTGACATTTTATATAATAGATATGGATATATAATGTTTAAGTTCTCTGTGAACACGGTGCAAGAATCTAAAGTGAACAGTGTTCAGTAAAGCGACGACAACGTATAAATAAAAGAAAGTTTCTAGAAAGAAATTTTACTCAAACTAGGTAGGTATGTAATAAACAAATAATTTTCGTTAAGTACATAATTATATTAATTGTTTAAATCATCAATCTGTGGATTCTGCCGATTCCTAAAAAAAAGGTGATTTACCTACCGTTCGTTTGTGATACTCTTACATGTTCGGTATCCGAATCGCTGATGACCTCTCCGAAGAGTATACGTTCTGTAAAAAAAACTCTTCGTTTTGTAGCAATAATAATAATAAATACTGTACCGTTCATGATTGGAGGTTGAATCTCGTCGTACAAAATTTCGAACCGCGTGGAGCACTAAAAATAAATTAATGGAGTAAAAGATTAAGAAAAAGTACTCTCGTACAGCTTCACTATCGGCTCTTAGGAGCAAAAGCAGCTCTTTCTCTATTTCGACAACTTCCTCAATGTTCTCTTTGTTTTTCAAAACTTTACGAAACCTTTGCTTTCGGGCATTCTTTAACGGGGGTGTCAAGCCGTGCGGGTAAAAAGAGGGCGCCTCTTCGCATACCAACATTTGAGAAATATTTGCTACCTTAAATATGCATGTTTTGTCCGTTGTATTATTCGAATCAATCACGCAGGGAAGATTGACCAGACGGGCTTGTAACGTTTCCTTCTTCACCTGTACCGTTCCCGTTCGAATCTCCTTCTCGTTATTTAGCGAAATTGAAAGAACCTTTTTGAATTTCTTCCTCTTTCCTTTTCGCAACGCTTTCCGAACAACTTTCGCTTGTTTCTTCGCAGTTATCGAAATTAGTTATCGCGCAAACAATTTAAGATACTTACGGATGGGAGACGTAAAATAAGGTGTTCTTCGAGCTCGACTTGATCGTCCATGACTTTTATGCCACTTTTCAATTCGAAAATCTAGTGATTTTTGTAAGAACACTAAAAACTTTCTAGTTTTTATTACCGGTGTGAAGATAGCTGAGTTGAAATTATTAGGCGGTGTTGTCATGTCTACGTTGCGTAAGCAAACGCTCCATTTTAGGATTTTTGACTCCTGTGTTTTATCTATCCAAGGTACTGCCTTCAGATGATAACGCACTCAACCAAAAACAAGATGTAATGAAATTTGTATTTTGTACTATTCGTCACTTAACCTTACTTTTAGCAGAGAATATCAGCAAATTCTCTGCTTATAATTATTATTATAGTGTATTTCACGAATAATTAGACTTCTGCAATATGGCCGCCATTTAAATTTGTCACCAAATAAAGCGCGGGAGCACTCATTGGCGTAGTACCTTTTGTCATATAAAAAAAGTGAAGAACTTATTTGAATAAATAAATTTGTTATTAATAAATTCACTATCACCACGCTCACCTAGTATTAATTAACTATTTTAATGCAAATTTTAAACAAATGAACAAGTGTGTAGTAAATTATTTTTTTATTACCTAATAATTATTGCGTAATTAAAAATCGCAGAATTTGCAGTTTCAACATTAATTAAATTACGAATTAGTAATGGTAAATTTTCAGAAATTCTTAACAATAATGATATTTGTTTGGAATATTCTTTTATTTTAACGATGTTTATTTCTTACAATAATTAATTTAATTGAAAAATTTTCAATTTTACTAACCTAAGTTACCTCTCCGCGTGATACGCTACTGAGTTGGCAAATAATATTTTAAGACGTTTGAAGGTCGTATTTGTTATTATATTTGTCTTTTGCTATTATAATTGTGGTGGTGTATTAAAGTACCGTAAGCGGAAGGTGAGACACAGCAAGTCTGAACGAAATGGGCAACCATATTATTAATGTATTTGTATTGTAGTATTGTATGCGATTTATCTGTTATATTGCGAACTAATGTTAGTTCAACGTATCAAAATTAATAAACGTAACTTTTAGTGAATAATACTAAATTAGTATACCCCTCGACAAACCTCGACATAACAAATTGGCGACGATTCTGGAAAAACACGTGGGATAAACATCCATAACGAAAAAGATACTACAATGGCATTAATTGGTTCGATAGATAGTTTCAATCCAAAAAGGGACAGCTGGATTATATATCAAGAGCAGTTAGAGCAATTTTTTAACATAAATGGTATAAAAAAGCATGCTACTGTTGCATCTGATAATCAATCTGCTGGGGAATTAGATAAACGTGTAAGTGCATTATTAAGTCTTATTGGTTCCGACACTTACAAGATACTCAGAGATTTGTGTACGCCAGACTTACCGAGTACCAAAGCATATGAAGACCTATGTAATCTTTTAAAAACTCATTTTTCGCCAACAACTTGCATATTTAGAGAACGTATAGAATTTTATAATTCAAAACAAGAAGAATATGAAAATATCAACGAGTGGTATGCAAAAATACATAATTTGTCAACTAATTGTGAATTTGGTGTGCAGTTACAAAACATTTTAAAAGACAAATTTGTGTGTGGCTTAAAACAAGGAAAAATAAGAGATAGACTTTGTGAAGAAAAACCTACAGCAACTTTGAATAAATTACTGGAAATTGCTCAAGCAAAGGAATCGAGTATTCAGGCTGAAAGCAAAGACGTGCATTTTTTACATAAGAGGAAACCTGTGCAACAACAGAAATATGAAAAAGTACATGGTGCAGCAAGAAATTTTTCAAGTAAGATGGATCAAGAAAATAATTCCAGATCTGGTAAATGGAAATGTAAATGCTGTGGTAATTTTCATACAGGAAAACAAAATTGTAAGTACAGTAACTACACATGTAATAAATGTAAAGTAATAGGACATTTATCAAAAGTTTGTAATAATATTAAAAGCATTAGACAAAATACTTTAGATGTAGAGTTAGACAATGACTGTGTAGATATAAATAGCATATATTTTACCAATGAAAAACCCTTATATTTAAATGTAAATATAAATGACAATGATTACAAAATGCAAATTGACACTGGAGCAGGCTTATCAGTAATAAGTTATGACTTCTTTGAGAAATACTTGCCTAATTGTGAGTTGAAGCATTCTTTTATAACATTGCGTAGCTATTCAGGTTGTAAAATAAAGCCGATTGGTTGTGTAATTGTAAACATTAAATTTAAGAATGTTATTTGTAAAAATTTTATGTTTCAAGTTGTTAGGAACGATACGCCAACTCAAAATTTGTTGGGTAGAGATTTTCTGGAAAAATTTAATTTTAAACTTACTGCAGATGTGTTGGTAACAACTGTGAACAGCACTGAACAATTATTTAACGATTTTGCAAACATTTTTCAGAACAAGT
The DNA here is from genome assembly GCA_036250285.1 of Pyrocoelia pectoralis. Classification (NCBI taxonomy): domain Eukaryota; kingdom Metazoa; phylum Arthropoda; class Insecta; order Coleoptera; family Lampyridae; genus Pyrocoelia; species Pyrocoelia pectoralis. The sequence goes on from CM070083.1 coordinate 9,070,540, forward strand.
TGGGATGTTACAAGTATAAACAAGTTGATTTGCAGGTAGCTGAAAACACCAAACCTATTTACTTTAAACCTAGACCTATTCCTATCGCATTTAAATCCAAGGTGGAACAAGAATTAACAAGATTGGAAAAGGAAGGAGTTATTTCAGCAGTAGAATCATCAGAATGGGGAACGCCTATTGTACCCATAATAAAGCAAGACGGAAATCTGAAAATTTGTGGTGACTATAGAGTAATGCTAAATAAACATTTGATAAAAGTTATATATCCATTGCCAACCATGGAGCATATCTTTTCGCTGCTCAATGGAGGAGAGTCGTTACAAAAATCGATTTGAGCAACGCCTACAACCAAATATGTGTAAATGAAGAGTCTGCAATGAAGCTAGCATGGAGCACGCATAGAGGTATCTTCAAATTGAATAGATTACCATATGGCATTACACCTGCAAGTGCTATTTTTGAAAGAGAAATGGAAAAATTGTTACAGGGATGTAATGGTGTTGCGAATTTTTTAGACGATATCATAATAACGGGTAAAACAAGAGAAGATCACGAAAAAAACATAAGAGAAGTTTTCAAGAGATTGGAAGATGCAGGACTTCAAATAAAAAAAGAAAAGTGTGCTTTTTTTCAAGGTGAAATAAGTTATTTGGGATATACAATTTCGAAGCAAGGATTAAAAAAAAATTCAGATAAGCAAAAGGCAATTATCGATGCACCCAGACCAGGGAATGTAACACAAGTTAAAAGTTTTATTGGTATGGTGACATATTATGGAAAATTTGTTCCAAAATTATTGATAATAATGACACCAATTTTTGAATTATTAAAAAAAAATAGAAAGTATATATGGACTGAGGCTTGTGATAAGGCATTCGAGGAAATAAAACAAATAATAGGATCGGATGAAATACTAGTTCATTTTGACCCAAAAATTCCAATAATTCTGCAAACGGACGCATGTCAAGATGGAATAGCAGGAGCATTACTGCATAAATTTTCAAATGGACAACTGAGACCTATTGCTTTTATATCAAGAACACTAATGCCGGCAGAAAAAAATTATTCAACATTGGATAAGGAAGCGTTAGCTATATACTGGTCAGTAAGGAAATTCTACCACTATTTAATGGGGCAAGATTTCACTATACAAACGGATCATAAACCATTGACATCAATCTTTGGAGAGAATAAGGGCATTCCGCAAATGGCAGCAACCCGACTACAACGGTGGGCGTTATTTCTATCAGGTTTTGCATATAAAACGGAATATGTAAACGGAAAGAACAACCAAGTTGCAGATATGCTTAGCAGGCACCCGATTAATATCAAATATATTTCAGACGATTATAACGCAAAATCCACGTACATTAATTTAATAGTTTCGGATAAAATACCAGTTAATTTCAAAAGTATTGCTATCGAAACAAGGAAGGATTTTCTATTAAGCAAAGTATTAGAATATATCATGACAGGATGGCCTGAAAAGATAGAGAGACAAGAGCTTTTACCATTTTTCAGAAGAAGATTTGAATTATACAATGAGCAAGGATGTATTATGTGGGGATACAGAGTGGTCATTCCGAGGAAATTTCAAGATCAATTATTAGAAGAATTGCATTCAAGTCATATGGGTGTGGTAAAAATGAAATCCACCGCAAGATCGTATTTCTTTTGGCCCAAAATAGATAAATGCATTGAAGGAATATGTAACGCATGTACTCCATGTCAAACAATTTCAAATAACCCAAGTAAATCCATAACAATCCCTTGGAATAAACCGGAAGGACCATGGCAGCGAATACACATAGATTTTTTAGGACCTGTAAATAAATCATATTATCTGATTATGTTAGACGCTTATTCTAAATATCCAGAAAGATTTAGAATGAACTCCATAACAACGGATGAAACAATTCAGAAATTAAGGGACTCATTTGCAAGATGGGGCATTCCAAAAACTGTTGTCTCAGACAATGGACCGCAGTTAGTATCAAGAGATTTTAATAACTTCTTATTAAAAAACGGAATTAGACACATTACAAGTGCACCATATCATCCTGCTAGCAATGGCGCGGCAGAAAATGCGGTGAAGAGTTTCAAGAAATGTTTAAAAGCATCACTGTTAGATAAGAGAAACAAATATATATCTCCAGATATAATAGTTTGTAGATATTTAATCAACTATCGTAATGCAATACATTGTACAACTAACGAAACACCTTCATTCATGATGATGGGTAGGAGAGTGAGAACTTTATTCGATCTATTAAAGCCACACAATAATGAAAAAAGGGAAGAAAAAGGAAGAACGCAAACACTTAAGGAGGGAGAAAAGGTATTAATTAAAGACTACAGAAACAAGAATAATCCAATATTCATGGAAGGCATAATTAAAGAAGTACAAGGAACAAAAAACTACATATGTGAAACAAAGGATGGACACTTATGGCGAAGGCATATAGACCACAAACCACTAAAAATAGACTGTCCACTTCTATAGAAAAATAGTTGGTGGAGAAATGCGGGACGGCGACTTCACAAGAGGAAAAGGGTAGGTTGAGTGACGCCCACAGCACTTTATTGGTTAATGCTTTATTGGGGGAAAATTTGAATTGAAATAAAGTAAGGTTATTGTTTTAATAAAATCATATTTATGGTTATGTTTATCATTTATGTATCTGTTGAAAATGAAATAATACATTTAGTTACAATTTACATGATAATATATAACAGTGGAAACAGTACCTATTCTACAAAGTAATACATCTCTGCCGGTGAAATTGTTGAAATTGTACAATGCGATGCTGGCATAACAACACTTTTGGAACGTTCAGCAACAGTTTTTTCTTCATAATCCTGAAATAAATGTGGATATGAAGACTCATATGAAACTTATAAATATAATCAATCAATTACGTAATAAAATTGTGCTGAAGTCTTTAATAATATGTCACTTTATAAAGGGAAACCCATGTCCAATTTTTAAATTCTCCATTAATAAATTCAACCCATTTGTTAAAAATGGACTTTAAATTTAAATGTTTTGGGTTTTGAAACCTACATCTACAGACTTTTCTATTCCTATTCTTCCATAATCCATATTACACATGCGGTGACCATGTTATGTTCTTAATTCTAACAAATAGCGAAAGTAAATATAGGTAGGTACGCATGTTTAAAAACTTACCAGAAAACTATAAACTTTAATACACAATAAGTCAATAAGTAACAAACAACAAAATATAAACGCAAAACCCAATAATGAACGGTTATGTGACGCTGACGTACTTCACAAATTTTAAACGAAAAATACCGCCGTAAAATCAAACGCTTATCGCTTCGTTTGAAATGTCGTCACAATTTAATTTTATAACTCTCAGTACCAACTAATTTTGTGAACAGGTTAACCAACCTACAAATCCCCTTTCCTCTTGTGAAGTCAACACCCGCATTTCTCTACCAACTATTTTCCTATAGCAGTGGACAGTCTATTTTTAGTGGTTTGTGATATAGACCAAATAAAAAAACATAATATTCAAGCTTCAACGGAGAAAAGGGAAGATAATGAAGTTAGAAGATTCATTCCCAAGACACCTGGCATTGTTGAAACGACGACACCTATCTCACATAATCCTATTGACAACACTCCCGAATCGGTACCCGAAATAGCAAATCAAACTGTAATTGTAAATACTTCTAACAATTCTAAAAACACTGTAACTCGAACAAGATCAGGCAGGAAGGTAGCGAAACCTGTAATCCTCAAAGATTACTATACAAATATTTAAAATTAAGTTTTGGTATTATGTATTGTTTATTCTAGTTTATTGTAATTAACTTAAAAGGGGAGGAAATGTGGTGTATTAAAGTACCGTAAGCGGAAGGTGAGACACAGCAAGTCTGAACGAAATGGGCAACCATATTATTAATGTATTTGTATTGTAGTATTGTATGCGATTTATCTGTTATATTGCGAACTAATGTTAGTTCAACGTATCAAAATTAATAAACGTAACTTTTAGTGAATAATACTAAATTAGTATACCCCTCGACAAACCTCGACATAACAATAATGGTGTAGGAAAGGATGGAAAATGCGGTTCAGAGTAGCCAACTGAAATATCCCTTTCATTACAATGTTACACTTATAGTATTTTATTTATTTTATAATTGGATGTTGTTCATAGTGGAATGGCAGCCATATTGCAGAGGTCTAATTATTCGTGAAATGCACTACACATTATTACATCGCAATTGATGCTTCAACTAACTTGACAACACAAGAAAAAGTACCAAGTGGTTAACCTTGCCTTTTTGGCCAAAAAGTGAAGAAAGTTTTTATTCGAAAAAAGTGCAGAATAATTAAAGAGCGATATTTCCGAAACGGTTAGACTTAGAATGGAACGGGTTGGAATTATTTAATTGGCGTCTAATGATCTAAAAGAAACGATCTTTACTTGGCCGAATTTCGAGAGTTCGTTTTTTAGCCAGAAAAAATACCAAGTGGTTAATCTTGCTTTTTTGGCAAAAAAGTGGAGAAATTTTTTATTGGAAAAAAGTGCAGAATATGTTAGTTTACTTCATAAAAGATAGTTTAAAGTAGAAAAAGAGTACCAAGTCCACCTATAAGTGTCTCATTTGTACGATAATGGAGGAAACGGCTCTGCGAAGGGACCCTCTATTTGGATCTTTAAAGAGTGATATTTCCGAAACGGTTCGACTTAGAATGGAACGGGTTGGAATTATTTAATTGGCGTGTAATGATCTAAAAGAAACGATATTTACTTGGTCGAATTTCGAGAGTTCGTTTTTTAACCAGAAAAAATACAAAGTGGTTAACCTTGCTTTTTTGGCTAAAAAGTGAAGAAATTTTTTATTCGAAAAAAGTGCAGAATATGTTAGTTTACTTCATAAAAGATAGTTTAAAGTAGAAAAAGTGTACCAAGTCCACCTATAAGTGTCTCATTTGTACGATAATGGAGGAAACGGCTCTGCGAAGGGACCCTCTATTTGGATTTTTGAAGAGCGATATCTCCGAAACGGTTCGACTTAGAATGGAACGGGTTGGAATTATTTAATTGGCGTCTTATGATCTAAAAGAAACGATCTTTACTTGGTCGAATTTCAAGAGTTCGTTTTTTAGCCAGAAAAAATACCAAGTGGTTAACCTTGCTTTTTTGGCGAAAAAGTGAAGAAATTTTTTATTCGAAAAAAGTGCAGAATATGTTAGTTTACTTCATAAAAGGTAGTTTAAAGTAGAAAAAGTGTACCAAGTCCACCTATAAGTGTCTCATTTCTACGATAGTGGAGGAAAGATGAGATTTATTGTTGTGTAATTAATGGCTGTTTGGGATTAGACCAGAACACGTTACGTTAACTTGCTCATTTTTCGATATTTTGCAAAATAACTTTTTGCGTCATCGGGAAATTAAAATTTTAACACGTTGAATTTGCAATTAGGTTAAATATTTAATATACAGGGTGTCCCACTGCTCCGTAATCGGTCGATAACTCAATGTGGGTTAAAGATACAGAAAAAAGTTTCAAATAAATTTTGCTTTGATTTGAATTGTGCATCTTTAAAAATATCTATATCTACAGTATGTTGCATTTTCACCTGGCAGGAAAATGTCACTTTTTTACAAAATGCAGTTTAAATAGTTGGTATCAACGCATCGAACCGTTTCGGAGATATCGCTCTTTAAAGATCCAAATAGAGGGTCCCTTCGCAGAGCCCTTTCCTCCATTATCGTACAAATGAAACACTTAGCCCAGATAACACAAAGACATCTTAAAGATATATTAAAGATGTACATTCCAAGACATAACAGACATCTTTAATATATCTTCTATTTTCGGAAAGATATCTTTAAGACGTCTACAAGATATATTTTGTTACAAATATTGATATCTTAAAGATGTCTTTAACACATCTCTAACATAAAACAAAAAAAAAATTGCCTGTATTGGGATTTGAACCAACAACCTTCTGACTTGTCGCAAGGGAATAACCGCTAGACCAAATATTCACTTGTATAATACAGTTGTTAATAAGTCTTAACTGTAGCCATTTGAGATAGACAAGCGTCTTGACGAACTGTACCAGATAGAAATTTAACTAATAGTATCATTATATTTAGCGGGGTCGGATGCCGCTAATAGATTTCTACATGGTTTGCAATAAGTTAGAAATTCCTTCTCCTCTCTTTTTCATCAGCGTATTGCCTATTATCAGAATTGACGGATTATTTTACAATTAAAAATGTTTGACCTATAATAGTCCTAAAAAGACGTAAAAAAGATATCTTTAAGATGTACACTGATTTACATCTTACGGATATCTTGCTAAAGATATCTTTAACATATCTTATTAACGTCGTATGACATTCAGACGTTAAAACGATGTAAAAAGGATAGACGTCTTGTGTTATCTGGGAGGTGGACTTGGTATTATTGAAATAAACACTGTTCTGAATGTATTTAACTTACCTTGTCATAATCTGACGCGTTCGAGTTTTTCTGAGGATCGTTTTTTTTTACTAAATATGATCGGCTGCCTTCAACGCACGCCCCTATATTAACTATTAAGCGTTCATATATGGTAGGGGTACATTACAGGGTGCAAGGTTATTCTCCCCATATGATTTTCTGACGCGGTCGAGTATAACGCGCAAAATCCCCGCTTGGGCTCCCCTACTATTAATTGAATTGGTATTTTTCGTCGAAAGTAATAAAATAACAACTTGTCCCCAAATTTTTTATCCTAAATTTGTACCAAAAAGCACGTTTTTCTTAGTTTACAATAAAGGCACGTACAAAGGACGCAAAATTTCGATGAAGACTGCAAGAGTCTTGCGTGCAAGACCAAGAACAAGACCAAAACTCCATATTCAAGACCAAAAATCACGTCATCTGCATATGCAGTGCCGCCATCTTGCACCACCTCTCCTCGCTGCTCCTCTCTTAATCTTTCCACCAAAGAAAATTGGTTTGGACTAAAGTGGACAATCCTGTCTCAACCCTTTAGTCGTTTAGTCACCCTACAGTTTGTCACCTTGTATAATTCCTCTATCTTCTCTACTAAATCTCCCCTTATTCCTTTCCTACACATCATCTGTCACAGTTTTCTTCACTTAAATCACTACAATTCACCTGTAATATAAACAGTTATGTGGGTAGACTAAATATTGAACATTTCAGTTTTCCATTGCATTTATTAATTCACACATAAATTCAACAATTTCAATTTTTAATACAGTGTTTCAACAAACATTTTAAAGTGAATGAGAAAGAGACTCGAAATTTAAAAAAAAAACTTATTTGTTCAAAAATTTGTGAACGACAAGCTCTGCAATAAAAATAACAAACGCAAACGTTATACAGATTCCCCAAACGGCAAACACACCAGAGAAATGCTGAAGAGTTAAAACCTGAGGTTCGTCATCTTCGTGCTTGGTTTTTGTGCTTTTGTTGTAATATTTCTTCATATCTTCGTCAAATATACCCGATTCCTTCCATCTTTCAATTGCTGCATTTATAGATGACATAATGTAATGAGGTTCCTGTGGTTTTGCAAATATTTTTACACCCTTAGCGTACCGGTTGTCAATGACAGTACTTGCGTCATCGTGTTTTCTAAGATGTTCAAGTTTGTCATTGTTCAATAGTAGGATAATGCATTTCTTCTCTTCAAATTTTGATAGGTGTTCTTCTAGCAACGTATAAGAATTCAGTTTGTTTTGTATTTTAGTATAAAATTTATCATGTGATTTATTTTCTCCAAAAAAATAACCTTTTATGTCATTAAAGTCACAAACGAGCAATTTTGAATTTGCGACGTCTTCCACACTTTCAATTTTGTTGCTGTCCGTAGGTGAAGTTAATGCTGTGATGAGTTTACAGTTGAAAGCCGTTTGCATTATAATAACGTAGAACAGATACATGAGAAAAATGGCACGCAGTAAACCGATTTGAGGTACTCTCTTTATACAGCCACACATTGATGAAGACCAAATGTTAACAAATACGTCACCCAGCATTCGGCCGTGTGGAGATTTTCTAATTTTTAAGATCATCCACCATACCAACCCTGTCATAAGGAATACTAATAAGAGTGCGATCCATACTTCATATTGAAAGATTGCAGCGATTACACTTAACGTAAACAAGTTGTGGTCAACTGGACTTACGTACACAAAATAGTCTCCTCCTATTTCAGAACTTAATCCTAGCCTGCCATAATTAGTGCTATCATCAAACGTCCAATCTAAAATTGGAGTATTATTTTGTTTTAATCTCTCCATATCAGATTCATCTAATCCTTCACTGTCGATAATTTCAATATTTAAAGCATGTGGAAGATATTTAACGACGACCAACAAGCTTTTCTCACTCTCAGACATGGCTAAAGGACAACGATTGAGATTACGAAATGGTTTCGGAAACTTAATCACCAAACTTGAACATTTTTGCTCAAAAATCTCCTCCACCTCATTTCCACACATATTTTTTGGATGAAAGGGATCGCTCGAATATACGTCATATCCCTCGTTTCCTTTTACGACCACCAACGCATTTACAATATTGAATTTCCACAGAAGCCTAAAAACACTCTGGATGTCTTGCGACATCGTTACTATCAAAAATCTACCAAGCGCCGATTCATTAGGATTCCATACTTCGCTCATTGCCAAATTCTCCAACAAACTTGCGAGTGATGAGACATTGTGCGCCAGCATTATAAAGTTATTCCCAGAGCCCCAAGCGTGACCACGCATAGGTTGATACACATCTATGGAGACGTGCGGAATTTTCGGAGATAAAATCGAAAAGTCGTAATCGTAATCGTCACTTACAACGTTAACCGAAAAAGCTTCAGAAAACATCTCTTCCATGGCATGAGAAACGCATTGTTGTAATTCAAAGGACGGATCACTTATTTCTAAGTCTCCATTTACACCTCTACAAATTATAATAGAAAAGAAACTGAGAACGATAACCGGAACCATCTTATTACACGCACTGCCACGTAGACAATTGACGCAGTTGACCTAGATTTTCTAATTTTACACGTATACCTTTCAATATGATTGATGAATTACATAAAATTACCTATTAATGACAATTGAACATATTATTACTGTCAAATGTATATGAAATCGATTTTTATTAAGTATATATTTTTTTTGAAATTGGAAACTGATGGTGGTAAAAAGTGACGAACATATTTCGGATTCGGATAACCACTTTTCCGCCTGTGCAATTATCATCTTCTTGTAGACTTTTATTATTTTAATACATAATATAAACGATCTAAAAGGTCACTGTTTGAAGAATTTCTTATGTTCTGCACGATTTCCAACAATATACTTTAAAAGTTACTCAAAACAGTGATGATAGTGTAGCTACGTTCGACTATAAAGGGTACACAGTTTTGAAAAACGGAAAACTCTGAACGAAGAGTCACAGGTTCGAGTCTCGTTAGCGTCATTTGTTTTTTCTGATGGATGGATGGATGGATGGATTATACACTTTCTTATTATAAATATTGAGATTTTATTGATTTCCTACTTTCTATTTCTGCTCGATCGTCTCTGCAACTTTCTGTTAATTCTTTCTATCTGTGTTGTTCGTACGATTTGTTGGTCTTTTTTTCATGTTTTGTTTATTGATCATGTACTGCAACGAGGATATTAGCGTCATTTAAGCGAATTGGTTTGGTGCAAAGCCTGTTCTTCATTTGGGGAAATTGCTAACCGCGTAAATCGAAATCGGTTTACGGTAATCCAGGAACGTCGTAAAAGAGAAACCGGGGCTTTAAGAAGAACGAATGAGCGTGAAGATCGCCGCGCGTAAGACAACTTGCATTTAAAGACCGATGGTTTGATGAACAAGGTCGCCATGTAACCCTTAGAACAGTTTATCGTCGAATTCGAAGATTTGGGTTAAGTACATACCGTCCGTAACGTGTGACACTGCTTTTTTTAAAATTTAATGATAAGTCCGCGAATGGACCAATACAAGAAGGACAAGATAAATTTCATCAGCGATTCGCCACTTCAAAAATACTTTATTGAGACAGATGATTACGATTCTCCAAAACTGCGATCATTTTGTCCCACACGAGGGTCTGTGTACACGGTTAACAAGTATTCTCAAAAATTATAAGCCCTTATTGGAGTTTCTTAGCAGGACGGGACAGGAGTCTGGTAGTTGTGGAACCATAAGCGCATGGATTTTGGGAAAAGTTGATGCCATTGTATCGACAGCGCTTATTGCTATTTTCAGGCGAATCCAAGACCATGGTCGAATGTGTAAATCACTCCGTCACTAGTGCCTATGAATTGTCTAAACCACTCCCCCCCCCCCCCCATTTAACCACTCCTTAGTTCTTCCGTTCCTCCTCCTTTCTGCCCAAATTATAATGAAAGTTGTAGTAGGTATATACGCAGTGTATTATGAACAAAAGTAATGTTTCTCGGATACTGCGGCTTAGGCAACCAACATACCATTTAATAGATGGTAGGCGATGTTTCACGAAGATTTATAAATAAGAAACGCCATTGGTGAATGTGCTAAAACTAATTTTTTTTTGCTTTAATCTCCTACCATCTATTATGGGTACATCTACAGGGGGACTTTTAACCTGTACATGCAAAGACTATAGGCTGTGCTATTACGAATAGAAAAAAATTTACCCTCAGAGCCGTCAAAAAATAGGTTAATGACGTCATTTGCCCGGTCCCTATTAACCCTCGTCCTGACTGAATACATACCTTGTTTCGCTAATAAACCAAGTTGGAGGTACAGCAACTGATCGTGTTGTTGAGCTTTTCAATCTTCAAACTGTATACAATTTCTTTTTATCGTCCACTTATCGTTGGACTACTTTATAAGAAATTTTGAAAAATAATTTTCCTGTGGTAATATCACTGTCAAGTACGTGGTGGTCGGCTATGACGGACGCTCTAAGAGCCTCGCGAAAATCTCTGCCTGAGATAACTAAATCATTGAAGAAAATGTCTCAAGATGGTAATGAAAGACCTACAGTAAAGATGATTTACCCAAGATTATACAGGGTTGCCCACTGCTCTCGGTTTCGTCTGTATAGGATCGTACTCAATTATTTTAAATGGAACATCCTATAGATTTTTATATTTTTGAAATCCATATTCGATTTTAGACCAACTTTGTTTAGCGTTTTACCTACTTAAGTCAACTCATTTAGGAGAAAATAAATGTTTTTTAAAAATTGTCGCCGAAATTAACAATCAGTAAAAAAATCATAACCACAGACCACTAATATTTTTAATGGTCTGTGATCATAACTATTCAATCATTGGCAACAGAGCAACAAAATTTGAGATTATCATAAACAAAAGAGCGTTTTATTTCTCGATATGCTGATTTTGAACGAAATTTGTTGCAAAAGGGACGTACCACAGAAGAACTGCCAAAAGTCGACTATTTTAAATTATACACCCTGTATATTTTTTCATCAATGAACTGCTTTTTAAATTAGCTTTAATTTTTGTAAAATATGTCCTATATATCCTGTTTACAGAATACTGATGGGTTGTTTGAAAATTAATGTTTAGGTAATGTTTTGTGTTTTGTACCGTTCGATTTTATGTAAGTTAATTTATTAATTATTGTTATAAATCAGTAAATAATAATAAGTAAATATGTGATACAAATATTGTTATTGTTTGTTGGTTCCTTTAATTTTATTTTCAGAATTGGGCGAACAAACAAAATAATTCAAACTAAAGGTCTCGGAAACTATTACCTTTAGATATAGGACATATTTAACAAAAATCAAAGCTAACTTAAAAATCAGTTCATTCATGAAAAAATTTGCAGGGTGTTCTATTTAAAATAGTCGACTTTTGGCAGTTCCTCTGTGGTCGTTAGAAAAAATTCAGTACGTCCTTTTTACAACAAATTTCGTTCAAAATCAACATATCGAGAAATAAAACGCTCTTTTGTTTATGATAATCTTAAATTTTGTTGCTCTGTTGCCAATGATTGAATAGTTACGATTTTTTTACTGATTGTTGATTTCGGCGACAATTTTTTAAAAACATTTAGAATCTAGAATGGATCGAATATGGATTTCAAAAATATAAAAATCTATAGGATGTTCCATTTAAAATAATCGATTACGATCCTGTACAGACGAAACCGAGAGCAGCGCGGGCCTGAAAATATTTTTAGGTTGTAAACAACAAACTTCTGAATACGAAATGTCTCTTGACTTTTGGCCTAAAATTAATATTAAAGGTACTATTGAAGAACGAAGGGCAATGGGCAACCCTGTATAAGTAGGTACCTATATGTAATCTTTAATTTTAAAATCTATTCAAGGTATAAGTGTCGGTCGGGTACATGTGTGGTTAATAGATGGTGTGACGGAGGGGGCTTAAATCATTAGTGTGACATCAAAATTGTCTGGGAAATTTAAAATTTTGGACAACTAGTATTTTGCGATGTCGAGAAATTGAGACCCTTTATAGCCACGTTGTTAAAGTTTATAATAAAAAGGTCTAAGTTTGCGTCATATTTGTGAAGTTATTATAACGTAATATAAGTGGCAAGGGAATCTCAAAATGTTAACCACGAAGCTCTTATTTGTGTGTTATAATAACATTTCAATTCACACCCACAATTCTTTTAATTTCGAATTCACGATATGGGAATGCAAACCACGAAAATTCAACTTAGTTACGTCATACGTCGCTTTGTTATGATTTTACATTTGCTGTGCTTTCCGAACTACGTAACCTCCAATATTATAGTACGTAAGAATCTCCATATAGAGTTTTCTTTGGGTGTTACCAAGCGCGTAAAAGTTTGCCTCCCCTTCAGGATTGTTGTCAATGACCCATTGAACAATTTTGGAGGGGAAGGGAGTTTAACGGTCGCCATCTTGAAAATGTCCGCGATCCTATTTTTGACAATAGGTGCAGTTTTCATTTTGCACGTTGTGGTCGACTTAAGTCAGCCCTGTCAATAACACACCATTCGTTTTATAAAAATTTCCTAAATCTTGTTGTTTTCGTAACCAGTGCTCGGATTTCCTTGATTGTTTTTGCATTTTATTCATAAAAGCGAGAATGTTTTTTAGCGTTTTTTACATATTCCATAATTTAAGATTTTAAGCCCAAAAATATTAAATCAGCTGGGATTATCAACTTCGGTTATATAACAATTTATCTTAGGAATACAAAACTGTGCAATTAGAGTTTAGGTACGTATGTTCGATTTGGACATACGGTTGCTAAAATATAGTCAAAAATAGGCTTGCGGGCATTTTCAAGATGGCGGACAAGATGGCGGAGGTTATGTAGCCCGGAAAGCCCCGCAAATGAAAAATCATAATAAAGCAGCGACGTATGGCGTAACTAAGTTGAATTTTTGTGGTTTGCATCCTCATCGTCAATTCGAAATTAAAAAATTGTGGGTCTTTTTACATTAATATTTTTTTATAACACACAAATAGAAGCTTTGTGGTTAATATTTCCAGACCCCTTGCCACTTATTTTCCACAGATATGACGCAAACTTAGACCTTTTTATTATAAACCTTAACAACATGGCGATAAGGGTCAATTTCTTGACGTCAAAATAAGAGTTGTTCAAAATTTTAAATTTCCCAGACAATTTTGACGTCATCACTAATGGGGTCTATTCACCAGTAGGTTATAAACAGTAATGTAACTCGACTAATTGTAGGAAATTAAACATTTCAGTTTTCCATTGCATTTTATTAGAATTCACACAAATTTTCAACAATTTCAATTTTTAAAACAGTGTTTCAACAAACATTTTGACGTGAATGAGAAAGAGAATCGAAGTTTAAAATAAGAACTTATTTGTTCAACAATTTGTGCACAACAAGCTCTGCAATAAAAATAACAAACGCAAATGTTATACCAATTCCGCAAATGGCAAACACACCAGAGAAATGCTGAAGAGTTAAAACCTGAGGTTCGTCATCTTCGTGCTTGGTTTTTGTGCTTTTGGGGTAATGTTTCTTCATATCTTCGTCAAATATACCCGATTCCTTCCATCTTTCAATTGCTGCATTTATAGATGACATAATGTAATGAGGTTCCTGTGGTATTACAACTAACTTTAAACCCTTAGCATACCTGTTGTCAATGACAGTACTTGCGTCATCGTGTTTGTTAAGAAATAACAATTTGTATTTGTTAGCAATTAGGATAATGCATTTCTTTTCTTCAAATTTCGATAGGTGGTCTTCTTGCGATGCAAAAAACAGTTTCTCTTGTATTTTAGTATAAATTTTATCATCTGGTTTATTTTCTTGAAAATTCATTGAATGCATGTAATTAAAGTCACAAACGGGCAATTTTGAATTTGCGACGTCTTCCACACTTTCAATTTTGTTGCTGTCCGTAGGTGTGGTTAATGCTGTGATGAGTTTAGATTTGAAAGCCGTTTGCATTATAATCACGTAGAACAGATACATGAGAAAAATGGCACGCAGTAAACCGATTTCAGGTACTCTCTTTATACAGCCACACATTGATGAAGACCAAATGTTAACAAATACGTCACCGAGCATTCGGCCGTGTGGAGATTTTCTAAGTTTTAAGATCATCCACCATAACAACAATGTCATAAGGAATACTAATAAGAGTGCGATCCATACTTCGTATTGAAAGATTGCAGCGATTACATTTAACGTAAACAAGTTGTGGTCAATTGGACTTACGTACACATAATAGTCTCTTTCTATTTCGGAACTTAATCCTAGACTGCCATAATTATTAGTGTTTTCATCATATACATGTATGTCATACAAAATTGGAATATTTCGTTGTAATTTCTCATTTGTTCCACTTAATTCGCGATCTTCTATGATTTTTATATTTAAAGCATGTCGAAGATATTCGACGATAATACAATAATCTTCCTCACGTACAGCCGTGGCTAAAGGACACTGATTGAGATTACGAAATGGTTTCGGAAACTCAATCGCCAAGCTTGAACATTGTTGCTTAACAATCTCCTCCACCTCATTTCCACATATATTTTTTGAATGAAAGGGATCGCTCGAATATACGTCATATCCCTCGTTTCCTTTAATGACGACCAACGCATTTACAATATTGAATTTCCATAGAAGCCTAAAAACACTCTGGATATCTTGCGACATCGTTACTACTAAAAATCTACCAAGCGCCGATTCATTAGGATTCCATATTTCGCTCATTGCCAAATTCTCCAACAAACTTGCGAGTGATGAGACATTGTGCGCGAGCATTAAAAAGTTGTTTCCAGAACCCCAGGTGTGGCCACGCATAGGTTGATACACATCTATGGAGACGTGCGGAATTTTCGGAGATAAAATCGAAAGGTCGTAATCATAATCGTCACTTACAACGTTAACTGAAAAAGCTTCAGAAAACATCTCTTCCATGGCATGAGAAACGCATTGTCGTAATTGAACGGACGGATCACTTATTTCTAAGCCTCCATTAACACCTCTACAAATTATAAAACAAAAGAAACTGAGAATGATAACCGGAACCATCTTATTACACGCACTACCACGTAGACAATTGACGCAGTTGACCTAGATTTTCTAATTTTACACGTATACCTTTCAATATGATTGATAAATTACATAAAATTACCTATTAATGACAATTGAACATATTATTACTGTCAAATGTAGGTATATGAAATTGATTTTTATTATATGTATATTTTTTGAAATTGGAAACTGATGGCGGTACAAAGGGACGAACATATTTCGGTTCCGCCTGTGCGATTATCATCTTCTTGTAGACTTTTATTATTTTAATACATAATATAAACGGTCTGCGCCAAGAATGGTCACTGTTTGAAGAATTCCTGATGTTCTGCACGATTTCTAACAATATACTTTAAAAAGTCACTCAAAACAGTGATAACTGATGATAGTAGAGTTACGTTCGACTAAAAAGGGTAGATAGTTTTGAAAAACGGAAAACTTTGAACGAAGGGTCACAGGTTCGAGTCCCGTTAGCGTTATTTGTTTTTTCTTATGTTCCTTGTCGTTTTAAAATTTCGGCGGACAGAAAACATACACACACACACACACACAGTTCTCTGTTATGATAGATGTGATTTTTTCTTGTATTCTTTGTTATAAATATTGAGTTGAGATGTTCTCCTCGATCGTCTTTGCACAGTTGTTTATTTTTGTGCTCGCTACCTTGGATGTTACTTCCGATCGCCAGGAACTTTAGTTGATTTTTGGTAACATACCGAGTGACATAGAAATTGCAACATTAAGAAGGGGTTGGCGTTTTATATTGAAACTTAATAGATTTGTTGGGCGACAAGATTAACTTTTGAGATCAAGTGGTAATGTGATTGATAACTTTTCTTATAACTTTCCTTCTGTGTTTTTCGTACGATTTGCTGGTCTTTTTTCATGTTTTGTTTATCGATCATGTACTGCAACGAGGATATTATAGCGTCATTTAAGCGAATTGGTTTGGTGCAAAGCTGATTCTTCATTTGGGGAAATTGCTAACCGCGTAAATCGAAATCGGTTTAATCTAATCCATTTTACGTCGTAAAAGAGGAACCGAAGCTTCAAGAAGAACGAATGAGCGTGAAGATCGGCGCGTAAGACAACTTGCAATTTAAAGACCGATGGACAAGGTCGCCATGTACCTAACCCTTAGAACAGTTTGTCGTCGAATTCGAAGATTTGGGTTAACATCATATTGTCCGTAACGTGTGACACTGTTTTTTTAGAATTTAATGATAAGTCCGCGAATGGACCAATAAAGATAAGTTTCATCAGCAATTCGCCAAAAGGCTTACCCACTTCAAAAATATTTTATTCAGACAGATGATTACGATTCTACATAACTGCGATCATTCTGTGTCCCACACGGGAGTGTGTGCGGGTACTCTCGTACTTCTCAAAAACTATAAGCTCTTATTGGAGTTTCTTAACAAGGGGGGACAGGAGCCTGGTAATTGTGGAACAAAAGCGCATGGATTTTGGGAAAAGTTGATGCCATTGTATCAACAGCGCTTATTGCTATTTTCAGGCGAATCAAAGACCACGGTCAAATGTGTAAATCACTCCGTCGTGAAGTAGCTACTAGTGCCTATGAATAGTCTAAACCACTCCACCCCCCATTTAACCACTCCTTAGTTCTTCAGTTCCTCCTCCTTTGTGCTCAAATTATAATTAAAGTTGTAGTATAAACGCAGTGTATTATCAATTATCATGAACGAAAGTAATGTTTCTCGGATACTGCGGCTTAGGCAACCAACATACCATATAATAGATGGTAGGCGATGTTTCACGAAGATTTATAAATAAGAAACGCCATTGGTGAATGTGCTAAAACGAATTTTTTTTTGCTTTAATCTCCTACCATCTATTATGGATACATTTACAGGGGGACATTTACCTCTGTCCACGACTTTTAGCCTGTACATGCAAAGACTATAGGCTGTGCTATTACGAATAGAAAAAATTTACCCTCAGAACCGTCAAAAAATAGGTTAATGACGGCATTGATCGTGTTGTTGAGCTTTTCAATCTTCAAACTGTATTTGTATACAATTTCTTTTTATCGTCCACTTATCGTTAGACTACTTTAAAACTTAAAAGAAATTTTGAAGAATAATTTTCCTGTGGTAATATCACTGTCAAGTACGTGGTGGTCGGCTATGAGTATGACGGACGCTCTAAGAGCCTCGCGAAAATCTCTGCCTGAAATAATTAAATCATTGAAAAAAATGTCTCAACATGGTAATGAAAGGCCTACAGTAAAGATGATTTACCCAAGATTATACAGGGTTGCCCACTGCTCTCGGTTTCGTCTGTATAGGATCGTACTCGATTATTTTAAATAGAACATCCTATAGATTTTTATATTTTTGAAATCCATATTCGATTTTAGACCAAGTTTGTTTAGCGCTTTTTCCTACCTAAGTCAACTCATTTAGGAGAAAATAAATGTTTTTTAAAAATTGTCGCCGAAATCAACAATCAGTAAAAAAATCGTAACTATTCAATCATTGGCAACAGAGCAACAAAATTTGAGATTATCATAAACAAAAGAACGTTTTATTGCTCGATATGCTGATTTTGAACGAAATTTGTTTCAAAAAGGACGTACTGAATTTTTTCTAACGACCACAGAAGAACTACCAAAAGTCGACTATTTTAAATTATACACCCTGTATATTTTTCATCAATGAACTGCTTTTTAAGTTAGCTTTAATTTTTGTAAAATATGTCCTATATATCCTGTTTACAGAATACTGATGGTGTTTCTTCTTTGATTTAGTGGACTGTATTTTTCTTACCCAATTTTTGAATTGTTGCAATTAATTCAAACCACTCATTTATAATAACTATTAACTACTTTATTATACAATTATACATTTATTTTTTCTGCTATATTACTCGACTCGTCTCAGACATGCTTTCTTGAATACTGAAACTTTCGAGGGTGGCAGGGTCGGTTAGCACTCGGACAGCGGGGGTGCTACCCTGCACTCAAGTAACCCAAATATTAAACAGATGGGTTGTTTGAAAATTAATGTTTAGGTAATGTTTTGTGTTTTGTACCGTTCGATTTTATTTATTAATTAATGTTATAAATCAGCAAATAATAATAAGTAAATATGTGATACAAATATTGTTATTGTTTGTTGGTTCCTTTAATTTTATTATCAGAATTGGGCGAACAAACAAAATAATTCAAACTAAGGTTATTATCTCGGAAACTATTACCTTTAGATATAGGACATATTTAACAAAAATCAAAGCTAACTTAAAAAACAGTTCATTCATGAAAAAATATACACGATGTTCTATTTAAAATATTCGACTTTTGGCAGTTCCTCTGTGGTCGTTAGAAAAAATTCAGTACGTCCCTTTTGCAACAAATTTCGTTCACAATCAGCATATCGAAAAATGAAACGCTCTTTTGTTTATGATAATCTCAAATTTTGTTGCTCTGTCGCCAATGATTGAATAGTTACGATTTTTTACTGATTGTTGATTTCGGCGACAATTTTTAAAAAACATTTAGAATCTAGAATGGATCGAATATGGATTTCAAAAATATAAAAATCTATAGGGTGTTCCATTTAAAATAATCGATTACGATCATGTACAGACGAAACCGAGAGCAGTGCGGGCCTGAAAATATTTTTAGGTTGTAAACAAGGAACATTTGAATGCGAAATGTCTCTTGACCTTTGGCCTAAAATTAATATTAATTAATTAATATTAAAGGTACTATCGAAGAATCAAGGGCAATGGGCCACCCTGTATAAGTAGGTACCTATATGTAATCTTTAATTTTAAAATCTATTCAAGCTATAAGTGTTGGGTACATTTGTGGTTAATAGATGGTGTGACGGGGGGCTTAAATCTACAGTGACTCTATTACAAACAGTGGCGACAAGCGATGTATCGATTTCTATTGGCCGTGGTATATTTTGCATCTTAATGGCGGCCTGATTGTTATACCTTTGATCAGCGTGTGATTTTTATTTGGATTTAGAATGTTGCTAGGATACCACCGTTGAGTTCATAAAAGCCCGCCCAAAATTTTGCCTCCTAATGGCGGATGGGTGGAGCTAATTGCTGCTTGTCGTCACTGTTTCTAATAGAGTCACTGTACTTAAATCACAATAGACTCCATTAGTGTGACGTCAAAATTGTCTGGGAAATTTAAAGTTTTGGACAACCCGTATTTTGATGTCGAGAAATTGACCCTTATAGCCACGTTGTTAAAGTTTATAATAAAAAGGTCTAAGTTTGCGTCATATTTGTGAAGTTATTATAACGTAATATAAGTGGCAAGGGAATCTCAAAATGTTAACCACGAAGCTCTTATTTGTGTGTTATAATAACATTTCAATTCACACCCACAATTCTTTTAATTTCGAATTCACGATATGAGAATGCAAACCACGAAAATTCAACTTAGTTACGTCATACGTCGTTTTGTTATGATTTTACATTTGCTGTGCTTTCCGAACTACGTAACCTCCAATATTATAGTACGTAAGAATCTCCATATAGAGTTTTCATTGGGTGTTACCAAGCGCGTAAAAGTTTGCCTCCCCTTCAGGATTGTTGTCAATGACCCATTGAACAATTTTGGAGGGGGAAGGGAGTTTAACGTTCGCCATCTTGAAAATGCCCGCGATCCTATTTTTGACAATAGGTGCAGTTTTCATTTTGCACGTTGTGGTCGACTTAAGTCAGCCCTGTCAATAACACACCATTCGTTTTATAAAAATTTCCTAAATCTTGTTGTTTTCGTAACCAGTGCTCGAATTTCCTTGATTGTTTTTGCATTTAATTCATAAAAGCGAGAATGTTTTTTAGCGTTTTTTACATATTCCATAATTTAAGATTTTAAGCCCAAAAATATTAAATCAGCTGGGATTATCAACTTCAGTTATATAACAATTTATCTTAGGAATACAAAACTGTGCAATTAGAGTCTACGTATGTTCGATTTGGACATACGGTTGCTAAAATATAGTCAAAAATAGGCTTGCGGGCATTTTCAAGATGGCGGACAAGATGGCGGAGGTTATGTAGTCCGGAAAACCACGCAAATGCAAAATCATAATAAAGCGACGTATGGCGTAACTAAGTTCAATTTTCGTGGTTTGCATCCTCATCGTCAATTCGAAATTAAAAAATTGTGGGTCTTTTTACATTAATATTTTTTTATAACACACAAATAGAAGCTTCGTGGTTAATATTTCCAGACCCCTTGCCACTTATTTTCCACAGATATGACGCAAACTTAGACCTTTTTATTATAAACCTTAACAACATGGCGATAAGGGTCAATTTCTTGACGTCAAAATAAGAGTTGTTCAAAATTTTAAATTTCCCAGACAATTTTGACGTCATCAGCTCATCACTAATGGGGTCTATTCACCAGTAGGTAATAATTAATAAACAGTAATGCAACTCGACTAATTGTAGGAAATTAAACATTTCAGTTTTCCATTGCATTTTATTAGAATTCACACAAATTTTCAACAATTTCAATTTTTAAAACAGTGTTTCAACAAACATTTTGACGTGAATGAGAAAGAGAATCGAAGTTTAAAATAAGAACTTATTTGTTCAACAATTTGTGCACAACAAGCTCTGCAATAAAAATAACAAACGCAAATGTTATACCAATTCCCCAAATGGCAAACACACCAGAGAAATGCTGAAGAGTTAAAACCTGAGGTTCGTCATCTTCGTGCTTGGTTTTTGTGCTTTTGGGGTAATGTTTCTTCATATCTTCGTCAAATATACCCGATTCCTTCCATCTTTCAATTGCTGCATTTATAGATGACATAATGTAATGAGGTTCCTGTGGTTTTACAACTAACTTTAAACCCTTAGCATACCTGTTGTCAATGACAGTACTTGCGTCATCGTGTTTGTTAAGAAATAACAATTTGTATTTGTTAGCAATTAGGATAATGCATTTCTTTTCTTCAAATTTCGATAGGTGGTCTTCTTGCGATGCAAAAAACAGTTTCTCTTGTATTTTAGTATAAATTTTATCATCTGGTTTATTTTCTTGAAAATTCATTGAATGCATGTAATTAAAGTCACAAACGGGCAATTTTGAATTTGCGACGTCTTCCACACTTTCAATTTTGTTGCTGTCCGTAGGTGTGGTTAATGCTGTGATGAGTTTAGATTTGAAAGCCGTTTGCATTATAATCACGTAGAACAGATACATGAGAAAAATGGCACGCAGTAAACCGATTTCAGGTACTCTCTTTATACAGCCACACATTGATGAAGACCAAATGTTAACAAATACGTCACCGAGCATTCGGCCGTGTGGAGATTTTCTAAGTTTTAAGATCATCCACCATAACAACAATGTCATAAGGAATACTAATAAGAGTGCGATCCATACTTCGTATTGAAAGATTGCAGCGATTACATTTAACGTAAACAAGTTGTGGTCAATTGGACTTACGTACACATAATAGTCTCTTTCTATTTCGGAACTTAATCCTAGACTGCCATAATTATTAGTGTTTTCATCATATACATGTATGTCATACAAAATTGGAATATTTCGTTGTAATTTCTCATTTGTTCCACTTAATTCGCGATCTTCTATGATTTTAATATTTAAAGCATGTCGAAGATATTCGACGATAATACAATAATCTTCCTCACGTACAGCCGTGGCTAAAGGACACTGATTGAGATTACGAAATGGTTTCGGAAACTCAATCGCCAAGCTTGAACATTGTTGCTTAACAATCTCCTCCACCTCATTTCCACACATATTTTTTGAATGAAAGGGATCGCTCGAATATACGTCATATCCCTCGTTTCCTTTAATGACGACCAACGCATTTACAATATTGAATTTCCATAGAAGCCTAAACACACTCTGGATATCTTGCAACATCGTTACTACTAAAAATCTACCAAGCGCCGATTCATTAGGATTCCATATTTCGCTCATTGCCAAATTCTCCAACAAACTTGCGAGTGATGAGACATTGTGCGCGAGCATTAAAAAGTTGTTTCCAGAACCCCAGGTGTGGCCACGCATAGGTTGATACACATCTATGGAGACGTGCGGAATTTTCGGAGATAAAATCGAAAGGTCGTAATCATAATCGTCACTTACAACGTTAACTGAAAAAGCTTCAGAAAACATCTCTTCCATGGCATGAGAAACGCATTGTCGTAATTGAACGGACGGATCACTTATTTCTAAGCCTCCATTAACACCTCTACAAATTATAAAACAAAAGAAACTGAGAATGATAACCGGAACCATCTTGTTACACGCACTGCCACGTAGACAATTGACGCAGTTGACCTAGATTTTCTAATTTTACACGTATACCTTTCAATATGATTGATGAATTACATAAAATTACCTATTAATGACAATTGAACATAATATTATTACTGTCAAATGTATATAAAATTGATTTTTATAATCTATAAATTTTTTTAAAAATGGAAATGGAGCTTCATGAACATACTTATTTCGGATAACCACTTTAGCCTGTGCGATTTTCATTTTCCCGTAGACTTTTATTATTTTAATATTTATACACCTTCTCATATGAATGTTGAGATTTTATTGATTTCCTATTTTCTGTTTCTGCTTGATCGTCTCTGCACAGATTTTGTGATCGCTTCCTTGGATCTTATTTGTTACTTCCGATCACCAGGAACTCCAGATCTTTCTCCAATTGAAGGTGCACGGGACAAAACGGGTAGAAGGTTGCGAAACTTGTAGCGTCCTCATTTAGTTTTTGAGGCTTTGACACATGAGGTGTTTTTTTTCATGGTAGGCAATACTCTAAGACGCTAACGAGATAAACTACCTTATTCAATCAATGCTACGGTGTGTAAATGAATGTGTAAATCACACATTATTAACGTAACAATCATTATACAATTTTGCTTAACTAATAAAGATTTTCTTCCAATAGCAGTGACAAAAATATGTGGTACCATTTGAATTTGTTTAGGCGTTTTGTTCCTTCAACAAGTTGCGCCTTCTATTGGTAGACGGAGATAAGAAATTGTTGTGGTTTTGAATTTTTTGGTAGTATCAAATATTGTCTTTACATCGAGACGAATCTTGACAAATTCAAGCAACCCGTTTCGAAGTTACACGATTTTTTCCAGTGACACGTACCTAATTTAGTTCCCCCTCCCTTTATTTTGACAGCAATCGTAAAAATTTATTAAACTTTACATATTGATCAGGATCACTAGTTCGCAAGGAATATATTTTTTTAAATATATTGCTAAGGAAAATGGCCCAAAAAATGAGAATTTCAAATTGAAATCAGTGAAATAATTTCCAGCATTTTCTCTTGCCGGTATTTATTATAAGATTTTTTATTTCACTGTTTAATCTCAAATAGTTTCTGAGTTATGACCGACCTCCTTTCTTAGTTGTTTGGGTGGTGTGGGGCCTCTTTGGGGAGGCTCGCCGGTTGGGCGAGTGCGTGTTCAATAATACGTTGAAGAGGTTATAATACGATATATTTACAGAGTGAGTATTTACAATATGTACATAATTCGTGACGTGTTTCGGTACCCTGGCGGATGCGGGCGTTGTCGTCTTGTCGTTGGCGTCTTCTGCCTCTGGTTGATTCGTGTGGCGGCTCTCGGCGTTGGTGTCGACGGCGGTGGTATCGCGGGTTACCGGCACGTAGTGGTCCCGCGCTATCGTCAGCAGCGGGCTGTCTATCGGCGCGAGGTGTACCGCGCTATCGTCAGCAGCGGTCTTTCGGCGTACCGGCGCGAGGTGTGCCGCACTATCGTCAGCAGCGGACTTTCGGTGGACCGCACTATCGTCAGCAGCGGTCTTTCGGTGTACCGGCGCGAGGTTTGCCGCACTATCGTCAGCAGCGGACTTTCGGTGGACCGCACTATCGTCAGCAGCGGTCTTTCCCCAGTAAACATTAATTATAAAATGACGTATATTTGACGTACTTTTTCGGTCATAATTAGTCAGTTACGTTACACCCCCAAATTCCGACGTATTATAGACGTCATTTCTGAACGTCTTTAATACGTGAGTTATATGACTGTATATATACGTAGTTATTTAGTAACTAAAATTTGATTTTTTTAAATGTTCAATATTTAGCATTTTTAATTCATTTATTTGAAAAGCGTGTACTTTCGCCGATTTAGAGATATCAAAATACGGTTTGCCTCAATCGACGTTGCCTTATTGTTTGATTTAGTGCTGGCAAAAATTGTGAAAATCGAAAATCGATTAATCGATTTCTGGAAAAATCGAAAATCGAAAAAATCGATTAATCGCAGATTAGTCCAAAATCGCGATTAATCGAGAATCGCGATTAATCGAAAATCGCGATTAATCGAAATCGCGATTAATCGAAAATCGCGATTAATCGAAAATCGCGATTAATCGAAAATCGCGATTAATCGAAAATCGCGATTAATCGAAAATCGCGATTAATCGAAATCGCGATTAATCGAAAATCGCGATTAATCGATTTCTGTGTCTATGGAAATCGTTCACTAATCGTGTTCGAACGAATCGATTAATCGATTCGTTCGACATTTTTGCCAGTACTTCGTCACTACATAGCGCCGACGCCGCCTTTAAAACTCTTTGAACTATTGAATCTTTATTGGATCTACACCCTACGGCCGTATAAAACATTCTAAAATTTCCACTTGAATATATTTAATTATTTAATCGAAATTGAAAATCTCGATTAATCGAGAATCGCGATTAATCGAAAATCGCGATTAATCGAAAACCGCGATTAATCGAAAATCGCGATTAATCGAAAATCGCGATTAATCGAAAATCGCGATTAATCGAAAATCGCGATTAATCGAAAATCGCGATTAATCGGAAATCGCGATTAATCGAAAATCGCGATTAATCGAAAATCGCGATTAATCGAAAATCGCGATTAATCGAAAATCGCGATTAATCGATTTCTGTGCCTATGGAAATCGTTCATTAATCGTGTTCGAACGAATCGATTAATCGATTCGTTCGAAATTTTTGCCAGCACTACAAACACCTTCAATTTTTATTTCTTTAACCTCAACCAAAACGCAGTAATTCTGTATCTAATATTGCTATCTGTCTTCAGCATCATAACTGAATGACACTCTAAAGCATTTTTGGTTTCTTAAACAATAAATCAATAATTACATTTGTTAAAGAAATGTCATTTATTCCCACAAAATTATATTTACATCTTAAATACTCGTCTATGTCAAACAATAAATTAATTTCAAATTTATTAATTATGACGTTACAATTATCTTTAGGTAATTGGGACCAAAAATTTCTATTTGGAAAAATAGACATTCATATACTACGCGATATGCACGTCCTTCTCCCTTTCTCATAGTGTTCAACTTCAAATTACTGCACTTAGCAAAGTCTCGCTAGCGCAGATAGTTTACTTGTCTGACTACTAAACGGGCGACCGAAGTTCGAGTCCTACTTCAGGCAAAAGTCTTTTTCAGCATTAACGATCTCCTCCGACTCTACAAGAAGCGAAGGGGGGCTCTGGCGTAGGAGCTACCGGAGCACATACAGTTGTCAAATATTCACAAGCATGACAAGATGGTGGGAGTAGTAAGATGTGGCCAGGTCACCCCCCTTTTTTACTATGACTACGTCAATGATTTACGTCATAAATACGTCCCAAAATGACGTCATTGGGCTGTGACATTTACCCGTAATTCTGACGTCTTTTTCACGTCATGTTTTAAGGTCTCTGACGTAAAATGTGACGAACATTTCACGTCATTAAAACGTCCTTATGTTTGCTGGGTCGGCGCGAGGTGTGTCGCTATCGGTCAGCAGACAGTAGATCCTCTACACTATGAGAGCAGTAGAGTTCTCATTCTTCCCAGCTACGGACCGCGCTTATAAAGGGAAGCGGGCGCTTCCCATTGGTCCGTGCGCGTGGGGATTTGCGTGTGAGTGGGGTCTGCGCGCGAGTGGGGGTTTGCGCGCAAGTGGGATTCGGATGTGGCACACGTACAGGTACCGTGCACCACAGTTGTATACCCTGTACAGTTACAGGACAGTCTTTGGGGATTGAACCCAAAGTCTTCCTTGCTTTTGTCGCTTTCAAGTGGATGTGCTTATTCGAGTTCAGTTTGTTGTCAAATGTATTATTTATTATTTATACTAAGGGTGGTTCCAATAGGTCCCCGCACTGCGACCTTTTGGTCTATTGTGCTCCCCGGTGTTGTCTACCCTTCAGGAATAGCTAGCTGTACCTACCTTTCACAAAGTTCAGAATTTTAGTACGGCGACTCTTCCGTTACTTCCTCTTGTGTAATCTTTGATTTCCAAGTAGAGTGTTCCCTTGCCTTTATGAATGCCTCACATTGGCAAATGACGTGATAGGGCGTTTCATCTGCCTCACCACATCCCCTGCATGTCGAGCTTTCGGTCAGTCCCATGTTGTGCAAGTGTTTGTTCAGGCGTGTGTTATAATAGTAATCCCACAAGCCTATTCGGGTCCTATGAGTGGTTTTGCGCTTGCATTCTCGCCTAGCTCGTCAGCAACCTAGTTACCTGCGATTCCCGTATGCACAGATGCCCAGGTGCCCAAACTAGTGTGACTGAGTTGCACTTACCTAGTGCGTTTAGCATTTGTGTGCATTCAAGGACTAGCCATGAATTTACCACATATGAGTCGATTGCTGCAATCACTGCTTTGCTTTGCTGAGCAGCCGCTGTCAGGATTGCATATACCTCGGCTTGGAACACGGTCGCTTGTTGTCCTAGGCTTATAGAAATTCTGCATCCTCGTCCATTGCTCGCGTATACTCCAGAGCCAGTGCCCTTTGTGGTTTTCGAGCCGTCTGTGTAATACACGATTCCATTCAGCTTCGCTTTACTGGAATTGCTCTCCCAGTCGTGCCGAGTGGGGATTGTTGTCTTAAACAGTTTGATGGGACAAACTGTTTTGGGTATCCTCTCAGCGTTCATACTAAGGGTTTTATCTTTGGAGACTTCCGTCGCGTCGCTTCTTAGTTGGTGTAATTTTAAGAATGAGTCATACCCAACTTTATTTGAATCAAACTATATCTATAACCGTTTACGCCAGAGACTTGATATAACTAGACTGCGCGTAACGCATCTAAGGTGTTGTCAGCATAGTATGCAACCCACACAGCACTGAGTGGCAGTAACATTGTCCTGCAGAGAAATATAAACAAAAACTTATTTGTAAATGTTCACTGATGTAATTTATTTCGCTTAAGAAACCGTTAGGGTTTATTCTCGTGATTACTTAAATTTCTGTAAAGATAAAACCAATAAGCAATGGTTATATCGTCTTTAGCCTTTAAATGTACCAACAGGTACTCCAAGGATAAAAAATCTGTTTCATTTCACAGATAAGTACCTTTACCTACCTACGTATTTCCAGTCTTCTTTGATTTAAAACTAAATATAATTACTTAGGTATGTATTTTACATGATTTTAAATATTATACAGATTTCCGGCGGATAAAAATTTAAAGGGCCAATGCATCAGAGCCATTCGAAGAGAAAATTTTAATCCAACTAATGATAGTGTCATTTGCGGAAAACATTTTAAGGACGCCGATTTTCTAAGAAAGGTGCCAACGAAGGTTTTAAAAAGTGATGCAATACCGAGCGTTTTCGATTTTCCCATTCACTTAAAAGTTAAATCTCTAAAACACCGCAGAACTATTATTCGACATCCTTTACCACCAAGGTAACGTCAATACCAATTTCATTTTAAATACAATTAATTTGGTTCAACTGTAACATTTCAAAAATATGCTTCTCTAGAAATACGCGATCGGACGATTGCGTCCCTAATCTTGATACGGTTCTGGTTCTTCACGTACGTCTTTGAAATGGTAAATTAATGAATTAAAGCATATAGTCATGGGAATCTTGTCTCATTTAGGAAACTGTATTTTGGAGATTATTCTGAAGAAGGCTTGCACTGTCCCAAAAAAGAGAAAATGATGTGGAAATTAGGAAAATTACAAATTGGAAAAAAATAGGCAACTAAAAATATTACGTATGAAAAACTTTCGACTTTCCATTAGGAAAGCCTTAGTGATGTGGAAAAGAAACTGTTTCTTCATCAAACTCGAGCACCCGCAGAAAATATGCACCTGATATTCGCAGCTTTGCATTGACGTTACATTTTTACTCGAGCAGTGCATATAATTATGTGCGCAAAATATTTAATAATTGTTTACCACATCAGCACATCCCTCCACATTACGAAAATGGGTCTCTACTGTTGATGGCTCTGCCGGGTTTACCAAAGAAGCCTTTAAAAGTTTAAATGCAAAGAGCAGTGAATTTAAGGCCCAAAACAAGATGCTGGTGTGTGTATTAGTATATGACGAAATGTAGATTCGCAAATATGCTGAAGGGACGGGCAAACCATATTTCGGTTACGTACATTTCGGTGGTGATATAGGAAGTGATTCTTTGCCTGAGGCGAAAGAAGCACTAGTCTTTCTATTAGTAGCTCTAAATTGCCGATGGAAACTCCCTGTTGGTTATTTTTTACTTAATGGCCTTAAAGCGACTGAGAAGTCTAACCTGATAATAGAATGTCTTCAACGTATTGGCCAATGCGACAATATGCGCAAAATTAATTGGCAATTTTTTAAAACGTTGGTCGATTTACTGCAAACCGAAGGTCTCCACGCTGCGAACAAATTAACCCAACGACATATTAATTTCAGACAAGAAATTATGAAAGTGAGATTAGCCGTGCAGATTTTTAGCAGAAGTGTATCAGATGCTCTGGATTTCTGCAACAAAGACCTTAACGTAAAATCATTCGCAGATTCTGAGGGCACCTCAAATTTTTGCCGAAAAATTAATGATATATTTGACGGTTTAAATTCAAGAAATGGTCTATGGTTACAACCCATTTGCGTCTTTGAATAGCCATATATTGAATCAAGATCCGATAAATAATCATATCTTACAACTTACATCTTTAGTTTTTAAAGTTTATTTTACTATACGTGTTCATCACCAAAATACACAAATAAATCAAATTAAGACTAGAGTAAGGCAGTTGTATACCAATTTAGTTCAGTACGAACACCAATAAAAAATTTAAAACAGTTTTTTTCCTACTAAAATCTATTGAATGCATCCGCGATAGCGCTGTTAGAGCGTACTTTTGCCCCTCAATGAAACGTTGGTTGCCTATCCCATCTTAACAACCAGGCGCTTACAGCAAAACCTACGTTACGCGCAGTCTAGTTATATCAAGTCTCTGGTTTACGCGTATGAAGAAACTTTTCGCCTAACCAATACATTATTATACGTATAAAGGTTTTACGTGTAATGTTATTACTAACTTACACACCAATTTAACAGCAAGTACTATAAACGATAAAATTTCATTTAAAAGTATATTAAAGTATAAGTGGATAAACAGATCTTTAAAACACGCGCGAGTTTTCAAGCACGACGGCGCAGCCGGAGTGCTTGAAATAGAGTAAGTGTTTTAAAGACCAGTTATCCACGAATACTTTACCTACGCTATTTTTTTTATTGGTTCACTTTGAAATGTGGTATTAAAATGGAAATAAGAACTAATAATGTGAAATGGTTGAATTCCTAATGTGAAATCAGTATACCTTTCGTTGTCATGGAAATGAGAAAAACGGAAATTAATTTGCAATCTGTCATTTTATTTGACGTAACAAAGTACTCCTGCCAGATCAATAACCAATAAGAATTCACGTTTTTCAAATTGATGATGATGCCCAGCAAACACATTTATATATAAAATATAGATAATAAATTATATAAGAGCTTTTTAGATTTATACAGGGTGAGTTAGAATATGTGGGAGTACGATAACTATAGATAATAGGCATAAAATAAAGATGATTGTTTAAATAAACTTACATCCTAGCATGCACAGGTAAAAAGTTAATAGGTCTTCAAAGTTGGAAAAAAAATTACTGTTTAATTAATAACTTCTAAACTAATTAAATGTAATCGACTATTTTTTGTGGTTGTTAATGAATACTTAAAAACCAAAAATTGTGAAAATTTAATGAAGTTTAAATAAACAGAAGATGGATTTTTAGAGTAGGTACATGGTACATCAACTGTTAAATCCTCTTGAATTTTGTTTTTCATTTAAAAATTGTGTTTGATAGGAAATTTTATTCGCAAGCTTTTTTGTCTTTTGTAAAGTTTTGATTAAGTGCATCGTTTTGCTTAAAAAAATTATTTTTTTTTTTAAGTTTTATTTTAAGTTAAGTGCACAAAAACAAATTCAACTTTTCATTTATTTAAAGCAAAACGATGCGTTTAATCAAAGCTTTATAAGAGACAAAAGAGTTAACGAATAAAATTTCCCATCAAACACAATTTTTAAATGAAAAAAAAAAACTTCAAGATTCAAAAGTTCCAAGGGATTTAACAGTGGAGGTACCCTAAAAATCCATCTTCTGCTTATTTAATTTTCTTCGAATTTTCACAGTTTTTTGTTTTTACGTATTCATTAACAACTACAAAAAATAGTTGATTACATTTAATTAGTTTAGAAGTTATTAATAAGAAGTAATTTTTTTTCCAACTTTGAAGACCTAAGAACTTTTTACCTGTGCATGCTGATGTAAGTTTATTTAAACAATCATCTTTATTTTATGCCTATTGTCTATAGTTATCGTACTTCCTACATATTTTGACTCATCCTGTATAAAACTGGAAGAAAAATAAGAGATATCGTTTTATGTATATTTTATGTAATATTCACATAAAAAATATTAGTTGTAAAAGCGTTGCGATGACCAAATGGCAGCTACTCGAGCATAATGTAATTATTACCAATGTAAAAAATTATTTAAGCAATTTTATACAAAAAAATGGAAAAACTACATTTTTACGTGCAACTGTACTTTTAATTAACTTAATTCTTGCACAAACTCGTTTTTACCTGAACTGAAAGCCGACAGTTTATTATGATATTATATACTTGCTTGAAAAGCTTCCCTTAACCGGATTCGAACCGTTGCGGGTGGGCGTTGCAAATTCCGAAATCCGACATGTTTTCTTTGTATCCGACATTATACCACTGCGCTAATCTGAAACATATTCCTTTTTTTATTTCGTTCTTCCTATAACTTTGCGCTGTTTCGCGAGTTTAAATTATGTTTGATTACATCGTTGAGTGAAGTCTTATTCAATGATTATACCTACCTTTATGTTAAAAATGACCAGGATTTAATTTATTTTGTAGGTAAATGCGTCTAATTTATATAGAAAATAAATAATAAATTATTTATTTTCTATATAAATTAGACGCATTTTAGTCGATACGGATCTAATATTAAAGGTACGTGAACTACAATTTTTGGCGTTATAAAAAACCCGCGCGTGCGATTAATTATGCGGCGCAAATAGAAACGGACTTTTATTTTCGACAATATAATATATGTAATGATAATTTATAATTATATTTACAGAAGGCATACATAAAAAATATGTAATACTTCTTACATATAAGATTTTACAATTACATATAACGTACATAAATCTATTCATACAAATATGACAGCACATAAATATCCGTAATATCCGTAAGTTTCTATACTATTATGTAAAATATACGTAATCTGTTACATACGGTTTATATAACTTTATTAAAGAACACTTACGTACTTGATATATAAAAAAGCATATGTAAGGGTATTTACTTCAATCTTATATATTATAATATGTTTTTATATGTGTGTTTGCTGGGTGCCAAGGCAACTTTAAAACACGCGCGTTTTTGAAAGCGCGATTTAAACACGCTGGGGCGTGGTTTAAAAGGCTAAAATAGGACAATATAAAAAAGAGAGTTTATTTGATACGTCTAACTCTAAACCAAACGAACTTACGCGTAGCATACCACAGATTTCTAACCATACACCTAGATTGACAACTTCATTGTTAAAAAGTGAGGCCACAATAATTGCCAGTTTGACAACTGGCGGTTACCGAATTTCCCACCACTTCTGCCAGTTTGACAAATGATGGAATGGCTTCACTTTCGTATCCTTGGAATATATGAAGTTGTCAATCTATAATGATGGTTAGAAATCTGTGTAGCATACACAGATTAGCTGGGTTAGGCTTCACTGCGACGTCAGCAGGGCTGGGAAAAATACATGCACTAACGTATTTCAAATACAAATTACAAAATATTCCTAGAAATGTGTTTGAAATACAAAATACGAGATCTAAATACTTTTATATTATTTTTAAAAATACAAAATACAAATACAATATTTGAAATACAAACTACAAAAATACGGGGTGGTTTTTTGGGAGATATAGTAAAGTTAAGACGTTTCTAGGAAAGTTTTATAGGTAGGTTCTTGAAAATGTGTACATGGAATTCACTCTGAACCTATCGTTAACACTGCGGTGGGCAAAATACGTACATTAATGTATTTCAAATACTAAAATTCAATATACTCATAAGAGAGCATTTGAAATACAAAATACAAAATACTTTAGGGAATAATCATCAAATACAAAATACAAATGTATTTCAAATACTTTATTTTCAATACCTACTAGTATTTTACGACTGCCCACCCCTAGCACGTCAGTCGTCACCATAACCAGCGGGTCGGATAACATTACTATATACAGGGTGAACTGTGAACTCGTGAAAATTAATACGTTTTTTAAAATAATTTTTTTTCATTTCTATCATCATATATTATAGGTATATCAGGATTGACTAAAATGAGCAAAAATAACAATCTAACCAAACCCTGGCGCTAAATCTGCGGAAAATAGCTAAATATAGCTAAAATCGACAATTTGGAATGTTGGGTCTTCCCTTTTGGGAAAACTGGCGGGGGGGGGGGGGGGTGTTACACGCATCGCCCTGGACCACAAGCCTGGAACAACACTGACCCATACCCCTCCTATTTATTTCCCAATTCTGCCACTGTTTTTGAATCATACTATTAGCAAAGAACGTAATATACGTTCTTTACTATCAGGTTGGCCTGATATTGTTATTAATTTAAAATAATGTATACTTATTACGTAATACTTTGTTTAGTGCTCCTAACATGGTATGTTTAATTGTTTATTGGACAAATGCCCGTTTATTTAATAATAAATAAATAAATATGCTGATTTTGGAAGAAATTTGTTGCAAAAGGGCACTGAACTCAATAATATATGGAAGAGCAAAGCCGTTAAAATCAAATGAGATGCGCGTGAAAAAGTGTGCAAATTTGAAGAAAATAATAAGGTCGAAAATCGTTTAACTACGGGGCTTACGCGTTTGCGCAGTGGAAAATACCGTTAAAATGCATCATGTGTTGAAGTCAATGAACTGTACCTAATAAATTAAAGTTGGGTTAGAAAATTTTACGTGGTTTGTCTTCGTGAACAAGTGGATTAATTTGATTTATAAACGTTACAAGGGAGAAGGTTTTACAGTGGGTGTTATGGAGTCGTGATTAAAATACAATTTTAGATAATATATAACAGCTGTTTTATTTGTATGACCTTTAATGTATTACGGCGCATGATCGGGAGCCCCGTGCGCGTATTCAATTTGTATCACTTAAATTTACAACTTTGCTCTTCCATATATAATAGAGTTCAGTGCAAAAGGGTCGTACTGAATTTTTTTTGGAATGTGCCCATCATAATCCTTGGTCTGGACGTACCTTTAGACGCCTTTTTTACTGTGTTGTTTTCGTTGCTAACTTTACGATGTATGTCAAGTTAACCACCAATCAAATGTCAAAATTGATAACAATTAAACAATAATAATGTCTTTAGCAGTTTTTCAAGCGGATTGTAAAAGGGCCTTGGGTTCATTAACTCATTTAAGTAACGATGAGTTAGACGAATATATTAATAATGAAGAGAAGATCGAAACAATTCTTCAAGGGTTGGATCAGGTAAGTTTAAACTATGATTCATCTTCCTGTAAAAGTAACTCTTTCTTAACATTTTGACTAGAGTTACGTCAAAGACATCGAAAACGAAAAGGAAACTTTACTAGCAACTAACAGCTCGTTATCCGAATTCAATTTGACACGTGAACCGACACTAATCGAAGGTAGGGAACGTGTCGAGGAACTGTCGGTGCGCGGCGAAGAGTTATACAAAAATGTCGAGGAAAAAATGAAAGAAATACGTAAGTCACTCTTCGGCTGGTTGGTCACTTCACCCGTGTTTTTACAGGCGAGAAATCGGGCGATATGTCGCTTGAAACCGCCCTGGCTCTACTACAAACGGCGGCGAGCGAAATTGAGGAGGAATCCGACAAGGTCGCCACACAGTTTTTGTGTAACGAGATCGAACTCGACGAATTCTTGGAGGAGTTTCTTAAAAAACGTATTATAATGCATACGAGATTAATTAAGGCGGAAAAGATGACGAAAATACTATCGACCGATCCCGTACTGAATAACGTGCCGAGTTACGTTAACGCACCGCCCGTTAGTATCAACAGTAATTACTTTCCGGGTATCACACCGAATCCCGTACCGAATGTTCCGTATCCGATCGGTGGGATTTCCATGCCGATGCCCGGAAACGTTAATTATTTCCAAAATCATTACTAGTGTCGCTTCGCTATTTTCGTGGCGCTCTCTTGTACATATTTTTCTATATTAAGCGTAGTTTTACGTCCCCCCCCTTTTACTCACAATAAACTTGTTGTTCGATTATAAATTATTTACTATTAAAAAAACTGTACAGCACATAAATTAACTACCGTATAATCGTCATTTATCGTTTGATGGTCCGACGATCTTCCTTCCATTTACGTTATCGTAACTATTATTAGTAAAAATTGAAACTGCCACAAATACCAGTACCATAACGAGTATGACGTGGCCCATTTTTACGGCTTCCGCCTCGTGTTTGATGGCCTCTTCGTGTACCCTAACTCTCTCCTTAAACTCCCTGTTCTTACGAAGCAGGACACCGTAATGCTGTCGCGACCATTCGTCGAAATCGTAAATAGGCGTACGTCCCGTGGACGGGGGACGTGTCCTCTTCTCCCTCGACTTGTAAAATTTATTTAACGACTCCTCGCCTATATGCGAGGCCCCTAAAAAGAAAACACCCCAATATATATTAACTGAACCGTTGCTCGTGACGTACCTTTATCGTACAGTCGTCGTAGACGAACGTTTCCTAGTACCTCGTAGGCTTCTGTGATATCGCGAAATTTTCTTATGGCGTCTTCGTTTTCGTTTGTAGCTTTATCCGGGTGATATAACATCGATAATTTATAATAGGCGTCTTTTATGTCGGCCTGTGTGGCTGTTCGTGAAATTCCTAGGGAGTCGTAATGATTTTTCGCCACGACTTGTCCAAGTGAGAATGATCGAATGCATCGGCAGGTTGTTCGGATGTAAATTTTGGAAGAAAACATGGTTCGAATTTAATACTTGGCTGACATTTTTTTTACTTATTCCACTCGGTTAGTGTCGTTTTTTTGGGAAAAAAATTGTTATGTCACAATATGAACAGTTCACCTTGCTACCCGATCAGCTGTTAATGCGAATTTTTAGGTTATGTGAACTTTTAGTTTAGTGTCAAACTAAATTCTTCTAACCGTGAGTTCTAACTAAAGGGAAACTCAAAATTTCGAGAAATCAAAAGAGTTTCTCAAAATTCGATAAGAAAATTTCTAACATGCGAGTATACAGGGTGGACTCACCTAGCTATCTCTCGTAGAGCAGTGTTGCCAGGTAACTTAATCCCTAGATGGCGTTGAAAAAACCACTAAAATTCGAATTGACACACTGACCTGTATCTTAAAGGTCAGTGGGAAGACACAAACCCCCCAAACTCATAAGGTGTTTTCTTCTTTTTGCACGTTGTGGTAGACCTAAGTCAGCTTTGTCAGTAACACACCAATCGTTTTATAAAAATAATTTGACTCAGTTCTCAATAACCATATTCGTTTTTAAAGCTTTATTTAAGTTTTATATTAACCTGCCCAAGTAACACAGCGACCTGTAATTTGGTCATTACAATGTCATGGCAGCTACACTGCACAGCCAAGTTGCGTCTAGCACAGTAACTGTAACAGCGCTTTAGCAGCGCTGTGAAAACGTCCTCGTTGCTAAAATGGCGAGTCATAATGAAGCTGCTAGGACGTCATTGCAGCCATATGGCTGTGTCGATTGCAGCCAAAATGTATAGCTGTAAAAACGTTGTGATGACCTTAGATCATATATACTCCGTAGATAGAGCATTAGCCTTTCTTGCCATGTATAGAAAATGAGCCAAGATGCCAGACAGAGAGACGATATCTTTTTTGCCTTTAAAGGCGACTCCCACATGCGCACTTTAAACACGGTTTCCAGAACCGACAGCCATAGGCGCAGATTACGAGCGTGCTTTAATGCGCATATGCCGAACGCTCTTCATGACTACGTTTACACGCACTTGATTTACGCCGGAGTTATAACTTCGGAGTTATAACTTCGGAGTAAGATGCCGTGTAAACGCTCTTTAACACCGGAACTACTAAACCGGAGTTATAACTCTACACCTGTTGGAAAAGAGGAGTGCACTTATTTAACACCGGAATTTCTGTCAACTCCGGTGTTAAAGTACGTGTAAACAGGCGAAGACTATTGTTGCCAACCCAAATAAAATCGCACGTGATGCTGCGTAAGGTTATGTAAATGCTTCGATCATAATGATCCACAAAACACGTTTTGTGATATGATCGAAATTCGAAGTGTAAATGTTATAACCTCACTTATAAGAAAGAATCTATTTTTTCATTTCATTTCATTTATATATTGGTAAGATTGGTACTACGGCAAATTTATTTCTAAATCGGAGTTATAATTCCTGCTAAACCTCAACGTGTAAACGGTACTGCCTAACAGGAGTTGTAACTACCGTACCGATGTTATAACTCCGGCGTAAATAAGTGCGTGTAAACGTAGTCCATGAAACCAATATTTAGTTTCTTTGTCATTCAAGCTGGCACAAAATAAAAGGCCAATGCTTTATCTACGGAGGGAGTATATATGATCTAAGGTGATGAACAAATGGCAGCTATTTTGGCAGCCAAACTTATCAGCTGTCGCAACGTAGTTTGTGCATAATAAAAAATTAAAGAAAGGGAAAAATTCATTTTTACGTGCAATTGTTGGTACTTTATTCTTATTACTAACTTAATTCTTGCACCAATCCGTTTTTACCTGGAAATGTGAAAGCCGACATTTTACCTATTATGTGTTATGATGGTCAGTGAACTCTATAAGTTCACTGTTATGGTACTTGCTTGAAAAACTTTCCCTTAACGGGATTCGAACCTATGGTGGGTAAAAATAGGTGTGTTTTAAATTCGAAAATCAGCAATTCCACATTACCGCTGCGCTATCTGTAACATTTCTATTTTTCATTTCGTACTTCATAACTTTGCGCTGCTTCCCGTTAAGTATTAGTTTAAATTTTGTTTGATTACTTATACCTGCCTTTTTTATGTTAAAAATGACCAGGATTTTTTGATATTTATTTTCTAGGTACGTATGTAGAAATTAGCCGCATTTTATTCGATACGGATCCAATTAAAGGTAAGTACCTAAGTGAATTACAATTTTTGGCGTTATAAGTTAGGTATGCCTATATATACATTTTGATTCTTTCCCCGTATATTAAAAAAAAACCTCCTAAACAAATTTAAGGTGAAATATATTAAGCAAATTATGGGGTTAGGTAATGAACACCTACAGCCAAATCGCTGTTATATGGTCATATTCGTGGCTGTCATGGACGATGTGGCAGCTAAATGGCTGGAATTGCCATATAGCTGTATATTAGAATTTCATTTGGCTGTAATGTACTCCATCACAGCCAAATGGCATTCTCAGCTAAATTGTCTACGTGAAAGCGCTGCCACAGCGAAAATGTAAAGCTATTATACAGCTTGCCAAAATACAGCCATCAGGTGCTGCCATGACGTTGTCGCAGTTAATAAATAATCGTTATAAAAACACTAATACTTCAATACGGTACAATTATTGTTGAATTTGTAAACCAAACAAGATGCTGGTTACGTTGTTTACACAGGTGTGACGTAATTCGCTGTGATTGGCGTTCATTCTATCATGGCGGAATGGCCGTATTTTGTGATTTTATTTTCAAAATAAACTATATCAATCGTATAACTCATAATACAAAAATAAATACGTTTTTAATAATCCACGAATCTTACTTCATTACATAATATTACTTAATTTTGGCGATTCCTTGTTACTGTCATCATGCCTCTTGAGCTACAAGGCTAAAACTGAAAAAAGTCCGAAAAAATCGCGGTTTTTGTTCCCCCCCCCCCCCCCGGTTTGCACAAGTTTTTCGAAGTTGCAAAATTGAGTATTTACTACTGGGATTGAACCTAACAACATATAAATAAGTCAAACCTAACATAGGATTTTTTGCAACGTTCATGTTTAAAATGACTATACTAATACTCGGTTAATTTTGAGTCTAAAAATTCGTTTCACCAACCAAAATTTTGGCAAATTGAGATATTAGCTGCAACATTGAAAAAATATCGCAAATTTTGAGGTTTTTGTGTCCGCTCCCCAAGTTAGCACAGGGTCCTCGAGGTTGAAAACTTGGGATAGACATCCAAGAGTACCCCTAAACAACCTGTTAAAATTCCATCGGAATACTGTCCAGTTACCCGCCTTATCTTTCATTGTATCGACTGGACTATCGCAGGGCCGCCGCAACTATAGGTGTGCAAGTTGTGCACCGCACAAGGGTGGCTGCGGAGGAGGGGCGCTAAATTTAGTAAAGAGCTGTGCTGACCTAATGGTCCGGGAGCGGGCCATATACTTTTTATACTTCGTGAGCGGCTTTATTTTAACGAGACGCCAAACTTTTTCCTTTGCGAAAATTTTCGTAAATGGGTCCTACGGGGTGCGCAGGGGTAAAACACGTTGATGTGGTAATTACGAAAAATTGATTAATATCACTTAATTTTTTAGCTAACTGTGAAGTTTTTTTGTAAGTAATTCAAAATAACATTTGTCCTACAACAAAAATGAGTCCATCAAGAGTGTCTCCATCTGAAGACATGTAGGTAGGTATTACAACACATTAACAAATATAATGAATATCAAGCTGATTTTTTTTCTGTAGCTTAGTAAATATTTGCATAATTAAATGCCCACTTTGTCCTACAAATTAATTGCGCCGTTTTCTCATGATATTCATCCATTTTTTGTCATTTCCAAATCAACGTGTTTTTCCTGGCACACTCCCGTTCGCGTAAGACCCATTTCCGAACATTTTCGCAGAGGAAAAAGTTTACCGTCTCGTTAAAATAAAGCCGCTCACGAAGTATAAAAAGTATTGATTGCAAAAAAGGTTGCCGGCTCCCGGACTATAACAATTTAGTTTAGGGTGTCAATTTTATTGTTAATATTAGTACAAGCAGCTACAGACCTGTTGTAACCTTGTAACGTTGTAACTTAACACTTTTTCATTCAGCATTATGAACTCTTATCTTCTAAAGTTCTAAGTATCGGAGGGGGCGCTTTAAAAGAATTTGCACAAGGGCGCCCATAAAAGGTTTTATTTTATCAGGGCGCCTTGCATGTCAGCGGCGGCCCTGGGACTATGCAAAGGATATTCATTATAAATGTCCCAACTTGTATGTTTACTGTGGTCCCAACTATAGCCCCTAGAAACACAAGGGGCTATAGTCCCAACGTTGCAAACAGTTTTCGGTCCGCCACTGGTTTCCCGATGTTGAACTTTGTTGTGCGATTGGCACCACTGCCGCTCTTTAACCTATCACAAAGTTATAACCTAACTTTTTGCAAATATTCACATTTTGTGAAATATTTTTCAATATTTAAAGAAAAAAATGGATTTAGTTTGTCGTACTTGTTTGAATATTATTAAAGACGACTCACTTTATACTCACATCAATCAATCAAATCCAAACGAACGAGAAAAACTGGAAGCATGTGTACCCGAAATGGTAAGAAAACACACCACCACAATCACAAGGTTCTCCCGTATAAACCAGCATTGGTACAATCAAGCTTTGTTTCAGACCCTGGACATCGTACTGGAACCGCTTATCTGTAACGGATGCAAGGAAAGTCTTTCGATCGCCTTCTCCTTTAAAAAGCAGTGCATTGAAACGGAGAAAACTCTCTTCGGTTACATACAGAGAAGACGTCACAACGAGAATTGTACCGACCTTTTGAATAGTTACGATCTATTAACGCTTGCCAAAAACGACGTTATCCTCGAACACAACTATTCGACGTACAAAAAACAAGATTGTTACATTCACAGTATCGGTAACGATTCACCTGCCGATTTACAAGCGTTTATTAAAGCGACACTAAGTTCACTTACCGAAGTCACAAAGCAAAAAAACGATTCACCTTATTCTTGTGACGACGACGTGATCGGAAACGTAGTAAATCACGAAACCGTGCACGGTTACCAAGTCGATTTAGGGAGTGCGGCGGCGAACGATTCCATTGAAAAGGATGCGTCGGGTAGCGGGAAGAAGGTTAATTGTTTTCGTAGTTTAAGGTCGAAAACGATACCAAACATTCTGAGGCGGAATTATTTCACGAGACAGCGACCTTTGGTCGTACGGAAGGTAACCGAAGAAAATAAGGAAAATGTTAGTAAACGTCGCTTCCGCTGCACAAAATGTAATAAAGGAGTCGATTGTAAGTGTAATTTTAATAGTCGAAAGGAGCTTTATTCTTGTCCGACTTGCGGTAGGTCATTTTCTCAGGAGAAGAACTTGGAAAGTCATCAATTGACGCACGGACGAAGGAATACCTTTCAGTGCAGTTCGTGTAAAAGGTTTTTAGTGTCGCAATCGTCACTGGTAAGACATCTCAAGGTGCACGCGGTCGAGCACCAACGTACTAAGGCGTTTCCGCGGCGAACTTCGAGACCTTACGCGACAAAATCTCACACGGTCGATCACGTACCTACACATATGGACGAGAGACCATACGAGTGTCGAAAGTGTCACAAACGTTTCTCGAAAAGTCATACGTTACGTATACACGAGCAAACGCACGACGACAACCCGTATCAGTGTCACGGTTGTAAAAGATTCTTTCGTGACTTATCAACGTATCGAAAACATGTGAGCAAATTTTTAGCGAAATGTGTTGCGGGCCGTCGATTATACAGAACGGAACGAAATTTTAAACCGAAATTTCAATCGAAGGTGTTGGAGGATATTAACGAAATTAATCGCGAGATCGCCGCCGATAATCTCGCCAATCGAATGAAATTGAGACGATTGAAATATTTTTGTAAAGTTTGTAATAAGGGATTTACGACGAATTTTAGTCGTAATCGACACGTTAAATTTCAGCATTGGCTGCAGTAAAATAAAATTTATGGATCGGGGAGGAAAGAAATAGTGGAAAAACCGTTAATTTTTGATGTAAATGGAAATTTAATATATAATGAAATTTGAAATTATAATTTTACCCATATCCATCTGTTTTACTTAATTATTCAAAAAAAATTCATGTTCTCCTAATACCAGATAGTAAACCCAACAAA
Source organism: Pyrocoelia pectoralis (assembly GCA_036250285.1). NCBI lineage: Eukaryota > Metazoa > Arthropoda > Insecta > Coleoptera > Lampyridae > Pyrocoelia > Pyrocoelia pectoralis. Next base: position 9,112,679 of record CM070083.1, read on the forward strand.
AATTAGGTGGGTAGTGAAGGTACTAGAAAAACTGCTCAAAGACACGCCTTGAGAAGGTCGCTAACAAACTATCCAAAAAACGATAGGGTTTCCGCAGAGGGAGATCGACGACGGGACCGCTAAGGGCAATAGTGGAACGAATCGAGGCACGTTAATGCGCCACTAGATGTCTAGATGTGAAGAACGCATTTAACTCGGCATACAGAGAGCGTATTGTGAATGCGCTGCGCGAATGGGAAGTGCCGGGATGCTTAGTCATAGTGGTGAGAGATTACCTCCTCATGGGGCGTGTAGTGACATCAACAATGCCATACGATGGAGCATGTGAGTTCATAGATAGTTCGGGAGTTCCACAAGGATCAGTACTGGGGCCGTTACTCTGGAATGTAATGTATGATGGCGTCCTAAGGCTACCTTTCGAGAAAGGCGCGAAAGTAATTAGGTTTGCCGATGATCTCGCGGACAGACCGCCAGAAGAAGCGACAAATAAACTTAGCCGGACAGTTGGTATCATGACGGGTTGCCATGTATCAGATACTAGGTTTCGCTCGCAGCTCGCTTACCTATACATAAAAACGAACACAACTCCATCTGTACCTATGTTGTGTAACAAGAGGGCGCCTACCAAGATGACGGTTCTCTAGATGGCGCTTATCAAGACCTGTGAAGTTGTAGGATGGAGGAAAACAAAAAAGCACTTAAAATGAACGTAAATCAAGGAAAAATAAAAGCGCATGGTATACGTTACAAAAACGTTCACCTTGTGACGGAGAGGAGAAACTGGTTGGTTGCTACTTTTACTGATCAGACATTGATAGTCCCTTTCATCACTTTGAATTAAAAATTGTTTTTTAGAATTAAGTATAAAAAATGGTGTGTTTCTGTTGCGCATCAATTGTGCAATGAATACAAGCCAAACTCTGATATCAAGCACAGGTAATGAAACCGTTTTTAAAATAATAGGGTTCGGTTAATTGGGAAATTTTGAGACCTTGCATCTAAATCAAGTCAGCAATGCCAATTTAGATTTTCTGTGTTTGTTATATAAATTGGCTTTCCGATTTCCCTTAACGTAAGAATTTGATAGTGGGTGCTGGCTATTCGACGTAAGAATTTCCAGCCAAATTCGTCTTCACGAATATGTAGTCAACATTTTTGTGAAAATGATTATCGAGTTAGTATTGTAGGTGAACGGAAACTTTTAAAAGATGATTCTGTTCCGTCGATATTTAATTTCCCCGAACACCTGCGAAAAAAAATTTCTTTCAGAAGAGTGTTAGTAAGAACCAACAAAAAAGAGGTAGGTACCTACACCACTTTGTAAATGTATAAATTCAATACTTTCATAATTGCTTTTAGACTATCTTACGACATGAAAATCAACAAGCATCGTCAAGTGAATTAGAATTTGCAGAAAACCCATCAACGAGTTATAAATTTATTGATGTTGCCACCCAAGTCCAATCATCTGATTTGCCAGGTTCACCAAATAAGAAAGAACTTACTTATAAAATAAAAAAATTGAAACAAAAACTTCAACGACGGGATAAAAGAATGAAACATATGAGCGACCTTATTAGTTATTTAAGAAAAAAAGGTTGCATGAATGAAAATTTGGAAGATATTCTCTCGACTAACTGCGATGAATTTTCGATTGAGTTATTCAAAAATCAAAATAAAAAAGTGCCTAAATACAGTGATGTTATAAAGCAGTTTGCATTAACTTTATATTATTATTCTCCAAGAGCATATACATTTTTGCGATCCAAATTTAATTTGCCCCATGCTGCCACCATGAGAAAGTGGTTATCAACAGTCAACTGTAACCCTGGATTTTTAAAGGAAGTGTTTGAATATTTATTAAGAGAATCTAAAAATAAACCATATTTACAAAATGTTGCATTAATATTTGATGCAATGGCAATTCGTAGTGAAGTTGCATATGATAAAAAAATGATAAATATTTTGGATATATAGATCTTGGTTCAACAATACATACAAATGACCAAAATCTGGCCACCGAAGTTCTCGTTTTTCAAATAGTTTCATTAAAAAATTATTTTAAGTGCCCTATAGCATACTTTTTCATAAATAAAATGTCGGCTGTATTACAAAGTCGCTTATTAGAAGTTGCTATACATAAATTGTTTGAAGTTAACATAATTGTTAGATCAATAACTTGTGACGGCACGTCTACCAATTTTAAGACACTTGAAAATTTAGGGTGTAATTTTAGCCTTTCTACTTTTAAAACACATTTCAAACATCCGCGGACAAATTCAAATATATATGCTATATTAGATCCATCACACATGGTTAAGTTAGCTCGAAATACATTTGGAGAATGCAAATTGAATTCCCCCATGGGAAAAATCAGTTTTGATTATATTACAGCCTTGCATGAATTACAAGAAGAGGTTGATTTAAAATTTGCAAATAAGGTTACTGCTACCCATATTAATTATCATAATAAAAAAATGAAAGTTAGTCTCGCTACTCAAGTTTTAAGCAGTAGTGTAGCTAGCGCTATTACTTTTTTAAAAGAGAGCGGTCATCCTAAATTTCAGAATAGTGCAGCTACTATTGAATTCATTAAATATATAGACAGAATTTTTGATTTTTTCAATTCAAAAAATCCATATGGGAAAGGATATAAAGCGCCCCTAAGATTAGCAAATAAATTACATTGGGAAAGTATTTTTTTGGATACCAGAAATTATTTACAATCTTTGAAAATTGGTGAACAATCAATCTTAAAGCATGCTCGTAAAACATTTGCTCTAGGTATGTTAATTTGTCTTGATAGCTTCAAAAATTTAGCATTTGAGTTACTATCTCCTCCTGATAACCCTTTGCAGTATTTTCTGACATACAAATGCTCTCAGGATCATTTGGAAATGTATTTTGCTTGTATAAGATCACGAAATGGCTGTAATAATAATCCTAGTGCATTGCAATTTAAGTGGGCAATCAGAAAACTTTTATTCAAAAATGAGGTGTCGCCAACTGTTAATGCAAATTGTCTTTTAACAACGGGAGGTATCTGTAATCCGGTTATCGATTTTAATTATCAAACAGAAGAAAATGATTTTACTGAAAATGTATTAATAGAAAATTTAAGTTCTGCAATACAGCAGCAATCGTTCTCTGCACTACATGATAATATTTTGTATTACATCACAGGGTTTGTTGTTAAAAAATATTACCCAAGTTGAAGTGTAAGTTTTGTGAGGAGTTCTTATTAACTAATAATAGTAGCACAAGCGATCATTTTATTGTATAGATGTAAATAAATATTCGTCATTTACAACGTTCATATCTCAAGGTAAACTAGTTACACCATCCCACAGAGCTTTTTTAATAGTGCAATACACTGAAAAGGTATTCCGAGCTCAATTTGCTTCCCTTAATACCACTTCTTGTAATAGTAATGTAAAAAAAAAAATTGTGCATGTAGTAGCGGCATACTTTAGCAGTTTTAAGAACTTCTTTAAAGATCATCCTGTATGCAATGAATTTGTGGCAGAAGATTTGCATGAAATGCAATTAATTAAACAAATAGCTGATGCCTATGCATTACTAAGAATTCAAACATAAAGGGAAAAATAAAACTAGTAAATTCGATATATCATATACTTTTAGTTCTATATAAAAAAAAAAAAAGGTAAACAGATGTCACTGTTATAAGGGGATCACATGACGTAAATATAAATTTGGTGAGAAAATAAAAACCCTAAAATGTCGATAAATCATATTTACCGTCTAAAATGGAAAATGTCATGTTCACCTCAAAACTATCCGAAGGAAGAACATGGTAAAGAAACCTTCGGATATGTTCCCAAGAAACTAAATACACAGATTAAACAATACACAAAGAAACATGATGCAGTGAGGTAGACCACAGTAACATAAAAATACCTGCAATGAAAGCATATAAATAGTAATCAAATTCAGTTATATACTTAAGTAATAGATACAAAAAACAACTGTGTATACCGGTACTCAAGGTTACAAACTAAAATACCCACTACTTCACAGACCATTAAAATCTGTGCACTACTTTATACACCCTCCCCTTGTTCGACAACTACCACATTCACTAGACATATAAAAGCACATACAGGGTGGCCCATTGAAAAGGTAACACGCCTGTTTTGGTACACTTAGAGCAGTTTCTTAAAAAAACGCTCGGACACGTCGATTTTTATTTTTGGGGGACAACTTTTGATGTCAAATTTGACTGTCAGGTCAACCCCCTAGCCCCAGCAACCCCTAACTCAAGAATTTAAATAGGGAAAAGGAGTCGAGCAACCCCTCATTTGAAACGTCTTTTAATTCTCTATGTGACAGTATGAATGAAAATTAGTTTTATTCAATTTTTTTTGCCCCCGATGAAAAGCACCCTCTAGATTAACTAAGGTAAGGGTGTTGTTTAGGAAAAATCCTGAAATGTGCCGTTAAAATGGTCAAAGGTGGCGTGTTGTCCCCCAAAAATAGAAAATCGACGTGTCCGAGCGTTTTTTTAAGAAACTGGTCTAAGTGTTCCAAAACAGGCGTGTTACCTTTTCAATGGGCCACCCTGTATAAATATGTAGTTCATAAAAGATAGATTAAAGTAGAAAAAGTATGCGAGGTCCATCTGTAAGTGTCCCATTTGTACGATAATGGAGGAAAGGGGTCTGCGAGGACCACCCTCTATTGTGATCTGTAAAGAGCGATATCTCCGAAACGGCTTGACTTTGAATACAACTGTTTGTAATTATTTAATTGTCGTCTAATGGTTAATAAGAAAGGCAAATTGTTTGGACGAATTTCGAGAGTTGGATTTTCATGGTGAAAATACACCAAAGTGGTTAACCTTGCTTTTTTGACGGTAAAATGAAGAAATTTTTTTGTTGGGAAAAAGTTTAGACTATGTTAGTTTGCTTCATAAAAGATAGATTAAAGTAGAAAAAGTGTACCTACGAGGTCCACCTATAGGTGTCCCATTTGTACGATAATGGAGGAAAGGAGTCTGCGAGGACCACCCTCTATATGGATCTTTAAAGAGCGATATCTTGGAAACGGTGCGACTTTGAATGGAAATGTTTGTAATTATTTAATTGTCGTCTAATGATCTAAGTATAAGAAAAGCAATTTGTTTGGACGAATTTCGAGAGTTTGATTTTCATCGAGAAAAAATACCAAGTGGTTAACCTTGCTTTTTTGACGAAAAAATGAAGAAATTTTTTGTTGGATAAAAGTTTAGAATATGTTAGTTTACTTCATAGAAGATAGTTTAAAGTAGAAAAAGTGTACGAGGTCCACCTGTAAGTGTCCCATTTTGTACAATAATAGAGGAAAGGGGTCTGCGAGGACCACCCTCTATTGTGATCTTTAAAGAGCACGGAAACGGTGCGACTTTGAATGGAAATGTTTGTAATTATTTAATTGTCGTCTAATGATCTATAAGAAAAGCAATTTGTTTGGACGAATTTCGAGAGTTGGATTTTCACCGAGAAAAAATACCAAGTGGTTAACCTTGTTTTTTTGACGAAAAAATGAAGAAATTTTTTGTTGGATAAAAGTTTAGAATATGTTAGTTTACTTCATAGAAGATAGTTTAAAGTAGAAAAAGTGTACGAGGTCCACCTGTAAGTGTCCCATTTTGTACGATAATAGAGGAAAGGGGTCTGCGAGGACCACCCTCTATTGTGATCTTTAAAGAGCACGGAAACGGTGCGACTTTGAATGGAAATGTTTGTAATTATTTAATTGTCGTCTAATGATCTATAAGAAAAGCAATTTGTTTGGACGAATTTCGAGAGTTGGATTTTCATCGAGAAAAAATACCAAGTGGTTAACCTTGCTTTTTTGACGAAAAAATGAAGAAATATTTTGTTGGATAAAAGTTTAGAATATGTTAGTTTACTTCATAGAAGATAGTTTAAAGTAGAAAAAGTGTACGAGGTCCACCTGTAAGTGTCCCATTTTGTACGATAATAGAGGAAAGGGGTCTGCGAGGACCACCCTCTATATGGATCTTTAAAGAGCGATATCTTGGAAACGGTGCGACTTTGAATGGAAATGTTTGTAATTATTTAATTGTCGTCTAATGATCTAAGTATAAGAAAAGCAATTTGTTTGGACGAATTTCGAGAGTTTGATTTTCATCGAGAAAAAATACCAAGTGGTTAACCTTGCTTTTTTGACGAAAAAATGAAGAAATTTTTTGTTGGATAAAAGTTTAGAATATGTTAGTTTACTTCATAGAAGATAGTTTAAAGTAGAAAAAGTGTACGAGGTCCACCTGTAAGTGTCCCATTTTGTACGATAATAGAGGAAAGGGGTCTGCGAGGACCACCCTCTATTGTGATCTTTAAAGAGCACGGAAACGGTGCGACTTTGAATGGAAATGTTTGTAATTATTTAATTGTCGTCTAATGATCTATAAGAAAAGCAATTTGTTTGGACGAATTTCGAGAGTTGGATTTTCACCGAGAAAAAATACCAAGTGGTTAACCTTGTTTTTTTGACGAAAAAATGAAGAAATTTTTTGTTGGATAAAAGTTTAGAATATGTTAGTTTACTTCATAGAAGATAGTTTAAAGTAGAAAAAGTGTACGAGGTCCACCTGTAAGTGTCCCATTTTGTACGATAATAGAGGAAAGGGGTCTGCGAGGACCACCCTCTATTGTGATCTTTAAAGAGCACGGAAACGGTGCGACTTTGAATGGAAATGTTTGTAATTATTTAATTGTCGTCTAATGATCTATAAGAAAAGCAATTTGTTTGGACGAATTTCGAGAGTTGGATTTTCATCGAGAAAAAATACCAAGTGGTTAACCTTGCTTTTTTGACGAAAAAATGAAGAAATATTTTGTTGGATAAAAGTTTAGAATATGTTAGTTTACTTCATAGAAGATAGTTTAAAGTAGAAAAAGTGTACGAGGTCCACCTGTAAGTGTCCCATTTTGTACGATAATAGAGGAAAGGGGTCTGCGAGGACCACCCTCTATTGTGATCTTTAAAGAGCAATATCTCGGAAACGGTGCGACTTTGAATGGAAATGTTTGTAATTATTTAATTGTCGTCTAATGATCTAAGTATAAGAAAAGCAATTTGTTTGGACGAATTTCGAGAGTTGGATTTTCATCGAGAAAAAATACCAAGTGGTTAACCTTGCTTTTTTGACGAAAAAATGAAGAAATATTTTGTTGGATAAAAGTTTAGAATATGTTAGTTTACTTCATAGAAGATAGTTTAAAGTAGAAAAAGTGTACGAGGTCCACCTGTAAGTGTCCCATTTTGTACGATAATAGAGGAAAGGGGTCTGCGAGGACCACCCTCTATTGTGATCTTTAAAGAGCAATATCTCGGAAACGGTGCGACTTTGAATGGAAATGTTTGTAATTATTTAATTGTCGTCTAATGATCTAAGTATAAGAAAAGCAATTTGTTTGGACGAATTTCGAGAGTTGGATTTTCACCGAGAAAAAATACCAAGTGGTTAACCTTGTTTTTTTGACGAAAAAATGAAGAAATTTTTTGTTGGAAAAAAGTTTAGAATATGTTAGTTTACTTCATAGAAGATAGTTTAAAGTAGAAAAAGTGTACGAGGTCCACCTGTAAGTGTCCCATTTTGTACGATAATAGAGGAAAGGGGTCTGCGAGGACCACCCTCTATTGTGATCTTTAAAGAGCAATATCTCGGAAACGGTGCGACTTTGAATGGAAATGTTTGTAATTATTTAATTGTCGTCTAATGATCTAAGTATAAGAAAAGCAATTTGTTTGGACGAATTTCGAGAGTTGGATTTTCACCGAGAAAAAATACCAAGTGGTTAACCTTGTTTTTTTGACGAAAAAATGAAGAAATTTTTTGTTGGAAAAAAGTTTAGAATATGTTAGTTTACTTCATAAAAGATAGTTTACGGCTAAAGTTGTATTTCGAGCACAAGTGCTAAATTGCGCTATTATAGCAGTCGACTCTGACACGAGAGAAAAAGCATCATTAGTTACATATCCACTAAGGCTCTTACATAAATGAGGGAGTACGTTAGCAACTATAAGTTAAAAGCTTCAAGCAAGTGTGCGGCTCTTATTGAGAAACGAGTGTACACATGAGATGAAACAAGGAAAATTAAAATAACTGAATTCAACATTTTTACACAAAGAAAACTCTCGGCCCTAATTCAATAGGTAACAGAAGTTTATTAAATAATTACAAATATTACATACAAGAACGACAAATAAAAACACATTAAGTAACATAACAAATCAAAATGGACGCCAACGGTAATTTGGGTAAACCAGTTGAATGTATAGAATAATGTAGGTATAAAGTCATTTCATTGAATGACAAGTTATTAGAAAATATAAATGGTTGATTTAAACCATTAACATTAATAAAACAGATAAAATACATGCATTACCTTTTCGGTGAAAATTAACACACACAAAAATAGAAATTTACAAATAAAACAAGACACCTGTTGCTTCTTCCAAAACGCAGGATCAGATAAACCCACCTCCTTTCTCAACCCCTAACTAGCACCCCCGCTCTCGCCCCTAACTGTCCCCCTCTCTTTTTTCCCATCCCTGTTTTCTCTGTTGTGATGTCTCCACTCATGCAAAAAGTCTTCTTTCGCTTTATTTTCAAAACCGGACACTTCAGGGTGGATGCGGAAAGAAGGTTCACCCTACTCTAATGCCAGAAAAAACCAAGGCCGCGATGATGACTGGCAGAAGAAACGAGTCCTATATATGTCACAAAGGAAATACTCGGACAGAGACTGGCCGCCCAAAAAATAGGGAAAATTCTAGGAGCGACAGTAGACAATTAAGAACACACTAATGTACACATAGTGTGTGAGAAGGCACTAAGGGTATATAGCTGTGCACTATAACTACGAATATGCCAAATGTGGAGGGGTGCGCCTCCAAGCGAAGAGTCCTGCATCGGCTGTCATCTCCATTCTCCCAGCCCAGTGATTAGATGGGAAGTGGCGAAGAATAGAATGGAACAAGTATAACTCGTACGCTTGCGATCAGGATCTGCAGCGCTTACCGCATGGTTCAGCTGGAGGACGTTATGGTGGTCGGAGGACTCCCTCCAGCGGAGATACTTAGTGATCATGGCCAGGGTGGGACAGGGAAAGGATGATCCAAGAATGGCAAAGGATGTGGCAACGAAGAATCTCCTGGACGAGGGAACTCATTCTCACGATAGAAAAATGAGTAGAGGAACATGGAGAAACGGAAAAAGGGGTGTATCTCTATAGGATTGAAAAAAGAATGGACGATAACTTCATGGATTGCGGAGAAAGAGACCACGTCGGACATGCGACATTCGAGTGTGCGAGGCGGAGCATCGGTGCGACTTTGAATGGAACGAGTTGGAATTATTTAATTGTCGCCTAATGATCGACAAGAAAAAATTTTTACTTGGTCGAATTTCGAGAGTTGGATTTTTAACGAGAAAATTTTCCTAATAGTACACTGTGCCAGTTGTCCTTCAATCTGAACGTATGAGTAGTAGGCTTTAAAAACTTTAAGCAGAGGAGAAAACAAATAAAAAACTTAACAGTTTTCCTTTAATCGGAACGTATGAATAGCTTTAAAAACTTTAAAAATCCTTGCTTGGTTGAATTTCGAGAGTTGGATGTTTATCGAGAAAATTTTCCAAATGGCTATTTTTGCAAAAAAGTGAAGAAATGTTTGTATCGAAAACTGTTTAGAATATGTTAGCTTTGAGATAACCACAATTTATACCGTGTAGAGTTTTAATCAGGTGGAAAAACTAAATATGTCCTGATGCGAACCCCGCACGAGGAGCCAGTTACCTAACCTGGGGGAGGGGGGGTGTTAACTAACACAATCTCTTCTGTTTTGAATTACGCATGATTCTGATGTGTAAAAGTGTGTAGATGGCCACTCGGGAACAGGTAGTGGTTCTGAGCTCTTTTTTTGTAACTTCTGCAACAAATGCGTTATAGTTATACACATCGTGGAGTTTGTCGGCCATGATTACGAGATCGTCGGGGCTACCTGTTAAAATCCCCTGAAGCTGTTGCGATAGTTTCGATAGCCAAAGTGACTTAAGAAGGAAATCGCCAATCGTGAGCCTCCTAAGTTGCAGGACTCGCTACGACGGTTTTAAGTCTTCTGACTCTGCTTCTATAAGTAATTTTTGCAGACTGTTCTTCGCAGTCCGGGAAGCACGCCATGAGACTCTTCTTAAGAGTCTGGTACTTGTTTGCAGGTGGAGGTGCGCTAATGACATCTGCAACTCGCGCAAGGATCTCAGTGTCAATCGCTGCAACAGCTGTGTAATATCGCGTAGTATCGTCTGCGATACCGCCGGAGATATTGGATTGTTGCTCCATTTGGTGGAATCATAAATTTGGATCATTCTTCCATAATGGTGGTTGCTGGTGGTTTAACAGCTTCGTAGCTAACGTATGGTGTCGCATTCTGTGGGTGTGCCTGTACAAGGACATAATGACAGTTGATGTACGTGTTATATTACATTTTACGTTTGACAACATTGCTATGAAGAACAAGGATACCTACTGTTATTTGGAAATTACTAAAGATAGTAAAAGAGACAGAGTTACTCCATAAGAACCCATACTGCATTTGGAGGTCTTTAGTAATGAATTATTTATTTGGTCCTTGTGAAATTGTAAATTGGTCACTTATATGTATAATCAGCTGTGGAATAAGGTCCTAGAAGAAATTGTAAATATTTTATTTCCCTTTGTTGCTATAATCTGGCCCTCTGGTGTCCGTCTTCAAAAGCCGACTCCTATTTCCAAAAAAACGTATTTCAATTTTAAATATTAGATTGGCCAACTATAATGGGTATCCCATTAATGCGAGGAAGTCCAATATTTCATTCAATATCATACGGATTAAACAATGTTTCAAATAAAAGTTTTAAAATACGAACCATTGCATATTATTGTAAAATATTTATAAACATACAGGGTGCTTCGAGTAATCGTGCCTCCGTGCCGACCTGTTTTTTTAATGGAACACCCTATATTTGATGTTATACTCCGATTGCTCTCTTAAAAAGCTCTATGATGTTCATATTTTTGTTTTAAATGCAGCGTTCCCAAGTTATGAAATAATGGACTTCCTCGCACTAATGGGCTACCCTGTATAAACAAGGGAAAGACCTACGTGGACGTGTACTAGAATCGCTTAACGTCTATACTTTAGCCACATCCTGTTGTGTCTCATTTAACACGTGCTTTATTTCTAGGTTATGTTACAAAAACATAAATAAAGGAAAAATGTCACGGCCCGAACACTTAGCACCACCCGAAATAGTAAGTTCCCCGCTAATTTTCAAGCGATAATTAATCCAAATTTCAGTTTTACAATGAAGAAGAGGCGAAAAAGTACACACAAAAGTTAGTGGTTAGGTATACGAATCGAAGACTCTTAAAATCGTTCTCGTTAGTTCTAGGATCATCGACATTCAGGTTCAAATGAGTGAACGTGCAATTGAACTTTTAGTTCTACCCGAAGATACACCCTGCCACCTGTTAGATATCGGTTGCGGTTCCGGTTTGAGCGGAAGCGTTCTAGAAGAACAGGGACATTATTGGTGCGGTTTAGACATATCGAACTCAATGCTAGGTTTGTTAACTTTTACAAGACGGGAAAGTAAACGAGTAACTTTGTCATTGTAGATGTCGCGCGAGATCGTGAGGTTGAAGGTGATTTGATTATGTCGGATATGGGACAGGGTTGTCCGTTTAGGGCTGGCATATTCGACGGCGCAATTAGTATATCGGCTTTACAATGGTTGTGTAATGCGGATAAGACGTCGCATAATCCTGTACAGAGGTTACATAAGTTTTTTACGATGCTCTACGCGTGTTTGGTAAGCGACTCTGTTAAATCCGTCGAGCGGTACATTAATGGAATTTTAGTCCAGGTCGGCAAGGGCTGTTTTTCAATTTTACCCCGAAAATAGTGAACAAATGGAGCTGGTTACGACGCAGGCGATGAAGGCCGGTTTTTATGGTGGCATGGTTATTGACTATCCCAATTCGGCCAAGGCGAAGAAGATTTTTCTTGTATTAATGACTGGCGGTAATATGCCTTTACCATCAGCATTAGGAACAGATGAAAACTCACAAGGTAACTAAGGTACTTCTCATATAGGCGATTTCCGGAAAGTTCCTGTACCGTAACCATGGTGACTATTCTATCTTCCAGTTTTAATTTCACTCTCTCAGGGTGGGTGCCCTAAAAAAAGTTTAGGATTCTCCTGTGGGAGGCTTATCTAATGTCTTACCAAAGAACCTTTGTCTCAGCCTTGTGATGACACAATATATGAAGTGTTCTTTCTTCTTCCATGTTATTATTTCTTCCACAATGGTTCCCTAAAAGTCCCTGTACTGTAACCATGTGGACTATTGCATCCTCCAGTTTTTAATTTCTCTTCCCCAAGGAATAAAAAAAGTTTAGGGACTTTCCTGAGGGAGACTTGTAATGTCCTTTTCCAAAAGACCTTGGGTCTTAAGGTTGTCGTATGCCTGGCGAGAGTGGTGTTTCTTCCTTCTCACAACCCCTTCATCGGCATGTCATTACTTCTTCCAGAAGTCGTGAAATCCTCTATACCGTAACCATGGAACCTATTGTACCATCCAGTTATAGTTTTATTCTTTCAAGGCGCATGTGTGCCTGCCCTAAAAAAAGTATGGGATCCTCCTGAGGGAGGCTTTTTGTAATGTCATTATCCCATAGAATATGTGTCTTAAAATATTTTAAGCCTTACAGTGACACAGCATATCCAGTGTCCTGCACTACTGACATAGGGACTATGGTACCTTCCAGTTTTAATTTCATTTCCCCAAGGAGTCTAGTACTCATTTAAAGTGTATCTTTAAAAAATATTTGGATGTGTCCCTGAGGGTGGCTTCCCCTTTTCCCAAAGAACTTGCGTGTTAAGGTATTGTGGAATAGTTTTTCTTCTTCACAACCCCTGCACATTTATTATTTCTTTGAGTTTCTTCCTTATATTGCAGCCATTGTTCCTATTATACCCTCTATTTTTCTATTTTACTCTCTCAGGATGTGTGTGTGCCCTAAGAAAAATTTCGGATCCTCATGAGGTAGCCTTTTTGTAATATCATTTCCGCATAGAACCTGTATCTGAAAATATTATATGCCTTGCAGTGACACAGTATGTAGAGTGGTATTTCTTCTTCCTTCTAACAACTCCTGCATGTTCTTATTTCGTCCAGAAGTGGTTTCCTGAAAGTCCCTGTAATGCAGCCATAAAAACTATTGTATCCTCCAGTTTTAATTTCTCTGGCCCAGAATGTGTGTGCCTTTAAAAAAAGCTTAGGGTCTTCCTGAGGGAGACTTTTGTAATGTTCTTTTTTGAAAGATGCCTTGCAGTGAGACAGTATATGGAGTGGTGTTTCTTCCTCCCCACAACTGCTGCATGTTACTACCTACTTCTTCCAGGAGCGGTTTCCTGAAAGTCTGTACGGTAACCATTGAACCTATTGTAACATTCAATTTTAGTTTTATTCGTTCAAGGCGCGTGTGTGTCCTATGAAAGTGTAGGATCCTCTCGAGGGAGGCTTTCTGGTAATGTTGTTTTTCCAAAGAATCTGTATCTTAAAAAAATTGCGCACCTTGCAGTGACACGGCTTATAGAGTGATGTTTCTTCCTCCTGCATTATTGACATAGGGACTATTGTACCTTCCAGTTTCAATGTCTTTTACCCAAGGAGTGTGTGTGCCTTTAAAAAAGGTTTGGGAGCTTTCTGAGGGAGACTTTAACCTTTCCCAAGGACCTGCGTTTTAAGGTATTGTGTGCCTTGGATTGACACAGTATATGGAATAGTTTGTTATTTCTCTGAGTTTCTTCCTTATATTGCAGCCATGGTGCCGATTGTACCCTCAAATTTTCTAGATTCCTCTCTCAGGGTGTGCCCCACAAAAAATTTAGGATTCTCCTGAGGAGTCTTTTTGTAATGCGATTTCTGTATGTGAAGTGCTGTTTCTTCTTCCTTCTCTTCCTGCATGTTCTTATTTCTCCCAGAAGCGGTTCACTGAAAGTTCCTGTACTTCAGCCATGAAGACTAATGTACCCTATAGTTTTAATTTCACCCCCTCGGGATATGCTCTAAAAAAATTTCGTCCTCATGAGAGAGACTTTTTCTAATTTTTTTCCCTAAAAAACGTTTGTCTTAAGGCAATGACACAGTATATGGAGTGGTTTTATATCCTTCTCCTCACAACCCCTCCACATTAGGTCTGCTTCAAAGCCTATTGCCTGAAGATGTTTAGACCTGCCAGACATGTAATAGGGTCTTACCTTATCTTTGACTGGAGATGTACCTACCTTCAGTATTTCTTCTTGTCAATTCCTTTACAATGGTTTTTATTTCTCTCCTCGTCGTTCCATGTACCTACAATTCGACCGTATTCAGGTTGCAATGCCATCTTCTTCTTAATCTGATGTCTTTTATCTTGAGGTGGGAAGCCTTAGTTATCTCCATCGCTTGGATCATGTTTTTAATTGCAGTCTTTTCACCACTTCCCCCAAACTTTGTACTATATGTTCTCCTTGCCCCTTGGTCGGTCTTTCTTTTTCTTCCCTAACTCCCATGTCTCTGTTCGGTAGCCTGTCATTATTCATACGGCACATATAACTCTCCTTCTGTTACGTCCTTTACTGGTTTAATTTCTGTCTGTATTCCTTATCGGTATCTTCTGTTCTTTTTAAGAATTTCAAATCCATTGCATTTACATCTGTCCTTGTTTTGCTCCTATACAGTACATCATTTCAGTTTTGATCTGTTAGATCTTTCCATTGTTTTATGTTATTGTTCTTATATAGTCTTCAATGTCTACCTGTTCAACAACTATTACTTTTCTGTTTAGTTTTATATTGTAGTTTGTTCTCAAATCATCATTGTTTTGGTCTTTTTTTCAATCTTTATCTTCGTATTTATTTTTGCCATGTCTGTATCAAATATTTCCAAATTCCCATGTAGATCTTCTGCTGTGTCAGTTAATAGCACTATTTAATCTGCAAACATCAGTTAGTTCAGTTTAGTCAATTGCATCATCCCATTTTCCTGGGTTTCATTGATATCTTTGTGTAATACTACTTAGTAGACTCTTCATTGTCTGTTCTTACTACACTTGTGTTGTTCTCTTATCTCGTATGAGTCTTTCACTATAGTCATGGCAATCCTAAAAGTGTTGAACGTGACATATGACGTAAAAACAGTACCAATGTAATACTAATGTTTAGGCTTGTCATTAAAGGTAATATTCTAGACTAGAGTAAAATAATTCTACAAGTTGGCAACATCTTAAATAAAGTTACAATGTTGCAACCAAGACATCTGTCATTTATTGTCTTCCATTTCGTATGTTATTCTATTTCGTTTTAATCCATATGACAACACTGTTGACATGTATATCATGCTGGTGACGTGCAACGCTTTTTGCTTTGCCCAAACTTTATTTTTATAGTTCTATCTTACGCACATCTTTTTTCTAGTTTTCCACGTGTCTTCTCTTCTTTTCAAGATTTTTTTCTTGAGATTGACTATAAACTTTTTGCTGGTTTTTTATCACAAATATTGTGTCTTCTGCACTTTTTCCTTTTCTAAACTCACATTGAGTGTTTCCTAAGCTTCGATCTCTTGCCTTATTCTTCGTTCCATAATTCTTACCAATACTTGATATGGTGATTCCCTTGCAGTTATTAGTTTTCTTTCCTTTTCTTTATTATTTCATATTTATAAAGATTGTAAACAATGTTGTCCTCCTTAGCTCACCCTTTTTGTTCTATAGTGTCTAATATTTAATAGATTATTATTATTTTTGTATATGTTTGTGTTTATTTTGTTGCTGATTTCTTTTACTTTTAGAGTTGTCCGTAGCCTTTGTTTTGGAATTGTCTATTTAAGACTTTGTATCTGTATAAAACCCACAAATACTTTATCTTTTACTCTATGCCTTCTCCAATATGATTTTCTCATCTTTCTATCCATTTATTATTGCTATTTTTTCTCCGAATTCCATTCATTCTGTTAGTTAGGTACGTTCTCTATCTTTTCTTTTTTTGTTTTACCACAATACTGTCTTCTTTTGTTACTATTCTTGCTACTCTCGCATATTTTCTGCCCTCCTCTACCTTTTCCCTTGTTTGAGCCTCATTTTTAGTCTTTTTAGCTATTTGCTTTCTCCTTTTCCTTTGCTTCTGTCATTGCCCTATCAGCCGGCTTACTTTTTTCGAATTTCCATATTTTTTGTTTGTTTCTTTTCATCTGTATACCATTTCCACTCTCTATTATTAGTTTCATATATCGCCCTTAATAGTGTTTTCCCAACTGGTTTTAGATGCACTAGGCTAGAGGTCACCACCCAGTCTTTAACAGTATATGGTCGTCAGTCACTATTGAGTATCTTATTGGTAAAGTTCCTCTTCAACACAATTTGTACTCGCGCATTTCACCCCTTACATTCAGGTTCCTGCTCCTGCTTCTGTAGCAGTCCCAGTGCCGGTTTTACATGTCATTTAGTAGTACGCACTAAGTAACATTGGGCCCCCACCATCACCACCCATCCTCACAACAATTTGCATACATAGCAAAACTTCGAATTTGATACAAGCCAATCTATTTTTTTTCTGTACCTCCGTTGCTTTTGAGACGATAAAAATGAGAATCATTCAGACTAATATATTTTAAATATTATTCATAAGATGAAAACGGCAAGTCTGAATTCTCAAGAAGCTTACAATACAATAAATACGGTGCATCTGTCTTTATTTATGGTTGGTACAAGTACAAACAACACCGCACGTAAACGAAGTGTAGGCCGGAAATTATGGCAATAAAAATTTTGTTCCATAATTGGAATGTTTCACATTATTGTTAACTTGCTGGAAAATAAAATTTACATTTTCCAATTTTTTTTAAATACGTTTTCTGCAATTTAAGAGGAATGTTTACGAAAATACAAATAATAGTGCCGTAACATCCGTTCCCATCCCATAGATCACAGGCCCGGGTTCCGCGGGGCTGATAGTCACCCTGATAGTTACGTCCCTGATTCACAAACCCCTCTTGTGTCGGCATAATTAAGTACAAAGGTTACTTACAAAGGGACGAGGAAATGTTCAATCTGCAATAAACTCTTTTAAAATATATGACCAATACATTTTAGTCTCAAACGTGTTAAAGGGTGTCTTCTTATTATTATACCTTCTTTTGAGATTTTAACTTTCCTGTTATTTAAGATTGTTGTATCTTACAGTATTTATTCTGAAGGGAAGTCGTGAGTCAAATAAATACACCTTAATTCCTTAATATTAAATGCATTGATGATACCTATAATTAATAAACTTAAAACTTTAGATTTGTCCGGGCCCTACGCACGTGCGTAATGTATAAACTGGCACTGAGCAGTCCAGTGTAATATTCTTCATTCTCTTCAAGTAGCAGCACATATTCTAGTGCAAAATTAGCCTTAAAAAGTGTGCATAGCTTCCTGTAATAGTGCTGGGAAACTTCCATTTATTCCCTGTATATATTAAATGATGAAAACAGTTATGAATTACATCTGGGAATGTGTTTATGGTGTATGGAGGAGCAAAACCTCCACAGCATCCTTCTCAGTCTCCTTGTGCCTCCCATTACTCACACCTGGAAAGTTTACATGGAGGAGCAAAATCTCCAAAGCATCCTCAGTCTCCATGCCCCTCCCCATTACTCCTAAGAAGGTTTCCTATGCTTTTGCGCCTTGCTGTTTGGGGCATCATTTCACAGTATTTCCTTCACGATTCTCTTTTTGCTGATGTTATAATTCTAGGTGTATCTTATACTGCTGCACGCGAAAAAGCGAAGAAGATGAGAGGGAAACCTCTTAAAAAAGGTCGCGCTTGGATTATCGAAAAGAAGGAAAGACGACAAAAGCAGGGAAAGGAATCGAGACCGAACACAAAGTATACGGGCCGAAAACGAAGCGGACGATTTTAATAATTGTAATTGTATATATTTATATTAGTAAATAAACGATTAACATTCGGGTTCAGGTGTTTGCGTTAATAAAATCCCGAAACGTTTCTTAATCGTTATCCTCTCACGTGCGTATTTATCTTCGGGAGAGAAACGTGCTAAAAATTGTGTACGATGTAAATAAATTAGTTCTAAAATTTGTCGAACTTACCTGGATGAGCCGTCATCGTCGGTTTACCATTTAAGTCGCACTTCTGCAAGAAGTAACATTACAAGAAAAAAAAGTAATTACAAAACCAATATGGACTTACCTTTAAAGTATATACTCGCTTACCGCTTTCGTCTAAATAGTACATCAAATACATTCTGCAAGTAACTAATTATAAATTAATAATAAACACGTTTAAAAGAGAAAAAAAAAACATAACCTTAAAATGTATGATAATTGTACCTGAATCTAATTTATACGTCAAATGATATACAAGTAAACAAAATTTATACACTTCCATGATCCCTGGTTACTATATACAGGAGGAGTTGAAAAATTTTGCCCAAGGTGCAGATCTGAATGAAGCGCTACTATTAAAATAGTTTGAAATTGTCGAATGCAATGAACTGATTCAACTGAACGCATAATATGCAATGTTGGAGATATACAAAACTATATAATTGCCATTTTTACGAATTTGTGTCACTACAATAAAAAAACAAAAACCCGTGGTCATTAAATTTCTTTCTTCGGTTTTACCAAAATCAACACAAAACACTAAAAAAGTCGATAATATTATAATAGAAACAAATGTAGACGTTAACATAATTGTGTACAATGTTGCCACATCTACATTAATTCCTTAACAAATAACCACGAGAACAGACAGAACATCGTATGAATGACTATACATATCGTCCTTTATGTTATCCTAATACGAAGATTCTCTTGAATAAAGTGTGTTAAATAAAGACGATTTAGTTAGAAAGGAATGAAATCTCTACCTCCTTGCATTTATGTGACCTTAATTCAAACTCTGTGCTGAATGAACTTTGAAAACTAATTTAATTAAAGATTCGTACTAAATGTAAACGATTAGGTGAAGTATCTTCTCGAGTTCTAGTTATTTTAACCGGATATCGCCTCACAAAGACAATTAGGTGCCTCATTTACCATTGTTTTAGGTGCTCCCTATACAAACACTAATAGAAAACAGCAACTTAACCACCACGAACATCAGACGTGACAGGAAAATAGAAATTAGAATTAGGTGCATCATGCAACGCATAAAACACGAATTATCACAACAAACATTTACAAAATCGAACGAGAACAACAGCTTGTTAATGATAACACAGCTTTGCTGATTTGATAAATTTTTATTGTGATTTATGGTGTTTTCTGTGTTGTGTAATTCAACAGCTACAACGGTTTTTCCAGTTAGATGTAAGTATATTAAGAAAAAAAATAAGTTTGAGCTTTAGCGCCTAGCCGCCTACACAGAAGAAGTTACAAGGTGCGTTCGAGCAGAATTTTGAACATTATTCATTCTGTGGCGATCACATGATCCCGGTACACAGTCGCTTACGTACTGAAGAGCAACGATTGATTCCCATTGGCCGACTAATGACAACGCGTCCGACACTGGCCAGAATCTTTTATAAGCGAACGCTGTTACCCACAGAAGTCATAGCGCGGAAAGCGGTTAATAATGAAGGTACAGGAAGTAGGTAGGTTGGTCGGTCGCCGGAGGGTAGACTGGTTCTGGAATGCAGGCTGACGGGTCGATGTTGCTGCTTTCTTAATAATTTGTAAATAGAAATGTTAGTTGTTTTCACAACTTCCAAAACTTTATTGTTTATTTGGCACGATCACCAAGTAGCTGGTGATCCGATTCAACCGCCACACATTCCAACGGAAAGATTTTGTATAGATACCTTAAGTGCTGCATAAATGTTCCAAATTAGGTGCTGAGAAGCTACTAATTGAGCGGACACAAATAAATTACAACACTTTGACTAGTTTTATAATTCCAAACTATAGGTAATGTTTGTGGCTGATGCAAAAAACCATTAACAATAGTGCTAATTTAATTTAATTTAATGATTCGCATACAATTTAGGTGCTACTTTCCTTTACCAGTAATGAAAGCCATCTTTGACAAAGATATAGGAATCCCTTCAAATTCTGTTTCAAATTAAGTGTCACATAAGGAGAAAATTAGGTGCGCTTATAGATATTATCCAAGTTTTCAACCAACTTGAAAAAAAAACTAAATTCGTCTAGATGTCTGTCTGTGCGTTTGTGCGTCGCACGATGTTACAGGGTTTAGAAAGCTGGAAGAGGTGTCATCTTATAGGAAAAAACTCTTTGCTGAATCCAAAACTCTGGTAGATTTTTTAATCGGATCACCCGTTCACCGGCGGTAGGCCGTTAAAATCAAAATATACACGGTGTCCAAAAAGTATGGAAACCCTTGTATATTTGGAGAACGACACATCATTTGGCGGTTGAATCGGATCACCGCAGCTATTTGGTGATCGTGCCAAATAAACAATAAAGTTTTGAAAGTTGTGAAAACAACTAACATTTCTATTTACAAATATGCAAAAGTGTTAACAACGCGGAATGCGGTTAATAATGGAGGTCGGTTGCCGGAGGGTAGACTGGTTCTGGAATGCAGGCTGACGGGTCAATGTAGACGGACTGATCGGTGTTTCGTTGGCGGCTATGACTTCTGACTGACTTCTGTGGCTAACAGCGTTCGCTTATAAAGGATTCTGGCCGGCGTCGACTCGTTGTCATTGATCGGCCAATGAGAATCAATCGTTGCTCAGTATATGTGAGCGACTGTGTAGCAGGATCATGTGGTCGCCACACATCCGATTACAAAAAGAAAAAAACACGTATGTATTCCTTTATTTTTTGAAACCTATTCAGTCGTGATACGTAAACATCACCCTCACCACCACGGGGGGTGTGTTTTTTAATATTTAAATGGGAATATCTATTTTTTCTTACACTTTTGCATTCTCCATAAAAAACTGTTCTCAAATTGCAAATTTCGTCCCCAACCGCCGTCCTTTTTTTGGGAGTGGAAGCAGGGAAACCTTTGAATATCTCCCGTTTGCAAATAAAGCTGGACCAAATAACTATGCGAGATCCCAATTTGGAAATGAAAATCTTGAATAATGATCCCAGTTGGTATAGTTTTCGACCACCATCAGGGACGATCTCCTGTTATGCGTAAGTACCACAACCTCCCTATTTTACCTATCAGAGGATAAAACGCAGTACTGCTACTTAAATAAAAGGTACATCATGCACCGACTGTAATGCACTTACTTTCCCTATTACCTGAAGGTATAAAAGGTTTACTGGACAAACTGAGGTGCGCTCCTGACGCGGGGGAACCTATGGACCAAGTTACTTAACCTTCAGTACTTGTGTAAATTACTTCTCATGGGATTAAACCATTCCCACGTAAACCCGGAAGAGTTGCCCAAAACACCAGCTAAGACGTGTCATTATCTCCCATGAGATCCTCAACGAACAAGACTCAGTGCCTACTCTAAAGGGTTGGAGTAGAATTTCGTAGGACTAACTAGATACAGTATGTCTGACGAAAGAAGGTCATGAACAGAATGTTAGTCCCAAGAGACTTTGGATGGGTCATCTTATGTCTCAGAAAAGAAGAGTATCGAACCAAAATTAAAACCACGGCAAGCTGAAAGCCCTTTTACTCATTCTTTGAGATAGGGAAGAGATACCACGAAAACTGGAACGGTGACAAGGACATCCCCCTATTCAAAACTGAGAGGAGAGTACAAACAACGATCTCAAGAAAATGCTTTATTACATAGTATCTACATGGAAGGCTATCCCTTGGAGACGATTTTTCCAATTCCGTTACCTTGCACTACGTTCAGCTTGTGATACTTACGTTCAGAGTGCGCCTCCGAGAAGTAAATCCAAGCCGCCACCATAGGCGAGGCAATGCCCAAAAGGGCAAAAATTACCTTAAATATATTCTGCACCGTTGGCAATATGACGTAGAGTAATTGGATTGCTATTTTAATAATCGTAGGTGGGCCATCAATCGAGAGCTCAAACCACAGCAATGGTAAAACCAAATCGTTAAAAGGGCGCGTTCTGTAATTGAACGAGGTGTTTGGTACGTTCAAATTGAGTTGTAATCGGAATTTTGCTTCGAGCGTAAGTCCGGATTCCGGATGGATGACTATGTAAAAACTGTGCTTTTGGGGATCGGGTGAGAGGCCGCCGATTTCTTGTAGAAGTTTGGGATCGGCGTTTAGGAAGTGCGGTTGGGATATGGTGAGAGGTATGCCGTAATAGCAGGGCGATATGTCTCCCACCCCCTTCCGGATGCAAGGCCATTTTCGGCAGTAACAGTGATTGTCGGGATCATCGGTTGCCAGAAAGTTGTCGTTAATGGTGAAGGTGTAGGTTTTATAGCCGTATTTTTTGGTATCGGTGTGGTTGTAGCGTATGGGTATGGGACGGCAAAATCCTGACCTGTACAGGACTAGATTGCAGCCTTCTGGAAGATTTGGTGGAAAGATCATATTCAGGTAAGCACCTTTGATAAGTCCACAAGTGGAGTTGTGGCCGATGTTGCTCCATTCCTCCAAGTGTGGAGATCCTCTGAACTCTATCAAGGAGTACTTGCCGATATCGGCGAATTTTTCAGGCTGGAGTACTGTTGAAGCAATATTTGAGGCGTTGTCCAAAGCGATGATCTGCAACAGTTCGTCTTTAACCTTTTCGTGGTGTAATATTATACTCACTCGATCCGCAATACCAAAACGGGAAAAGTCAATCCAATTTGGAAGAAATTGGCTTGCAAGGGTAATCAAGTTGTCATTGTATCCAAAAAGGTACTCATCTACCGTTAGGTTTAGAAACTCTTTCGCGCTTACCAACAAGCTTAATTGGCCCACAGCCAATTTGACGAAGAACGATTGGTCAACCATTGCAGAAACAGCGCCCTAAAAAGAAGAAACCTGCACACTGCTCTGTATTAATTCATCAATTTGTACCAGAAGTGGAACGTTGGGTAGCAAAAGCGTGTCTTTAGACGGATCTCCCACAGACAGTCCAGGCACCAACTTAATGGCACGCCGTCCAATGAACGACAATGTCCCATTCTCATTGAAACTAATATTTGTATTGAAGACCATCTCTCTGCAAATTGAAATTTAACTTGATTGGAAAGGGGGGGGGGGGGCGCTCACTTGTACACGTAGGGTCCCACCTCGTTCAAAACCAATTTTTCTTCACCGTCCAAAAACGCTCGGCCATTGGTGACGTTAAAAATGTACGCCTTTATCATAACCTCGTACGGGGGGTTCTTCCATAACTCAAAGGCGAAAGAATTAGGTTTGATCTCTAAAACCTGTCACGCTACTCTAACATTCAAATGTGCCATTTTTCCCTTACCTTTTCGATTAGAAGATCGAGGGGGTTAAAGATGAACAACAGAAGAGAAGAGGATCCAAAAAGTAGTCCCAAAATTAATAGCAGAAAAGAGGCTAAAATTACGCCCTTTCAAGATAATTAATTAACGGATGTGTGTTACCTTTAATCTTCATATTTTTGGGAATGCTTGCCCACCACATATTGATATTAGCTGTCGCTCATCCGACGGAGGAATAATTTACGTGCAATTAATGAGTTGCGTTAATAATAATCATTTTACATTAGCGCTTATCAATTAAAGTACTTATTCTAATCTTTGTTGCTACTTAATTCACTTACTTTCTGTGTATATGGAAATGTAACTATAAAATAGCTAACATTCTTAAAGATTAGTATTAATGCGCTTAAGTTGTTCTTAGCTGATTACTTAGTCGGATCATCTTCCATTGGAGATCAAATTAAGGCAAGCGGAATGAGGAGATAGTATTAAAAGATACGAGAGCAATTCGGAAAAGGATCAATGGATAGAAGATCAGGCGGGGAATGTGTGTGATAGGATAGCAAAGAAGAGGAAGAGAGAAAGATGGTGGAGTAGACCCAGCAAACACATTTATATATAAAATACATATAAATTATATAAGAGCTTTTTAGATTTATATAAAACTGGAAGAAAAATAAGAGATATTTAATGTCAGGATGTCAGCAATTTTCAAAATAATATATATGTCTATTAGATGTAAATTCTTCTATATCTGTAGTACATGAATTCATATACGTTTTATGTATATTTTACGTAATATTCACATAAAAAATATTAGTTGTAAAAGCGTTGCAATTACCAAATGGCAGCTACTCGAGCATAATGTAATTATTACCAGTGTAAAAATTATTTAAGCAGTTTCATACAAAAAAATGGAAAAACTACATTTTTACGTGCAACTGTACTTTTAATTAACTTAATTCTTGCACGAACTCGTTTTTACCTGAACTGAAAGCCGACAGTTTATTATGATATTATATATACTTGCTTGAAAAGTTTCCCGTAACCGGATTCGAACCGTTGCGGGTGGGCGTGCCAAATTCCGAAATCCGACATGTGTTTTCATTGTATCCGACATAGTACCACTGCGCTAATCTGAATCATTCCTTTTTTTTATTTCGTTCTTCCTAACTTTGCGCTGTTTCGCGAGTTTAAATTATGTTTGATTATATCGTTGAGTGAAGTCTTATTCAATGATTATACCTACCTTTATGTTAAAAATGACCAGGATTTAATTTATTTTATATTATTTATTTTCTATATAAATTAGACGCATTTTAGTCGATACGGATCTAATATTAAAGGTACGTGAACTACAATTTTTGGCGTTATAGAAAACCCGCGCGTGCGACTAATTATGCGGCGCAAATAGAAACGGACTTTTATTTTCGACAATATAATATATGTAATGATAATTTCTAATTATATTTACCTACAGAAGGCATACATCAAAAATATGTAATACTTCTTACATATAAGATTTTACATATAACGTACATAAATCTAATCATATAAATATGACAGCACATAAATTTCATGGGTAATATGTAATTATCTATATGTATATATTATGGTATGAAGTTCTGTATACAGAACACCCGTAAGTTTCTATACTATTATGTAAAATATACGTAATCTGTGACATACGGTTTATATAACTTTATTAAATTTCTGACCACCCTGTATATGTTGTATGTATATTTTATATGTGTGTTTGCTGGGGAGAATGTAGTACGAAGAGGAATTAGGAGATGGAAAAAGGGAAAACTTGGTATAACGTACGGAGTATAAGGAGTTAAATATAAAATGCTGAAGGGGAAGAAGATATGCAGGAAAGAGCTGAAAGAGCAAATACAGAACTTAAGAAAAGAAGGGGAGATATGGATCGAGGAGAGAGAAAAAGGAAAGGAGAGAAGAGGGCAAAATGAAATGGAGAAATGGACGGAGAACTGCATGGGGATGTTAGAGGGAAGTAAAAGGGAGGAAAGAACACGAAGACAAAAAGGGAAAGTTGGAAGAAGAAATCAAAACAAGGATAGATTTTGGAACAGCAGCAATAAGATGAAAATACATGGGAGAATAAAGGCGCAGATATTGAAAGAAGTGGCAACCTCCTGGGAGGAGAAGCATGAACAACGGCAAAGATCAAAAAGGTAAAAGTGCGTCAAAAAATAAAAGGAAGAAACTGCAAATAGAACAAGGATAATTACGATGAGAATGGAGAAGAAGAAGTTTAAATTTGTCCTATTATCTGAAGCTTCCTGTCGGGACCAATATCCTTTTGAAGAAAAGTTAGGGAGAAGTGTGAAAAAGTGGAAAGAAGAAGATCGTGAAGAAATGAGAAAAGGAAATAATGCCGGATTGGATGCTAAAATGGTTAGGAAAATATTGGAAGGAAATTAAAATGGACGTCATAAGGGAATAGAATAGTGGAATGTTGTGGTCAAAGAGAAAATTCGGAAAAGAGCAGACCCGAAGGAATATGAGAGATAGGAAGGAACCACAATTTTAGGAATAGAAGAAATCCTAGGAAATATCAAAGGCTGGAAAGCGACAGGAAAAGATGATCAATTAGATGGGAGATCGAGGAAATGGAAAGTGGTAATACATAAAAAAGAAAGAACCACAAATGTGACAATTGTGGAGGAATATATGTATAAATACCAGAATATAATAAATAAACGCAAAATGAGTTTTACCACGTGTTGAGAAACCACGGAAAAAAAAACGAAATGAACAAATGAGACATTTTCGAAATGTTTTGGGCTTGTTTTGAAAATTTGCCCCCCAATTTCGGTGGGACATCTGAATTTGACAGTTTTTTACCATTTTTGACCGCGTCTTTTTCTGTTTTCAGCTGTTATTCATCACTCTCTCTGTTATACAGATATTTCTGATTCAATGGACAAAGAGGTTAAAAAATCTACTTTATGATGAAGGCCACTCCAATCGACAAATTGCAGCCAACTGAAGAGAAGTCCCAGCATTATCGACTCCTTTTAAATCAATCCGGAAGGTTACGGCACCAAGAAGTCTTCGGGACGCCAGAGCACAATGAGGAATTCACCCTCACCGAGCCGTGTCCAACTCCCAGAAGTCCACACAAGATACCAAGAATGACTTAGATCTAAATGTGAGCAAGAAAACCGTTCTTCGAGCAATAAAGTGAGCTCCGCACATTGCCCGGCAAAAAATGAAGCCTGCGCCGCAATTGATTCAGACTTAAAACATTGTATTTGTTACTTCGAATTTATCAAACACTATAGGTAGGCTTTTAGATTCTAAAGTCACGACTCCACACTTCCAGTTTCGACCATTAAATTGCTCCCCCCCCCCCCCCCCCCCAAATTTAAACTTCACCCTTCAGACTGCAAACTGACCTCAATTTCCAGGTTTTAGACTTCAAATCCCATAAATCAAGTTCGAATATGTGAAATAAGTCGGATTGTAGTTGAAAATTAGAATATAATATGTGCATTAATTATCAATGTGAATTAAATTCATGAAACAAGTGAAGGCATGCACTCGTTGAATAATGCATCGATGCAGGTTTGAGTCGACCGAAAAACATTAAATTCATAGCAAAGTTACATCACCACCTTAGTAAACGGGTCTAGGACACAACGGCCACACACAATTTAGTATGCCCATATCGGCCACACTGGACACATCGGCCAAACGTGATGTATGGACACAACGGCCACCTTGGACACAACGGCCACTGGACACTACGGCCACACAGAATTGTAAGGTAATGTTTGCGATAAAGATTTCACAAATAATACGAGTTTTCTATTTATAGGAAAAAAAAATACTAAATCTGAAAATAACCTAAGCGCTTTTGTGCCAATCTACGAATCTGATATGGGGCCGTATAGTGTCCAAGGTGGCCGTTGTGTCCACACATCACGTTTGGCCGATGTGTCCAGTGTGGCCGATATGGGCCTACTAAATTCTGTGTGGCCGTTGTGTCCAGTGGCCGTTGTGTCCAGACCTTCGAACATATAACATATAACATGTTCGAAGGTCCAGACCCCTATAGTAAACCACCTCATTCAGATATGTAAAAATATGCCAACATTATCGAAAATCAACGTGACGTTTTCAAGTACGAATTTATCTCTACGATAACCTAGAAAATTATCGCCATTCTGCTACTTGCGATGTCAGATTTCGGCCGTACGAATCCAAGCGTTATAATAATCGGTGCTGGTGCCTCAGGTACTGCAGCCGCGTCAAAATTGTACCAAAATGGAATTGAAAACATTACAATTTTGGAAGCCGAGAATAGAATCGGTGGTCGAATTCACAGTGTTGCCTTTGATAATCTGTATATTGACCTTGGGGCGCAGTGGTGCCATGGAGAGAAGGGTAATGTAGTATATGAGCTCGTTAAGGATTTGGATATATTGAAAGATGACACTTTTGTAACAAATTTGTACCATTCAAGCAAGGGGGTGATCGATGAGGAATTTCGGAATAAAATTTGGGAGGTGTTCAAAAGTGGGAAGAAAGCAGAATCTTTGGCCAAGTCCCTAACTGAAAGGTAAGCGCTTGTAGGTTGTACTAATGTGGTGATTGTTTCGTTCAAGTTTTGAAGAAGAAGCGTGGGAAGACGAGGGGTTAGCACAGGAGTGCTTGGAGTGGTTACGTAAATGGGCTCTATTAAACGAGGGCGCGTTTTCCTGGTTCAACGTTTCGGGTAGGAGCGACTTTGAGCACTGCGAAGGAAACTTGCGCCTCAGCTGGGATGGATTGGGGTACAAGACAATTTTGGACATACTCATGTGCAAATTTCCCGTGGGTCGTCATCCAATGCCCATAGAATCGAAGATAATGCTCAACAAGGAGGTATGCCAAATTTCTTGGGATGAACAAGCCGTAGTCGACTGCGCTGATGGTACCACTTACGTAGCCGACCACGTTATTGTAACCACATCTCTCGGTGTGCTCAAAAACTACCACAAAACACTTTTTTACCCCACACTTCCTCAGGGAAAGGTCGAAGCGATCGAAGTACTCGGTTTCGATTCGGTGGGTAAAATCTACCTCCACTTCCCTAATAGATGGTGGAACGATAACTTTGATAACATCAACTTCGTTTGGAGCGAACAAGATTTGGAGAAAACAGCGGAAGCGTTCCCTCACGGACCTAAAAAGGTTTGTGTTCCGAATTTGACATTTGTCTTACGAGTACTTTCAGGAGGGAAAATCTTGGATTACTGCCATCTTCGCAATTCACGTGGTCCCAAAATGTCCAAATCTCCTCGTCGCACAAATTGCTGGCGAATTCGTGTCCGAAATTGAAAATTCCCCAGACGAATTGATCATACGTGGAATGGGATACATTTTGCACAAATTTCTTGAAAAACAGCACGTACCAGATAAGATAATTCGGTAACTCACCTTTGGACACTGATCGTTTAATCGAGTTGGTAATTTATTTTTAGAGAAAATTGGTACTCAAACTCACATTTTCATGGTGCGTACTCGTTCCAAACCGTCGCATCTCAAAAACGGGGATGCTCTCAAGCAAATATCTTAGCTCAACCGTTGCTAACAGTGGATGGTAAACCAACTCTTCTATTGGCAGGTGAAGCTACTCATCCTAAATACTACTCGACCGTGCATGGTGCCATTCAGACTGGGTTTAGAGAGGCTGAACGCCTAATTGATTTTTATAAATAAAGTGTACGGAACTTAATTTTATGTTCAATAGCACTCATAAACCTGAATGTTGTTTGCCTTTTCGATAATGTTCGCAACACGATGAAGTAGCATTGAAGCTGTTATGAATTTAAAATTTCTCGATCAACTCGATTCCGTTCTGATGCACATTCAACGAGTGGAAACTTCCACTTTTCTGATAAAATTAATTGATTTTGTACGTTAACTTTCATAATTACGATGTTTACTAATGTCGCAAATTATATTCGAATTTAATGAATTCGTCAGAGACAAATTTTGAAAAGAAATATCGATCAAGTCCAAATTAAAAATACATTTAAAGAAATGTTTTGTAATTTGCCCACTCATTTTCTGTGACTTAATTTAGACGAAACTGAATTAGAGCTTAATTATTTTTTGAATTAAGATTCCACTCAATTTAAACTAATTTGATGGTATCTCGACATAAGCTTCGAATACCAGCACTTTCCTGTTGATACTGGTATGCACTTCAAATTTGTTTGAATTTATAGTGAATTCCCCAATTAAGAAACTCAATTAGAGTTTTACCGCTCACCCAATTTAAGCTAAGTGATTAGACGACGCGACGTCCCGACATAGGCGTGGTGAATTTTACAAACCTCTACTTTTTTGGAATTTATAATAAGTTCTTCAAATTTTAGATGACACCGAATTTGAGCTTAATCGCTTCTTAATTCAACTCAATTTAATCTTACATAGACTTGAAGTAACAACGTCTACTTAGTGATGGATTACATCAGCAACTTTCACTTTGTTTGAATTTATAATCAATTCATCAATTTAGATGAAGCTGAATTGAAGTTTAATCGCTTTTTGAGTTAAGATACAACTCAATTTAATCGTACATAAACTTGAAGCAACAACTTCTACTTAGTGATGGATTAGGTACATCAGGAACTTCCACTTTGTTTGAATTTATAATCAATTCATCAATGTAGATCAAACTGAATTAAAGTTTAATCGCTTTTTGAATTAAAATTCAACTCAATTGAATCGTACATAAACTTGTAGTAATAACTTTCTATTTAGTTTGAATTTATAATCAATTCATCAATTTAGATGAAGCTGAATTGAAGTTTAATCGCTTTTTGAGTTAATATTCAACTCAATTTAATCGTACATAAACTTGAAGCAACAACTTATAATTAGTGATGGATTACAGGAACTTCCACTTTGTTTGAATTTATAATCAATTCATCAATTTAGATGAAGCTGAATTGAAGTTTAATCGCTTTTTGAGTTAAGATACAACTCAATTTAATCGTACATAAACTTGAAGCAACAACTTCTACTTAGTGATGGATTAGGTACATCAGGAACTTTCACTTTGTTTGAATTTATAATCAATTCATCAATTTAGATGAAACTGAATTGAAGTTTAATCGCTTTTTGAGTTAAGATTCAACTCAATTTAATTTGACCAACTGAAATACTTATAATTTTTTCAAAAAATAAGATCTAGATGTGAGCAAGAAAACCATTCTTCGAGCAATAAAGAGAGCTCCGCACATTCCCCGGCAAAAAATGAAGCCTGCGCCGCAATTGATGAAGATCCACACAGTTGCTCGAAGAAAAATCGTCGTCGCGAAAGGATGAGCTTTGGGGAAAAAGTAGGATCGGGTAGGTGTCTACAGTGTGTTAATCGCGGAATTAGGTACGTGTGTTCTGTCCCCAGGTGGTTTTCTAAGATGCGAAAAAGTTCAACGTTGATGGCCTGGATGGATTCAATCACAACTGGAGGGATCTGTGCAAAGATCCAATGAAGTTGTCAACAAGAAACTTTGGCGGCGGTTCAGTTATGATTTGGGCCGGCTTCTCTTCGCTCGGAAAGATCTCGCTTGCTTTCAGTAGCACCAGAATGAATCCAACGGATTATGCGAAACTCTTGGAAGACCATATCTTCCGCTTCTTTTTGTGCCTTTTTCCGAGAGCACAACTCACGCGGCCGGAAGCACAAACCTCTGGTTGAAGGACCAAAATACTCCGGAAACACTGGTAAAGCTTGTGCGGGTTATCGCGTGAGTGAGTTGCCTGTATCATTATGTCCCAGCGAAATAGGATCATTTTGCAGAACGTGGGCAAGAATTCCTTGATATTCCCTATGCCTTCCTTGGATTCTACGTTTTTCGCGATTTCTCGAAGCTCTCTTTCACGTGGTAACACTCATTTTGCGTAAAAGTTTGCCTGCAGCAAGATAAGACCAACGAAGGGGGTGCATTCATCGTTATGTCTGTGTCTGTAGAAAGGAGTAATTTAGCAAATGGAGGAAAAGCAAGGTCAAGGTCAAGGTAAATTTTGTGTGTGAGAGGATTGAAGGTCGGGATAACAAACTTTGAACCACGAATCCTACAGATAGTATGAGAAAAAGAATATAAGAAGTAAAGAGAAAAATGATGGTTCTTTCGAAGAAAGGCCAAAGTTTGTACAAACCATTCAACATCTTCTTCGTTACCCCAATCCACCCAAAGAAAAGGCAACGATCCATCAGATTAATGTGTATCGCAAGTTAGAGCCAATGCTGTACCCAGTCGGGTTTAAGCGAAGAGGGATGTGAATATCACATGTTTGTAGGCTGGTAGCATCTGCTACAATAGTGGCCTCTACTCCGGTGAACGGTTAACTAAAGAATGATTTCACATTACATTACATATAGCGACATCTATGTATTACACATGAGCTCTCCAGCATCCAGAGGTGATATATTTATAACTTGAGTTCAGTGAGAAGAGTATGAAATCAGGACTAACAGGAGGAAGACTTCGAAGGTGAGGAAGTCGAGGGAGACACCAAGGGTTCGCAGATGATCAATGGATAGGAACGGTTGGAACGACTACGTGAATGCAAAACCGAGACCATAAGGAGTAATACATCTCACAGTATGACACTTGCAAAAATTTGGGATTAAGGAGAAGACGTTTTGTTCCACGGAAATGGGACGTCCAGAAACCTCTTGTAGGGAATTTGATTGCTTACAAAAATTTTATGCCCTTTCATACAATCAGACGTTCCTTGAAATCTGTCAAAAAAAGTCAAACTCTAGCAGAAACATGACCTAAAAATTCTTGTAAAGAGTATGTCTGATAATACAACAAACACGCTATGTCTAGAAGATGTTCTACCCCTATTAGGTAACCCATTAAAGTTGTGAAAAAAAGTAAGCTACTCTCTATAACGTTTAGAATATTCAAGTCAAGTTGGTGAAGCATTTCGCTCAACGTTTGGTTCAAAATTCACACGGATAACATACTATCTTGCAACGTCTTTTGTTGCTGCCGATACCGTGGGAAAATACAAGGAAATTCGCGTAAGTAAACCTTTGGCATTTAATGGATCAAATAGAAGCCTTTTTTAGGATAAGCACAATGGCAATGCGGATAAGGTTTTCCTTGCACTATCTGATATGTTCCTATGGCGGATGATGGCTTCAATTATTTTTCCCGGTATATTCATAAGAACTGTTTGCGGTTATACTGGTTACCAAATGGCACATAGGAAGATGTTGCCTGATTTTCTAAAAAATGTTCTAACTACGTGCGTAGGTTTATCGACTATACCATTAATTGTAAGACCCATTGATAATTTGTCCGATGCTATTTTAGATAGTACATTACGTACACATAAATAATATAAGAACATTGACTGTGAGCGTTTAACGCCGTATTTATTCGTTCTAAAGTTTAATTTACTCAAATGTTAACGTGCAACTGGAATAAATAAAGGTCACTAAGCGAGGCAAACGGAGCAAAAAATAAATTTTAAAGTCGTCTCTTTTGTAACCATTTTTTTAGATTTGTTTTGGGATTAAATACCTTTTACTAACGTGATGATCCTTAAAATTAACGTAAACTACTATGACACAAAGTAAACAAAAGTATCTACTTCAAAACAACACTTGATTAAGGATTATTTTGTCGTTCAAACTTCGATCTCCAGTTTACAATAGTCAGTGTTCGATTTTTAATCTTCATTCTTCAGCTGTCAGTCTTCAATCTTCAGGCTGCACTCCTCAATTTTTAGCGGGAGCTTTAAAGCTATGGGCTTCAGTCATCAAATTTCAATTTTCTCCACAACGTTTAATCATCAATCAATCTTCGACCTGCGGCCCTCCGTTTTCAGACTTTAAGGTTCACCTTCAGTATCAACCTTTAATCTTTAAGCTTCAATCTTCAACATTCTCCCCGAAGTTCAATTTCTAATGTTCAGGCTTCAATCTCCAATTTCAAACTTAAATTTAAACTAATCATCCTTCAAATCTTTCTTCTTCAGCTTTTAGTTTCAAGTCTTCAACTTTCAACCTCCATCCATTAATCTTCAGTTTTCAGTCTAAAGCCTCCAACCTTTAGGTGTTAGTTCAACCTTCCATCTTCTCTTCAACGTTCAATATTCTATCTTCAATTTTGAATCTTCATATTGCAGATGTCAGTTTTCAGTTATCAAACGTCAGTTGTCAGCCTTTTGTTGTCACAATTCAATTGCTAAGCTCTTCAAACTTCAATCTCTATAACTGTAATGTTAAACCTTTAACCTTTGACCTTCAATTTCCAACGTTCAAGCTTCAATCTTTTCCATCGTTACCCTTTACCTTTCGTTTTCAGCTTTCAATCTTCAATCGGAAGCGTCAACCACATTAAGCTTCACTTTTTAACCTTCCTTCATCGTTCAGTTATTAGTTTTTAAGCCGCGGCCGTCAGTTTTCCATCTTTACTCTTCACCTTCAATTCTCAGTTTTCACTCTACCGTCATATAGATCTTCAATCTTCAAGTTTGAGTCTTTGTTTTCAATCTGAAGCGTTCAACAATTAAGCTTCAATATTTCAATTTCATTCTTCAATGTCCAACTTTAACTTTTCAATCGTCGAACTTTGCATCTGTCCAGTGTCCTGTCTTCAGTTTTCAGTTGTTACGCTTCACTCTTCAAGCTTCAATCTTCAGTTTACAGCCTCGAATAGTCGCTTATTTTCAGTATATAATCTACACCTTTTCATCTGTGGCGACCGCGTGCTTGGTCTGCAGCATATTGAGAGATAACTGCCAGCTCATTGGCTGACCTATGAGAGCGCGGCGTCACGGGCCGAAATGTTTAAAAGCAACGCGCCGCAATGTAGAATTCATTTGCTTTCCGATCGCGTTACAGAAAACATCCACCAGACTTCCAGCAGAACCTGCAGATGTAGCCGACCGTCGTTCAACCAACGGTGCGTCCGAAAAGTTTTGTGAATGGTCTCAGAAAATAAAGGAAACAAGAGTTACAACAAAATACCTTTACTGGTCTTCAAAGTAATCACCATTAGCTACAATACACTTCTGGCATCGGCTATAAAGCTGTTGGGAACTATCAGCAAACGCTTCTTGTGGAATACCTCGAAGCAAAGTGGTCACGCGTTGTTTGATACCCGGCAACATCTGTAAAGTGTAAGCCTTTCAGGGATAATTTAAGAAGTCTGCTGGCATCAAATCCGGTGAATACGGAGGGTGTGGAAGAACAGTGATCTTGCGTTGAACACGCGGATCACATTGTGCGAACGGGCGTTGTCTTGCAGTAAATGCCATTGTCTACTCCGGTACAGTTCAGACCGAACCCGCTGGACACGTTGCAGGAGCCGTTTCAAAACTCCCTCGTAAAATTCCCCGTTGACAGTTTGACCTTCTGGTGCACATTCATATGATGTCAGGTGACTGCGTTGTGGGTGGTGATTCCACCGACACTCCTGGTTCACCGGTCATAAATCGTGGACGCGAACTGTGAGGCATAAGTTTGTATACCTACCTGCACCTGCATCGACGTTGGTTTCCGTCCTTTCGGACTGTTTTCTGTCGTTTTCCCATGTTAGTGGCAAACACTAGGTTGCCACCACCCGAGTTCGAGGCGCTTGGACAGACCTCACCGGAGCATAGCGCATGAGTCGCCATGACCTGCGTTGGCGTATTTTTTCTCATGCGTTAAGGTGGTCAAAATTATGAATCACATGTGTTTGATTGCTTGAGGGATACCGGCATGGTCTACATATCTGCAACACTGACCTGTATCATAAAGGACTGAGCATTCTTCAATACAACATTGAAGCAAACAAGCCCCACCTAAATATTAGTTACTTCAGGTGCCAACTAGTGCGTTAGTTATATAATGATGGTAGCTCGCGTGTTTATAATGTGTTGGTAGTACTGGTATCAGCTGTTACAGTTTAGCTTGTTCTAACCTATATGCTTAATATCTGGTGAAAAGTAGTATAATTACAGGCTCATAATTATTTAAAAACGTAAATTATTAAAAATTGTATTTTATTGCAATGCATAAACGTAGTTTATACTACGTATGAAACAAGGTTATGTTTATGTAAATAAAAACATTAGTTACAGTGTTACCAATAATCACCAACACAACAAACCTAAATTACTAATTGGCACCTTAAAATACTGGTTTTCAATTTGCTTCAAAAATAGTGGAGGGGATCACTAGAATGCTCAGTCCTTTAAGATACAGGTCAGTGATCTGCAAGGACGCTTCCCATGTAACTGAAGCAGGGAGCGTCGCCGTCATAATGGCCTTGGGGAAACTAAACCGTTAAAATATTTCATTTCCGGAAGGTCGGTATTTACGGTGGCGGATGACAGTCTCACGAGCAATGCAGACTTTTACACGTTTGGCTCGATAATTAATAAACCAAAGATCAGACGAGAAAAAGTGATTGAAAAAGATATACAATTACGTCGGTAGATACAACCTGTATAATAGGTTCGTTGAATGCGACCATGATGTAAGAATGTAGAATGCGACCATATAATTTGTCGACAGCCGACTTCACTTAACCTCAATTTTCAAAATTTCATTACAAATGTCTCATACCGAAAAAATTGATATTTATCGTGACACTCCAATACGTTACTTAGGTAAGAACCGAGTACACCCCCCCCCTCCCTCACAAAAATACACATTTTAAAATATACATAGGTTACGCAAACGAAGTTGGTGAGGCTTTTCGTTCCATGATCGGTTCGAAATGGGTCATGGTATCCTATGGTGTCTCGACAACTTATGTTCTAGCCGATACTGCAAGCAAAACCAAAGATGCTTACGTAACATTTTTGAAATGTTCTCTTCCGTATTGTAATTTTTTGTGTTTTGTAGTTGCAACAAAATGAAAATATAAAAAAAGTCAGTTTCGTCGCATTCGACACATTCCTCTGGCAAATGCTCGCTTCCGTTATCGTACCTGGTATTACAATCAATCGTACGTGTGCCGGTGCAAATTATCTTTTAAAGTATAATAAAACTTTATCAAAGTTTGCCAGAAAATGGGCGGTAACAAGTATAGGACTCGTGATGATTCCGTTTATTATTAAACCAATAGATCATTTTATTGATAATGTTTTAGATGTTACATTACGTAAGTACGTACCCGAAGATTTCGTTGTAGTCAAAGAAGTAGCCAAAAAGTAGTGTTTTTAATATTATTGATGTAAGTGTTTAACGCTGTGTTAAGAGTTGTTGACTATTTTTTGCAAATCTTTATATACATGTTAATGTTAAATAAATTGTTTTGTTAGTTGTTCGTTGGTTAGTTGGGGACCGCATTACTAAGGACCAAGAGCAATTTAAGACATATGACAGAAACAAAAATCTGTATAAAATAGAACCAACATTGGAGGAGTGATGCGAGAACCAAGGAGAAGTGCTAAAAGCAAATCAGAGAAGGGAAGACAATAATTCAACAAGAAAAAGTGAAGAACCAAGCATAGAGTAAAAAAAAAAGAAAAACCAGACATGAAATGTACAAGATTGGAATGGGAAAGTGGTCATTTGATATGTAATGTAGTAGGGGGCACAATTAGGATTGAGAGAGGTTAACAGGCAATATAACAGACTGAATAACCAAATGGGAAATAGAAATACAGAATGAAATATATACAATATTCCAGTAGGTGCATGAACTGTGAAGCAGATTACCGAAAGAAAAGGAAGACTGTTGATAGAAGAAAAATCGAACCACAATTGGAAGAGAACGGAGAGAAGTAGTAATGATTGAGTAAGGACAAAAGAGGACCTGGTCAAAGCAAATCAGAACAAAGACTATTCCAAACATTAATCGATAAGGAACAAGGACAAAAAAATATAATGACAACCAAGCTAGAAATAGAACATAGGAAGGGAAAATAAAGCATAGGAAGATGAAAGAACCAAGCATAGATTGTAAAAAAGAGAAAAACAAAGACGTGAAATAGACGAGAATGGAATAGGAAAGAGATGGAATTGATCAATGTAATGCAAGATACACATAACTTAACAAAAAGAAAGAAGAAAGTGAAGAGATGGGAAACAGTATAACAGACTGGGGATACATAATGGAACGAATAATCAAACTGGAAGTAGAAACATTTGACAGTCTGTGGAGCAGAGGGAAAGAAAGATATATATGAATTTTGGATCAAAGAAACAAGACAAGGAGATAATTTTGATGAATCAGAAGAGCAACTAGGAAAATTTGCGTAATAACACACTATAGTGTGTGTTAAATAGCAAGATTGTGAGAAATTCATCCTCCCCAAATGTAGAGATATACACAAAGCTACACAAAAAATACAGCCACAATTGAAGAATGAGGAACAAATGGGAAAGGGAAGAAGAAGAAACTTATCAGAGAAGACGGATCAAAAAATTAAGTTATGAGGAAGAATAGGATTAAAAATTACTACCATGAGCAGGTAAAAAATGACAGGAAAGAGAAAATAAAACTGACTTTTAGCGCTTGAATCGGATCACCATCTATTTGGTGATTGTGTCAAATAAACAATAAAGTTTTGGGAGTTGTGAAAACAACTAACATTTCTATTTACAAATATGTACAAGTTTTAACAACGCGGAATGCGGTTAATAATGGAGGTACAGGCAGTAGGTAGGTTGGTCGGTCGCCAGAGGGTAGACTGGATCTGGAGTGCAGGCTGACGGGTCGATGTAGACGGACACGTCGGTGTTGGCTGCTTTCGTTGGCGGCTATGACTGCTGACTGATTTCTGTGGGTAACAGCGTTCGCTTATAAAGAATTCTGGCCGGTGTCGACGCGTTGTCATTGGTCGGTCAATGGGAATCAATCGTTGCTCTTCAGTATGTAAGCGACTGTGTAGCAGGATCATGTGGTCGCCACACAGACGAAAATGATGAACCAAGCTTGGAGACTAAGACAAAACAAAGACAAAAAATGTATATGGGAAATAGATAGAACTGATCAAAATGCAAGGTGCAGAAGTAGATATAGTCACAATACAAAAACGAATGATGATATGGTGTAGTAGAGCAGGGCCGGCGCTAGCTTATTAGAGGCCAGGTGCAAAATAAAAATGCGAGGTTGGAACTTAAAATAAAAATTTACTTTTGAAAATTAACATAGACTTTGCCGGCAATAAAATAATAAAGAACATCAAATGATAAACAAGTTAGTGTCGAAAAGAAAAATTCATAGATAGATTTTTTGTTCTTTCGCTGACGCAAACGCGTCAATGATTTTTGATGTATCCAGTTCGCGTCCAACCTCCTCTATCGCTAACGTAGCTAAACCCACCACAGCCGTTATTGGCACATATGGCACAAAATATAAACAAGATTTAGGTACAACTGTGATGTTTTCACATTACAATTTAAAGTATAGACATGTTCCCATACAAGGCATTTACCATTGGTTTATTACTTCCGTTTTCACCGTCCGTCAAGGCTAGATCAAATTTATTCAATTCATTTACTACGATATACAGTGGACTCCCTCTTAACCGGTCAGCTCGGGACTGGATAATGATTTGGCCGGATAAACCGACGTGCTCTGAAACTCCACGACTACATAATTATATGTATGCGGACGTAACAGAAGCTGTACAATTAGATAAACGGAATTCAGAAGATATGTACGATGTGTAAAGTATATGTAAAATAAAGCAGGAAAGGAATGTCGTAATCAGATAAGTATGAGTTAGAGATCATTGAAAACATCGCATGGGCACATTCACTTCCGGTTAAAGTGATGCCTTAATGGCCGGTTAAGAGGGAGTCTACTGTAAGAAAAACTTGTCGGTATTTACTTGAGCGGATTTCGACACGTTTAAGATTTATCGTTTTAAAAATCTTGACGCGCGCGGCGCCTATAAAACGTAGGGCCGGGCCACTGAACTATACTTATACTGGAACGCGCATTAGCGGTTTCTGCCATAGAAACGTCCCGAAGCGAGAGAGATAGCGTGCAAGGGCCATTCCTGTCCTTTTCGTAACGCTTGACACATGCACCGTGAGAGAGCAGACAGCGTTAAACTAAAAACACACTAACCAAAATGTACTCTCGAGAGGACAGGGATGACCCTTGCGGCCCTCTCTCTTGGATCGGGGTGGTGAACGGAGCGCGCGTTCAAGTATAAGTATAGTTCAGTGGGCTGGGCGCACTGCACCGTTTGCACGTGCCTCACACGTCACACCGGCCTTGGTAGGAAGTACAAAACGAATGGAATTGGAGTTGCAAATAACAAAATTGTGGCGATGAATCGAATCACCAGCTATTTGGTGATCGTGCCAAATAAACAAGTTTTGGAAGTTGTGAAAACAACTAACATTTCTATTTACAACTATGTACAAATTTTAACAGCGTGGAATGCGATTAATAATGGAGGTACAGGTTGGTCGGTCGCCGGAGGGTAGACTGGTTCTGGAATGCAGGCTGACGGGTCGATGCAGACGGACTGGTCGGTGTTGGCGGCTATGACTTCTGCCTGAGTTCTGTGGGTAACAGCGTTCGCTTATAAAGGATTCTGTCCCGTGTCGACGCGTTGTCATTGGTCGGCCAATGGGAATCAATCGTTGCTCTTCAGTATGTAAGCGACTGAGTAGCAGGATCATGTGGTCGCCACAATAATAATAATAATAATACATATTGCACTCTCAATAAATAGGAATATTCAAAAATGCCAAGCGAACTAAATTTGGAGAAGTGGGACTGTGGTGAGGGCAAAGGACTATTTAGTCCGAATTTCTCCTCGCATTCTTGTGTTCCTAATAAAAATTTGTCTCTGGTTGAAGTTTTTAAAGCTACTCAAACGTTTTGATTAAAGGAAAACTGTAAGTCCGCAATTCTACTCGTGGTTTCGTCTTCCTAAAAAAATTTTCCTCTGTAGTTTTTTACTACTATTATTCTGGAAGATCCAAATTTATGGTTTCAGGAAATGTGGGATATCTCCGGTATCACAGACGATACCACGCGATGCGGCCATAGACACCGAGATCCTGGCCTAAGTAATCACGTTCAGCGTACTTCCACCTACGAACAAGTACCAGACTCTTAAGAAAAGACTCACGGCGTGCTTCATGGACCTGACAAACCCCCACCTCAAGGAGTTTTACATCAACTACCCACCCAAGAGAGAAGGAGGTTAAGTTCTTTGTGCCTTAAAAAAAGCATACTTCGGGCGGGATTCGAACCCACGTCTCCCGGAGTAAAAGGTAAATACACTTACTTTTAGACTCCTATACTATATTTATAAATATTATAAATTATAAAATTATACACACGGGCAAGGGTTGTGAACTGGTTTATTGAGAAGTTGAATATAAACCGATGCAAGTTACTGGATCTTAACAGTACAAGGTCGCACATCTTCACCTTTCCATCGGCGAAGGCTTTAGACACGTTTTGCAAGAAAATTTGTCTTCTCCTCGTCCAACTAAAACAAAAGGTCAATTAGTCTCCTTTCCTTTAATGTAAAATGATTACGTCATCTTAATTAAATTTTTATTTATAAAATTCTATCGAAATAAACGTGACAGACCATCCGGAATCCCGCTCCCACTTTTATCTGGCAGTGTTTCGCTGTAATTGAACTTAAAACGTAAGCTTTCTATCTACATTTATCTCCGTCTTATGTACAAATCGTATTTTCGACATACAATTAATTAAATTAATATTTACAAATTCGTTATTCGTTATAATATAATTAACTTAGTAAAGCTGTCAACGCATCAAGGAAATGCGTCCTATCCTTGACGGGTATTTCGAAATCTGCAAAACAAACAAAATGAAACAACCTGTCCGTCGCCGCCTTCGTCAGATTCACTTACAAGCCGTATCAAAATAATCACAGTTTGCATCGCAATTGGTACGTTGCGCCGCTTGTTCGAAGGCCTTACCGAAGAAACTACAAATTAGGTTAGCACAGGCAGTAGTGAAACGTCGTTTTACTTACTTTTTCGGCGAGTTTTCGCATAAAGGTGGTATACCTAACACGATACATGTGCCGTTTTCGACATTTTTGGGTGCGGACACTATGAGCGGTAACGAGGATGCCTTGCGATTTCGTGACATAACGACGTACGCCCTGATTATAAATTGCGCCAGTAATGAGAGAATGTGCTGATGAGCGAAAAGGTACCAATCGAGTGCGCCCTATAAAGAGATAAAGTTAACGTGTGAAAAGATATAATATTCAGAAAGTTAAAACACCTCCTGAACAATGTAATAGATAAACGGTCCGGCCGAAATGATCTTTTTCATATCGATGGCGGCTTGAATTGTTTTAAATAGACTCATCGTGACTCCTTTCGCCTTCTCGATCGCTCCGTTTAAGATGTGCCTGTGAGACCTTGATAAGCAGTCGAGAGCGGACTGGAACAGCTCTTCCGCCTTCTTCGCTTTGTGCTACAAATACAAGTGTGAGGCGTACTTACAAGGTTCTGGACGTCTCCTTACCATGGCCTCGAGAAGCGTCATCATACCGTACACGACATCAGCTGCACAGTATTTATTTCGGTAACCGTACGACATTGTAAACGTAGCATAGTCGATGTCGGCCAAACCGTATTTTTCGCTAAATTTCTCTATGGCGCCATGAAATTCTTGGCGTAATTGTAAATCCATCGATCGATAGTTCTGTCGACTTTGAACCAGTGGAAAGCTACAGAGGGATAAACGACAGTTTAATCCTTTAGCGTAAACAGAGGGGCCACAAATTTGCACCAGTAATGAGACATTGCGCAATGTAATGCAGTGCAATTCTACGTAATGCAATGTGATTCTATGTAATGCAGTGTAAGGGGGGGGTTCGCGTGCCTCTGTTGCAATCGCCTTACATTATTAGATGTACAAAAAAGGGACGCGTGACGTTTTCCCGCTAAAATTTGAAAAAATTCGCCCAAAAACGGTCGAAAATTTACGGGGTTCTTCCCTAAAATTTCCTCAACTTTCTGAATTTCCCGGCAATTTTGGCTTTCATCCTTCGTTTTTTGTGAAAAAAAATGGAGCCGTCGATTTTGATTTCAAGATAAACGGTAAAAACAGAAGTTCTACGTCATGCAAAATCGGAAGACCCTTTTGGCAAAAGAATGGTAACATCGGCGGCGGACACTCCGCAAAAAGAAACAGATTGTCAGTGGCGTACGGTTTCTTATATCATCTGTAACCTAGCACTCACTGTTGTTAAAAGTTAAAATACATAAATGTAGGTACTGCAATGGACTGCACTGATAGGTGAACGGGTGGGCGGACGTTTACGGGGAAGATAGTGTTGGACAGAAAACGGATAGGGACGGGCTAAGGATTGTAGAAGAGGCTCTAGTAACGAGGGGAACCTAGTGAATGGGGAATCTTTTTCCAAAACATTGTGGGGAAACTGAAGGACGACTACGACGAGCTGGAGAAGGATGACGACAACTTCGCGAAGGACTACGATAAGCTAGGGAAAAAATTCGATAAGCTGAAGGCTGAATGTGACAAGCTGAAGAACGACTACGCCTCCTTGGCGGTCTTATTCAACCAGCGCGCGGAAGACTACAAGAAGATAGAGGAAGAGTCTAAGGGCAATATAGACCGACACTCAGAATGAAGGTAAAGTTCAAGGGTACTATTAAGGGAAAGGAGCAAGAGATTACGGAGTGGAGAGCGACAGCCACACAAGTACAGGAAAGGCACAAAGCACTGCAAAGTCAGGCAACGTGCAGAATGGGAGCTAGGGGAAAAGCGGACGCAACAGAGGGAGGCGGAAGCCAAATGTGAGAGAATGGAGGACCGTTTCCATCTGCAAAAGGAGTACGCACTAGAGACGACGAAGGCAAGGGAAGCATACGAACAGTTCCAGGCGGACTATGACTCGGTAAAGCAAGAGAACGATAAACTACGGAAAATACAGCCACAACTCCAAAGGGAGTACGTAAGGGCAGCAGCGGGAGGCAACCCTCACTATACTGAGGGAGGAAGAACAGGAGCTAGTTGAAATGACGGGTAGTCAAGGAAATGAAGGCACAGCGGGCAACGACGAAAAGGGGGGAACCTAGAACAAACGCGCAGGCGGGGACCGGGATACTAACCCGGGAAAACGGTGCAACAGAGAGAGGGGTTCAATGAAAATACACCCGAAAGCGGATCAAAAGAGAACTGGAAAGCAGTGGACCTGAAAAGGAAAGGAGAGTAAGCACAGAATATAGTGGAAACGATAGCGATAAGGCAAATCTAAGATTAGCGGATCAGAGGCGGTGCTTGTCAAGCTGGACAAGGGAGACCTCCATGAGGATTACGTAAGGAAAATAAGGAAGATGGGCACAGACGGGGTAGCCATCGTGGTAGAAGGGATAAGTCGAACCATTGCCGGCGATCTACTAATAAAAGTGGCGTGGGGGACAGGCAAAGCGGAGTCTATTTTGAAGCGGCGGTAGTGAATGACAGAATGGTTGTGGTCCTAATGAAGTGCGGGAAAGTGGGTCGTTTTGCGGCTGACTGCGAGAGAGAGGCGCACTGCTTCGAGTGTGAGACAAGAGAACAGGGACTAGGAAAGGGACACAGAGTCTTTACCAGGCGATGTAAAACGACAGATCATATATAGTAATTGCGAATGAACGGGTGTCCTGTCGGTCCGTAACAAATTGGCATTAAAGTAGATATACTTTAATCTCATGCATTAATGTAGACATGAGATTTTTCGAAGTGCATGCATTAAAGTAGACATAGATGTAGTACATGTAAATCTACTTTAATCTCATGTCTACTTTAATGCATGAGATTAAAGTATATCTACTTTAATGTGAATTTGTTACGTCAGTCACTACAGTAGCAGATGTTTACTGATATGTAATTTTTCTTTTTCAAATACCAAGGCGCGAAACGCCGAAGAACCGCCGCGCGCCAAGCCTTCTGGTAAAACAAGAATAGGGAGAGCAGGATAACGGGAGAGGTGGGGCTAGCCACCACAAGGCTAGTCCCGTCATTGCCGCCAAGCAATTAACGAACTACGGGCAATATCTAGGGAACGAATACCGACGCCTGGGCTTTGCACGGCCGCGAAGAGTACCGAATGGTGATACCCGACCGTGCCACTTTTATCATTATCTATTTCTTTTTTCTTCCATTTGAAGAAAAAGAATAGAAATCATTAG
Organism: Pyrocoelia pectoralis; assembly: GCA_036250285.1. Lineage (NCBI taxonomy): Eukaryota > Metazoa > Arthropoda > Insecta > Coleoptera > Lampyridae > Pyrocoelia > Pyrocoelia pectoralis. The sequence goes on from CM070083.1 coordinate 9,157,237, forward strand.
AACGCCCCCTAGAAGTACTTTAACTATTGAGGACGTTCCTTGGGGCATTTTCAACATTCTATTGAAAATGCCTCAAAGGAACGTCCTCAATGGTTAAAGTACTTCCAGGGGACAACTTTCTATTGTCTTTTAATGTACAGGGTGGTTCAAATTGGACACTTTCTTATGGCGACACCCTTTATTTTAAGAGATAGAAAAAATGGATCAAGGTGTCTGGAGTTCAATTTTAATGAGAAAATCACTGGCGCAAACAGCATTCAGCTATCTTTAACCCCTTGAGCTCCATTTCGCCAATGGTGGCAACATAGCAAATTTACCCGTTGTATACCAGTAGTGCAACATGTGGCGAAAAAATTGCTTTTTATGTTCATACTACATATTACATTGTCCTAAACTGCGTTACAAATCTAACTTTACCCTATTTCACGGGTCAATAAAAAAATAAAAAACACCCTTATGCCCGCCCCCCAATTACGTCTCCAATGAAATTTTTTGATTTTTTTAAATAAATTTTTATAATAAAAAAGTATAGACCATTACCGAATTAAAAGATTTTCATTTTTTCGTAAACCTGGTATATATAAGAAGAATGGGAAGTCTGGACTGGGTCTCAAGGGGTTAATCGTTTGGACGATAGGGGGCGTTTCTCGAATTTGGTCGATTTCTTTAATGCTCCATAACTTTCTCATTTTTAAAGATAGGTGATTTTGCAAAAATCTTTCTTGGAGCACTTTTGCCCGTAGAATCCATCGCGATAAACAGTTTTTATACAGGGTGTTTGGTTTTTTTGTGTGCAACCCTAAACTACATGTTTTCATACGGACCACCCTATATATTTTTGGATTTTTGAAAAGAGAGTGAAATTTCCTAAATTTTCATGTATCACTTGTTATATTTTTGTTAAAAATTATTTTTATACCTACATTAAATATTTTGTTTGTAGACATCAAGGTTTCCATTGTTAACAAAAGAGGGCAGTATGATTCAAAACGATAATGTCTTAAGTTATCTGAACATTTGTATTAACTCCAAATATTTTTAATTTGAAATAACAATGTATAAGATGCAATATTGCAAATAATATTCAACATAAATATAACAAGTGATACATCAAAATTTAGGAAATTTTATTCTCTATTCCAAAACCACGAAATATATAGGGTGGTCCGTATGAAAAAATGTAGTTTAGGGTCGTACACAAAAAACCAAACACCCTGTATAAAAACTATCTATCGCGATGGATTCTACGTAAAAAAGTGCTCTAAGAAAGATTTTGCCAAAATCAATTATCTTTAATAATAAGAAAGTTATGGAGCATTAAAGAAATCGACCAAATTCGAGAAACGCCCCCTAGTGGCCAAACGATTCGAGATACCTGAACTCTGTTTGTGCCAGTGATTTTCTCATTAAAATTGAGCTCCAGACACCTTGGTCCATTTTTTTTATCTCTTAAAACAAATGGTGTCGCCATAAGAAAGTGTCCAATTTGAACCACCTTGTACATTTGGCTTTTATACATGTTGAATGTTACAATTATAATTGGAAGTCGCGTTTTTACATGGCAGGGAGTTTATAAAACTATTTCGCTTTCTTATATATAAACACAGGGTGTCCCAGTTGAAACTAATTGAAAAGCTACTGGCGATATTGAAACTAATGACAGTGCAAAAATTCATGTAAGTATCTTCTTTATTTTTGTAAAAATTAAACTACACACGTTGATATTTTTCAAAAACTAAAGAGCTTGGCTTTCCAATAGTGTAAAAATATACAGGGGGTTCTATTTAAATAAGGCAAGAAATTTTTAGTTGAAGATAGGCAATTGTTTCCCCTCATCTTGTATAACTGGGATTTTTTTAAAATGTGATTGACACCCTGTATAATAAAACATATGTGATATGTTGGTTGCCTAAGTCACAGTATCCAAGGGACATTACTAAAGTCAATGACCCAAATTCTTAGTTGAAGATAGGCAATTGTTTCCCCTCGCCCTGTATAACTGGGAAATTTTTTAAATGTGATTGACACCCTGTATAATAAATACATATATGTGATATGTTGGTTGCCTAAGTCACAGTATTCAAGGGACAATACTAAAGTCAATGAACCAAATTTTTAGTTGAAGATAGGCAATTGTTTTCCCTCGCCCTGTATAACTGGGAAATTTTTTAAATGTGATTGACACCCTGTATAATAAATACATATGTGATATGTTGGTTGCCTAAGTCACAGTATCCAAGGGACATTCAATTAATTAATTAAAGTCAATGACTGTACCAGTAAATGCAAGTGGCCCCTTAAATATACACTTACCCCATGTCGGCGAGCAGCTCGTGTAGCCGTTTATCACCTCGAATCGACCAAAGTTTCAACTTAACGGCCGTAAACATGGAATATTTTAGACTAGCTTCGATCGACCAATGTCGATATAACGTTAATTTTAGATCCTTCTCGAAGGTAATCTTCAACGAGGTCTGATTGTCGGTGTCGCTCGTCCTGTTCAGTAGACGAGTCGCGTGCGCCTGTAAATTACCCGTCTCCAAAACGTACTGGGTGTGTTCGATTTTTTCGAAAATCATTTGTTCAGTTAGCGCCACTATCGCGTACCACAGCAGATCCTTATCGTCCTTATTTAACTTCCACGCCAAATCGAACATGAATAACGCACTCTAAAACGAAATAAAACGCAAAATCGTTCGTGACACGGACGTACCACTTACCGCTTTCGCGTAGTGCGTAAACTGGGAATACTCGAAGACGGCCTTCTCACGGTTGGCCTCCCATAATCTCCGTTCGCGACGTTTCATTATCGCTTCTTCGCCGAGCCGTCTACGTTTTGAGGAACGTTCTTCGGTTTCGTCACCGCTCTCGCCCGAATTCCCCTCATCCTCGTCCGACTATAATCATACAGGAGAAGCGATCTCGAAAATTAAATTCGTACATACCTCGTCCTCGCGAAATATATCTTGAAACTCGGGTACGTCGTTATCGTCGTCCGGTCCCCACAACAATCTTATTTGTCCGTTACTGTATATATTGCAAAGATCGGTAGGTCTGTGAGAGTCAAGTACAAAGAAGACGACATTATCTTCGGGTTCTAACACGTCGACGAGATCAATCGTACCTCCGCAGTTAATCAAGACGAAATACTTCACTTGATCGGAATTCTCTCGATAGACAGTACTTAGATCGTTTACTCCTTGAACCACTGATAGTGTGTAAGTTATTTGTTTATATTTTAATAGAGACTGAAGAATTTTACACGTACATATGCTATCGACATCGAAATTGACAATGAGGCAGATTCGCTGAAAAGAATATTTTAAAATATAAAAGAAAATGAAGATTATTCTACCTTTCCGGTGAGAAATTCGTAAAATTCAGTTTTCAAACTTTCCAAATACATTTTTTAAGTAAATTAAGGCATTATTATAACCTCTTCGTTAACCAAACTTCAACCGCCAAAAACAAAAATGTCCTTGAGAGTATTATTGGCGACGTTGCCGCATTTTTTCTATTGCAACCAAATATAATCTTTTATTTATATTTACTATCAGGTGATAAAATTTAAGTTTTTTACTTTAGTTACGCAAATAATAGAACAAAAAATTCAAAAGTAATTTCGGAATTTGTTAAATAATTGATTGATGATGGTTCATTAAAACTTCAAATGCGCTACTCTTCACACTGTGAACTATTCGACAGAAATCGACGCATTTGAACTACACTATGACCTTTCGGCTTAGACCATATACTACTGGACCGCCGGACAAACGTTAAATCATAAGCCAAATAGAAAAGAGAGAAAAGATACTTCTGTCCCTTTGGATACATAAAGTAATGTTAAAGTAACCCAGTAATACCACCCCAGTATACATGCGGTGCTACCACCACTAGATAACTAATCTTTTACTAAAAGTAAGGTTGGGGCTAAAATTTAAATTTAAATCCTTCGTCTGTCAATTAGTGAATATATTTAATTGTGTATCTTTTTTATGTTTTGTGTCAAGTGTGTGATAAACAGCGAATAACATTAGTGTAGTGAGACGTACCTACAGATTGTAGTTTTAGATATGGGTCTCCATATTTCACATTTATATTTATATTTCATAGGTTAATTAACTTTACAAATCAATAAAGAATATTATAAAAGAGTTACTTTTACTTTCCCATATTCAAACGGGTGGCCTAGTGCTATCCGTGTGCAATAACCACCGAATGTTTATAAGATATCATATTTGGTAGTCAAACGCAATTACAATAACTTACCGTACCTACTCTCAGTTTCCCGCTCCTTAATCTAATTGAACGTTTTTCACTTTCATCCTTTATTTAGTTGAAAATTACCTTTACCAGTTGTAAAAAAAACTGCAAAGTGCAAAAGTTAAAATTGAAAGTTTGAGGTTATCTGTCTATGAGGTTATCATTTGTAGGAAACATAACCAAAGAATAAATACGTTCGGTTCCTTTCGGTTCGTATAATAAGTATTTATTCTTTGACATAACATGAACATAACCTATAAAAATGTATCCAAAAGGATGCAAAATACTGCTCTCTCGCTTGCAAGTGGCTGATTTTTTTTACATTGGGTTAATAGGGAACCGGCAGTCCAGTAGTATATGGTCTAAGCCTTTCGGAAAACTTTTTTACTTCCTGAGTACGAAGTAAAAGGAAAGTATTGTATCAGTGTTCCAAAAAATAATTGGACCTATGCAAATTTTTACATATCTTTGCGTTTCTGAATACGTACTTACATTCAAAATATGAAAAAAAAAATTTCCGTCTGTCGTCTGTCGTCTGTCGTCTGTAGTCTATAGTCTGTCCGTGCAGCGCCGGATTTAGACTTCGGCGGCCCATAGGCAGAGCATGTGGTGGAGGCCCTCAAATCGTTTGTGGTTAACTGTTGAAAGTTTCTATTAAGGTTAAGGTAAAGAAGAAAGCAGTGGCGGCATTTCAGTGTTTTGTTGGAGGGGGCAACGAATACCTACCAAGGTCAAAAGGAGCAGACGTGACTGGTGATAGACACAAATTTATAAACAGTAGTGTGTGTGGAGCCTTTCAAAAATTTGTAAAATGGTGAAGGCATTATTTCTTAGTAGCAGGTTTTTTTTCTATTTTTTTATTTCAATAAAATTAGTACCTATAATATATAGTGTATAATGTATAAAGTCAATGTATACAACGTGCCCAAGATAAGGATGAACAGCATGGGGATCTTGAAAACAATTAGAGATACGAAGGCGGTTAAATTAGAGAAAAGTTGTACTTACAATTTAGGTCACGTTCACATATGTAGTTTGCAAAATTTCATTATTGTTTATCGTTTCCCAGATTTAAAACAAAATGCGATTTTTGGGTTTTTCTTTTTTCGTAAGTCCTTCGTTTATTTTAAAAGATTTTTAAAAGGCAAAGATACTTCTTCATTGTCTCTTTTTGAATCTATTAGATGGCGTTTTCAAATTTTTTATTCGACGTTTCGTCTTCAAGAAACCATCATCAACTTTATTTTTTTATATTGCTGCAACCAACGAAACACCCTATATTCGATAGTATATTTTATTACGAATTTAACGATGTATTTCCACATTATGGTTTGGAAGCTAATTTTTAAAAAATATTCAGATTAATTTTAGCATTTGATAATATTTTTTATGTACAAATTTAACATCTCCAATCTTTTAAACGTATTTAATTAAAGTTAAATAATTACAATAACTGTTCAAATAGGTTGCCGTTATTTTCTGGACATAGGTTTATTGTGTTTACTGAAATTTGTCTTAAAAATTAGTTCAAAACCATGATGTGAAATACATCGTTAAATTCGTAATAAAAAATGCTATCGAATACAAGATGTTTCGTTGGTTGCGGTAATATAAAATAATAAAGTTGATGATGGTTTCTCGAAGAAGAAACGTCGAATAAAAAATTTGAAAACGCCATCTAATAGATTTCAAAAAGTGACAATGAAGAAGTATCTTTGGTTTTTGAAAATCTTTTAAAATAAACGAAGGAATTACGAAAAAAGAAAAACCCAAAAATTGCATTTTGTTTTAAATCTCAGAAACGATAAACAATAATGAACTTTTGCAAACTAAGTACATGTGAATGTGACCTAAATTATACAATTGTGTCTAAGTTAACCGCCTTCGTATCTCTTACCGTTTTCATGATCCCCATGCTGTTCATCCTTATCTTGGGCACGTTGTATACCTATAAGTAAAAGTATTACGAAGTAGGTATTTATATATTATTTTATTATGGAAAGTTTAGTTTAATTTTTTTTCTTTTGTGTTTAAACAGACAGTTTATTTTATTGAGGTTTACACAGTCCAGCCCACATTCTTGGGAGGGGGGGGTCGGCCGCCCCCCTCAGCCCCCCCTAAATGCCGCCCCTGGAAGAAAGCAACAGCAACTAAATAAGTTGGCTAACACAAAATTTATTCAAAATTATTGGGCGGGTGGCGCGGCGGCGGCGTGCAGCGTGACTTTTTCCATAGAGAGAGCGAGACGTCGCTCTATAGCTTCATAAACGCGCCTCACCCGACGCTTTCTCACTGGAAAAAGTCCTGCTCTTTTAATGGCAAAAATTATTCGCGCGTCGTGTGACACGCCATATTCCGCTGTTGCTATTGGTCTAGTGCGGCGCGGTAGAATGCGCGAGAGGCGCCATTTGTGTTCATATTTCGTGCTGCTTGATCTCGCAGATTTTTAAATGTTAACTTTTCCCGCTCAAAGATAAAAATAAGTTTTTCGTCTAACTAGTTGTAACAAAACTCAGTATTTTTTTGTTTCTACTGAGCCTTTATTGATTTAATTTAATTTTTTAATTTTTTTTTGTGGTGTGGTGGCGGCCGCCTTGTGGTGGCGGCCCATAGGCAACTGCCTATGTTGCCTGTGCTTAAATCCGTACACATTCCTTGCAACGCTCTAAACCAAGGCCTTGTCTAAACTCAGAAACTATTAAAGTTATCGAAATGCGGTTTTCGCCAATCGACTGCCTTCGGGCTAAGGACGAAAATGCTAATATTACCTTTGATGACGTCACTTCCGGTATACGGTAAAATGGCGGCATTCATTTTTTTATAAGATAAAATTGCAGTTTTTTTATGTAGTTTAAGAGTATTTTTTTCTGAATTCAGCAATATTTATTTTTGGAAAAAAAGTGTTAATACGAGGGAAGTTTTGTGGCAACTTGCCAGAATTTTTTTATAACAAAATGTACTTAAGGTGAGCTATTCCTTTTACTGTTTTACACATTCTTTCTCATTCGTTTCTGTCTTTTAACTTTTCCTTTAGTTTTCCGATTTGATTTTCTTTTCTATTGCTTCAGTTCATGGTTTCCATTCCGTTCTGTCTGACGTTTTTTTTACAATCATCCTTTCTAGTTCACCGCTTTTCTTTTTATGTCTTGTCTGATTCCCTCAGTTTATAAGTACTTTTCTTCATCCTTTTGTATCTTTACTTTTTCCATTTGATTTCTTTTCTTTCTATTTTCCTCTTACATTCTTTGGCGGTTGGATCGGATCACCGCAGCGATTTAGCGATCGTACCAAATAAACAATAAAGTTTTGGGAGTTGTGAAAACAACTAACATTTCTATTTACAAATATGTGCAAGTTTTAACAACGCGAAATGCGGTTAATAATAGAGGTCGGTTGCCGGAGGGTAGACTGGTTCTGGAATGCACGCTGACGGGTCAATGTAGACTGGTCGGTGTTTCGTAGGCGACTATGACTTATGTGGCTAACAGCGTTCGCTTATAAAGGATTCTGGTCGGTGTCGACGCGTTGTCATTGGTCGGCCAATGGGAATCAATCGTTGCTCAGTATGTAAGCTACTGTGTAGCAGGATCATGTGGTCGCCACAATTCCTTTTTGTCTTTTGTTTTTTTCACTTGATCCCACTTCTTTCTATTTCTTTACTAATTTCATACATACGAGGAGATACGCAAAAATAACCGTAATTATTTTTTAAAGGCCATATACATTTTTTGTAGCCATCTTTGGAAATGGCTGACAGCTCTTCCCCCGTTTTTTTTCTTGACCTTTTCTTGTCGTCAAATCGGTGTCCTTTCAGGCCAATAAGGTGGGTGAGGCAGCGGAACCATGGCATTTTTAGGTAATTACTCACTAACAGACAGGGCTGTGTGTGCAGGTGAATTGTCGCGGTCGAAGAACCAGCCACAAATCGGATCTTTTTGACCTATAGGAACAACCTTTGAATGAACTACGCCCTTGGTATCAATAAAGCAAATCAGCATTGTTTTTATGTTTGATTTGACTTGAAGACATTTTTTTGGACGGGGTGACAATGACCTTTTCCATTCTCTTGACTGTTGCTTTGTTTCTGGGTCGTAACAATAGCGCCATGACTCATCACCAGTGATGACCTTTGACTGAAAATCTGAATCAGTTTCAAGCTGTTGTTTCAAAACACGACATGTTGCAATTTGACGTAATTTTTGATTTGTCAGCCAAATCTTTGGTTAAAATTCGCTGAACCAATCTGTGATAGTTGATTAATTGTCTGTCGACGGTCTGTAAGCACAAGCTCTCGAATTCGTTCAACATTTTCGCCAATCGGGCAGTTGATGGACGTCCAGAACGAGGTTGGTCATCAATCGACATGTCGCCATTTTCCATTTCATCGCTCGTCTTTTGAGTACTTCTCTGATTTTCTCAGTTTATATTCTCATCCCCACTTGATCCCTCTTCTTTCCATTTCTATTCTAATTTTATCAGTAGGTACCTAACCTACTACATATTTTTCCATTCTCCTTTACCTTTCCCACATGATTCTTTTTTTTCTATTCTCATTTCATATTTTTCCATTCCTGTATGATTTTCGTTTTTCCTCTTACCTTTTCCACGAGGTTCCTCTTCTTTCCACTTTTTTCATTTTTTCCCCTCCTCTTCGAGCTCTATTTTCTCTTTTAATTCTTCCAATTTGATTCCTTGTCTTACCATTAATCATCTAATTTCCTCAGTCCATATTATTTCTATTCCTTTTAGCCTTTGGTTTTCTTTTACTTCTTTCCATTTGTGTTCTTTTTATTTCTTCACTAATTCTCTCCATCTATATTGTTTCTCTTCTTACCAGTCTTTTACTTCTTCTTCCCATTTAATCTCTCTTCTTTCTGTTTCTTCTCTAATTGTCTTAGTCTATATCTATTCCAATTTTTTCTGTCGGCTGCTCTTTTCTTTAGTTTCCCATTTGATTTTACTTCTTTTTATTTTTTTCTACTTCCTTCATGCATGTTTTTCCATTCCTCTCAGTCTTTCGTGATTCCTTCTTATTTTCTTTCTATGAATTCTTCAATTCCCTCCCTTCCCTTCTTTTCCTCTACTTTTCCCATTTGATTTCTGTTTTTTTCTATTTCTTTCTAATTTCCCCAGTCCATATGTTTTCCATTCTGTTCTATCTCGTTTTTACATCTTCCTTTCCATTTCATAGCCCTTCTTTTTATTACTTAATCCTTTAATTTCTTCAGTTTATATTTTTTCATCCTTCCGTGTCTTCAGTTTGCTCTTTTACGTTTTTCATTTGATTCTTCATTCCTTTCCTTTTCTTCTTCTTCCCAGTTCATATTCATCCATTCTTTTCTGTCTTTAATTTTTTCTTTTACTTTTTCCCCATTTGATTTTCGCTTTTTTTCAATTTCTCCTCTAATTCTTTCAGTGTATATGTATATATGTATGTGTATATGGGGTGGGGTGGGGGACTAGATAACGCATTAGGAATATTTTGAAGGGATTTATCTAAGGAACCAGGACGATCGTAGCTCAAATCATGAGACTAATATTGTAGGGGTACCATCAGTATGGCGATTTAGTTAAATTAAAAACTACCAAGATGGCGACTTACGCCTCCTATTTGGCATTGTAATGCTCCACACTTACCAACTGTGTAAGAATCTTACCTAAATGACATAATTACTTGCGATTTAAATTTAATAATTCTTTTCTACACGAACAAACTTCGGTACTTAATAATGAAAGGTTGATTTATACAACACAACGTTCACAAGTATTACATATCTACATAATGTTCTATTTCAGGGTGTGCCATGAGTCAGTGACACCAGAACCACATCACTTGGAACGATCAAACGACTTATGGCACACCAAAGAGCTCAAATTCAGACTGAAATTTGACTAGACGTGATTAACAATGTTATCTGACTCTAAAACTCTCTGGCTTATGTTACGAAACTGTAAATCGCCCTTCTCAAATCGCTCAACGAAATTAATTACACTATCGGCCGTTATTTCGACGCCATATTCCATTATGGCGAATCTATGGTTAGGAATGTCAATTGCCACTAATAACGGTACAACATCATCTAAACCTATAAGATCTCTTAATATATCACTTGTTTCAGTATCTACACCGACTAAAAACTGTAAATAGTGATCATCACTAGATGTGGTGACAAATTCCTCTTGGGGGGCGTTAAAGTTGATGTTATGATGTTTGTAGTACGCATCGGCCGCTGGTGTTAGAACCGTCTCGCCGAATTGTATTTCAGTCTCTTCTCCTTCTGGAAACAAAGTATATTATTATTAGCGTTTTTTTTACGATTGATGGAAGCGTTTTAGGGTGGCGGCCATTTTCCAAAATGGCGAACTTAGCAAACTCGAGGGAAAACTGTGGTTTCTCTCAAAAACTTGTTTAAATAAATGTTTCAGAGCCCTAAATTTTCTACAATTTTTACAGTTTTCTACAAATCAAATTAGGAAGAATAAAGAAACATAAACTGGGGTTTCTCTTCCAGATTGTATAGCGCTTACCTACGAATAGAATAATTGCAGGATAATCGTGAAGCTTCGTCGCGAACCTTTCGGTAAGGATGTTCACAGCACGCGGTTTCCATGGAAAGTTCTAAAACAACAACCTCAATTACTCCCATTTACCTACTTATAATTTGGTTCAAACCTGCGCAATAGGATCCTCGGCTAATTCAGTTCGTGCATCCATAGTAATTAAGTGTCCATTCCTGTCGAGTAAAAGAAGGGTTGGTATGCCACGTATTCCGTACAGTTGTGCCAATTCCGCTCGTATTGATATTTGCTGCCACGGTATCGATAACCATGGCATTCCTTCCACGTAGACTGAATACGATTCGGCACTTCTAAAATGAAATATTTAATTAAACTATAGATTTTCAGCTGTCCATTACTTTGACGTGCAGTGAGTATTTTATGGCGTGAAAAGCGAAATTGTAGACGCGATAACAACTCGGGAGCATTTTCGTTGAAATGGAATGTGACATTAAAAAGACATTTGGAAAGTGTGCCAGGAAGCGAATTCACTTCTTAAACACGCCTTTCAATTTATTCTTTGTCGTCATTTGTTATCTTACATCCTAATGCATTATAATAGTTAATTTAATTAATACTATAACGAAGTAACGAATAATTCTCTGTTTTAGGGATCAATATTTAATCTACATTCTTTTCGGGAAGATTAATGTAAAAATTACTAAGAATAAACAGTGCAAGTATCAGTGCAAAGCGTTGAATGTTACTGCACCAATATCGTTATATTTACAGATTTTAGTCAGAGAAGCCGCATTCTAAGTCCTGGAACATGGAAAAGAAGGATAAGTAGGTAGGTGGATGCCAATGAAAATTACTGCATAAGTATCCAAGGAATCAAAGGAGAAGATGACAGTAAATTTGGCAAAGGTGCAAATCACCGAATGATCAAATATACTATCTATAACATGAAATTCTTTAGCAAATACACGCACACTTAATTTTTTTAATCACCCGTAGGAATACACAACTACATTTTACCGTGAAAGCTGGCCACTTATGCGGTAACTTCACGTTAGTTAACCAATCTTAGTGTAAAAGTTTACAGGACCGTATAACTCCATCCAAGCTCAAGGACTCAAAAGCGAAAAAGGAGTACTTTAGGAGCTCAATTTAAGCTAAGTACAAATTCTGGGGGTTTGTCCTTTCCACTCTTTTTACAATGATCAAAAAAGAAGAAAACACTTTACAAACCCAAAGGACTCAAAAGCCAAAAGGGAAATTCAAATCACTATATAATAACCGAGACGTGTGTATATGTTTGTGTTGCTGTGCACTTTTCCGACAGTCGCCGAATCCTGACGAATGCGGATGTGATATTTTAAAACCAAAGCTATTATAAATTTATAACCTACAAATTAATGCTACAATTATAAGTAGATACCAAGATACCCCGCAAACCACGTAAATATCTGCACTAATTTTTTTCAAAGTAGGTAAGTTTTAAACATTTTAGTATAAAAGCCGTCATCATATTCAAGTAGTATTTGTGTCTAAATATATTTTCTTTACTTAGAAAATACGTTCAAAGTTTCCTTATGGAGACTACCTACGTGTAAAATAGAATTCGCTATTTGTGCTTATTTTTGGGTGAAAATTTTGCCTGTCCGAGGTCCTTAACCCATTTCGAACATTAAAACAATGCCAGAAAGTATTTTCCCGAAAATTTTCAAAATTACAAGTATCGGAAACGTTTTCTCGACAACATGGAAATTTAATTATTTCAAGTTGAAAAGTTATTCAAATGATAAAAAATGATTCTATTATGCCTCGCGTTAACATTTTCATGGTTAAAATGATGTAAAAAGTAGTAACAGCATTCATCGTAGACTAATTTATGTGTCCCGATACCTTCTTTCGGTAACTTTCGAAATGTACATGTTTGTGTGCTTATTTCGAATTTAGAGATTTTGAACGATGAACGATGTCGTAGGTAACATATACAGTCGAATGTTTTCACCGAGAAAAATGTTTTTGTCTACCTACATATTTAACTTAATATCTATTGATGAAAGTAGGTAGCAAGTGTATTGTTACGTTACACTAAGTATACCAAAGAGAATACCTATACTTTGACTATAGATTACTTCTAAATATACAACTTATATTTTAATTAAGAGGAAGTAAAATCCATATTTACTGCTGTACATATACGTGTAAATGGTGGCGTTTAGTTAGTGAAATAAACAAATATTTGAAACTGTTTAAGGTAGAGAAGGTCTTTCTATAAAACAGATGTTATGCATAACGTTAGACCAGCTTCTATTTGTACATTTTATGTTTTATGGGATTTTTAGTTTTACTATAGTTAAAGATGAATGTTAAAACGTTCTCGCCCTAAGGCCATTCGTATTCCCAAAAAGTTGCCAGTGTCCAAATTGAGTTCTTTAACATTCAAAATTCATTCTAAACTATCCTTATGAAGTTCACACGGAATTTGTTATATTTTCGTTAATTTTTGGGCAAGGACTATGTGCAAAGACGTAATTAACATTGTGAAAGAGCCATTATGTATTTTTGGTCTCAAATCTATTGCAAAAAGTTTGCATTTTACATTTTTTTTAATAATTGGTAAAAATTTACTATAAGTAGGTAGGAACGAATTCGTATATCTTTACCAAATATCAACCCATTTTTGTGATTTTTACGTCAAATGTATGTAAATGTAATCCTTTATTTTAGTTACTGTAATAACTTGCTAAATTACAGATACCTACAGAGTCAAAAATCTGAAAAGGTACAAAAATGTAAATTTTTTTTCTTTTTTCAAGTAACTAAGCCAGCTCAACAAGGTGTGATATTTTAAAACAAAAGCTATTACAACCAGAGAAATGTTATCCCTACTACTAACAACATTTCTCTGATTACAACCTACAATCATAGATACCCCTCCCCCCAAAGCACGCAAAACGCGAGAATCGCGTGTACCCCCGTTTATAATCAAATGAAACAAACAGAAGTCTGTTCGATACCAAATTGCCTGTTGCAAGGATTACAGCTTATAATTCTTTGATCTCATGTTCTTTATGACTTTGATTTAAGCTACGTACAAATCCTGACGGTTTGACCTCTCTGTCCTTTTTACAACAATAAAAAAGACGAAAACTATTTACAAACCCAAAGGATTGAAAAGTCACAAGGGAAATTCAAATAATCAAATGAAACAAATAGAAGCCTGTTGGATACCAAATTGCCTGTTGCAAGGATTACAGCTTATAATCCTTGGATCTCTCGTTCTTTATGGGGTCCAATCCTGACGGTTTGTCCTCTCGGTCCTTTTTACAACCAGCAAAAAGGCAATTTAAATGAAACAAAAAATAGAAGTCTGTCCGATACCAAATTGTTCGCTATAAATAGAAGGTATGTAGCAAGGATTACGGTTTATAATCCTTGGATCTGTTGTTCTTTATAAGATCCATTTAAGTAACGTCCAAATACTGACGGTGTGTCTCTGTCCTCTCTGTCCTTTTTACAACAATCAAAAAAGAAGAAAACTTTTTACAAGTCCAAGGACCCAAAAGCGGAAAAGGCAACTCGCAATTGAAACAAATAGAATCCTGTCCGATAACAAATCGTTAGCCATAAATTGAAGGTTTGTGGCAAGGATTACAGTTTATAATCCTTGAATCTGTTGTTCTTTATGAGATTCATTTGAGCAACCTACAAATTTTAACGGTGTGTCATCTGTGTCCTTAGAGTGATGACAAATAATACTAAATAATGAAGAATAAGGATAAAGACAATTGAGAAAGCAATAGATGCGCAATTTTCTTCTTTAGAAGAAAAATACCATCATAAACCAATTTATAGGTAATATGTGTGAAATAAAAAAGGACGAACTAGTGAAGATCTATTGAATCCAAAAGAGAGGCTCATTGTGTAAGGTCTGGGTCTCCGGATATGTAAACTCTACACGTTCCAAAAACAGCCTTCACAAGGAATGAAAAAGAACACTTACAGTTAGCAAATTAAAGCACTATAAAAGTGGAGAATGAGAAGAAAAATAATTGAAAAGAGAATTGATGCAAAAATTTCTTCTTTCGGCCTACAAATACCAGTACGTACGAAAGATGTGATTTCTTTTTTTCCTGACCTTCCACACCATGGTATTCGTAATCGCTCTCGTATCGTTCTTCTTTATCTAGTGTTTAACCCTCTAATCGTTCCCTCCTACCAGTCTCATTTTCGTATGTGTAATCACTCCCTCCCGCTTATGACCATCGCAACCTTTAATTTTCGTTTTCTTAGCTCCAAGTTTTCTGCTTTTTCCAATTCCACGTCTCTTTTTCGTCTCCTTACCCAATATCTTGGATCGCCTTGGTGGGGAACTGGCGATGTTGAACCAAAGTACCTACATGTTTGAGGTGAAAGGTTTCTTTTGGCTCTGTTACTTTTAAGACTATTATGTAATATGCATTCCAACCTCTACTTATTGTTAAACAATAATCTGCGTTGGAACCTACATTCCCTATGGATCTTCTAGGGAAAAAACCTATGTCCTTCCCTGTTATACCCGGAATGCAGCATTTGGGCCTTTTCCGAACCCCAGAACCATGTGCCATTTTTCACAATTTCGTTCAGAATAAAACTAATACAAGAAAATCCCAAATTTTGTGTAGATACCAATTAGACGAGGCAATACTGTCTGTAATTTTTTTAAATCTTTATCTGTGTCCTATTACTTATTTATTATTTCGCCAAAAACCACAATAATAATAATTTATTATTAAAATAGGTGTTCGTTTTATATTAACCTGAGGCAAGAAATGTTTTATGACGCAAGGCACTTGAATCGCGTGATAATTGTGACTTTGACTGACCCTATGGCTGTCTAAAGACCATTGAACTGTACGCTATAAGCAACTGGAAGGGAAACGGGCGATTTCAATGCATTGTAGGCGTTGAAGCTGACAAAGACAGATGCGGAATGGGTACTTCTGTCGCCTTCTAGCTTGTTGCGGTACTAGAGCAGACGAGAGAGATAACTGCCGCAATATATTGCGTGTTGCACATTTTCCTATCGCGCGGACTAACAACTCCGCCTTCTGTGTTGTAGAATATAGTGCGCGCATTGATACATTATACATTTCAGCGTACGTACCTAGCGGTGCCCGGTGCGTTGAACTCTTATTGCGAGAATTCTATCGGAATTAGTTTTACGGTAAACCGCTTATCACATGCGAAAATGTATGGCAAATATTTTTCGTTTATAACATTTTTGATACGATTTCAAATTTAGAAAATAATGAGAAAAACTACAAACCACTCCTCTTTTTACTAGTCTTGCTAATGCAACAGACAAAGAAGATTACACTACACTGGGCGTGGTTGTGCCGAGGAGACAGCTTTGTACCGCAAACATAACTTCAAAGGTGCCGACGGAGAGTGTCGCTTCTGTCTTACTAGTGTTTTATTCTGTGGTTCAACGCTAAAGACCTAATAAAGTTAAAAATAAAAAAATTCATTAGGCCATGTTCCCAAGTAAATTTATGGTGTGTAGTTCACACAACTTCCGCAACCTACAGCGCTCAATTAAAATTATCAAAAAACATTTTAATTCATGTAACATTTTAATTTGACATACATTTTAATTGTTTGTTTTAAATTAAAGAACAAGTATTATTAACAAACATTTTAATTTATGTAGGTAACATTTTAATTCGACATGCATTTTAATTAGTTATTTTTTGTTTGTTAAATAAAAATATTACACGAATTTCAATGTTTGTTCACATATTTATTTGTTTCTCAATTTAAATGAAAGGTTTTAAAACGACTGTTACAAATTTTTAGGTGGAATATATCAGGCCCGGACTGGCTCCTTTGGGAGCCCTCGGCTGGAAATTCAAAAGGGGCCCCTTACCGGGGAATTTAGAGGGAGTAGAATATTAGAATATGCAATTTTTGTAAATTAGGCTTACATGCCTATGCCAGTACGCCAGTTTGAGTGTAGTGGTGGGAAATTTCCAGAAGCCGGCGAGCATCAAGGTCGCGCGCTGGTATAACATTTAAACTTTTGAATTAACTACGGCAGCCAATAGCCGAAAGTTTCTTCGGCCGACCGAGGTTCTATGAAAGGGAAAATTTTGTTCTTTCGAATAGACCAAGGCCGACCTGGTCACTTCTTGGGGGAGACTAGGCATTAAAAATTGTAAATGTTATAAATGGTCGGCCAAGGCTATCGCCAGCAGTGGGGGTCTGCCGACCGAGCATCTTACATTCTTTGGATCATAAAAAACAAATTAGTGAAAAAAAACCGCCCACTTTGTCACCACAATCGCCCCATTGCCTCAATAAACAATTAGCGTATTTACTCATTACCGCCAGGGACCGTGATCGAGCGACCAGCGGTTTCGAGTTTAGGGGATACTATTGCAGTATTGTAAACTGCTAAAACCCGTCCACTGGTTCCCCACACAAATTTGTAGTCGCCTCTTGGGCTACAGGTTTTTCACAGCAAAGCTTCAATAGGTACTTGTTTGCATTTAAGTTCTTTGATCGCAACGCGCTCTTTATCTGAGACTATGAGCACTGCACAAAACGCGATGAGTCAACCAGCACCCCTCTTTCGTCACCACTACGTAGGCTGCCATACACAAAAACCAAATGGCAACTATCTTAGTGCTTAAAATTGATTGTTAACGCATAAGATTACCGGGAAATAAATAATCAAATTACTCTGATGTAACTAATCATAAAATAGTATATCCATTTTTTGAGGGCCTCTCCGGGGCCCTCTTGGGCCGGGGGCCCTCGGCGATCGCCGACCAGCCGACCTTACCTGTCCGGGCCTGGAATATATATTAAATCAAAAAACTCATTTTCATCTAACAATTTAAATGTGTGAAGTTTTTTTAACAAACATTTTTAATATACCTACTAAAATAAAGAGTCATATAAATGTACTTAATAAAAATTAGTTTGTTATTTGTTTAAATGGGAGGAAATTAACTTTTGTGATAAAAAGTAAAACGGCGTTCCATAAAATTGTGAGTCTGTGAGTTAAGTCAAAATAAATAGTTTTCGTTTGTTTTTGAAAACTCCTGACTTGTGTCCTGAGCCAGTAATTGTGTCAAAAGTGTCGTCTTCAGTTTAGATTATATTTGTATAGGGTTGCCAGGTCTTCGGGTTTCACCCGGAGTTTCAAGGTTTCCATTACATTCTACGGGGTACGGGTTTAGACTCCATTCCTCTGGGGCGCACCATTACACACGTCAATAGAGTCCGGGCAGCAGCTGACTTTGACAGCTCTGAGGGCAATAAAACGCTAACTTAAAACACGTATTTTCAGTTTACGCGGGCTAAAATTACAATTGTGAATGCAACTCTCACATTCTCTTAACGCGCGCAACCTGTACATGTGAACAGTATAGGCTGTGCTATTAATAATAGAAAAAATGTTGCCTTCAGAGCTGTAAAAAAATAGGTTAATGACGTCATCTGCCCGGTCCCTATTGTCATTTTTTCCTATAATACCTACTCCTCAGCGTCTACAGTCTACGCA
The DNA here is from genome assembly GCA_036250285.1 of Pyrocoelia pectoralis. Classification (NCBI taxonomy): domain Eukaryota; kingdom Metazoa; phylum Arthropoda; class Insecta; order Coleoptera; family Lampyridae; genus Pyrocoelia; species Pyrocoelia pectoralis. Next base: position 9,175,559 of record CM070083.1, read on the forward strand.
CGATATCGAGAATTTGCGGCGTTTGTCGGTTTAGCTTTAGCCACATTAGGTGTTTTCTTTTTGCATCGTCACAGGGTTAGGTAAAGTTACAATCTTCGAACAAAGGTTACAATCATCACGTGAGTAAAGTGCCTTGCGTCATGTAGACATTTCTGCCTCAGGTTAATATAAAACTTAAATAAAGCTTTTAAAACGAATAGGGTTATTGAGAACTGAGTCAAATTATTTTTATAAAACGAATGGTGTGTTATTGACAGAGCTGACTTAGGTCTACCACAACGTGCAAAAAGAAAACACTTGTATGTTTACTGTGGAAAACATCTATTTATAACAATGAACGGTAATTGCACTTCTTGTCGGCGTCTCTGATGTTGCCGTATCGAATATTTTCTCAAAATCTCCTGCGCAGCTTGCCAATATTTGCACCGAAAATTACGGCAAACGTAGGTAGGTACTCGATTTAACGTAGGTACCGTATTTGGCCACAATTATTATGGATGACCGACGAAGGGCTAAAAGTAAAAAATCACATAATCAACCACTAAAATTTGGCACCTGGAGAGAAAAACTCATAATTTTGTGTAAAATTTTTCGAAATTTCCCGAACCTCTTCACCGATACCAAAGAAAAGTATATAGGTAATAGGGGCTGATACGACTCTCCTCGTTTCTTTCCCGCGTGCACCTCTACTCCGGGTTAAGCCTTATTTCAATCTGGCAACCCTATATAGTAGGGAAGTGTAGTTCCATTAGAATTCACGATACCTATATCAGTTCATTATTGGGCCATAAAGAAAAATAATAAAAACAGCAGCAGTTTAAAGTACAGATGTGACTCAAGATTATATAATGTTTACAATCTATCAACGTATAAGTGTTGATAGTGACTAAATAGTGGTTAATAATTGGTGGGGGGGGGGGGGGGGCTACCTCTTCAATCACAATTTACCTGTAATATACAGTAATGTGGGTCGACTAATTGTAGGAAATTAAACATTTCAATTTTCCATTGCATTTATTAATTGACACAAATTTTCAACAATTTCAATTTTTAATACAGTGCTTCAACAAACATTTTAACGTGAATGAGAAAGAGAATCGAAGTTTAAAACAAGAACTTATTTGTTCAACAATTTGTGCACAACAAGCTCTGCAATAAAAATAACAAACGCAAATGTTATGCAGATTCCCCAAATGGCAAACACACCAGAGAAGTGCTGAAGAGTTAAAACCTGAGGTTCTTCATCTTCGTTCTTGGTTTTTGTGCTTTTGGGGTAATATTTTTTCATATATGCGTCAAATATACCCGATTCCTTCCATCTTTCAATTGCTGCATTTATAGATGACATAATGTAATGAGGTTCCAGTGGAGATACAAACAATATTAAACCCTTCGCGTACCTGTTGTCAATGACAGTACTTGCGTCATCGTGTTTGTTAAGAAATAAAAATTTGTATTTGTTAATTATTAGGATTATGCATTTCTTCTCTTCAAATTTCGATCGGAGGTCTGCTGTCGATGTATAAATCAGTTTGTTTCGTATTTTAGTATAAATTTCATCATCTGGTTTATTTTCTCGAAAAAAATCATCTTTTATGATATTAAAATCACAAACGGGCAATTTTGAATTTGCGACGTCTTCCACACTTTCAATTTTGTTGCTGTCCGTAGGTGTGGTTAATGCTGTGATGAGTTTAGATTTGAAAGCCGTTTGCATTATAATAACGTAGAACAGATACATGAGAAAAATGGCACGCAGTAAAGCGATTTGAGGTACTCTCTTTATACAGCCACACATTGATGAAGACCAAATGTTAACAAATACGTCACCCAGCATTCGGCCGTGTGGAGATTTTCTAATTTTTAAGATCATCCACCATACCAACCCTGTCATAAGGAATACTAATAAGAGTGCGATCCATACTTCATATTGAAAGATTGCAGCGATTACATTTAACGTAAACAAGTTATGGTCAACTGGACTTCGAATTCAAAATAGGAATATTATTTCGTTTTAATAGCTCTACAACAGATTTATTTAATCGTCCACTATCTATGATTGCAATATTTAAAGCATGTGGAAGATATTCGGCGATGAGCCACAAAAAGTTCTTGTGTACAGGCATGCTTAAAAGACACCCATTGAGATTACGAAATGGTTTCGGAAGCTCAATCACCAAGCTTGAACATTGTTGCTTAACAATCTCCTCCACATTATTTCCACATATATTTTTTGGATGATAGGGATCGCTGGAATATACGTCATATCCCTCGATTCCTTTAACGACGACCAACGCATTTACAATATTGAATTTCCACAGAAGCCTAAACACACTCTGGATATCTTGCGACATCGTTACTACCAAAAATCTACCAAGCGCTGATTCATTAGGATTCCATACTTCGCTACTTGCCAAATTTTCCAACAAACTTGCGAGTGATGAAACATTGTGCGCGAGCATTAAAAAGTTCTTCCCAGAGCCCCACGTGTGACCACGCATAGGTTGATACACATCTATGGAGACGTGCGGAATTTTCGGAGATAAAATCGAAAGGTCGTAATCGTAATCGTCACTTACAACGTTTACCGAAAAAGCTTCAGAAAACATCTTTTCCATGGCATGAGAAACGCATTGTTCCAGTTCAACGGACGGATCACTTATTTCCAAGCTTCCATTTACACCTCCACAAATTAAAAAGGAAAAGAAGCCTAAAATGATAACCGGAACCATCTTGTCAAACGCACTGCCACGTAGCAACTGCCGTATAGATTTTCTACTTTTACACGTATACCTTTCACTATGATAAATGAAAAACATTACTTACTTTTACCAAATAACTGTTTGTTACAAAATGAACGTGTTATTAACTAAAAAATACGTGAAATCGATTTGTATTATATATTATGGCAATTATTGTAAAAATCAGTCTATAGCGTCTTATTGAAACTATAAACACCTTAAAATCTTCATTTACTTATACCAAAGAGTATACAATAGATAATTCTCTTTGCTTATACAAGCCTATCATTATGTAGTTTGGACCTTAAATCTGCAGACATTTCATCTGTGCGTAAATACTCGCATGAAGTGAATATCTAGACGTTTTGACCGTTTGTGGAAATACGTTGAAATTGTCTTCGGATGCGGATTTGGATTCGTATAATTGTTACAGTTGACCAGTTATCACATACAATTTCCAAATTAAAAAAAAAGACTCAAAAAACCAACAATCTCAATGAAAATAATACGCTACCACCTCTCTCACAATGGATAAAAAACAAAAAACTCTATCCCTTGTACATAAGAAAAGATCAAATTTCGCTATTCCCTTTGTAATAGGATGGATTAAATTCAGAAAATACCTACCTATTGCATAATTTAGGAACTTGAAGTAACTCGAACGATATTTCCAAAACGGCGCGAGTGGTATCGTTACGCAAGTATTGTGATCTGCCGATTTAGAAATTTTATCGGGTTATTCGGAAATTTTTTATGTGAAAATGAAAGACAATTTTCGTATAATGAATAAATATTTTATTAAATTATAATATTGGCCATTATGGTCTAACACCTTTTTTCATCTTTATGGCAGTAGCACGATTAGACCAAGACGCTAATAAAATGTTTGCTCTTTGCAGTTTGCTGGCAAAAAACTGATTCAGGTGATGTATGTGAGACACAGCCATAAGGCCAGTAGACATTACAGTGGCAATGTACGTACGCCAGATAATTAAATGCATGACACGTTATAGTTGTTCTGGTACATTATTCCAGTACTCAGAGAACTATAGTTTCCCATATAATCCGTAGATACGCAACATCTGCACAACATTCCTCATTTGAAGTAAAGGTTTTGGCAAGTGACCATAAGGGCTCGCATTATCATGGTTGAATAGAACACCTTTCTGTTGATTAATTCTGGCCTTTTCTGTTGAAGTGCATCATTCTGTTTATCCAGCTGATGACAGTAGCCTTCCGAATTAATTGTTGTGTTATCTGGTAAAAGCTAAACAAAAAAAAACGATCCCTTTGAAAGCCCACCAAACAGACGACATCACCTTTTTCTGATGCGGATATTGGCTTTGGAATGCTCTGAGCCGGTTCATCTTTTTTGCTCCGTGATCTCTTGCGTTTGACATTGTTATATACAACCAATTTTTCGTCCCCAGTGGTGATGGGCTTCAAAAGTGGATCATTTTCGTGACGTTTGAGAAGCGAATCACAGACGTCAACGCGACAACACAAATTTCTTTCCGTGAGGAACCCATATATCGATCTTCGAAATTAAACCTGACTCTTTCAAGTGGTCATAAACAGTTGAATTTGATAGATCTCGCGTGTTGTTATTGGCCGGTTTGCATCAAATAATGCCTTTATTGTGTCTTCAACCGACCTTCCAGAACGTGGTGCATCTTCGACATCAAAATCGCCGGATCGAAATTTTGCAAACCAATACATCTTCACCGTACACATCAGTTAATTTCTTTCTGGCTTGAACAGCATTTATACCTTTTCTAAAGTAAAAAAGCAAAATATGACGAAAATGCTGCATTTTGCTCTCCATATTTAAAAGGGCACCAGCCAAAAATTGCTGAGTAGAATTAATTGGACTTTTTCACACACAAGACGAGTTGAATTTTGCCAAGAGACTTTTGTTATTTAATTTTTGGTCAGATGAGTAGACTTTCCACAATAAAGGCTTTGTCAATCGCCACAATTCTCATAGTTACAGTGATTTGAACCCGCATATTTACAATACAAAGAAACGAATAGGCAAAATAAGTGATCCTTAAATGTATGGGGTGGAATAGTAGGCAACAGTATTATTGATCCATATTTCATAAATGGATCCTTAAATGGAGAAAGATATTTTAAATCTTTGAATGAACAATTGCCCATCCTACATTCCACTTAATATACACTGGAGAATGTAGTTGCAACATAGTGGAGCGCCCGCTCATTATAGCGTCGCAGCCAGAAATTGCTTAAATGACAATTTTAATAACAAGTGGATTAGAAGAAGAGGAACAATTCCATGGACAACGTGATCTCCAGACCTGACCACCCTGAATTTCTTTTTATGGGGGGTCTGTAGGGGACGGGGTTTATAAAGAAGGACCTACAGCGCCCATCAGAAATGTTTGCTCATTTAATTTATTGAAATCAAAATTACACGGAAATAATTATATTTAGGAATAGGAAGTGTTAGACCTTCTTTGTAGGAAATTATCTGCACTATTCGAATCTACAATTGTCTACAACATTTGAAAATTTTGAATAATGTATGCTTCAAGTTCGCCATTTTGACTGTGACTACACGGGCGAAAAATCGACTTTCTATCTTTTTTGTAGATTGAGAAAATTGATCTTGAATCAAATAATGATAATTCAATTTTTTTTGACATTATTGGCAATATCTCGGAGAGCAGGATAGTTAGCAAAACAAATTTTTAACCAACATTAACTTTATTTTCAGCAACCAATCCAAAAATGTTAGTAAATATAGGCTGTTCCTTAAAAAAAAATGAAATTTTGTTTTGTTGAGCTTTAGTGGTATACCCTGTATAAGTGAAACTAATTTTGTATTGTGGCTCTTCTACATCCGTATAATATTTCTCTATCTCTCGTCGTTCAGCACGTAATCTTCCACCGAGCGCTAGATAACTCACCCTGTATATTTCTCTATATCGATTAGATATTTCTTCCTCAATCATAAAATTTATTTCATCAATTTATATGTAGTGTATTTTTTATCCATTTTGGGGGGAGGGGGGGCTATTGAATCCACCCCTGCTGGCAGCAAAAATCCGGCAGATCTACTTCAAGAAATTTGTAGATTCAAAGTGTTGGGATGGCCGTAAGTGGTAGAAAAGTCATGAAAGTGAGTGGCCTAATCAAGAAGTGGTATTTCAAAAGGGAGAACTTGTGAAAAGGACAATGTGGCGTCTACATATGATCCCGGTACACAGTCACTTACGTACTGAGCAGCGATTGATTCCCATTGGCCGACCAATGACAACGCGTCGACACCGGCAAGAATCCTTTATAAGCAAACGCTGTTAGCCACAGAAGTCACAGCCGCCAACGAAACACCGACCGTATACACCGACCCGTCAGCCTGCATTCCAGAACCAGTCTACCTTCCGCCAACCGACCTCCATTATTAACCGCATTCCGCGTTGTTAAAACTTGTACATATTTGTAAATAGAAATGTTAGTTGTTTTGACAACTCCCAAAACTTTATTGTTTATTTGGCACGATCACCAAATAGCTGGTGATTCGATTAAACCGCCAAAGACAATACTAAACGAGCTGCCTGGCCGTTGCGTTGGCTACAATTAAAGAACTCTTGCCAGGCGTAGATAAATGAAGGTAGGAACCCCTTCTGGGGAATTCGTTCGGCCTTTGCAGCGTATAGTGCCTTTAGAAATTCAGTCTGATTATTTGCGTGACGTAGGAAACGAATCTGAAAAGGAAGAAGAAGATTTGGTGATCGAAACATTTGAACAAGATAAGAGCAAAGATGATGGTGGTGCTTTTGATATACTTCTGTAGCCTGTAGTCTGTCCGTAGGTACACATTCATGACGTCAATTCCGGTATAAGCTAAAATGGCGGCACTCATTTTTTTTTATAAGATAAAGTTGCAGTTTTTTATGTAGTTCAAAAGAGTATTTTTTCTGAATTCAGCAATATACCTATATTGTGCTATACTTATTTTTTGAAAAAAGTGTTAAATAAAATAATTTTAAAAAAAGGACTGCAACGCTCATACCCAAGAAACTATTAAAGTTATCGAAATGCGGTTTTCGCCAATCGACTGCATTCGGGCCAAGGGCGAAAATGATAATTTTACCTTTGATGAGGTCACTTCCGGTATAAGCTAAAATGGCGGCACTAATTTTTGTTGTAAGATAAAATCGCAGTTTTTTTATGCAGTTTAAAAGAGTATTCTTTCTGAATTCAGCAATATATACTGTGCTATACTTATTTTTTGAAAAAAGTGTTAAAAAAAATAATTTTTAAAAAATGGTTGCAACGCTGTATACTCAGAAACTATTAAAGTTATCGAAATGCGGTTTTCTCCAATCGATTGCATTCAGGCCAAGGACGAAAATGCCGATATTACCTTTGATGACGTCACTTCCAGTAGAAGCTAAAATGGCGGCACTCATTTTTTTTATAGGATAAAGTTGCAGTTTTTTTATGTAGTTCAAAAGAGTATTTTTTTCTGAATTCAGTAATATTTATATATTATATTTATATTATTGTTATATTATATTATAATGTATATTAATATTTTGAAAGAAGTGGTAATACGAGAGCAGTCTCGTGGCAATACTTGCCAGAATTGTTTTTTGTTTCTTTGAAGTCCAAAAACTCTCCAAATTCAGTTTTTCAGACTTAGGTGGGAGAAATGATAAGAACAACGGTATTTTTTTCTATTTTGTAAAACACTGATTGGCTGGTAGTCACGCAGTATTTTTGTAGTAGGTAACTGAGAATATTATATTCAAAACGCAGCTTTTTTTAAGTAAAGTGTCAGTGTAAACCTTTTGTTCTATTTGGTATCCATGAATAAGAACAAATGCTTAGTTACGAAGTTAAACTCCTTGGGGTATCTTTAATTTATTGTATATACTGTCATAATTGTAAATTAATTGTAGAATGTCAGTATACATTTACAAATCAACGCATACAGCTGGCGGTCCACATACAGATGAGAGACGTACAGTACTTACGTATAATATTTGATTAATCTGTAAATCAAATCCGTCGGGCAAAATACACGCAGAATATAAGACGAGGAACACACATTTTGAGATACACTGCTTATTTACAAACGAACGCCACCATTTCGCTCGCTTTAAGTTTGATAGTATCATAAATTTAAATGTTTCATCCGGTCCGTAATAAGATCCCACTTTAAAATTCAAATCCCTTTAAATCGGGAGCACACAAAAAAAATGGGAACGGAAAAGTTGAGATTAGCGAACAAATCGTTTTCGAAACATTTTACAAATTTACAATCGAAAAGCGACTCGTGGTCCTTCGAACCGGAGAGAGTATAATTTTCCGTTGTGTCTCTTTCAAATCCGAAACGGTGCGTCGTGTGTTGATGTGTAATGGTACAGAATTCATTGCGGGAATGCTTTTGAAATTAGAAGATTAGATGTTTGAATGAGAAGGGCGGACTGCTCTAGGGTTAACTACAACCATCGTTTCGCTTATCTCACTATCCCCGTAATATTTTACGGCTCCCCTAAGACAGTACTTCACATTGATGGAGTACATTCGAGTACTGAGTTATGTTATTAAAAGTACAGTCACGTAGTCGAACAAAGAAAAACTACCCCCTTTTTTTACAGTAAACGAACAAAGATGTAAAATATTAAATTCGCCGTTGCGTGAAGTAATAAAGGCGTATCAGACACGTTTTCAATTTCGGAATTATTTCTTCGCGCGCAAATTGACAATTTGCCATAAATTTGCGATCGTAAAAATGTCTAGTTAATGACATTTTTCAGTTTAGTCATCGCGTGTTTAAAATTGTTTTTGGAATTTTCACGATTTCATTAACGTTTCATGATTACTTTAAATTGGCTTACATCCAGTTACAACATTTTCTATAACTATGTCGAAACGGCTTTCGATAATAAAACAAACGACAAACCTTTTAGTGCTTAACTATTTTCGCAGCTCTCGCATCACTTTTAAATTTCGCGCGTTATTCCCTTTCTGGTACGCCTAGTTTGTTTATATTTTATTGGTAGCACTGTTTGTGACAGCCACAATCTTAGATTATGAAAGTATAGAGCAGAAAATGAAAGAAATTGACTTAAATTGTCACTTCAAAATTAAATCTTCACCTAAGAATCTTTTCACAAGAAGAAGGAGCTAGTCGGGATTTGAGACAAGATGACTGAAGAATAAAAAAATGTTACAAAAAAAGGAAGTAGAAATGTGATATTTTTCCTACCGTTTTTGTTGTCAATGTGTATAAGGGGGTTCGGAAAAAAAATCCCTGGAAAAAAATCCCCGGAAAAAAACCCCGGAAAAAAAAACCCCGGGAAAAAAACCCCAGGAAAAAAACCCGGAAAAAAAACCCCGAAAAATAATTATAGATGGCTGTGAATAAATATATAAATATACAAAGTTTGGAAATGCAAGTAATGCCAAACTTAAACGTAGATTGCCACTAAAGCGCCTAGGTCTGGTATATTTTTTTTCAATTGGTATAAAATGGCAACATGACACTAAACAAAGTTTGGAAGTAAAAAAATGCCAAACTTAAACGTAGATTGCCACTAAAGCGCCTAGGTTATTTGCAGGTTCAGTATATTTTTTTTCAATTGATACAACATGGAAACACGACACTAAACAAAATTTGGAAGTTAAAAAAAATGCTAAACTTAAACGTAGATTGCCACTAAAGCGCCTAGGTTATTTGCAGGTTTAGTATATTTTTTTTCAATTGATACAAAATGGCAACATGACACTAAACAAAGTTTGGAAGTAAAAAAATGCCAAATTTAAACGTAGATTGCCACTAAAGCGCCTAGGTTATTTGCAGATTCAGTATATATTTTTTCAATTGATACAAAATGGCAACATTACACTAAACAAAGTTTGGAAGTAAAAAAATGCCAAAAAACGTAGATTGCCACTAAAAGCGCCTAGGTTATTTGCAGGTTCAGTATATATTTTTTCAATTGATACAAAATGGCAACATGACACTAAACAAAGTTTGGAAGTAAAAAAATGCCAAACTTAAACGTAGATTGCCACTAAAGCGCCTAGGTTATTTGCAGGTTTAGTATATTTTTTTTCAATTGATACAAAATGGCAACATGACACTAAACAAAGTTTGGAAGTAAAAAAATGCCAAACTTAAACGTAGATTGCCACTAAAGCGCCTAGGTTATTTGCAGGTTCAGTATATATTTTTTCAATTGATACAAAATGGAAACACGACACTAAACAAAGTTTGGAAGTTAAAAAAATGCCAAAATTAAACGTAGATTGTCACTAAAGCGCCTAGGTGATTTGCAGGTTTAGTATATTTTTTTTCAATTGATACAAAATGGCAGCATGACACTAAACAAAGTTTGGAAGTAAAAAAATGCCAAACTTAAACGTAGATTGCCACTAAAGCACCTAGGTTATTTGCAGGTTCAGTATATATTTTTTCAATTGATACAAAATGGCAACATTACACTAAACAAAGTTTGGAAGTAAAAAAATGCCAAAAAACGTAGATTGCCACTAAAGCGCCTAGGTTATTTGCAGGTTCAGTATATATTTTTTCAATTGATACAAAATGGCAACATGACACTAAACAAAGTTTGGAAGTAAAAAAATGCCAAACTTAAACGTAGATTGCCACTAAAGCGCCTAGGTTATTTCCAGGTTCAGTATATATTTTTCAATTGATACAACATGGAAACACGACACTAAACAAAGTTTTGAAGTTAAAAAAAATGCTAAACTTAAACGTAGATTGCCACTAAAGCGACTAGGTTATTTGCAGGTTTAGTATATTTTTTTTCAATTGATACAAAATGGCAACATGACACTAAACAAAGTTTGGAAGTAAAAAAATGCCAAATTTAAACGTAGATTGCCACTAAAGCGCCTAGGTTATTTGCAGATTCAGTATATATTTTTTCAATTGATACAAAATGGCAACATTACACTAAACAAAGTTTGGAAGTAAAAAAATGCTAAAAAACGTAGATTGCCACTAAAAGCGCCTAGGTTATTTGCAGGTTCAGTATATATTTTTTCAATTGATACAAAATGGCAACATGACACTAAACAAAGTTTGGAAGTAAAAAAATGCCAAACTTAAACGTAGATTGCCACTAAAGCGCCTAGGTTATTTGCAGGTTTAGTATATTTTTGTTCAATTGATACAAAATGGCAGCATGACACTAAACAAAGTTTGGAAGTAAAAAAATGCCAAACTTAAACGTAGATTGCCACTAAAGCACCTAGGTTATTTGCAGGTTCAGTATATATTTTTTCAATTGATACAAAATGGCAACATGACACTAAACAAAGTTTGGAAGTAAAAAAATGCCAAACTTAAACGTAGATTGCCACTAAAGCGCCTAGGTTATTTGCAGGTTCAGTATATATTTTTCAATTGATACAACATGGAAACACGACACTAAACAAAGTTTTGAAGTTAAAAAAAATGCTAAACTTAAACGTAGATTGCCACTAAAGCGACTAGGTTATTTGCAGGTTTAGTATATTTTTTTTCAATTGATACAAAATGGCAACATGACACTAAACAAAGTTTGGAAGTAAAAAAATGCCAAATTTAAACGTAGATTGCCACTAAAGCGCCTAGGTTATTTGCAGATTCAGTATATATTTTTTCAATTGATACAAAATGGCAACATTACACTAAACAAAGTTTGGAAGTAAAAAAATGCTAAAAAACGTAGATTGCCACTAAAAGCGCCTAGGTTATTTGCAGGTTCAGTATATATTTTTTCAATTGATACAAAATGGCAACATGACACTAAACAAAGTTTGGAAGTAAAAAAATGCCAAACTTAAACGTAGATTGCCACTAAAGCGCCTAGGTTATTTGCAGATTCAGTATATATTTTTTCAATTGATACAAAATTTCAACATTACACTAAACAAAATTTGGAAGTTAAAAAAAATGCTAAACTTAAACGTAGATTGCCACTAAAGCGCCTAGGTTATTTGCAGGTTTAGTATATTTTTGTTCAATTGATACAAAATGGCAGCATGACACTAAACAAAGTTTGGAAGTAAAAAAATGCCAAACTTAAACGTAGATTACCACTAAAGCGCCTAGGTTATTTGCAGGTTCAGTATATATTTTTTCAATTGATACAAAATGGAAACACGACACTAAACAAAGTTTGGAAGTTAAAAAAATGCCAAAATTATACGTAGATTGTCACTAAAGCGCCTAGGTGATTTGCAGGTTTAGTATATTTTTTTTCAATTGATACAAAATGGCAGCATGACACTAAACAAAGTTTGGAAGTAAAAAAATGCCAAACTTAAACGTAGATTGCCACTAAAGCACCTAGGTTATTTGCAGGTTCAGTATATATTTTTTCAATTGATACAAAATGGCAACATGACACTAAACAAAGTTTGGAAGTAAAAAAATGCCAAACTTAAACGTAGATTGCCACTAAAGCGCCTAGGTTATTTGCAGGTTCAGTATATATTTTTTCAATTGATACAAAATGGCAACATTACACTAAACAAAGTTTGGAAGTAAAAAAATGCCAAAAAACGTAGATTGCCACTAAAGCGCCTAGGTTATTTGCAGGTTCAGTATATATTTTTTCAATTGATACAAAATGGCAACATGACACTAAACAAAGTTTGGAAGTAAAAAAATGCCAAACTTAAACGTAGATTGCCACTAAAGCGCCTAGGTTATTTCCAGGTTCAGTATATATTTTTCAATTGATACAACATGGAAACACGACACTAAACAAAGTTTTGAAGTTAAAAAAAAATGCTAAACTTAAACGTAGATTGCCACTAAAGCGCCTAGGTTATTTGCAGGTTTAGTATATTTTTTTTCAATTGATACAAAATGGAAACACGACACTAAACAAAATTTGGAAATTAAAAAAATGCTAAACTGAAACGTAGATTGCCACTAAAGCGCCTAGGTTATTTGCAGGTTTAGTATTTTTTTTTAATTGTCGGGGGTTGTTTTCCGGTTTTTTTCCTAAACTTGTGTATAAGATATTGTGAAAAATTTTCTAATCAGACTTTACACGACAAGAAGAAGAATGAAGAAAGTTGTACTACGCTCTTCCACCCAAACTTTCTTCTCCGAAGAACACCTAACTGATTCTTCTTTTGCGAGATGGAGGAAAAATCCATAGGAATGTGACATTAAATTGGAGAAGAGGTACCGAATTTATGTTATGCCTCTTCTCGAGACCAGAAGAATGAAAATTATTAAATGACCGAAAAGTAGGGAAGTAGAAATATGATATTCCCCCCAGTTGTCTTCGTTGTTAGTAAGCAATTTTCAAATTTGACAGTACCTACCTACTCTTGTGAAATCTTTAATGATTTTGAAGATCGATCAGAAGAAGAATGAAGAAAGCTAGTATGCTAAGAAGACGGAAAGAAGCGAAGCGATTGCAGCATCAGTAGTGAAATTTTAAGCTTCTACTTTGCCCCAAAATTTGTCCTTAAACGTGTCTTCTTCTATCCTCTCCTTCCACTTAAATGTTCTTCTTCTCCAAAAAAAAAACATCTAACTTATTCTTCTTCATATATTAAGAGAACAGGTGGATAATTCGAGAGGAATACAAGGTAAATGGGATAAGGAGGATGGAAAACGTTACTAGATCGATAAATAGGTAAAGTAGGGATGTGACTATTCTTCCTTTTGCTTTGTACAACTTGAAACACATTATGTCAAAATTTTTAATCTTTCTTCATTCGATCAGAGGAAGAATGAAGAAAGGCTGCAACATCTGCAGGGAAACCTTAAGCTCCAACTTTCCGCTCAGAACCTGTCATGGGGTTTCTTCTATCTTACCCTTCGAATTTTCTTCTTCTTCGAATAAGAAACAATAAGCAGTTTAAATAAGTTTTGCCTGTATATCGAGGGAACTATAGGAAAATCAAGAATAATATGGAAGTCCGAAGTCTTGAGTTTATAGTTAAAGTTATGCAGTCTGAAGCGTAAAATCTGTAATAAAATGGTTTATGGTAGGTAATAATGGCTGAAGTCCAAAATCTGCAGTTTCAAGTAAAATTCCTGAAGCACGTGGAATTTGAATTCGCGAAGAGATCGAATTAGTCGTTTTATTACCGCTGCAATTAACAGTGCACAGTAATTATCATAATTTAGTATTGTCTTCGTATTATTTTTAATTAATTATCACAGGGGTCTATGCTACCTGAATTCCATTAAATTAGCATAATAACCCTAATTACGAAAACGGGAATTAATCTATGTGTATTCATAATCTAGAGTCTACTTATGTAATTTTCTTTCTAACTTAATTTAACTAAAGTTAATTATAGGAGCAGCCAAATATGATTATTGATAAGCTTAATCAATTAGGTATAGACCTAATTACCTACTCCAAAATTAAGGTTTATTCCAAAATGTTCAGCGTTTCAATTAGTGCTAAGCGGGCCTAACTAGTAGCATAATTACCCCTGCAATTAGGATTATGTTTATCCTAAAATGTTCACCATTTCAATTAATGACGAGAAAATCTAATTAGCACAGCTGCAATTAAAGATACACATTTAATAATAATCATTACATATCGCCTTTGTACTAATTTAAGTTAATAATTAACACAAAGGTAATGTTTTTCTTATGTTACCTATGTTTCATTTAATTAGCGCAATCATTTACTAACATTAATTATGAATATCACAGTTTTCCGAATTATAGGTAAGTAGCAGTTAAATATAACCATCGCGTTGATTAGCTTAACATTAAGGTTAATTCAAAAATGTTCACCAATTCAATTAATGGCAAGGCGATCTAATTGGTAGTATAATTACAGCTGCAATGAGAAGTGCACTCTGCACATGTCATTGTAATCATTTAATTTCGCCTAGTTCCACTTTAATTGGAGAAATATTTTATGCTATCTGTACTCTATTTAACAAGAAACGTTTCTAATTAGCAGAATTTACTAATTAAAATTTAATTATAGCAGAAACTTACAACTAGAACTGCATTATTTTACTTTATTTATAACGTAATGCTTACGTACGTAATTCCTTTATGACTTAATTTAACTGAAGTTAAGTAGCATTTAAACCTCATCGTCGATTAGCTTAACCGCCATACTCCAGCATTAGGGTCTATTTCAAAAAGTTCAAATTTTCAATTAGTGCTAAGTACCTCTAATTAGCAGAATAATTACGCATTCAATTATAGTGCACTTGTAATTATAATTGTGCATCCTCCTACTTTGTTTTAGTTAGTTAACAAAAATTTGATGGTTAATTAGTTTAATTACCATACCAACGCTAAAATTAAGGTTTATTGTAAAGTCTCTACCGTTTCAATTAGTGCCGAAGAGAGATCTAATTAGTAGTATTATCACCGCTGTAGTTAAAAGTGCACATGTAATTATAATCATTTAACATTGCTTTGTACTACTTTTAGTTAATTTAATTTGAACAGTATTTTCTTATGGTATTTATATTCTACTTCACATAGATGTCGTGCAATTAAAAAAAGTACTGATTCAATTTTTATTATGACAATAACTTGCCAACGGTAATTATTAAACGGGAATATTTCTAATTGTACTTATGTAATTCTTCTTAATATTACAACACTTACTTCAAAATTTCAATTTGTGTAGAAGAGACCTAATTAGTATTACAATTGCCGTTGCAATTCTGAACAGGTAATTTTCGCAAATTTGTACGGAGCAGATCTAATTACAAGTAGAATTATAATTTAATTAAAAGTGCACAGGTAACTGTAATTATTCACTATGAACTGAGACTAGTTAATCGGTGCAGGGATGATGTTTTCTTATGCTACCTATATCCTTTTTAATTAGGATAACTCAAATGAGCTGATTACACAAACTGAAATATTGATAATTGGATTATTGTGTTTATAAAGTTACTGCTTCTCATGCAATTCTTTTACAATAAAATTAATTATAAGTAGCAGTCAAATTTGATCGTTGATTGGTGTAACTATAGAATACGTAATAGTCTACCCCAAAATAAAGGCTTATTTCAAAATGTTTGCCACGTCAATTAGTTCTGAGCACGCCTAATTAGAAGTATGATTACAGTTTCCATTAAAAGTGCACTTGTAATTTAAATTCGGTTTCGGTCTTGTTTTTCTTATGGTACTTACATTCCAATTAATTAGTAAAACACTAATTAGAAAATTATTCTAATTGAATTTTTACTTTGCGACTACTTTTGGTACTCTAACTTAATTTTGAATTTAATTTAGTTAATTGTTAGAATAAGTTCGCTAATCACATACACCAAAATTAATGTTTGCCGTACCAATTATGGTGACGAGGAGACGTAATTACAAATTCTTATTTAAACTTATTAAGTACTTGCAAATAAAGTAAAATTGAATTTCTATTCTTTAATTATAAAAATGACGCGTCAAATAATAAAATATAAGTTTATGTACTTTATTTACTTGAAATCGGTTAATTAAATAATTATACGACTGTAATTACTAATTAGTATCTAGGAAATTTGAATTGTTACCTAGTTGAACTAAATTAAAAAAATTGCGACCAATTTATCTCCAATTCAAAGGGTTCGAAAGAATCATCCCTCAAGATGTTAAATTAAACAATTACGAAACGTTTAATGTATCAGTAGAAGATAAAGGACCAATCAGCCACTTTAACCGAACACGTGATTAGTTTATTGTTAAATCAGGAACAATATGTGATTTTATAAAGTTTTAAAACCGCTGGAGGGTCGCAACTGTTACATTTTAGGGTGTAACCATAGAAACCACTATCTTAATGCAGGGGTGGTCATACGTTTACATATAAAATATCCCTATAGGAATACAAACACTTACGCTCCCTGTTTAATCAAACAAACTTTCTCTAATACCTGCTTAAGTAATTTAAGGCGACAACGTCATTTCGCTGTTGGGCTGTTGCACATATATTTCGTCGTTCGCTAACTTCGTTACGTTGCCAAATTCAGTTTATTACCTCAATATCCCCTTTGTCAAGTTAAATTAGACGGAAATTTAACGCATCGTGTATAATTAGCTAATCTCACATTATTTGGTCCTTGCTCTTTTGCCTTTAAGAGGGGTTGGTGGTGGTGGTGGTTGGAGGGGGGACGATAAAAAACATAATGGAAACGATTTTTTTTTTCGTTCGAAAATATCCTCAATACCTTACGCGGATTACGTGTCAAAGCTTTTACGACCTAATAAAGTTTGAAAAAAAAGTAAGACATAAAAATAGCTTTTAAACTACAAGCGAACATAGTTAGCTTATCCAAAGAACATCTAAACGGGTGCATAAAAGGGTTTTATATGTGAGTCATAAAACTCCCAAAGGTACGTATATTTTTATATACAGGATGTATAATGTACCCTTATTAAAAGTCAAACTATATAGATGCATTCACACGCGTCGACTTAGTCACGCGATATTATTGCAATAGATGTTATTATCGAACATGAACAACTTCATTATGTGTAGTTATATATTCATCGTGGGACATACTGTAAAATGCCTTTACTACGTGAGGATTTCTAAAGTGTTACGTAAATGGGATCCGGTTCGAAGGACCATGTGATACATGATATCGTTGCGTTAGTGTTTTCGGGACAAACTAATTATGATGCGTATTAATTATGTATCTATATTTTGTCTCCCACCCGAAAAACATTTGGATAAAGATGAAAGAGAGAGGTAAACTGGGTAACTGAAATGTATTTTCTTCAATGCGTCAGATGTTTAAAATTCTTGGATTGCCACAGCGGCAACTGTATCGCAAATTTATTAATGGACAGGGGGGGGATTGAGCATTGCTCATTTTGAGGCCATTGTTTCACAGCTCCAATGAAATTGGGATCCCTGTAGCAAAAAATTGACAGACAAAGGTGAAAAGAATCTCTGGAGCAGTGCCCTGGTGAGTAAAGCCAAGAGAATAGAGTTCATACCGAACTACACTCACCGACTATAGTAACGACATTAGGAGAGGCAAAACGAAACTCTTAGATGAGGAACCGTGAGGTGGTGATTGAGGAAATTCATGAAGGTGCCACATTCCAAAGACCCTTAGAGAGAAGTACTGTTGACTGTTTTCCGTTATGGATGAAACCTAATTGCACAAATAGTCAAGAAAAGCACTAATGCAAAATATGAGACAAATTGCACTGAAATAAGCCGAAAAAGCTATTAATTGTGACCACTATGGTTTCTAATCGTAAGTAATCTAAGTATAGCGGCACATTTTTACTACTGCCGTATTTCGTGGGAGCGGCACAGTGATTGTATACTTAAAGGTAGGATTCATTACGCTTCGATCGCTTTGAAGCACCTTGTACCTAATGTGTATGTGTCAAGCTACATACCTAATGTGAAGGGCTTTACTTTATCTGAACGGAAATGTTAAAGACGCCGATCCCAAATTTAATTTGAATTAGATGTGAGAGGTCGTCCCAAACTTACAAAATTCAAATAAATACTTCACTTACCTGTCACTACTAACAAAGACGATTTCGAAACCTGGCTCCCTCTTACGCAGCAATCGGTACACTTCGGCAAGCTGGGGGGTAAACGCACGGCACGGAGGACACTGAAAAAGAAAAAAACACCGACGTTAATGGTAGGTATCTCAGGGACCTGGACAAAACAACGACAAGGATTGCACTAATTAATAGCGTTGTTGAAATGAGATCCATAGATCTCCCTTCACATTTCATTGTAAACTGCCGACAGACATTTTTGCAAAACCCTCTCGGGAAGGTTTCTATTGTGTTTGCCAACAATTTGGCCATGGTGTGTGCAAACGCCAGACGAGTGTTTAAAATTCATTTAGACAAGCGCGCCCTCTACTATCCAACATACTTCAATCGGGCAACAGTATGTATCAATCGAAATGTAGTGGAGGGAGTTCCTCAAGGATCAGCAAGGGGACCACTTGGCATTGCAACAGAAAGAACGCTCATGATTACTACCAACTTAAATAAAAAAAAAAGCAGCCAAGGCCCACTTTCCGTACACATACGTATCGTAGTGTTGTACAAGAACTAATGATCCTCGTTATTATAACAAAGGACTTACTCCTCAATTTGCATAAAAATAATCGAGCGTAGTCTCGAAATGGAAACTTTCAAATAATTCCCCATTACCGAACCGGGTCAAGCGTCACAATATTATGCAAAGTTGAACGATGAATTCAGATTTCAAGATAAATACTTGAGATAATGAGGGAGAATATTCATGATTAATTTTGTGATTCAAAGTATATTTTTAACATCAAGTGTAATTCAAGGTCTGGTCACCATAGATGCGTAGATCATTAAATACCTACGCCTAATTTCACTTTTGTGTAGTAAGAATTTTGAAATGGTTCATTGCAGATGTTTAGAAAAGTTTAAATTCGTTGCGTAACTAGATGCTTGAAAGATAATGAAAGAGGGGAGTGTATAAAAGATATAGTACTTAACGTTCTATAATGTATTCTAGGGAGCAACTGTAACTGAAAAATTATGTGCTCGAATTTGACGATAGAGATAGTAACAGACTTACAAATAATAATAAGCTCAGAGAAAGAAAAAAATCTCCGAGAGAGTACGGAAGATAACGAGAAACTGATTGAAGTGAAGGCATTTGACGATACGAAAGAGGAACAGACGTATAGTGGATAATAAATTAAAGACAAAAGGAAGAAAAACTAATAGTAAGCAAGAAAAATGAAGAAAAACTGATAGAAGTAAAGGGATTTGGCGATACAGAAAAGAAGAAAATGTATAGGTGACACTAATCTAACACAAGGAACAGGAAACTAATGGTAAGCAGAAAAAATAAAGAGAAGCTGATATAAATGAAGATATTTGATGGTACGAAAGAGGAACAAACGTATAGGTGATAATAATCAAAGACAAGGAACAAAAAAGTAATGGTGAACAGGAAGGATAAAGAGAAGGTGATGAAGATGAAGTGATTCGACAGTGCGATGTAGTAGATAATAATTAAAGACAAGAAACAAAAAACGAATGGTAAGCAGAAAAAATAAAGAGAAACTGATAGAAACGAAGGGATTTGATGTACGAAAGAGGAACAAACGTATTGGTGATAATAATCAAATACAAGAAACAAAAAATTAATGGCGAGAAGGAAAAATAAAAAGGGAATGATAGAAATCAAGGGATTTGACGATACAAAAGCTGATAATAATCAAAGACAAGGAACAGAAAATTAATGGTGAGCAAGAAAAATAAAGAGAAACTGATGGAGGTGAAAGGAGGAGGCATATAGATGGCATTTACTAAAGACAATGAACAGGAACAGAAGTAAGTATTGTTGACAATAATAATTAATGACAGAAAATATAAAACTGATGGTAAGCAGGAAAAATAAGAAGAAACAAGGTTGAATTAAAACAAAGGTGTTGAAATACAAAATATAAGCGAAGAGATGGCTGACGAGGCTAAGGAAAGGTAAATGAATCAGAGGATTATAAAAGGATAGACAAGCAACAGTAGAAGCAGTAAACACAATGTCAACGTAAAAAGAAAAAATGGAACCACCAGTAGAAAGATAAGTAACATGATTAAACGGAATACCAGAGAGGAAGTTAAAAAACGAAAAGGAATAAAACAATCAGAACAATCAGAACATAAAACAGAGGTAAAGTACGTAGGAAAAAGAAAGGACAATTTTGAACAATCGCAATAATTCAGTAATAATTATGAAAAACCCAATAAAAGAAAAATGAAGAATTCGTACCACAGATGGAAAGATAATTTGCATGGGCAATGGGCATATAAGAGAATATAAAATCCAAAGGAAAGGTGGCAATAATCAATTTTTTATGAACTGTGGAGTAAGACACGAATAAATACGAAAGGATGGAGGAATGGGATAAAATATAGAAACATAATTAACATGGTCATACGAAATGTTAAAGAGGAAGTAATGGAAGAATTAGAAATACTTAGAGTAGAATGTATTGGACTAAGAGAAAGAAATGGAAAAGGAAATTTAGGAAAGAGATTTGGGGTAGAGAAGAAGAATCAGGGTACGATAAATAAAGAGAAACATTTTTTGAATAACAATGGTAGCCCAGATTATGAGACAAAAAGAAAGAAGAAGGAAGAATGTAGAAGAAAGGTGTAAAAACAAAGACAAGATTGGTACAAATTAAAAATACTAGAAAATAGTGAAAAATGTAAAAACTTTCAAAAGAAGATATCTGGGAGGAATTCAAAAAAGCTGCGAGAGAAAGGTAGTAACCAAAAAGGTTAGAATCCACGATCACCAACCAGAAGTCGTCGAATAATCCATAAAAGGTTCTTAACAAAATTGATTGTCCACGAACAAGGAAAGCTTTACAGAAGTCGCAGAAGGAGTGTCAGAATGTGGAAAGGTTTTGTAGAGGAAAATTCGAAAAGGCACCCATCTCATAGCTTACTGGTTCTCTTGTTAAATTCTATTGGATCTCTGAAATTGAAGAGTGGACCGTGGAGGGGTTTGTTAGATCTGAGGATGACTCACGGAGAAGACGAAAAAAACTTCCACCAATTATGTGGCTGTTGTTGTATTCCATGACACTCAAGGAAGGAACGTCATATAGGTATGAAGTGCCTCCATTCTCGACCACCAGTCGATAACAAGACTCTTTAATACAATTTCCACTGTTTGCCCCATGTTTTTACATTCAAATGGTCGACTCCAAAATCTGAACAGATGAGGGAAATGGCTCGTTTCGTAACGAAGAGAACCATATTCGTCCTTGTGGTGTTTCTTGACAGGAAGGTTGCCCAGCATTCACCTATATTCAGATGTGTATATAAACAACAGGAAAGAAGAAGAATAAGAATAAAGGAAACAAAGAAAGAACCTTGGAAAAAATGGCGAAATCGTAGCACGCCAAAAAACATGGACGAAGTAAAATGAAATAATAACAAGTATCAAAAGGCGCAAATTCTTATAGAATTTTAATTTCAGCCAACTTCAAATCTGTAACTAATTACCTATGGCATATACTATGTACAATATGTATGTATATAACTACCCCCCCCCCTCCCCACCTCAGACACAACCACGCCGGATTCTGCACAAATGAGTCATTGTTTTTCTTTCCACCCTTAAGGGAGATGGGAGTGGAGAGAGTGACGGACAATTTGTAAATCACGAAAAAATGTTAGAGTAGAGTAGAGTAGAGTAGAGTAGAGTAGAGTTTAGTAAAAAAAGATCGTTTTTCCGCGGACGTGCAATTTTCCCCCTTTCCACCCCCAAAAAAGGGGTTGCAGTTGGGGCTAAAATTTGCAATTTGAGTATCGTTTTTTATGGAGAATCCAAAAGTGATAAAAAATAGGTGTTCCCATTTAAGTTTTGAAAACTCACCCCCGCTCCACCCCACAGGAGGGGTGAGGGTGATGTTTACGTATCATGACTTAATAGGTTTCAACAAATAAAGGAAACAAATTTTTTTTCTTTTTGTAATTGGACGTGTCGTTCTCGAGATATTAAAGGGTGTATATTTTGACTTTAATGGCGTCCCGACGGCGAACGGGTGATCCGATCAAAAAATTTACCAGCGATTTGGAATCAGTGAAGAATTTCCTATAAGATGACACCACTTCCAGCTTTCTAAACCCAGTAACATCGACCAACGCACAGACACACAGACACACAGACACACAGACACACAGACACACAGACATCCGGACGAATTTAGTAACCAACTTTTTGAAGTTGGTTGAAAACAGTTTTTTGAAGAAAAAGGTATTATGGAAAGGTGGAGAGAGTATTTCAAAGAAATACCATAGAAGGAAAAACGGAAGAAGCAATCTCCGTTTTAGGTGGAACCTGAAAAAAACCTTTGGAGAAGATGGAACCTATTTTTTTGATGAATTTCTTTTCCCTCCTTCCTCAACGCATCTGATTAGAGTCCACGGCTGTAAATATAAAAGAAAGATGTTTAAGTTACTGAACCGTTTCCACTTGCTCCAAATTAAACCAAAGTAACAGCATAATCCCAATAAGATTAAAACCCTTTCCTTGGTTGGTGATGTAAAGTACATGGATCATAGAAGAGAAAGAGTTTCGTTCATCGAGGAAGCGCAACACAATGTTGAAAAGATCTTGTGTACTTTCCATCAGTTTGAAGATCTCAACGTTTCGTCAAACATGACCGAATCAGCTGCAAGATGCACTTGAATAAGGAAGAATAGACTTGGTTGGAGGCATCTCCTTCTGTTCCCCCTTAGTGACTAGTTTCGGATTTTTTAACTATTTCATTTACGCATTGGTACCAATAGAAAACAGTAGTGTAGTAAGGCCGGTTCTCGACCAAAAAGTCACTAGATTTAGTAACTTTTCTGAGGTTGGTAGTACTGGTCACTAGATTGGCCACATCCCTAGTTTGCAACTTGGCTAAGGCCAAATGTATGGTTTGCAACTTGGCTATGTCAAGACCAAATATCTGGTTTGCAACTTGGCTATGTCAAGGCCAAATGTCTGGTATTCTCTAGAACGGGGATCTGATCCGCTTGAACAGGGGTCTGATCCGATGAACAGATCTGTTTTGTCTGTTCGAGTTTCATCGGATCTGTTTTATCTGTTCATCGGAAGGCCAAATTTCAAGGTCACGCTTAGCCAAGTTCAAGCGGATCAGATCGCTGTTCAATCGGATCAGATCCCTGTTCAAGCCGATCAGACCTCCGTTCAAGCGGATACCAGACATTTGGCCTTGATATAGGGAAGTTGCAGAGCAAACGATTGGCCTTAGCCAAGTGCAAACTAGGGGCGTGACCAATCTAGTGACCAGTACTACCAACCTCAGAAACGTTACTAAATCTAGTGACTTTTTGGTACAGAACCGGCCTTACTACACTACTGAAAACATTTTTTGAAACGTACATCGCGGTACCTTTCTACCTTATTGTTCGGGTTTTGGGGTGATCGGCTCAGTCCACACTACAGAGGCAATTTAGGCGGGTTGGCTAGGTTCCAGCATTCGTCGTGTAAACTTCACATGGTGACAGGCTACTTATGTATAAAAAAAAACATATACAACAGTCAACTATTGTGGGAATCGAACCCACGACCTCTATAATGGTGATATAGGTACATATACCTTTTCCAATTAGTGCTCAAAAACATTGCATAACTAATCTAATTAAACTAATAATAATTACCCAATTCGCTGAAAAGTAGAATCCTTTAATTCCTTCAGGAAGCTCACTGTACATCAACCTTGACTTTGTATCACCGAGATGTTCTTGTAAGTACATTCCGCAAGGTTGAAGTTCTATATCTTTGAGTACCTGAAAAAGAAATAAATTTTCATCAGAGAGAGTTCCTTTAAGGATTTATGAATTTCTGAAGTGCAGCAATCTCGCTTTTTCTCCATATTACAATGAAACGCGTACTAAGCGAATCGTGAAATGATATATTGAGCGAAAACCCCTATACGGAATCAATTTTGTATATATATATATATATATTTTACTAGTAGACCCGGCGAACTTCGTACCGCCAATAAAAGTTATCTGAACTTCCAAAGGTATTGCTACATTACAGCTTTTAAGTTTGACAGTAATAAGTAACATTGCACTTTTGTTTACAATGTTTACTAATAAAATCAAAACTCCATATCAAAAACACGGTAACTTTGAAACCCATAGGGGCGAAGCCCTAAACTCCTAGGACTTATGTCTCACCTTTTAAATCTTCGTTGTACTTCTACAAATATTTGAAAACCAAAATTAGTCAAATCGATTCAGCCGTTCTCGAGTTTTTATGAGACACACAAACGTCCAATTCATTTTTATATATAAAGATGTAAAATGTCATCCCTTAATTTGGAACCCTTAGAGGGTAACTTTTGAAAAAAGGTGAAATACGTGTCTCATGGATTTCAATACAGGTGCTTTTGATCAATTTTTAGATTTCCATCTGCCCCCGTTACATAGATCGCTTCAACCATTTTAAAATTTCAACCCTTATTTTGACCCACTTAGGAGATGAATTTAGAAATTCGCTTCTTAGTGGGTGCCTACATCATAAGGGGAAGGTTCACTGAAAATTTCAAGTTTCTAGGTTCATTGGTTTGGCCTGGGCGTTGATAGATCAGTGAGTGAGTCAGTCAGTCATCACTTTATCCTTTTAAATATGTAGAGATGACGGCTAAAAGTTACAAAATGGTGGCTGAGCACCATCTTGAATCGTTTTTTTAAATAGAACACATTTTCGAAATCTGCTCATGATTATTAACACTGTTCTCTAATACACCACTCCTAAATTTTATTGTTTTCGTTTAACGTTTAAAAAGATAACTCTTCATAAGCGATTATAAACCCTAATAAACCTTCCAACTTCATACTTTTGGTTCAACTCTATTTTGACATACCTACATGTCAACCTCGAATTGTTTCCACATTCACTCAATCTGTCCAATTTAAAGTACAAACGTTACGATTCTGTTTACAATATTTTAAATTAGTCATCTTCAATTAATGGCTTTCAACCCTCCTATGTACCTGAACCACTATGCAAAATTGCATGATTACTTTTCGAGTTTTTGCGTGACTACGTAACGCACAGTAATTGATTTTGAATTGATTAGCTTACGTTCATTTCCCGTCGCTCTCGAACTTAATTCGGACATGCTAACGCTACTATTTTCATTATCCTCCGCTCGGATTGCTGTGAACTAACTGCGATAAACAAACACTTATAAAAAAAAATCACTCAACAAACTCAAAACTGGATAAACGTTCAAATCGAATGGACTGTACACCAAGAAATGAATACTTAAATGAATTTTTTGATCGATAGATGCCTACCGATGCAGATGTTAAACAACATTTGCGACGCGTGAACTGTCAGACGCGCGAACTGTCAAATGGGCGAACTGTCAAACGCGTTAAGTTTTCTGAAATTTTCCAATTTTCTGGGCAATTTTCTTAATTTTTCTTTCCGTAAGAACCTTCTACAAAGTATTAGAAACATTTTAAAAAAAAGATGACTGAAATCGGTAAAGTCGTTCTCAAGTTATGGCGTGACCAAGGAAATAGCGATTCATTTTTATATATATAAGATTTACCAAGAAAATTATTGGGCACGCTCATAAATTATATAGAAAATTTTGATAGATTGCCCCTAGGACCGTAAATAACTTATGTAAGTCGTGGAGAGTATAATTTATTACAGCCAGATCTTGCGATGAAGTATGGCCAAAAAAGTCGTGGTTGGTCTGCTAAATTAATTAAAATTGAAAACAAAACAAAAATGTAATTAAATTAAATGACCAGTAAACTGGTACAAAACTTTCGCGTGTTTACTACAATGACGAAATAAATAAATTATTTTTTTAACTCAAAATAAAATAGTTTTTGCGTAATAACTCGAAAAAAGAAAAAAAGAAATATATAGTGTATAGTATAGTTGTAATCAGAAAATTATTTTTGATTTTCTCCTCAAATAATATACAGGGTATGTCACAAATATTTTTAATATTTTGTTAATTTCCGGATAGCCCGGAAGTAAATTGGTATACTTATTATATAATACTCAATTAAAAGAATTGTTTGTCCTTTATGTAACAGTAAAATTTTATTTCTTTATCTTTGGTAGCAAAAAAGTTATCAATTTTTAACATTTTCAACTTCAAAAATTCACCTCCCTTTCCCTATGGGAAATAAACGTAGTGCCAATAGTTTTACATGAACTATACGTATAACATTTCAAACAATAAAAAAATTCTTGCAGCAGATTTTGAGAAAAACGATTTTTAATTTTTGACCCATTTTAGGCACCAATAAATTAGCCACGTTAAATTTTTGTTCTTTATCAATTATAAGTAAAAGTTCTGGCCATCCTTTGGCTACAATTTCCAATTTTCAAATTTTAATTTACGGTTTTTGAGTTAGACCCTAAAAAGTACAAAACTTGGAGAATTGCTATATTGGCCGCCATTTTGAATTTAGCAACAAATGAAGTTTTTTTATAGTTTCATCAAAATCGGCTTAGTAGTTAACTACAGGCTCCACAGCCATAACGTACGCACCGACAGACAAACATTTTTTAAAGATGCTGGTTTTGGACCCAAAACGTTGAGATCCATCAAAATCTCGAGTTGGATTTTTTTTCGCTTACATTACTTTCCCTGTGTATACAGGGTGTTTCAAAACGTTGTAGCAGGACCGGATTCTATACGTGAAAATAAGTCTAAAATGTTCTGTAACATTTTTATGAGTTCGGCTTAGTTAAGCCGTAATCAACCATTTTGTATTTTCTTGAAAATAATTATTATTTCATAACCCTTCAACATATTTTTATGAAATTTGGCATAATTATGTCTTCATTTCTCAGAAGTATACAATTTCCAAAATGTATAAATATTATCAATTTTCAAAATGGCGGACATTCAAACATTTTAAAGTAAAAGCAAATGAAAACTACTAACCCTAAAATCTTAATTCTTATATTTAAATCCCACCTCGATAAAGTTGGCACCCCGACCTCTCTCCATCACTTCCAAATTTGCCCTATAATTGTGCTACATTAGTGCCCGAGTTTGGAAATTAGTGCTGGTAATCCGAAGAACTTATGGCTAATTTTTTACCGTTCGCTTAATATCGCGAAAAATAGATTTTGCACAATATCAATATATTTGCGTACCTAACTACTCAGTATTTCTCGGTGAATTTTTGCTACAAGCAATGTTATAGGGTAAATTTGAAAGTGATCGGAAGAGGTCGAGGTGCCAGGTAAAGTTGGCACCCCGAAAAAGAAATTAGCATACGTTCCTGAGATTACCAGCACTAATTACCAAACTCGAGCACTAATCAGCACTAACGTAGCACTAATTATAGGGCAAATATGGAAGTGATCGAGAGAGGTCGGGGTGCCAACTTTACCGAGGTGAAAGTTGAAGATAATTTAAAGTTCTAGGTTTGATGCGCCGAATATGAATTCATTGTTCTGAATTCATATATTGAATTCTCTATCTGGTGCTTCAAATCTGGAGCATACGGTTTCAAAATCTACTTCTCTATTTCTGATTACAGATTCTGTGGGCGATGTCTGATGTCTAAAAGCAGAAGATTGCAATTTATATGTGGAAGTTTAAAATCTAAATCTGGAAATTATAGTTTGAAGTTTAAAGCCTGAAGCTTGACGTATGGGATTTGAAATCTAAAGTTCGAAAACTGAAGTCTTTAAAGCTTGAAACCCATGCAATCAATAATGCCTGTTCAAATCGAAAGTCTGTCATTTAGATTTTCAGGACTAATAGGTTAAAGGTTGGAATTTGGTGTTTGAAGCAAGATTTGAAATTCAGATTATCAATCCTTGAGGTAGAAGCCTAGAATCTGTAATTTGTAGAGGGATCCGTGCAGTACAAAGTTTGCAGTCGAATATTTGATCCCTAAAATCCCGAGCTGGAGCTCAAAGCGTAAAGTTTATTTTATGAATTATGAAGTCTGAAGGTGAGGTCTGACACTTGAATTGTAAGTCTCTATATTTTAACTTATGGAGTCGGAAGTTTGAATCTGAAATTTGTAGAGCGAAGTCTAAAGGTTGAATAATCAGCAGTTTGAATATTAAAATGCTGATCATCGTTGTACTGAGTTTCGTTTTTGGAACCTAAAGTTTATTTTGAAATTTGAAGTCCATAAGGCCTGAAACCTGCAGGTTAAAATACTAGTTTTTAAATCTGAAGTCGGAATTGAGCTTGAGTTCGGAAGCCTGAAATCACTTCCAAAAGTCGGAAATCGGCCATTTAATTTATGGCTAGGATACATCAGTCTTAGAGCCTGAAGTTTGCGTAACGAT
Source organism: Pyrocoelia pectoralis (assembly GCA_036250285.1). Taxonomy (NCBI): domain Eukaryota; kingdom Metazoa; phylum Arthropoda; class Insecta; order Coleoptera; family Lampyridae; genus Pyrocoelia; species Pyrocoelia pectoralis. The sequence continues at coordinate 9,204,096 of CM070083.1, forward strand.
ATGCCAAATATCAAATCCTCAGTTTCATATCTGAAACATTTACCACAGAGTTTCATTTTTGAAGCCTAAAGTTCCAAGTTTGAAGTCTACATTTTAAATTATGGAGTCTGAAGCCAGAACCTAGAGTTTGAAGTCAGAAGCCTAAATGATACAGCATAGAATTGAGAGTGAGGTGCGTTTCGTGAGTAAAAGTTGAAATCTGGTGCGTAAAGTGTGAAGTTTGGTGCTTTATTTGAAATTTGTAGGTAAAATTAAAAAAATAGTTTAGCGATTCCAAAACATTAATAGTTTATTATTTAATCATTTATTAATTGTATCGTGGGCGGGGGTGGGGGTGGGTTCATTCTAATTTGCATTTCATAATTACAAGCAGCGCACTAATACATAATGATAAAATTAATTATCACTAAATTGAAATAATAAAAGGTGACTAAATCGTGAAGAAGAATTCCTACTACTACCTATTGTATGTAATTATGGGTTAATTGTCTAGTACGGTGCTGTAGTTACCTTCAGAGCGAATTTCCCTAATACATAAACCCCTAGGTGTCTAATTAATTATCTTATCGATTAGTTTAGCGCTATTACTTAACGTGGAATGAACACCCTTTTAATTAGTGTTGAATTTGCTAATTAATTCCGATGATACTTACAACTTTCATTGGTCGGTTTTGTAAATCTATGAATTATAATTACATAAATACCAATGCTAATAGCGATATTGGAAAATGGAGTGTGGTAATTAGGCGCAATGATTAGCGCTAATTAGTATTGGTGCTAATTGTAATTAAGTCATACATGTAATGCAATTATCGAGTATATCCACGAAAGTTGTTAATTCTGGGGTGCAAATATCTCTCATGTTGTACTAATTACAAATTACGTATGCATTGTAACTTACTTGATCCACCGGTCTGGGTTGCCAAGGAAAATTAGTGCCTAAAGGATCTTCCAAAAGTCGATCTTGGGCAGCAAAACTGACAGTCCCACCATCTTTATCTAAGAGAACTAAAGTCGTCACACCCGATTTTATTCGATACCTTCTCGAAAGTTTCGCCTGTAACAAAGAGACACAAAATTAGCCGGAATTCAATTTACTTTAATGTCAAATTTGTTCTAATTGAACAAGACCTTTTAACCCCCCCCCCCCCCATTGTCGATTCCATTTCAAATAACGTCCCTTGTTCAGATTTTATTCAGCTGAAACAGCAATTCTTTTTATTGATTAAACATAACCTTTTTTGTGGGATATGATATTTCTTTTTATTTGAATTACAAATGTCCTGATGGTTACTTTTATTTCTTTTGGCCGGGCATTTTTTTTTATTGTGAATGCTGTAAATATTTTTGGCATTTCCATAGAGGAAAAAAAAGGTTTTCTAAAATTATGTCGTAAATAATCAAAGTGGTTTCAAAATTTATATATACATATATATTAGGGTTGGCTAAAATGACGACATTTCTATTCAGATATTCACCGCTGGTGGTTATATCTCTCATACGTGCGAGGGTGGTGGTGAAAATTGTCATCAGGAGGTCATGTGAAACTATTATTTATTAATCCGTTCGTTTAATACGTGATCACGATTTATTGAGCTGTTCCAGATCCTTGGGGAATTTTCTAAAATGATTATAGAAAACGCTTATATTCGAAAAGGGAACTTCGACGCCGTAACAACAGAGTTATGCGAGATCCTTGATCTAAAACTATCCTGAGATTCTGTACTATCCTGAAGTTTATATCCTGTAGGCGGATAGGTACAGCTAATTGCACGTTTTGGTAAAATTTTAAAACGGGACTGGGACTATGAATTAAATACCTACAGCTTATTTTATTGCCAGTCGTTTCATTTCATTACACCAGACGTCCTTAGATAGGAATAGGAATTTTCTAGCTTCAGACACACATAAGATTCATCAAACCCCACGAAAATGGCAAGGAGATTGTGATGAAAAGGGATGTTGACGCCATAATAAGAGAGTAATGTGAGATCCTTGATCTAAAACTATCACGAGATCCAGTTCCTTGTGTGTTTATTTCCTGTTGGCGGATACAGTTATTAATGGCACGTTTTGGTAACATTTCAAAACAGGAATGGGAGTAAGAATGAATTGTAGCTTTTTTTATTCCCTGTCTTTTCATTTCATTAATCCAGGCGTCGTTAGTTAATAAGTTTCCAAGTAAAGGGGTACCTACCTACCGACTTCAGACACACATAAGGTTCATCAAACCCCACAAAAATGATGAGAAGGTGATATTAAAGGGGATTCCATTCATCCAGACGTCTTTAGACCCACATTCATAAAACCAAAAAGCAGAGAAGTGAGATTAGGTGAGAGACGGTAATAGCAAAAAAAAGGAAGAACAAGGAATGGACGTGATACTAAGAAAACTAGAAAGTATGCAGGAGGAGATGAAAGCAATAAGGAACGTAAGAAAAGAAGAAGGAACACTTACGAGAAGAGATAAGGAAAATGAGAGAGGAGCAAGCAGAGAAAGAGATGGAATGGAGAAAGGAAGAGGGACGAGATAAATGAATTGAAAGGGAAGATGGAAAAACAAGAGAGAAATAGAATAATAGTGAGAGAAAACAACGTAGAAGAGCCAGAGAAAGAGTCAGGAAGGTATATAAAAGACAGAGTGGGGGTGCAATGGTGATTAATAGGGGTTCAAGAACTAATAATGGCAGAATTGGGAAAAGTGGGAAGGAAAAAGAGAATTAACTGGGAATAAATAATGAAGACTAAAAAACACAAGCATTTACATAGATGAGGGTTTAACACAGGAAGAGGGAAAGGTGGAGGGGGTAGCTAATAAAGACCTCGAGGGCAGAAAGAGAACTATAGTGGGATATAGGAAGTTATGGATAGGTATACAACTAGGAGGATGAAATTAGGGGGTCTGAGAGCAGAGGAAAGGGGGGGGGGGGCAAAAACTACATGGCAGTTTAGCAGGTACATATAAGGATATGAGATGGTGGGGCTGACGGAAACATGGCTAGACGGCAAAGACTCGAGCATATGGCAGAGTAAACTTCAAAGGGAATTGAGATAGCGACAAAGGAGGGAAAGAAAGGAAGAGTGAAAGGTGGTATAAAACATGGCGAGGGGAAAAGAAGGAAAAAAGTACAAAATAGTAGCAGTGTATGCACAGTGGTTGAGGCGGACGAAGAGAACATAGAGGAGATAGTGGGGGAAGAAAAAGGGGTGAGATTGATAATAGGGAGGGGGATTTTAACGCAAGAATATAGGAAAAGGGTGGAGTAATGGTAATTTGGGTGGAAAAAAGAAAGCGCTTGGATAAAATAATAAACAAGGAACGAAGGAAGTTACTGGAATTATGTAGGAAAAGGATGTGGAACTGTGGATGAAGGGGATTTTACAAGTATAGGAGAAATGGGAAAATCGGTAATGGATTATGTGCTGGTGATTGATGAAGGGTGGGCGGAAATCGAGAATTATAGGGTAGGAGAAGAAGTGGAGTGAAGAGAGCATTAAAAAATATAAGAGCAAGTTGGAGAAAGAGCAAAGGATAGAAGATGGTGTGAAGGAAGGGTTGAAGGGGATGATAAGGAAGATGGAATATGCAACGTGGAAGAGAAAGTATGTGATATGTCAGGAAGAAACGGGAAGAAAGAGAAGGTGTTGAAGTAGACAATGCAGAGAAGCAAAGGAAGAGGTTCGAGGAGGAATTAGGAGACAGTGAAAACGGAAAATAGACATAAGAGAGTATAAGGAGTTAGAGTTAAAATATTGTTGAGAATATGACAAGAGGAGGAAGATATATGTATAGGAAAGAAGTGGCAGAACAAGTGAGGGGCAAACGTGGAGGTACTTAAATAAGGAGATAAAGGAGGTAGAAGCTAAAACTTCCTCTAGTTCGAAATGGAGTAAGGGGAACCGTACATTTCGGAGGGAAAAACCTACAAACCCAAACAAAAAAGCAACATAGTGTGGTGGCTACACTGTAGTGAACAGTTTACACATTCAGAAGAGGAACAAGAAGAATGAAATGAAGGAAGGAAGAGATAAACGAAATCACTTGAGCAGAACTTGAAACAGAACTACAGAATATCAAATTGGAAGAATGTAGCGTATGAAATAATAAAAGGAATGGGAGGAAAAGGAAATAACAGGGTGTTCCAAATCTATTCCTAGGGAAGCATGGGAGACCAAAAAAAGGGAAGAAAAGCCTTACCACATCAATCAATTCATCGTAAACGCAGCATATGCTGTAATAATAGAATAACAGCAAAGGTAGGAAGAAGAATGGAGGAAGAATAGAATAGAATAACGTAATCAAAGTGGTGTTAATTTGGTGCTCAACTATTACTCCAAAGACAAATTAATACGGCGCGTGTATTGTTAACGAAACATTTATGACTGTGTCAACATAACTTCATTTGGTGTCTAATTGGTCCAAAATTAGAAGTTAATTAAATAAAGGAGAACGACAAATTTGATTATAGGACCAAAATTTGTACCAAATTGTCATTCGAGAATCATGTTTGACCCAGATTTTTGACATAAAGGGGAATCAGAGTTCTGTAACCCCACCTTTCTCCTTTGACCCCCCCCCCCCTCCTCCTCCTCCTCCTCCTACTTTGTTCAGAGAAGGGGGGGGGCTGAGAGAAGGAAGGAGAGATACGGTTTAAAGCCTGTTCTTTGGTTTGGTCGAAGCACCCTCTGCACTACACTCTTTACATATACTTTATGTGTCAACGCCAAATCTGTAATTCAGACAGACCAGTCGACATTTTCATTTTTTGGATTCTTTTTATGTAGGGCTTGGTGAGTCTGGCGATGAATGTTGAGCACCCAATTCCACAATACATTGATTCCTCGTTATTTACGTGCAGATGTCCGATGTGCAATTTTACTAAAGTAGCCTAGATTCTGTAACTCTGACAAAGTAAAATGGATAACAATGGCGTGAACACTACAGTCTCCTTATTTGTTTGTGAAACCAAAATTTGAATTATTTACGAGTCATACAAGCTAAAAACTACGCATTCTGCAGTTTTTCTCTCATTTTCCACGTGCACTCAAAGAGACCTACATATAGAAGCTTTAATAAAAGATTTCATCTTTACGATTGCATGCGAAACGAGTTTCTTTCCCTTTATTTCAAGTTCTGCCTTTCATATTGATGTTTGTAAAGGCATCTTGTACCTATAAAAATGTAGAAAATAAGTACGTCCCTTTACAGTTCTCAAACCTTTAATTCTTACCATTACTATTCACCCTATTGTTCTTTAACGTCGCCATTAGAGAAACATTTCAAGTATCCACTAGAGTACACGAAAAGATCTTTTGATGTCCATATTACCAAATAATGTTACCGTCACGGTGCGATGAGACGTTGTTATTTCCGATACAAATCATTAATTTGATAACGACTACCTCCACTATTTCAGAAACGCATAAACTATTTACCAAAGAATTAGAAGTGGACGGAGACGCGAGACCGAAAGTAGGTTCATCAATATGGTGATAAGGATTTTCTGGTTTTTTAGTTAAATTAAAATGTACAAAACTACTTAAGGGGGTGAATGATGAAGGGTGGGTGAAAATAGAGAATTTTAGAGTAGGTGAAAACGGGTCATCTTCAGTAGTGATGAAATTAAGGGAAGAGGGACAGGAGGAAAGTAGTAGCAGAAAGGAATGGCGAGATATTGGTATTTCGAACGACGAGAGCAAGTTGGAGAAAGAGCAAAAGATAGATCAGGAGGGGTTAAAGGAGTTGATGAAGAAAATGGCAAAAGCAACGGAAAAGAGAATGTATGTCATAGGACAGCAAAAAAGAGGAAGAGAGAGAAAATGGTGGAATAGAGAACCTAGTGGGACAAAAAAAGAGGTTCGGAGAAGAATTAGGAGATGGGGGAAGGGGAAAATTGATATAATGGAGCATAAGCCTAAAATATCGAAGAGAATGTAACAAGAGGATGAAGTGGAAGAAGTGGAACACCAGATATAGAGCTTAAGAAAAAAAAGGCACATTGAAATGGAGAAATGGACGGGGCACTGCATGGAGATGTTAGAGGGAAGGAAGGAAAGGGTATGAGTTACAGCGATAGAAAAAGAAGGAAGAAGTGAGAGGGGGGAGGAAAGAACGGATGGGACACAGGGGTAAAGTTGAAAGATATGGGCAAAGGAGAATTTGACAATGATCTTAAACACAATACGAGATGGAAGAGGGTTCCCGGATGAATGGAGGGAGGGGGTAATTTGTCCAGTACATAAAGGAGGGGATTTGAAAAAGGCAAAAAACTATAGGGGGGGTGTCACCAACACAGGGTATTAGAAAAAAATAATAGGAGATTGACAAACAGCGTTGCGAAGGAGGAGGAGGGTTATACATACACGTGATAAAAGAGATAGTAAAGATGAAGCTGGAAAAGAAGGGGGAAAAGTTATATGCGCTATGTTCAGACATAAAAGCAGCCTTCGACAATGTGAACTTGAGAAAACTGTGAGAACAATCGTTGGGTATACTGTCAAATCACCTAAATTATTAAGCGGTAGGAAATATTTCCTGAAGGAAACCTTGCACCAATGGTTCTTCGATCCACTGAATAATTATGGACCCATTTCCTCCGCTTCAATGTTCCTTATACAGTCAAAACATTAGATGGCAGAGAAAAGTCCTTGAGAAAACTGCTCGAACGATACTTGAGTGTACTGTTATAGAGAACTTTTCTGGAAGAAACCTTATCTTATAACTCCCTTTTGGTCCACAGCCAGATCATTAAATAATAGTCGAGAACTTGCCCTCAATTAAGTCTTAGAGAATTGTTATTTGAGGAACTGTTCGAACGATTTTTGTATTCACAGTCAAATGACCCAAATTATTAAGTAGGACAGAAGTCTTAATTAAAGAACCCATCGAGGTTCCTTGGGTTCACCGTCAAATCACCCAAAATTTGTTGCGACAGAGAAAATTTTATTGACGAACTATCCTTGGGTCATCATCAAAATCACTCAGATTATTAATTGGTAAAGAACTCTTTGTTAAAGGACCCATCGAACACGCTCCTTTTGGGCCTATAGTCAAATCACCAAAATTATTAAGTGGTGCAAAACTCTTAATTAAACAATCCATCGAACACGCTCCTTGGGATCATAGTCAAATTACCCAAAATTCGAAGTGGTAGGGGAATGCTTATTGACGAACTGCTCAAACGAACTTTGAGTCCACTGTTAAATTACCCAAATTATTACGTGGTAAGAATTCTTAAATTAGAAATTCCATCAAACACGCTCCTTTCGTCAAAAGTTAAATCAATCAAATTTTGAAGTGGCGGAAGAACTTTCATCGAGGTACTGCTTGCGTAAACTGCAAAATCACTCAATTGTTGGAGAACTCCTTGAACGATCCATGTTGGGGGACTCCTGGCCGGACATGGCTAAGATTACAGCCGCTTCCCCGCCCAGTCATCCTCAGGTTTATCTCACGTGTGGGATGGCTTGAGTGATGATGCGGAGTCGAATGACGAATCAGGGAGGCAGCACAAAGGGCCCGAATAGGTGGCCTATGTGCGAGTAGACTTCTAACCATCCTCCCATCGTAATCCAGAATCCAGAATCCAGACTCCTTGAACACGATCCTTGGGTACACACACACACAGTCAAATCAACCCAAATTTGATGTGACAGAGAAACTTTTATTGGAGAACTGCTCAAATGATCGTTGGGTCCACTGTCAAATCATCAAAATGATGAAGCGGTCTTCATTAAAGAACACTTCGAACACGTTCCTTGGGTCCACAATTTAAGTCACCTAAATTTTGAAGTGGTGGAGGAATTGTTATTAAGGAACTGCTCGAATGCCTCTTCGGTTCCTAGTAAAATCGCTCAAATTATTTATTGGTAGAGAATTCGTTGTTAAAGAACCCATCCAACACACACCTTGGATCTATAGTCATATCACCCAAATTTTCAATTAGTAGAGCAACTGCTCAAACTATTCTTGGACCTTCACAACTGTTTTTAAATTCATATTGATGGGTTTTCTGTGTTGTCGTTGTGGTGGAGTGCTAAAGGATGATTTTGAATAATGGCCAACGCAGGATAAAGTATTATCAATTTATTGCCATACTTCGTTTATGGGCTCAATAAACTAATCAGCTTCCTGTTTTTCAAACATAATTTAAATTCAGGTGAAAGTTATATTTATCAACTGTAAGATAAATTGAGTGGTTTCCACAGTTAATTTTTACTGTTGAGACGAGCACCATGGTACTGTCGATGGAAAGGTGGATTGGCAAAATTTCCATCGTTACAGGAGCAAGTTCAGGAATTGGTGCCGCAATCGTACGACGTCTATTAGAAGAGAACATAGTGGTGAGTGTCTTATCTGTTATTTTCGTACCAAATTATGACGTACCGTGCAGGTTGTGGGACTTGCTCGACGTAAAGAGAAAGTGGAAGAGATAAGCAAGTCTAAAAACCTCCACGCCTTGCGCGTTGATCTTAGAATTGAAGAAGAGATTTTGCGCGCATTTAAATGGGTAAAAGAAAATTTGGGCCCCGTCCATATTGTAGTAAACTCCGCTGGCATTTTTCGATACACCGACTATCTTGATGGTGAAACCAAAATGTGGACGGAGATGATGAATGTCAATTACATAGCGCTGTGTATCGTAACTCGTGAGGCCGTCAAGGATATGGAATCGACGGTCATGTTATTCACATCAATGATATTAGCGGTTGCAGGATTTTTGGAGTAAAGTACGTTAACGTGTATTCCGCTACAAGGTTTCCAATAACTGCAGCTGTTGAGGGCCTGAGACTTGAATTAAATGATATTGGAAGCAAAATTAAAGTGTCGGTAAGCCCGGTTCTTTTTTCTCTAAAAACAAAAAAAAACATCTCCACAAAATAGGCCATCAATCCAGGATTTGGGGACACGGAATTATTGCAAATCTCCACACTTGGTGACCCTGATATGCAGGAATATGCTAAACAGTTTGAGAATTTGGAAGCAATACTAAATCCAGATGATATCGCCGACGCCGTTACTTATTTACTTTCAACACCACAGCATGTGCAGGTATTTTACCGTGAGTCTCTTGTAATTAACTAGAAATGTTTCTAGGTTCTTGAGATGACTATTAAACCTGTTGGTGAAAAATTGTAGAATTGTAGATTATACTGTGACAGTATCTTATCATTAAGCATGGTACTTTTAATATTAAATCGATGTCACCTTTAAATGGCCACCTACTCGGACCAACCTCCCTACTCTCTTAAGGCAACCCAAAAATGGGATCGCAATTACGACTCATTCATACCACACGCGCAAGGAGCCCATTGAAATTTTTGAGTTCCACCCTCAAGTGCGGAAATAAGTCATTATTGAGGAGTTACGATTTTACCATCTATTAAGCGTAGTGTTGTCCACAGACATTGCAATTATATGTTGTGAGTAAATTAAGGTATTTGGGGTCCCATCCTCAAATATAGAAAAGCAGCTACAGCAACATGAAATATTAAATCAAGTTAAATGCGATTCTACCATCTATACCTGGTATGCTCGATCCAAATTATATTTTAGGAGCTCTTGAATCCAAAAAATTCAAGTTTTTTGGCTACGTCTCCAAATCAAAAGCCAACTATTTGAGGTTCCATCCAAAAATATAAAAGTAGCTATAGTCTATTCGGTATGATGTATCTCAATTATATTTTAGTGATGACTTACAAGCTAATTAGGAGCCTTTGAATCCGAGAAATTCCAATTTTTGAGCTACGCCTCCAAATCAAAAGCCAACACCTTGAGGCTCCATCCCGAAATATAAAAGCAGCTATAGTAAAGTGAGGTGCTTTAATCTAATTAAACGATACTGGATCCATATAATATTTTATAAATGGTTTCCAAGCTAATAAGGAACCTTTTAATCCAAACAATTATAATTTTTGAATTGTACTTCCAAATGAACAAACAATGATAGGATTCAATCTATTTAAATGCAACCCTACCGTCTACAACTGGCATGATACATAGTAATCATATTTTAGTAATGACATGCAAGCTAATTAGGGGCCTTTGAATTCAAACAATTGTAATTTTTGAGCTCTACGCCCAAATGGAAAAGCAGCTACAGTTATATGAAGAGATTGAATCTATCCATATGCAACCCTACTATCTACCTAGTAGGTACACTGGATCCCAATCATATTTTAGTAATGACTTATAAGCTAATTACGAGCTAGAATCCAAACAATTATTATTTTGAATTCCACTCTCCAAATAAAATACAGTTATAGCAATATGAAGGGTAGTATATGCTAATTAAATGTGACCCTATCATCTATCTGGTATGTTGGATACAAATTACATTTTAGGAATGACTTACAAACTAATTAGGATCCAAACAATTATTATTTTGAATTCCACTCTCCAAATAAAATACAGTTATAGCAATATGAAGGGTAGTATATGCTAATTAAATGTGACCCTATCATCTATCTAGTATGTTGGATACAAATTACATTTTAGGAATGACTTACAAACTAATTAGGAACCTTTTAATCCAAAGCAATTACAATTTTTAGACTTTATTCCCAAATTCAAAGCAGATATAGTAATATGAGTAGCTTTATTCTAATTAAATGCAGCCCTATCATCATTCTATATCGTAAGCTAGATCCAAATTATATTTTAGTAGCGACTTACAAATTAATTAGGAGCCTCTTAATCCAAACAATCAATAATTTTTAAGCTTCATTTCCAAATCTAAAGCAGACATAGTAATATGAGGTGCTTTATTCTAATTAAATGCGGCCCGACCGTCTATATCGTATGATAGATCCAAATTATATTTTAGTAGCGACTTACAAATTAATTAGGAACCTCTTAATCCAAACAATCAACAATTTTTAAACTTCATTTCCAAATCTAATGCTGATATAGTAATATGAGTAGCTTTACTCTAATTACATCCGACTCTACCGTCTATATCGTATGCTAGATCCAAATTATATTTTAGTAGTGACTTATAAATTAATTAGGAGCCTCTTAATCTGAACAATCAACCATTTTTAAGCTTAATTTCCAAATCTAAAGCAGATATAGTAATATGAGTAGCTTTATTCTAATTACATCCGACTCTACCGTCTATATCGTATGCTAAATCCAAATTATATTTTAGTAGTGACTTACAAATTAATTAGGAGCCTCTTAATCCAAACAATCAACAATGTTTAAACTTCATTTCCAAATCTAATGCTGATATAGTAATATGAGTAGCTTTACTCTAATTACATCCGACTCTACCGTCTATATCGTATGCTAAATCCAAATTATATTTTAGTAGTGACTTAAAAATTAATTAGGAGCCTCTTAATCCAAACAATCAACAATGTTTAAACTTCATTTCCAAATCTAATGCTGATTGATATAGCAATATGAGTAGCTTTATTCTAATTACATCCGACTCTACCGTCTATATCGTATGCTAAATCCAAATTAGATTTTAGTAGTGACTTAAAAATTAATTAGGAGCCTCTTAATCCAAACAATCAACAATGTTTAAACTTCATTTCCAAATCTAATGCTGATATAGCAATATGAGTAGCTTTATTCTAATTACATCCGACTCTACCGTCTATATCGTATGCTAAATCCAAATTATATTTTAGTAGTGACTTACAAATTAATTAGGAGCCTCTTAATCCAAACAATCAACAATGTTTAAACTTCATTTCCAAATCTAATGCTGATATAGTAATATGAGTAGCTTTACTCTAATTACATCCGACTCTACCGTCTATATCGTATGCTAAATCCAAATTATATTTTAGTAGTGACTTAAAAATTAATTAGGAGCCGCTTAATCCAAACAATCAACAATGTTTAAACTTCATTTCCAAATCTAATGCTGATTGATATAGCAATATGAGTAGCTTTATTCTAATTACATCCGACTCTACCGTCTATATCGTATGCTAGATCCAAATTATATTTTAGTAATGACTTACAAATTAATTAGGAGCCGCTTAATCAAAACAATCAACAATTTTTAAGCTTAATTCCCAAATCCAAAGCAGATATAGTAATATGAGGTGCTTTATTCTAATTAAATGCGGCCCGACCGTCTATATCGTATGCTAGATCCAAATTATATTTTAGTAGCGACTTACAAATTAATTAGGAGCCTCTTAATCAAAACAATCAACAATTTTTAAGCTTCATTTCCAAATCTAAAGCAGATATAGTAATATGAGGTGCTTTATACTAATTAAATGCGGCCCTACCGTCTATATCGTATGATAGATCAAAATTATATTTTAGTAGTGACTTACAAATTAATTAAGAACATTTTAATCCAAACAATCAACAATTTTTAAGCTTCATTTCCAAATCGAATGCAGATATAGTAATATGAGTAGCTTTATTCCAATTAAATGCGACGCTACTGTCTATATTGTATGCTAGATCCAAATTATATTTTAGTAGTGACTTACAAATTAATTAGGAGCCTCTTAATCCAAACAATCACCAATTTTTAAGCTTCATTTCCAAATCTAAAGCAGATATAGTAATATGAGTAGCTTTATTCTAATTACATCCGACTCTACCGTCTATATCGTATGCTAAATCCGAATTATATTTTAGTAGTGACTTACAAATTAATTAGGAGACTCTTAATCCAAACAATCAACAATTTTTAAACTTCATTTCCAAATCTAATGCTGATATAGCAATATGAGTAGCTTTATTCTAATTACATCCGACTCTACCGTCTATATCGTATGCTAGATCCAAATTATATTTTAGTAATGACTTACAAATTAATTAGGAGCCTCTTAATCAAAACACTCAACAATTTTTAAGCGTAATTCCCAAATCCAACGCAGATATAGTAATATGAGTAGCTTTATTCTAATTAAATGCGGCCCTACCGTCAATATCGTATGCTAGATCCAAATTATATTTTAGTAGTGACATATAAATTAATTAGGAGCCTCTTAATCAAAACAATCAATAATTTTTAAGCTTCATTTCCAAATGTAAAGCAGACATAGTAATATGAGGTGCTTTATTCTAATTAAATGCGGTCCGACTGTCTATATCGTATGCTAGATCCAAATTATATTTTAGTAATGACTTACAAATTAATTAGGAGCCTCTTAATCAAAACAATCAACAATTTTTAAGCTTCATTCACAAATCCAAAGCAGATATAGTAATATGAGTAGCTTTATTCTAATTAAATGCGGCCCTACCGTCTATATCGTATGCTAGATCCAAATTATATTTTAGTAATGACTTACAAACTAATTAGGAACCTTTTAATTCAAGAAATTACAATTTTTAAGCTTCATTCCCAAATCTAAAGCAGATAAAGTAATATGAGTAGCTTTATTCTAATTAAATGCGGCCCTACAGTCTATTTCGTATGCTAGATCCAAATTATATTTTAGTAGTGACTTATAAATTAATTAGGAACCTCTTAATCCAAACAATCAACAATTTTTAAGCTTCATTCCCAAATCTAAAGCAGATATAGTAATATGAGTAGCTTTATTCTAATTAAATGTGACGCTACCGTCTATATCGTATACTAGATCCAAATTATATTTTAGTAATGACTTACAAACTAATTAGGAACCTTTTAATTCAAGCAATTACAATTTTTAAGCTTCATTCCCAAATCTAAAGCAGATAAAGTAATATGAGTAGCTTTATTCTAATTAAATGCGACCCTACCGTCTATCTGGTATGCTGGATCCAAATTATTCTTTAGTATTGACTTACAAGTTAATTAAGGGTATTTTAATCCAAACAATAATATTTTTAAGCTCCATCCCTAAATATGTAAAAGAAGACATAGTATTATGAAGAACTTCAATCTAATTAAATGTGGGCGTACCGTCTATCTGGTATGATGGATTTTAATTATTATATTTCAGTAATAGCTTACAAGTTAATAAGGAACCCTTGAATCCAAACAATTATAATTTTTGAGTTCCACTACCGAATGAAAAGCAGCTACAGACATATGAGGGGTCTGAATCTGGCAATATGCAACCCTACCTGGCACACTGGGTTCAAATTATATTTTAGTAATGAGTTACAAGCCAATTTGGAGCACTTCAATCGAAATAATTTTATTTTTTGAGCTCCACCTTCGAGTGTAAATGTAGCTGTCCATTGAATGAGTCTTGTTAGATTCAATTCCGCGATTTCTCTAATAAACGGCACACAATAGTAATCACAAATTTGCGAAATTGATCTTGGAGCAAACCCAATGAGCAGGGCTTCTCTATGGATTGTGTCATTGCAAGGTATAGTTTGTTTGGGGAAAAGATATTACAAAAAGCTTCCGTTGGGAAGATTCTAAACATATTTAAATACATAAATGTGTTTAGAGGGTCTTTTATCATTTTCTCCACTATTTCCACGCTCTTTCCTTTTATATTTCTTTTTCTAATTTCTTTAATCTTTGTTTGAGCCTAATTTTAGTTTACTTACTTCGTTGTCTTCCTTTTTCTTTGCTTCGGTCGTTATTCTATCATTCATTTCGTTATTAGTTTTTTAAATGTAAATGCTTTTGTACGTTATTTATTTAAATTTATTTTCTTCTGCATTCGATTTCCGCTATGTATCATTTACCTTCGTCTTCATAACTTCTCTACGTTTATTATTCCTATTTTTCGTTTTTCTTCATTGGGTTCTTCGTTTATTTACATTATTTTGCTTTTGTTCTTCGTAACTTATGCTTGTTTATCATTATTTACATTGTGTATCTTTTTGCTTCCGTTTCCAAGATGTATTTCTTATCCGATTTTTGTATATTTTTTACTTTAACCCTTTCCTTAGTATTTCTTCATTTTTTTATTTTGCTGTTTTGGTTCCATTACATGTGTTTCTCTTACATTCTCCTTAAATTCTGTTGTAAGTTCCCTCATCAATTTCACCATTTTTCTCCGTCTTGTTCATCCCATTGTCTGCCTATGTTCATTATCTTACCGCTGTTTTTATTCAGACTCCACGATATTCTTTTATTTATATTCACAATATTTTACACTTGAACCGTAGAATTACTACAGCCTTGTAAAATTTACGACCGGCGACCTTTGTTACCCTATATTGTAAACACCGGTAACCTCCAGTGGTGCACTTCTCAGTACCTTCCTAATTCTTGCAAATCTACATATTTATCCATTTTTACGGCCCTTTTGACCGATTATAGCATCACAATTCGTGCGTAGGTAATCGTTTAGGTGTAGTAAATTTAAGACGTAAACGCCAGGACAGCATTAACAAAATGTTGAAGTTAACGCCAACACTGGAAAGCATCAACTCTATAGAAAAAAAACCTACAATATGCGCTATCTGCCCTAGCCAAAAAAGACGTATGACTACGACGAATTACTGTTCCATTCCAGCAAGCCACTTTGTGGAGAACATCGTGGAGATGTGGGTGTTAACACTGTTACTCAGTACCGGATTAAGGCATGGGGGGGGGGGTAAAAGGGTGCAATCGCCCCGGACAGGACGTCGGGGAGGGGGCAAAATCTCAACACTCGATACTGACCAAAGTTCGTAACTGTTATATTTCAGTCGGTCTGCTTGTCGCAGCCCAAATTTTTTACGTGAATTTACCATTTTGTTTAGGTAATTCAACAGTATTGCGGTTGCGCAACAAACACTACTGGGAAGTAAAAGGTGAGAGTTGTTTAATTTACATTTACTGACTTTTGCACAGTTACCAAGTCGGTTGCTGATATACATTGATATTTTGCATTATATTTGTAATTTGTGAAGTTTAATCGTTCCAAGGTAAAAAGTTAAACCCCCTCATTGTTTCATTCAATGTTGTGAAGTTTTGTTAAAATATATTTAATTGTTCATTGCTACCAGTGTTAACAGTTATATTTTGGTTCATTATAACCACCACTACCGTTATTCCGCTGTATTTCTTTACCGAATACCCATATTTTCTTTCAGAAATCATATCACTGTTACTACAAGCTATTCTATTTACCAGCTTTACCTTTCTAAAGAACTATCGTGGCGCCCTAAATTTAGTTAAACTATATTCGTTAACTTGATATAAACTAACTTTAGCTTTGACAACCCTCTTTTTCCTGCTGAGTTTAAATTCTATACTCATATTTAACCTACCCCCATTACATTGTCCCTTATAACTGAGCTTTTCGAGCCATTGCATTATAGATTTCGGTACCAACCATTTGTTACCGTAACAATTATGTAGGTAGTGACAACATATAAAACAATGTTTCTTTTTTACTTCCCCGAGTACCAAAAAAAATTGACCTATGTAATGTCGTTTTTCGTAGTCGGTAGTTTGCCCGTACACATTTTTTTACAACGCTCTATACTCAGAAACTATTAACGTTATCGAAATGCGGTTTTCGCCAACCGATTGCATTCGGACCAAGGACAATCAGTTTCCTGTTTTTCAAAGATAATTTAAATTTAGGTGAAAGTAATATTTATCAACTGTAAGATAAATTGCGAAGTTTCCGCAGTTAATTTTTGCTTTTGAGACGAGCAACATGGTACTGTCGATGGAAAGGTGGATTGGGAAAATTGCCATCGTTACAGGGGCAAGTTCAGGAATTGGTGCCGGAATCGTACGACGTTTATTAGAAGAGAACATAGTGGTGAGTGTCTTATCTCTTATTTTCACACCAAATTATGACATAACGTGCAGGTTGTGGGACTTGCTCGACGTAAAGAGAAAGTGGAAGAGATAAGCAAGTCTAAAAACCTCCACGCTTTGCGCGTTGATCTTAGAATTGAAGAAGACATTTTGCGCGCATTTAAATGGGTAAAAGAAAATTTGGGCCCGATCCATATTGTAGTAAACTCCGCTGGCGTTTTTCGATACACAGACTATCTTGATGGTGAGACCAACATGTGGACGGAGATGATGAATGTAAATTACCTTGCGCTGTGTATCGTAACTCGTGAGGCCGTCAAGGATATGCGAGAGAATGGAATCGACGGTCATGTTATTCATATCAATGATATTTTCGGTTCCAGGGTTCCTGGAATAAAATACCTTAACGTGTATTCTGCTACAAAGTTTGCAATAACAGCCGCGGTTGAGGGTCTGAGAGTTGAGTTAAATGGTATTGGAAGCAAAATTAAGGTGTCGGTAAGCTCGTCTCATTTTCTTTAGCAACTAAAAAACATCTCGCCAAAATAGTCTATCAATCCAGGACTTGTGGACACGGAAATAGCGAAAAACTCCGCATTCGGTGACCCTGATTTGGAGGAATATGCTAAACAGTTTATGAATGTGGAAGCAATACTAGATACAGATGATATCAGCGATGCCGTTACTTATTTACTTTCAACACCACCGCATGTGCAGGTATTTTACCGTGGATCTCTTCTAATTAACTAGAAATTCTTTTAGGTTCTTGAGATGACTATTAAACCTGTTGGCGAAAAATTCTGAGAAAAACGCTTAATTTTGAATACAGTTGTTATCCTACCATCTATCTGGTATGCTGTATGCAAATTATATTTTATAAATGCCTTACAAGCTAATTAGGAACCTTTGATTCCAAACAATTGTAATTTTTGACCTCCACCTCCAAATGAAGGAGCAGCTACAGTTATATGAGGGAATTGAATACAACTACATGCAACCCTACTATCTACCTGCTATACTGGATCCAAATTATCATCTAACTGGTATGCTGGGTCCAAATTATATTTTAGTAGTGACTTACAAACTAATTAGGAGCCTTTTAATCAAACAGTTTCAATTTTTAAGCTTCATACGCACATCTCAAGCAG
The DNA here is from genome assembly GCA_036250285.1 of Pyrocoelia pectoralis. Lineage (NCBI taxonomy): Eukaryota > Metazoa > Arthropoda > Insecta > Coleoptera > Lampyridae > Pyrocoelia > Pyrocoelia pectoralis. Next base: position 9,221,878 of record CM070083.1, read on the forward strand.
ATATAGTAATTAATTAATTTAATTAATTCTAATTAAATGCGACCCTATCATCTATCTGGTGTGCTGGATCCAAATTGTACTTTAGTTTTGACTTACAAACTAATTAGGATCCCTTGAATCCAAGCAATAATATTTTGTAAGCTCCATCTCCAAATGTAAAAGCAGACATAGTAATATGGCCTTTAATCTAATTAAACGTGAACCTACCGTCTTTCTGGTATGATGGATCCCAATTATATTTTATAAACGACTTACAAGCTAATAAGAAGCCCTTGAATCCAAACAATTATAATTTTTGAATTCCATTCCCAAATTTAAAAGCAGCTACAGCAATATGAAAGAGTTGAATGTAGCCGGTACCGGAACGCTGCGTTCAAATAATATTTAGTAATAACATACAAGCTAATTAGGAGCCTTTGATTCCAAAACAATTGTAATTTTTGAGCTCCACCTCCAAATGAAGGAGCAGCAACAGTTATATGAGGGGATTAAATCCAACTACATGCAACCATACTATCTACCTGCTATACTGGATCCAAATTATCATCTATCTGGCTTAGTAGGGACTTACAAACTAATTAGGAGCCTTTTAATCCAACAGTTACAATTTTTAAGCTTCATACACACATCTAAAGCAGATATAGTAATATGAGTAGATTTATACTAATTAAATGCGACCCTATCATCTATCTGGTATGCTGGATCCAAATTATACTTTAGTATTGACTTACAAACTACTTAGGATCCCTTGAATCCAAACAATATTATTTTTTAAGCTCCATCTCCAAATGTAATGGCAGACATAGTAATATGACCTTTCATTTAATTAAACGTGAACCCACCGTCTATCTGGTATGACGGATCCTAATTATATTTTAGTAATGATATACAAGTTAAGAAGGAACCCTTGAATCCAAATAATTATAATCTTTGAGTTCCAGAACCACATGAAAGAGCAGCTACCGCCATATGAGGGGTTTGAATCTAGCTACATGTAACCCTACTATCTACCGGGCAGATTGGATCCAAATTGTATTTTAGTAATGAATTAAAAACTAATTAGAAGCATTTGAATCCAAACAGCTTTAATTTTTTAACTCCACCTTCAAATGAAACAGCAGCTATAGCCATATGAGGACTTCGTAACTAGTTAAATTCAACCTTACCTGGTACACTGGATCCAAATTATATTTTAGTTCTGAGTTACAAGCTAATTAGGAGCACTTCAATCGCAATAATTTTATTTTTTGAGCTCCACCCCCTAGTGTTAATGTAGCTGTCCATTAATTGAGTCGCGATTTATCAGATAAACGGCAAAGAAAAGAAAAGACAACTTTGCAAAATGGACCTTGGAACATACCCAATGTACAGGGGATCTCCATGGATTGTGGAAAAGACATTACAAAAAGCCTCCCTTAGGAAGATTCTAAACATATTTAAATACATAAATTTTTTTTTAATCATTTTCTCTAATGCTTGCTCGCCCTTTCCTTTTATATTTCTTCTAATTTCCTTATCTTCCTTTATATTTTGGCCTTGTTTGAGCCTTAATTTAAGTTTATTTACTTCATTGTCTACCTTTTTCTTTGCTTCGGTCGTTTTTGTATTAGTTTATTTTTTTAAATGCTTTGCTCGTCATTTCTTTTAATTTATTTTCTTCTGTATTCGATTTTCATGCTGTGTCATTTACCGTTGTCTTCTCTACTTTTATCTTTGATAATTATTTGCATCTTTAGTTTTTTTCTATTGTCTTCTTCGTTTAGGTATATTATTTTATTTTTAATTCTTCTTAATTTATGTTTGTTTTTCATTATTTCCACTTTTATCTCTTTGTTCCCGTTTCCAAGATGTATTTTCTCATTCGTTCTTTGTTAATCTTTTACTTAAACCTCCTCCTTAGTATTTCTTCATTGTCTTGTTTTGCTGTTTTGATTCCATTACATAATATGTGCGATATAATAATAATAATGATAATATTCTCTTACTTTCTCCTTAAATTCTGTAGTCAGCTTCCTTATCAATTTCTCCATTTTTCGTTATCTTTACATGAATCGTTACATGAATTTATATACGTTTTATGTATATTTTATGTAATATCTACATAAAAATCTTAGTTGTAAAAGCGTTGCGATAACCAAATGGCAGCTATTCGAGCATAATGTAATTATTACCGATGTAAAAATTATTTAAGCAGTTCCATACAAAAAAATGGAAAAACTACATTTTTACGTGCAACTGTACTTTTAATTAACTTAATTCTTGCACGAACCCGTTTTTACCTCAACCGAAAGCCGACAGTTTATTATGATATTATATACTTGCTTGAAAAGTTTTCCTTAACCGGATTCGAACCGTTGCGGGTGGGTGTTGCAAATTCCGAAATCCGACATGTGTTTTCTTTGTATCCGACATTGTATCACTGCGCTAATCTGAAACATTCTTTTTTTTTATTTCGTTCTTCCTAACTTTGCGCTGTTTCGCGTTAATTAGTTTAAATTATTTTTGATTATATCGTTGAGTGAAGTCTTATTCAATGATTATACCTACCTTTATGTTAAAAATGACCAGGATTTAATTTATTTTATATTTTTTATTTTCTATATAATTTAGACGTAGTTTAGTCGATACGATATTAAAGGACGTGAACTACAATTTTTGGCGTTATAGAAAACACGCGCGTGCGATTACTTATGCGGCACAAATAGAAACGGACTTTATTTTCCACCATACAATATGTGTAATGATAATTTCTAATTATATTTACAGAAGGCATACATAAAATGTAATACTTCTTACATATAAGATTTTACATATAACGTACATAAATCTAATCATATAAATATGACAGCACATGAATTTCATGAGTAATATGTAATTATTTGTATGTATATATTATATGAATTTCTGTATCAGAATATCCGTAAGTTTCTATACTATTATGTAAAATATACGTAATGTGTTACATACGGTTTATACCTATAACTTTATTAAAGAATACTTATTTTTTGTACTTGATAAAACATATGTACGGGTATTTACTTCAATTTTTTATAGTTGTATGTATATTTTATATGTGTGTTTGCAGGGTAGGACCATTTCGACATCAACAATCTACTTAGAGCTACCCAGTTCCGATGTGTTGTGCCGTAAATACTTGCACAATACGAAAAAATCGGTCCTAATTAGATGGCGGACGTCGAGCAAAATTTGCAATTTGTTCCTTGTCTTGAATGGCTTGTTAGAAAATATTTTAACGTTTTAAGCTTTAAAATGGTCGCCATCTTGCTACTACAAAGTCACACGAAGTAGAGTGCTACAGAGAGATGTGAGGAACAACCGTTGCTTACTTTGTCATGTTAAAACCGTTGAAAGTAATATTGCCTTGACAGCAGCCTGTATAAATTTTATAGAATGTTGTCGCGAAGTAACAGCCGTTTGAAGAGAGAGTTTCATTTGTTTGCCGGGAAACTTTACTCAAGCTAGTAAGGCTGAAATCTGATCCATAGATTCGTAAAATATCAACTTTTGTACGGTAACGGAAATTTTCTAAAACATAATCTGAATTTCTGAAATAGGTTTACTTTTTAAAAATGTGGTCGCGTTATCGTGAATTAATTGTTTAGTGAAATTTTTAAATGCGGGAAAATTTCTCTCCAGCTAGAGTTTCCCTCTGTATCAGTAATGTGTAAACAAATTTAATATTGATTTAAAGTGCTTAATTTATGTGATACTGTCATAAATTGTTTTACAACCATAATCTACGCGGTTGTTTTGTGAGAATCTTAACCAGAAAAACGCCTGAAGCAGTAATTTACTGCGAATCCGACACGTGCGTTACGGTATCAAAATTCGAAAGTACGTTGAATAGAACCGGCCCCCTTCCCACCTCTTTCTGTAACGAAGCGACAATTAAAAGGATTACGCTAAATTTGTTTTCAGCGCGAGGAATACATTTTCCAGCTTACAATTTAAATTTCCACGTTTTGTAAGTGCACTTAACATTTTTTCCTGTAACTACTAATTGCGACACTGCTTCGTTCAGCTCAATCACGAGAAATTTTTTAAAAAAGGATTTTTAATTACGTATTCAGGGGTAGAAATGAGTACGTAAAAGGAAAACGGTTAAAAGGATATTCATGTCGCTTCCGTTTCAGATTTGTTACGTTTAAAACTTTGGCGTTCATTATTTTTATAACACATCAACACCATTAACTTTTTTTTTTTAAATATGGAGTCGTCTGAAACGGTCACATCAATATTATAATTTTCCTTTTCATTAGCGCTGAAAGTAAATAATAGCGGGATGGGAAATTTATGTGAGCCATTACACGGTTGGCGAAACAGAAGTTTTTGAATTATAGTAGGTCTAAAGTCACAGCCGGATGACAAACGAGCACGGTTCACGCGACTATCTATTTTTGAGAAAGTAAGTAAGATTCATTTTCTTACTTTTGTTTAGAAATTTAATGCGATTGTTGATGAATTGCAAACAAAAGTGAGCATAGACACGAGTTGAAAAATTGATCGACGCGTGTACGACGTAGAGATAATCCAGAAGGGGTGAACTTGATTGGCATTTTCCCATTACTAATTCTCACCCCTCACTCTCAAACCCCCAACAGATATCCATGTATCGATACCTGAGGCTAAAGGCGATGATGGAAAACGTTTGATTTTAATTTCCGATTGATTGCAAACACGTATAAAATGTTAGGGGGATGGAAGTGCAAGGGTGTATTAAAAAAGCTCTCCTTTACTACATTAGAAATGGAAATGATTTTCATTTACAGTTGCGATGAAAAGTGTCTGTATATTTTCATGAATTGCGCTTCGTAGGGCTGAAGCTTTTAGTAAAATTGTGCCCTTGTCGTGGGGTTAATGTGGTAGGTATCTGTGGGCATATCGTCAACAATGACACGACAGCTATATTTATGCAACGATAAAGAAGAAAAACTCGACAATGGCGAATTGAAGTTTTTTGCCTCCTTCTTTATTGCTTCAAAGGGCCTTCCGTTTGGGTGTAGGTACGGATTCATCCGCGCTAGTTTGGGTTTCATCACAGAATACATCTACACCCGGGTCGTAATCAGGAACATCATCTTGTTTCTGTCATTCAGTTTAATTAGTTTTCCGGATTTCAGCTTCTCTGCTTCCATTTTAATCGCGCGCCCCATTTCCGCACTTTTCCTTAAAATGGAAAGGTCCCTTCCTTCCTTTCAACGAAGTTCCTATACCTTTTGATAGTTTTATCGTCATCGTTTTGTTGGCAACCCTGTAAGGTGTGTGTCAGCGTCTGTACTGTAGCAGGCTTTCACCCTTAGGGTGAAATGAGTGACAATGAGAGGTTATATATACAAATTCCATATGAGAATGTATAAGTAGATACACAAGGCTGGTTTGGCGGTTGATTCGGATCACCAGCTATTTGGTGATCGTGCCAAATATACAATAAAGTTTTGGAAGTTGTGAAAACAACTAATATTTCTATTTACAAATATGTACAAGTTGTAACAGTGCGGAATGCGGTTAATAATGGAGGTGCAGGTTGGTCTGTCGCCGGAGGGTAGACTGGTTCTGGAATACAGGCTGACGGGTCGATGTAAATGGACTGGTCGGTGTTGGCTGCTTTCTTTGGCGGCTATGACTTCTGACTGATTTCTATGGGTAACAGCGTTCGCTTATAAAGGATTCGGGCCAATGTCGACGCGTTGTCATTGGTGGGCCAATGGGAAACAATCTTTGCTCTTCAGTATGTAAACGACTGTGTAGCAGGATCATGTGGTAGCCACAGCTGGTATAAATCCATAAGGTCACTCGCTCAGTACTACGAACCTTTTCCTCGCCACCTCTTGCCAACTCTTGACGCAGAATTATTAAGTAGGCAAGTGTAGTTCGGCATAATCAGTTCATTTGGAACATTTTGTGACCCCGTTGTGCTGAAGATGGTAAATTTGGAAAAGTCGAGGGGGCCATGAACGGGTTGTGGCCGCGAAGACCGTCAATCCGGTGGAGTTGGAGTTGGTCAGGGACAAGCAAGATATCGACGAGGAGGAATTAGAGTATTTGATGACAAGTTTAGATGGTCATCTGGAAAAATGAACTGATTCCAATTCCAAGGTTTATGAGTTGATGATGGAGACGGATGCTGCTGATGAGGATTTTGAAGATGAAAGGACAGCAGCAGATAAATAGTTGAAGAGACTGAGTAAGGCGAGAAGTAAAATTTTGAAAACAAACTTACAAAGATTGAATTGGGAAAATTTGGAGGTGAGTTAAAGGACTGGTTGGGTTGGTGGGCTCAATTCCATAAAATCCATGAAGATGAATATATCCACTCTAGCGACAAATTTCAGTATTTGT